>CM062291.1:442203361-442881138 GCA_031216915.1 Pictodentalium vernedei | reverse complement strand
AATCTCAGAAGTTTAAAGTCAAGAGAAATTGGTGGTGATTGGGTTTCTGGCAGGCAGGAAAAGATTGACGAAGATTTGCATATTGGACATTAAAATAGCACTTCAGACATACACGAACGGTGTTCAGACCGCTGGAGGCAGCGACTTGAAATTTTCAGAACTTGTTCTACGAACCCTGGCCGACATTTTGGGATCTGTTTGGAGTGTCCGGACCGCGTGGAAAACATCACGCATCGCTTGGAATGTGAGAGTACTATTCGTCCCGACTCTATCAGTTTCGAATGGACACCGGCAGTGTTGTAGACGACTGTAGAGCTGCGATTGAGCATAACGTCCCAGGTTTCGGTGCCACATTGCCTAACCAGCCCCAAAAGAGCGGCGGGGGAGGGGTATCCTGACACTATCTTTAAACCTTAGATAATCCTCAGAAGTTGAAGTGAAAAGAAATCGGCGGTGAGTAGGTTTTTTGGTGGGTAACGATTAACGAAAATTTGCCAATTAGACATTAAAATTGCACTTCTCACAAACATGAAGCGTGTCCAGATCGCTGAAGGCAGCGACATCTAATTTTCAGAACTTGTTCTACGCACCCTGGCCGACATTTTGGCATCTGTTGCGAGTGTCGAGGCCACGTGAAGAACACCACGCATCGCGTGGAAAGTGAGAGTACTATTCGTCCCGACTCTATCAGTTTGGAATGGACTTGAGGACTGTTGTAAACTACTGTAGAGCAGCGATTGAGCATGAAGTCGGAGTTTTTTGTGCCAAATTGCCTAACCGGCTCCAAGGTATGATTTTTCGTCTGTACATCGCCCAGATCGACTGTAGTTTATACCGTTACTATACGTTGAAGTAGCCTTTTGTCATTTTCGCCACTTTCGCCCCAGATTTGAGAGTACCTTCCTTCAACCCCATTTTATAGCAAAATCTAGCCATGCTGCCAACAACGCCCTCTCCCCGTCGGCCCGGGTGCTTCTAAAAATAGAAAGGTCAATGAGTAGGGGCCCGTTAGCAAACAAACGGGTGCACGGCAGGTGTACTTGGTGAAAAAACAGTTGTGTGAACATCCCCAGAAGTGAAAACCTATGCTCAGTGGCTGTAATCAAGATGTTAATTTAGACTCCCATTACGGCCAAGATACTACAGAATGCAAATGGGTGGGTGGCGGGCATCATCACTGGATCTAATGTTGTATTTCATGTTTTCTTTATATTCTATTTATTTTTTTGATCTCTCTCTCTCTCTCTCTCTCTCTCTCTCTCTCTCTCTCTCAGTTTAATTTGTGTTTGTCTATAATGTTTATAATATTTAGATTTTGCTAGATTATGTTATTTATGGAATACGTTCTGCCATATTGTAAATTATTAGTCATAGTCACCGTACAGGAACGGAGGGGCTTCTAAGTGGTAAGCACTTGTCCTCCAATCCTGATTTGCATTGTCAAATGGCAAATAAAATATGTTTAATCTAATCTAACAGTAGGTGTGTGTGTGGGGGGGGGGGGGGGGTGGGGGGCATGTGTCCTACGTAAACAATCAGCAGGGGGCAGGTGTCCTAGGTAAAATAAACAGCATGGGGGGGGATGTTCCCGCTAATTAATTTTAATAGCAGGCAGTTGTTCATGGGGCAGGTGTCCTATCCCACTGGTACTTGGCCTTGATGGAAATAACATTTCAACAAGAAACAACGGGAAACTTATTTGCAATAAAGCTGCAAATATAAACTTGATTTTAGGACCATTCCATGGACATTTTAAAGCCTACTGCGATATCAGCGTTTCTTACTCTCGTACTTTCACTACACCGCAGTATTTTACCCGACTCGAGTTCTGACGTCATGCAAGTTTGACCGACATGCTTTCAATTTTGTTATTGACAACAACATATTTATAATTTCGTGCTTACTGATCCGAATTTTGAAAACGACACACGCAATCGCGAAAGCGTTTTCTGAAAAACACGATTCTGTAAAAGGTTTTAGTGAAATTTGATTATTTTTTTTATTTTCAATTTCGATGGCTCTTGTCGAAAAGGTGCTAATCACTGATCGTCCCAAACGAGATCAAAGACACGCCGTAGTTTAATAACAGACAGAGAATCTTCCTAGAATATACATGCGCAATCCTAAAATGCAATAAATCAAGTGTTTTTTCACGTTTTATGAGAGAAATATGTCCAATTGTATCATTGAATCATTTTTAGGTATATGTGGGTGAGAAATTTTCTATACGGACAAAATACAGGCTAAATAAAATATTTGCCATCATTTTCCGCAGACGTATTTTTGTCTTTGCTTCTTGGGGAAATTTCTTGCTGCTAAATACAACGAAGGTGTGTTATTTGATGTGGTCAGAACCGTCAGGTGGTCGGGTCCGAAACCGCACCTCGCAGAAGATTTAGTGGGGGGTGTCGATTTTACAAGTAATGCAGGCAGCGTACACAGCATGGGCTGTCTGTCTTTAATCCGACAAAACAGGGTTAAGGCTTGGTTTTTTGAATACCCTTATTTATTTATTTATTTATTTATTTATTTATTTATTTATTGGTGTTTAAGGTCACGTACTTCTGCACAATGGCTAATCGTGACCGTGACAGTTTTAGAGGTGGAGGAAGCCGGAGTACCCGGAGAGAACCACCAAGCATCGACGAGCAACTGTCAGCTCCTCAACATTCTCACTCTGTTCAGGCTCCGCTCAGGCAGGGTTACAGAGGTTGAAGACATGTGTACCATCGACGTGCAGTATGCCTTAGTACACGGGGACATCGTGCCCCCATGTCGGCAACCGGGCCAAAGTGCCTTGCCCAAGGACACAACGTGAGTCGTCCCGGACGGGGATCGAACTCGGGACCTCTAGCATAGAAGTACAACAGTCTACCACTGAGCCACCACGCTCCCTTGAATACCCTTAATACTATCATACATTATTCCTCAGGAATTCTAAGTCTGATAAAAGAGGTCATGTTTATCTATTGCATACCCATTTTGCTGCCCGAAAACAGCCGATTTTATTAAAATTTTGACGTTTAGCAGCCTGTAGAGGGATTAACAAACGACTAGCGGAATATTCTATCTATGCAATTTGTAAGACCTGCCAATGTCAAATTGTTCTTGAAAATCCCCAACAAGCAGTTAGCGAAATCCACGGAAAATGTAAATTTTAAGCGTTTAAGGGGCATCTCTCCTTATCCAGTTCAAAATGGGTTAAGTTTCATTCTTTTAGATACCCTTACTACTTACAAACCTTAAACACCAATTAGATTCCATGATTTTTCTTGACCCCCACAGTGTCTGATGAATTGTTTTTAACTGTCTCACTAAAGTTCCTTCATTGATGTTATGAGAAAGGTGAGTAAAGTAGTCTCAAATGATTCGGTTTGGTTTTGATAAAAAAAATGTTTAGGTAAAACCCATCATTAATGGTAGAATGGGTTAATATCAATATCAATGTTTCCCTATCAGTTTTGCGTCCGGTAAAAGAAGTTACGTTTCTCTGTGGCATTTCCGTTTGATGTTCTTGGTGTCCAAAAACAGACTGTTTCCTCAATTTTTTTTACATTTAGCAGCCCATGAAGGGTTAACAAATGCCTACCAGAATAATTGATTCATGCAACTGGTCATATGACACCAAGACCTATCAACGGCCATTTTCTCTTGAAAACCCCCCAAAATGTTTGTAAAGAAATCCAGGGAAAACGATTT
The DNA here is from genome assembly GCA_031216915.1 of Pictodentalium vernedei. Taxonomy (NCBI): domain Eukaryota; kingdom Metazoa; phylum Mollusca; class Scaphopoda; order Dentaliida; family Dentaliidae; genus Pictodentalium; species Pictodentalium vernedei. Next base: position 442,877,439 of record CM062291.1, on the reverse strand, counting down.
TTTAAGCTTTTGATGGGTATCCCTGTTAACGTCCCCCAACAGGGGTTAACGCTTGGCTTTTTGAATACCTTTATTACTTACAAAAATGGTCCTCTGTGAATTCCACTTCAAACAAAGGAGATTATGTTAATCTCTCATGTATACATTAGGTGATGTGCGTGTCTGAAAACAGTCCCATGTTAACAACATTACGATGCTTGGCAGCTTGTAGATGGTTAAAAAACGCTCACCGGAGTATTTTGTCCATGCAACTTTTAATGTCACATAAAGACCTACGAATAGTCAATTTGTCTTGAAACCCTACAAGTTACCGTTAGGGAAATTCACAGAAAATGGGAATTTAAAGCTTTCAAGGGATATCTCTCTTTAGCCTTCCAAAATGGGTTAAGACGTCGACTTTTGAATACCCTTACTACTTACAAAAATGTTTCCATTTAAATTGTATGCGCGATAAAAAAAAGGCACTTTTCTTTGTGGTGTACCCTTTGGGTGCTGTTGGTGTGCAAAAACAGCCCATTTTATCGCAATTTTGACCTTCAGCAGCCCGGGGAGGGTTAACTAATGCTGACCGGAATATTTTGTTCATGCGACTTGTAATGTCACACCAAGACCTGCAAATAGCCGATTTTTCTTGAAAACCTACAAGATGTAGAGAAATCCACAGAAAACGGGTATTTTAAGATTTTAATGGGTATGTCTCTTTAACCATCCCAAAATGGGTTAAGACGTCAAATTTTGAATACCCTTACCACTTTCAAAAATATTTTCCGATCAATTTTGCGTCCGATAAATGAAGGCCCCTTTCTCTGTGGTATATCGTTTGGGTGCTGTTGGTGTCTAAAAACATCCCATTTTATCACAATTTTTACGTTTAGCAGCTCGGGGAGGGTTAACTAATGCTGACCGGAATATTTTATCCATGCAACTTGTAATGTCACACCAAGACCTGAGAGTGACCAATTTTTCTTGAAAATCTACAAGACTCGTTTAGAGAAATCCACGGAAAACATGAAGTTTTGAGCTTTTTGGGGGTATTGCTGTTTAACCAGCCCAAAACGGGTTAACACTTGGTTTTCTGAACACCCTTATTACTTACAAAAATGATCTTCCGTAAATTCCACTTCCAATAAAGGAAGTTATGTTTACCTCTCGGGTATCGTTTGGGTGTTGTGGGGGTCTGAAAAGGGCCCATTTCATCAAAATTTCGATGTTTGGCAGCCTGTGGAGGGTTACCATATGCATCGCCAAATATGTCGTGTGTACCAAAGGTTGTGTCATAGGTAGGTCTAGTAATGATGGATGTTTAAAAAAAATCCTAAAGACGTGTTTCGAGAAAGTGCCGATAAACCCCAATTTTGGCAGTTTTTTACCAATTCTGGCGAAATAAGGGTTAAATCGAAAATTCCGCTTCGGTACATTTTTAGATTTTTTGCCACTCTATGCGTGTGCCAAATTGTGTGAAAATCGGTTCGAAAATGGCTTCTGAATCGTACGGACAAAAATGTGTGGAAAAAAAAAAAAAAAAAAAAACCCCAAAAAAAACTAGACTTTATGATTCTGGAGAATCATGGCTTTTCCCGATGAGATTCCTTGATTTTTCATGCCCCCACAGTGTCTGATGAATTGTTTTTAACTGTCTCACTGAAGTTCTTTCATTGATGTTATGAGAAAGGTGGTTATAGTAGTCTCAAATGACTCAGTTTTATAAAAAGATTGTTTAGGTAAAAACCATCATTAATGGTAGAGTGGGTTAATATCAATATCGTCGTCCCACAAGTTAATGACCGACAAAAGGAGTTATGTTTGTTTGACACATACCCTTTGAGTGCTCTGTCTATTTGAAAATGGTCAATTTTATCTCAAATGTAACCAAAATATTGATGTCTGGCCAATTGTAGAGGGTTAACATGTGCTAACAGGCATATTTATTCATGCAACTTGCAATTTCAAACCAAAAAGTGCGAATGGCCATTTTTACTTAAAATCTATAAGATGTTTTCAGAGAAATCCATGCGCATGCGCTCTTTTCGAATTCGACGTGACGAAATGCGAAATTCGTATCGCTCTTCATGGAAAGTGATGCCGCAACTATCCATGAACAACGAGTGAAAATTTCATGGAAATCTGCCTAGAATTGGTTGGGATATAGCGTTTTGAAGAGAGGAGGTAACTGTCTCAATTTGGTCCTTCCTTTTCAAGCCAGTTCGAGAAAAGACGTCGTGAATGGGCGCAGACTCCTTTAGAGCCCCCCCCCCCCCCCCCCCCCTCTCTCTGTAAATGGAAGTTGCTTCTTTAAGACCGCCACCCAGGGATCCCAACACAACCTTTAAACCTAAGAGAATCGTCAGAAGTTTAAAGTGAAAAGAAATTGGCGGTGATTGGGTTTCTGGCAGGCAGGAAAAGATTGACGAAGATTTGCATATTGGACATTAAAATAGCACTTCTGACATACACGAACCGTGTCCAGACCACTGGAGGCAGCGACTTGAAATTTTCAGAACTTGTTCTACGAAACCCTGGCCGACATTTTGGGATCTGTTTGGAGCGTCCGAGCCGCCTGGAAAACACCACGCATCGCTTGGAAGGAGAGAGTACTATTCGTCCCGACTTTATCAGTTCAGAATGGAAATGGGCAGTGTTGTAGACGACTGTGGAGCTGCGATTGAGCTTAAAGTCCCAGGTTTCGGTGCGGGGGAGGGGGGGGGGGGGTGTATCCTGACACTATCTTTAAACCTTAGATAATCGGAAGAAGTTGCAGTGAAAAGAAATCGGCGGTGAGTAGGTGTTTTGGCAGGAAACGATTAACGAAAATTTGTCAATTTGACATTAAAATTGCACTTCTCACAAACACGAACCGTGTCCAGACCGCCGAAGGCAGCGACTTCTAATTTTCAGAACTTGTTCTACGCATCCTGGCCGATATTTTGGCATCTGTTGCAAGTGTCGAGACCGCGTGGAGAAACCACGCATCGCGTGGAAAGTGAGAGTACTATTCGTCCCGACTCTATCAGTTTGGAATGGAATTTGGCACTATTGTAGACTACTGTAGAGCAGCGATTGAGCATAAAATCGGAGTTTTTTTGTGCCAAATTACCTAACCGGCTCCAAGGTATGATCTTTCGTCTGTACATCGCCCAGATTGTCTGAAGTTTATACCGTTACCATACGTTGAAGTAGCCTTTTGTCATTTTCGCCACTTTCGACCCAGATTTGAGGGTACCTTCCTTCAGCGAAATCTAGCCATGCTCACAACCACGCCCTCTCCCCGTCGGCCCGGGTGCTTCTAAAGATAGAAAGTTCAATGGGGAGGGGCCCGTTAGCAAACAAACGGGGGCAGGTGTAGTTGGTGAAAAACAGCAGGGGGGGCCGGGGAGGGCACGTGGCCTAGGTAAAAGAAACAATAGGGGGCAGGTGTCCTAGGTAAAAAAAACAGCAGGAAGGGGGGGGGGGGCAGATGTCCCCGCTAATTAATTTTAATAACAGGCAGGTGTTCATGGGGCAGGCCCACTGCTCGGTGTTCCAAATTTTCTATGGTACTTGGCCTTGACGGAAACAACACTTCAACAAGAAACAACGGGAAACCTATTTGCAGTAAAGCTGCAAATATAAACATGATTTTAGGACCATTCCATGGACAGTTTAAAGCCTACTGCGATATCAGCGTTTATTACTCTCGAACTTTCACTGCATCACTGCAGTATTTCACCCGAGTCGAGTTCTGACTTCATGCAAGTTTGACGGACATGCTTTCAATTTTGTTATTGACAACAACATATTTATAATTTCGTGATTACTGATCGGAATTTTGAAAACGACACATGCAATCGCGAAAGAGTTTTCTGAAAAACACGATTCTGCAAAAGGTTTTAGTGAAATTTGATTTTTTTTTTATTTTCAATTTCGATGGCTCTTGTCGAAAAGGTGTTAATCACTGATCGTCCCAAACGAGATCAAAGACTGACGCTGTATATTAATAACACACAGAGAATCTTCTAAGAATATACACGCGCAATCCTAAAATGAAATAAATCAAGTCTTTTTCAGGTTTTACGAGAGAAATATGTCCAATTGTATCATTGAATCATGTTTAGGTATATGTGGGCGAGACATTTTCTATACGGACAAAATACAGACTAAATAAAATATTTGCCATTATTTTCCGCAGACGTATTTTTGTCTTTGCTTCTTGGGGAAATCCATGCTGCTAAATACAACGAAGGAGTGTTATCTAATGAGGTCAGAACCGTCAGGTGGTCGGGTCCGACACCGCACCTCGAAGTAGATTTAGGGGGGTGTCGATTTTACAAGTAATGTAGGCAGCGTACACCGCATGGGCTGTCTGTCTTTAATCCTATAAACAGGGTTAAGGCTTGGCTTTTTGAATACCCTTATTTATTTATTTATTTATTTATTTATTTATTTATTTATTTATTTATTTATTTATTGGTGTTTAAGGTCACATACTTATGCACAATGGCTAATCGTGACCGTGACAGTTTTATAGGTGGAGGAAGCCGGAGTACACGGAGAGAACCACCAAGCAACGACGAGCAACTGTCAGCTCCTCAACATTCTAACTCTGTTCAAGCTCTGCTCAAGCAGGGTTACAGAGGGTGAAGACATATGTTCCATCGACGTGCAGTATGCCTTAGTACACGGCGTCATCGTGCCCCCATGTCGGCAACCGGGCTAAAGTGCGTGCCTTGCCCAAGGACACAACGTGAGTCGTCCCGGACAACAGTCTACCACTGAGCCACCACGCTCCCTTCAATACCCTTAACACTACCATACATTATCCCTCATGAATTCTGAGTCTGATAAAAGAGGTTATGTTTACCTATTACATACCCATTTGCTGCCCGAAAACAGTCGATTTTATCAAAATTTTGACGTTTAGCAGCCTGTAGCGGGATTAACAAACGACTAGCGGAATATTCTATCTATGCACTTTGTTTGACCTGCCAATGTCCAATTGTTCTTGAAAATCGCCAACAAGCAGTTAGCGAAATCCACAGAAAATGTAAATTTTAAGCTTTTAAGGGGTATCTCTCCTTATCCAGTCTAAAATAGGTTAAGTTTCATTCTTTTAAATACCCTTACTACTTACAAAACTGATCCTCTGTGAATTCTACGCGAGTAAAAGAAGTTATATTTCTCTGTTACATATCCATTGGGTGCTCTTGGTGTCTGAAAACAATCCATTTTATCAACATTTTGATGTTTAGCAGCTCGTGGAGAGTTAACGAATGCTCAACGGAATATTTTGTCCATGTAACTTGTAATGTCACATGAAGACCCGTGAATGGCCATTTTTTCTTGAAATCTACAAGATGTTTTTAAAGAAATCCAGGGAAAACATGAAATTTTAAGTCTTTGATGGGTACCGCTGTTTAACCAGCCCAAAACGGGTTAAGACCAGTACTAAATGGGTTAATGCTTGGTCTGATGAATTCCACTTCCAAAGAATGGTTATCTCGCAGGTACACATTGCGTGCAATGGGTGCCCAAGAACAGTCCACTTTCTCAAAATTTCTATGCTTTGCAGCCTCTGGAGAGTTAACAAACGCTTACCGGAATATTTTGTCTATGTAACTTGTAATGTCACTCCAAGACCTGCAAATGGTCAATTTTTCTTGAATACTTACTAGATTTTTTGGAGAAATCCACAGAAAACTGGAATTTTAAGCTTTTAAGGGGTACATCTTAACCAGGCGAAAATGGGTTAAGACCTCGATTTTTTGAATACCCTTACTACTTACTAAATTTTTTTCTGTCAGTTTTGCATCCGGTAAAAGAAGTTATGTATCTCTGTGGCATTCCCATTTGCTGTCGTTGGTGTCCAAAAACAGACTATTTTTTCAAAATGTTGACATTTAGCAGCCTATGGAGGGTTAACAAATGCTTACTGGAATATTTTATCCATGCAACCGGTAATGTGACTCCAAGACCTATCAATGGCCATTTTCTGTTGAAAACTTACAAGATGTTTGTAACGAAATCCACGGAAAACATAATTTTTTTTTAGCTTTTGATGGGTATCGCTAATAACAACCCCAAAAGGGTTTAACGCTTGGGTTTTTGAATACCCTTATTACTTACAAAAATGGTCCTCAGTTAATTCCACTTCCAACAAAGGAGATTATGTGTAACTCTCGGACATACATTGCGTGCTGTGTGTGTCCGAAAACAGCCCATTTCAACAAAATAATGATGCTTGGCATTCTGTAGAGGGTTAATAAACGCTCAGCGGAATATTTTGCCACTTGTAATGTCACACAAAGACCTGCAAGTAGTCAATTTTTCTTGAAAACCTATGGAATGTATTTAGAGAAATCCACAGAAAATGGGAATTTTTAGATTTTAAGGGGTCTCTCTCTTTAGCCTGCCCCAAATGGGTTAAGACTTCGTTTTTTGAATACCCTTACTACTTACAAAAATGTTTCCCTATAGATTGTGCGCTCGATGAAAGAAATCACTTTTCTTTGTGGCGGACCTGTTGGGTGCCGTTGGCGTCCAAAAACAGCCCAGTTTATCACAATCTTGACTTTTAGCAGCCCGTGGAGGGTTAACAAATGCTCACCGAAGTATTTTGTCCATTCAACTTCTATTGTCACATCAAGGCCTGGGAGTGACAATTTTTTCATGAAAATCTACAAGACTCGTTTAGAGAAATCCACGGAAAACCTGAATTTTTTAGCTTTTTGGGGGTATTGCTGTTTAACCAGCCCAAAACGGGTTAATGCTTGGTTTTTTGAACACCATTATTACTTACAAAAATGATCTCCGGTGAATTCCACTTCAAATAAAGGAAGTTATGTTTATCTATCTTGTATCGTTTGGGTGCTCTGGGGGCCTGAAACCGGCCCATTTCATCAAAATTTCGATGTTTGGCAGCCTGTGGAGGGTTACCATATGCATCGCCAAATATGTCGTGTGTATCAAAGGTCGTGACATGGGCAGGTCTAGAAATGATGAATGTTTAAAAAAAATCCTAAAGACGTGTTTTGAGAAAGTGCCGAAAAACCCCAATTTTGGCAGTTTTTTGCCAATTCTGGCGAAATAAGGGTTAAATCGAAAATTCCGCTTCGGTACATTTTTAGATTTTTTGCCCCTCTATGCGTGTGCCAAATTGTGTGAAAATCGGTTCGAAAATGGCTTCTGAATCGTACGGACAAAAATGTGTGGAAAAAAAAAAAAAAAAAAAAAACCCCAAAAAAAAAAAAAAAAAAATAATAATCCGTACAAAAACAATAGTCTTTTCCAGAGGGAAAAGCCTAAATACATGTAATAAATTTTGATATCGTCTGCATTGGGTAAAGGGTTAACCCTCTACCCAACATAATGGCCAAAACCAGCCTGCGCTATTCTAAAAAATCGTCAATTAATTTCATTATTTTTTCATTTTTGTCTCGAAAACGTAGGTTATGACCCCTTGTTGGAACGAGCTCATCGAGATCATTCTAATGAGGGGTCATAACCTATGTTTTTGAGACAAAAATTGAAAACAAATAGTTATTCAAGAATTTTTTTTGGCAAATGTCATCTGCTTTTCATGTTATGTAAAGGGTTAAAGAGCCTGGAGTATTATTTACTGTATGCTCTTAACAAGTAAAGAAACTGAATCGAAACCAAGTTTCTCTTCCTGAAACCGAACCAAAACCAAATCTGAAAAATCAAAACCTCCCAGCCCTAACGTCAATTGTTAGACGTGAATCAATACTGATTCATGAAAAATGGAAAAGATTTTAAGGCCTGCTAAATGAATAAACAAGGGCTGCACAAAATGTGGGCCACTGCCCTGACCCATAGGCATGTTCGAAGTAGCCTTAAAGGTATTGTAGGACAGAAAAATTTTCTAAGTCGAATGAGTGAATAAGGACCATAACTCTGGGAAAAATTATTGGATGGAACCAATTCCTTGTGCATATCCATTCCCCCATGCGGCCTATTAGCATACCTTAGGAGAACCAAATGCGACCAATTGTTTTGAAATTACAATCGCAATCCAAAACGGACAGATGGATTGATGGACGGACTGACGGAGGTCTCCACTAGATACCCCGGGAGTCTCCTTCGGAGATCGGGGGCATAATTAGCAGCCTGTCATGTCACTGACAGGCTTAACCTGCATGTTTGACAGTTATGAATTCATTTGTTCCTGATATAATGACCTGTACAATTTCTCATTACTCGATTTGAGCCTGTATGTATGTAACTTAAAAATAGAACTGAAACTGTTAATCGATTAACCAATGATCAACATCTTGATCTATAAATAAAGTAATTAAACGATTAAACGCTACTTTTGTTCTACTCTATTATATGGGTTAACAAAGGAACAATCCAGTTCCAAAACAGACAAACATTGTCACACTGACTCACATTTATTATATGAGACAGAGTAAAGCATGCAAGTTACGTGGTGACATACTTCTTCACTTGCATGATCATTATACTCTATCAGTGGCTGGAAATGTTCATTCTTAACCCTTAAGTCCTCAGATTAATTTTAAAGTATTTATGGCCTTTTTCTGCTTACATAGTTATTGATGACTTGGCAGTGGTTCTACATCACTGCTGGCTGCCTATACAGGCACCCAGCAGTGATGTAGAACCACTGCCAGGGAAAATTCAGTCTACACACAAGAGTAATAAAAAAGATTACACAAGGGAGCACCTGCTTCAATGCAATATAAAAGTGGCGGTTTGGGGCTATATGGGGGCTTAAGGGTTAATCCTTTACACAATGTGGGTAGCAGACAATACTTGCAAAATCAATTCTTGAATTACTAAAAATTTTCAATTTTTGTCTCAAAAACATAGCTTGTGACCCTTCATTGGAACAAGCTCAATGGAATCATTCCAGTAAGGGGGTCATAAGCTATGTTTTTGAGATAAAAATTGAAAACATCAGGCCTGGCATTCTGAAAAATGCAGGAGGGCAAAAAATCGCTCTCCTCAATCAGCTTAGGAGAGCAATTAGCTTTACACAGCATTTTAAGTATCCAGTTGAACGAACTCATTGAAACTGAAACCAACAAACTACATCAGTGATTTTATTAACTTTACTAAGGTAAAGCGAAATCTCTTAGACATCTAGATGTCTCACTCAACAACCGGACACACACTTGACAAGACCTGTGTGTGTACCCAGACCTGTTGTCCAAGAAAGTCATACGCCTACCACTACCACATTCAACCCCCCAAGGGGGGGTTGAAGGTGGTAGCGGTAGGCGTATGACTTTCTTGGACAACAGGTCTGCTTGAATCTACAGTCACATCCTGGTGCAAGTGCTTCAAGTGACAGGATAGTAGTAATGGTAGTATATTATAGTGTTAATATTCCTTGAATAATTACCCCTCAAACTGTGATGTAAGTTGTTGAACTTGAAACTGACAGAAAAAAAATATTGCTGTGACCCATTTTGCTTCAAATGATTGCAACTGTGTTTGGGTATGGTTGCAGCCATTACCTTTTACCACTAAACCACTTAAAAATGAAATTACGTGATGTTATGCGACTTCGAAGTTAAATTACATTTTTGCTTTACAACAAAAAATTAATGTGAGCATAATACATGTAATCTCAATCATCCCAGACCAAAATATTTAGGAGGGCAATTTTTCGCTCTCCTTAATTCTTTCAGGAGGGCAGTAAAGAGAGCTAAAAAATCGCTCTCCTGAAATTGCCAAGCCTGAAACATAATACAATTTTAATGGATATTTTTATATACAGTTCTGGCCATTTTTTCCATCACGTTGGGTAAAGGGTTAATGCTGTAAATCATCATTGAACGGTACGGCAGTTATTCAGCTATCTATTAGGGCAAGTGATTAAATGGTTATCCAAGGTTAATCCATGTTATTAATCTATCCAGAAAACCCTTTAAACGTTTCAGCACTACTAAAAAATTGTCACCCGTTAAGTGGCACCAGTACAGTTAAAACTAGAGGTCCTGTCCTGAAATGCGCATAAATAGCACGTCGATTTGCGCGTTAGTCTACGCATTATGACGATGGTAAGGCTATCAAATTCTGCACATACGGCCTGTGCACAAGCAAAGTTTCAGCCATTGGACCTCCGGGTAACCCGGAGGTCCATTGGCTGAAATTTTGCTTCTGTTTGCTATGGGTAACAAGGAGAACCTGCCATGCTTTTGGTGTCATTCGATATGGCAGTTGCGCGCAATTCCTACATGCAATTAAGCCTAGATAAGCGCACAGTTCGTGACAGGACTTCTAGTTTTAACTGTACTGGATGTAATTGGGAACAAAATATTCAACAGCTGAAATATTCAATTGATGAGGTACATGTAAAAAATCTCGATGACAAGCACTCATGAGTTGATTTCATCTCAATGTTTGGGTGTCTACTCCCAAATTTCAACACTTGCATTTTGTTGTCTTTTATAGGCAGAATTCATTCAGCAGTAATAAGTGGTGTCAATGCAGATAATAACACAGTAACAGTTGAATGGTTTGAGAGAGGAGAGACAAAAGGAAAGGAGGTACTACATAACACTATAACAATTAACAAGTTTTATACCTTCTAGGGCTGAAACGGTTGACTCATTTTTGTAACCGACTAACCAAGAGCTGTAACTGGATAATATCCGGTTATCCGTGGCCATTATTTCACCGAATATGGGATCAAAACTATAGGAATTGGAAAGAAGTATTCTCAAACTATTCCGTAGTGTGTACACAAATGAACGTTGTCGAGTACTCGACAACGTTCGTTTGTATCCACACTATGAAATAGTTTCTGCGATTACTCATTACTCACAGAAACTGCCGATCATTAACGAAGTCTTGAATGCCAAAGTCGATTATTTCCCAATATACACATTGCGGCTTCGATGTTTTACAAAGGAGGATCGGCAGATTCACTAATTAGCTTAACTTGACAAAGTCAAGATAAGCTATTGCCATCACGCGTGCGGAAGTCTGTTAGTCAGTTAATCTGTGAGTCTGTTAGTCTGTAAGTCTGTGAGTCTGTAAGTCTGTTCACATTTTCCTTCAGCACGGGCTACACCCCGCAGTTCTTGCCTGATCGTCATGAAATTTCATATGCAGGTTTGGGTTCATGTCTAGCTGAGAACGTCCCCTTTTGGTCACGATCGGTCAACCGGTGTGGCTGCCCGAGCCCAAAACCCAAAAACCATTAGCACTGCAGTCTACAGGTCGTATTTATGAAGGCATTTCATTGTAACTTGGTAGGATGCCTCTGTATAATGCCTAGATGTGAACATCCCCTTTTGGGTATGATCTGTCAACCGTGATGGCTGCCCAAACCCGAAACCCAAAAACTTTTAGCACAGTCTACAGGTCATGTTTAATATGGAGGGATTTCATTGTAGCTTGGTAGGATGACTCCTTATGATGTCTAGATGAGAATTTCCCCTTTTGGGCATCATCTGCCAACCGTGACAACTGCCAGAGCCCAAAACCCAAAAACCTTTAGCACAGTCTACAGGTCATATTTATTGAAGAATTTCATTGTAACTTGGTGGGTTGACTTCATATAATGTCTAGAATAGAGAGAAAGTCCCCTTTTGGACGTAATTGGGCAACTGTGATAGCTACAGGTGCCCAAAGCCCGAAAATCTTTAGCACAGTCTACAGGTCATATTTATGAAGGGATTTCATTGTAACTTGGTAGGATGACTCCAAATAATGTCAAGATGAGAAAGTCCCATTTTGATCGCGATCATGCAGCCTTGATGGCTGCCCGAGCCCAAAAACCTTTAGCATAGTCAAAAGGTCGTATTTATGGAAGGATTTCATTGTAACCTGTTAGGTTGACTCCATATAATGCCTAGATGATGACATCCTCTTTTGGTCGTGATAGGTCAACTGTGATGGCTACAGGTGCACGAAGTCCGAAAATCTTGTGCACAGTCTACAGGTCATATTTATGAAGGGATTTCATTGTAACTTCGAAGGATCACTCCAGATGATGCCCAGATGAGAATATCCCCTTTTGGTTGCGATCATTCAACCATGATGGCTGCCCGAGCCCAAAGCCCGAAAACCTTTAGCACAGTTTTCAGTTCTTATTTATGAAGGGATTTTCATTGTAACTTGGTAGGTTGACTTCATATAATGTCTAGATGAGAACAGCCCCTTTTGGACACCATTAGGCAACTGTGACGGCTACAGGGGCCTGAAGCCCGAAAACCTTTAGCACAGTCTACAGGTCATATTTATGAAGGGATTTCATTGTACCTTGGTAGGATGACTCTAAATAATGTCTAGATGAGACCGTCCTCTTTTGGTCACGATCATTCAGCCTTGATGGTTCCCCGAACCCAAAACCCCAAAACCTTTAGCATAGTCTGTTGGTCATATTTATGGAAGGACTTCATTGTAACCCTTAAGTTTGACTCCATATAATGCCTAGATGATGACATCCCCTTTTGGTCGTGATTGGTCAACTGTGACGGCTTCAGGGGCCCGAAGCCCAAAAACCTTGAGCACAGTCTACAGTTCATATTTATGAAGGGATTTCATTGTAACTTTGTAGGATCACTCCAGATGATGCCCAGATGAGAATGTCCCCTTTTGGTTGCGATCATTCAGCCATGATGGCTGCCCGAGCCCAAAGCCCAAAAACCTTTAGCACTGTTTACAGGTCATGTTTATTAAGGGATTTCATTGTAACTTGGTAGGTTGACTTCATATAATGTCTAGATGAGAACGTCCCCTTTGGACGCAATTGGGAAACTGACGGCTACAGGGGCCCGAAGCCCGAAAACCTTGAGCACAGTCTACAGGCCATATTTATGAAGGGATTTTAATGTAACTTGATAGGATGACTTGTTTTGGAATAATTTCACTGTAACTTGGTAACGTTTGTTGATATACGTTAACTGTGAGGGCCACATACATTAACTGTGAGGTCATATTAACCTACCCCTCAGCTCTTTAGTACAGTGTACACCTCATATTATTTTTATCAAAAACATAGCATACAGGGAACAGAAATTAACATATTCCCAATTATCACAATTCTTGTCTTATTTCATAATCCTTTCATAAACATTGAACATTATCCTTTTCATTAAACACAACACACAAGTTAAGCTACAGTGTCATTGACACTTTCATTTTAGTTCCTAACAGGCTACCCCCCTGCTTCGTTACAAGGACGAAGCATGAGCTATGCGTCGTGGTAAAACAAACGTGTCAAACACATAAACCTCCCTATTTTAGTGTAGAGCTGTTTGGCCCACAGATAAAGTAGTCGGTACTCAGCACCACCAAAGTACAGAAATGGAACCGAGTAATTTTGGAAAAGATTGAAAATGTCGGTTCCTGTACATCAGGCTTATCACATAAACAAAAGAGGGAAAAAATTAACGTCGAGGGCCAGTTGTATTACGAGAAACATTCAGCGATTTATATTTTGATGTTGGCACATCAGCACTGGAAGAGTCAAACCAAGACACAGACACTGCATGGGAGTCAGGGAGCGTGACACAACACGTTCTGCGGACAAACTGTCTATAAAGTTCTTTGAAGTTTATGGAGTTTCCGGTCGGTTGTTACATTGTTGCATCCACTATCTGAAGCCAGCTATCGGCAACACGTTTTTTTCCAAGCATTTTGTAACCCTATTTCCCCGGAGATGTGAATTCATTGATCTTTGTACTGAGATTTTGTTGGCTTGCGAGTCCTCCTACTGTGTTTCGCCTAGTCGACGACAAAAAACAGAGTCGACTATAGGCAAAAAAAACCGTTGACTAGTTGACTAATCGTTTGAGCACTATTCACTGCCTGCATTTTTTCTTCCTTGCAGTCACTGAATAATCAAATTTCTTTGAGTTCAGTATAATACATGAAATGCAACTTCAATTGACCATTTGTAAGTCAAGTTTGTCAGATTATATTGTTTACGTACAATGTACCAATTCTTGGATAGTGAAGTTTGATTAGTTTGAAGTTGTGATATGGTACAGTTTACAGTTCCTGATGTATTGTTCACATTTCATGCACACATTTATTAGTTGGCCTATTTCCATAAAACACATTCTAACCCTTCACAGAAAATACGTATAAAAATTTGTCATTTTAATTTTTTCCCTCATTTCTTAAAACAGTTTCAAAACAAAACCGTATCGACGAGGTTGTTCTAATGAGGGACTCACATATGGTTTTGTTGAAATGTTTGAAAAATTCTACTGTACAATTTGTATATTAACCCTTTACCCAACGCAGACGATATCAAAATTAATTATTTTAAATATCATTTTTTAAAATTTTTCATAAAATTTCAACAAAACCATATCATGTGACCCCTCATTGGAACGAGCTCAATGAGCTCGTTCCAATGAGGGGTCACATGATATGGTTTTGTTGAAATTTTTTGAAAAATTAATTTTTTCAGCTACTCAATTTGCATATTACGCAGGCGGATGCGGGCGATTCGTTAGGTAAAGGGTTAATACATATGCAGTGGTTGCTGCCAATCCGCTAGGTAAGGGTTAATTACTCGCTTAGTGAAATCAAGGCACATTATTGTCTACTTGTAAGAAGTAAATGGGGTGCTAGTAGGGGTGTAAGGATATGCTTGTGTCACAATGCGATACATATCTCGATACACAGGTCACGATACGGATACTGTGCGATAACTTGACTCCCCACAGGCACAGCAACAATAGCACTATAAACAAAAGCCCATCTGTGGACTACTCAACACCTTGTTATTCAACAACAATTTAGAATCCATTCCAAGCTATGTTTTATTGAAAAACGAAACACCATAAACATTCAGATGAGTAATATATGCTCCACCCTCCGTACAGGCCTGACCTTCAGCACTGATGATTGAGTTCAGTTTTAATTCTTCAAAATCAACATACTGAGTTATCATATTACAAAATTAGGTAATATGGAACTCATCACCCCCATACAGTGGAGCCCACTTAATTGGATATCTCTTAATTGTATATCCCTGTTAATTGAATATTATTTCCCAACACAAAACCATGAGGGAGGGGTGGAATTTGGGCTTCAAAATTGAGGGTGGCTATGCTGCTAAAACGTCTCCAAAAGCTATACTTAACACAGTGCAAATTGTGTTGAAATTGTGAGTCTTTTGTTGATGACTGGAGGGTTACTCAGATAATAGTATTACAAATTTAATTTTCATAACACAATTCAAAGTTTAACAGTGTAAATTATTGATTGAATGATAGAAATGTTGTTTTTGGCTCACCAACGTTAGTTGTGTGAGCCTATGGCATAGCCCTCATGTCGGCGTCGGCGTTCGCTCTCAAATATTTTGAACTTTTGTGTACAGGTTTTGATTTTTTGGCTTTTTAACATTTTGTTTAGTTTCTGCATATTGCTATAGTGGTTCACTATAACATTTAACTCTTTTCCAGGGTATTTTGTCGTAATTTTAACCCTTTGAATCAAATTTTAGACTTATTTTGATGTTTGCGTGCAGGTTTTGATGGGTTTTTTTTCCTTTCTTCCAAGTGGAGATTTACCTTGCAGCATATGTCCATGCTTTCTATTGTATGTGAACATGCATCTTAGGGCTATGTTTGTATTATTTAACCCTTTTCCTGCTGAATTACTTCAATTTTGCACTTTTATGTACAGCTTTTGGACTTAGGCTTACAGCTTCTTACTTTTATGTACAGGTTGTGATGAAAAAAAAACAATTTCAAGTGAGGTTGATCTCACTGCATATTGCAGTGGTGGTTATTATAAAATTGATATCTTTCCAGTGCATTTTTAAAAATTTTTTAACCCCTTGAATAGATTTTTAGACTTATTTTGACGTTTGCGTGCAGGTTTTCATGAGTTTTTTTTTTCCTTTCTTCCAAGTGTAGAGTTTCTGCATATTGCTGTGGTGGTTCACTATAACATTTAACTCTTTTCCAGGGTATTTTGTCTTAATTTTAACCCTTTGAATCAAATTTTAGACTTATTTCGATGATTGCGTGCAGGTTTTGATGGGTTTTTTTTCCTTTCTTCCAAGTGGAGATTTACCTTGCAGCATATGTCCATGCTTTCTGTTGTATGTATACATGCATCTTAGGGCTATGTTTGTATTATTTAACCCTTTTCCTGCTGAATTACTTCAATTTTGGACTTTTATGTACAGCTTTTGGACTTAGGCTTACAGCTTCTTACTTTTATGTACAGGTTGTGAAAAAAAAAAACAATTTCAAGTGAGGTTGACCTTACTGCATATTGCAGTGGTGGTTATTATAACATTGATATCTTTCCAGTGCATTTTTAAAATTTTTTTAACCCTTTGAATAGATTTTTAGACTTATTTTGACGTTTGCGTGCAGGTTTTCATGGTTTTTTTTTTCCTTTCTTCCAAGTGTAGATTTACCTTGTAACATATGTCCATGCTTTCTATTGTATGTAAACATGCATCTTAGGGCTACGTTGTATTCTTTAACCCTTTTCCTGCTTAATTACTTCAATTTTGGACTTCTTTTGTTTACAGGTTTGGATTTTTGTGCTTTTAAAAAAATTGTTTTCTTCTTTGCATATTGCTATGGGGGTTCACGATAACATTTAACTCTTTTCCAGGGTATTTCGTCTTAATTTTAACCCTTTGAATCAAATTTTGGACTTATTTTGACGTTTGTGTGCAGGTTTTGATGTTGTTTTTACTTTTTATGTGCAGGTTTTGAGGTTTGTCTTTCTTCTCTTCCAAGTGGCGACTTACCTTGTAGCATATTGTCATGGTTCCTATTTTATGTTAGGATGCTTCTTGGGTCTATTATTATATTATTTAACCCTTTAGCTGCTTATTTACTTTAATTTTGGACTTTTGTGTGCAGGTTTTGATATTTTTTTTAAGTGGAGTTTTACCTCACTGGCATATTGCCATGGTGGTTACTGTAACATTTTCAGGGTATTTTTCTAAATTTTAACCCTTTGAAACAAATGTGATACTTTTATGTGCAGGTTTTGAGGTTTGTCTTTCTTTTCTTCCAAGTGGATATTTTTCAAGTAGACTTTCACCTTACTGGCATATTGCCATTGTGGTTACTGTGACAGGGTATTTTTCTCAATTTTAACCCTTGAAACAAATGTGATACTTTTTCTTACTTCTATGTGCAGGTTTTGAGGTTTGTCTTTCTTTTCTTCCAAGAGGTGACTTACCTTGTAGCATATTGCCATGGTTCCTATTTTATGTTAGGTTGCTTCTTGGGCTATTTTTATATTATTTAACCCTTTAGCTGCTTATTTACTTTAATTTTGGACTTTTCTGTGCAGGTTTTGTACTTTTGTGTGCAGGTTTTGATATTTTTTTAAGTGGAGTTTTATCTCACTGGCATATTGCCACGCTGGTTATTGTAATATTTTCAGGGTATTTTTCTAAATTTTAACCCTTTGAAACAAATGTGATACTTTTTTTACCTTCATGTGCAAGTTTTGAGGTTTGTCTTTCTTTTTTTCAAAAAAGAGACTTACCTTGTAGCATATTGCAATGGTTCCTATTTTATGTTAGCATGCTTCTTAGGGGTTATTATATTATTTAACCCTTTAGCTGCTTATTTTCTTTAATTTTGGACTTTTGTGTGCAAGTTTTGAACTTTTTTTTTTTTACTCCAGCCACCCTTTTACATTGGCCACCTGTTGGTGAGCCACGGGGTACTGATACCCCCTCTAGTTAGACTTATTTTGACGTTTGCGTGCAGGTTTTCATGGGTTTTTTTTCCCCTTTTTTCCAAGTGTAGATTTACCTTGTAGCATATGTCCATGCTTTCTATTGTATTTAAACATGCATCTCAGGGCTACGTTGTATTCTTTAACCCTTTTCCTACTTAATTACTTCAATTTTGGACTTCTTTTGTTTTCAGGTTTGGTTTTTTGTGCTTTTAAAAATTTTTTTTTTCTTTTTTGCATATTGCTATGGGGGTTCATGATAACATTTAACTCTTTTCTAGGGTATTTTGTCTTAATTTTAATCCTTTGAATCAAATTTTGGACTTATTTTGACGTTTGTGTGCAGGTATTGATGTTTTTTTTTACTTTATGTGCAGGTTTTGAGGTTTGTCTTTCTTCTCTTCCAAGTAGTGACTTACCTTGTTTCATATTGCCATGGTTCCTATTTTATGTTAGGATGCTTCTTGGGGCTATTATTATATTATTTAACCCTTTAGCTGCTTATTTACTTTAATTTTGGACTTTTGTGTGCAGGTTTTGTACTTTTGTGTGCAGGTTTTGATATTTTTTTTGTTAAGTTGAGTTTTACCTCACTGGCATATTGCCATGGTGGTTACTGTAACATTTTCAGGGTATTTTTCTAAATTTTAACCCTTTGAAACAAATGTGATACTTTTTTGACTTTTATGTGCAGGTTTTGAGGTTTGTCTTTCTTTTCTTCCAAGTGGATATTTTTCAAGTAGAGTTTCACCTTACTGGCATATTGCCACTGTGGTTACTGTGACAGGGTATTTTTCTCAATTTCAATTTTAACCCCTTGAAACTTATGCGATACTTTTTTTACTTTTATGTGCAGGTTTTGAGGTTTGTCTTTCTTTTCTTCCAAGTGGCGACTTACCTTGTAGCATATTGCCATGGTTCCTATTTTATGTTAGGATGGTTTTTGGGCTATTTTTATATTATTTAACCCTTTAGCTGCTTATTTACATTAATTTTGGACTTTTGTGTGCAGGTTTTGTACTTTTGTTTGCAGGTTTTGATATTTTTTTTAAGTGGAGTTTTACCTCATTGGCATATTGCCACGCTGGTTATTGTAACATTTTCAGGGTATTTTTCTAAATTTTAACCCTTTGAAACACATGTGATACTTTTTTTTACTTTTATGTGCAGGTTTTGAGGTTTTTCTTTCTTTTCTTCCAAGAGGATATTTTTCAGGTGGGGTTTCACCTTACTGGCATGTTGCCATGGTGGTTACTGTGACATTATCAGTGTATTTTTCTCAATTTTAACCCATTGAAACAAATGTGATACTTTTTTTTTTTTACTTTTATGTGCAGGTTTTCAGGTTTGTCTTTCTTTTTTTCAAAGTGGAGACTTACCTTGTAGCATATTGCCATGGTTCCTATTTTATGTTAGCATGCTTCTTAGGGGTTATTATTATATTATTTAACCCTTTAGCTGCTTATTTTCTTTAATTTTGGACTTTTGTGTGCAGGTTTTGAATTTTTTTTTTTTTCTCCAGCCACCCCTTTACATTGGCCACCTGTTGGTGAGCCACGGGGTACTGATACCCCCCTCTAGTTATTGATACAGTCAAATCAAATCATGAGTTCAAAGTTATTCTCCACTTTATCTAAATGTTGTGAAAAGGCATCTGATGGAATTGCTAGTAAGTAATTTGTTTTAGTTTTTGCCTACATAAAACTATCTTCAGAACACCTTTGGAATACCGTAAACATTCTGGATGACATTGAAACCACCATATTCATTTATTTATTGGTGTTTGAGGTAACATATTTCTGCACAATGACTAAACATGACCACGACAATTTTACGGGTGGAGGAAGCCGGAGTACCTGGAGAGAACCACCGAGCAAAGGGAGCAACTGTCAGCTCCCCAACATACTATTTCCACACAAGCAGGGTTAGCATTGGTTGAAGACAGGTGCACCATCGACGTGCAGTATGCCTTAGTACACAGCGTCACCGTGCCCCCACATGAGCAATAGGAGGGGGGGGGGGGGGGGGGTGAAGTGTTTTGCCCAAGGACACAACGCGGTTGCCACTTTGAACAGAGGAATTCTCTCGGCTTGCAGCCTGCACCTCTACCTACTGAGCCACCACGCCCCCCCCCCCCCCCATTGAAACCATCAACACTGCACAGAATTCTCTCAAAGTACAATGTACTCAGTGACCTGTTTGGGGTTCAGGATGAAAATGAATCCCTGGGAAAAAGTAAAAATGAATGACATAATGATGGTTAGGTCCCTGTAGGGTGGGACCCAAGGAAGTGAAACTGCTTGTTTCAAAATAATGTGTCCATATCATCACAATGCGCTTTCGATGCGTCAACTATGCATCTCCTACTATTAGTTTCTGTAAGGCTTAAAAAAGTTAAAAATCAGTTTCTCAGGTTCTGATTACTCTCTTTTTATTTGTTTGCGGGGGGGGCGTGTACAGTTAAAACTAGAAGTCCTGTCATGAAATGCGCACAAATAGCACGTTGATATGCGCGTTAGTGTGCGCGTTATGGCTCAATTAAAGGTATCATATTCTGTACATATGGCCTGTGCACAGGCAATGTTTCAGCCAATGGAACTCCGGGTAACCCGGAGGTCCATTGGCAGAAACATTGCATGTGTTTGCTATGAGTAACCAGGAGAACCTGCCATGCTTTGGATGCCATTCGATATGGCAATTGCACGCAATTACAACGCGCAATTAAGCCTAGATAAGCGCACTATTCGTGACAGGACTTCTAGTTTTAACTGTATAGAGGAATCACCCTGTCCATCTGTCCATCCGTCTGTCCGTCTGTCCATCCTTATAAGCACAACTCCTCCTAAACCGTTTGAAGAATTTTCATGAAACTTTACACAATGGAAGAACTCCATATGAAGATGTGCAAGAAGCAATATAATTCCGTTCTGACATGCGCAGGGGGTATAACTTTGTGAGCTTGCTCATAGTACCTCTAGTTATAACCAGTGTAAACATGAAAACATAAAAATTAAATGGTTTGTATCTGATATTTTACCCAAGTTAATAAAATTGATAAGTTTGTCCCTTGAGTGCAACAAGGCTTTGCTATGCTTTAGCATTGCAAATCCTTCTTGCACTCAAGGGACGAAATACACCACCACCAATGCTATTCTGTAGATTATGAGGTCTAAAACAAAAAACAACCCAAGAACATGAACTTTTGATGGCAACAAAATAATCACAAAAAAAAATAAAATAAAATGCTGCCACCCACGTGCAATTTTACAAAAAATGGCCAGAGAAAAAGAAGATCTACTTTGTGAGGCCTAATGATAGTTAATCCCTGCAGGGACCCGAGGGGAAGTGTAGCAGTGCTTGTTTCAAGTAAATGCGTCCATATCATTCCCAACGCACATTCCACCCATGAACTGCGTATCTGCTACTTTTGGTTTCTGTAATGGACATTTTGTTTTTGTTGTTAGAAAAATTCTACAATGAGAGTGTGGGATACGGAAATTAGTACTATCTGTTTAGCCCTATCGTAATGATATGGAAAACGGACCAATCATTACGATTCAAAACTGAAGCTTCCTTTCCTATTTAGTAAAGTAGACAGTTGGTTAGTTGCTCCCCTGGTGAATATATTTGGAGAATGATGGCGAGTGAGTAGAGCTGTAGATTAACCGAAACCGAACCGAGGTTTTTAGTTTTTTTAAAAAACTGAAACCAAAACCGTTGACATCCCGTAATCTAAGGTTTTTCGTTTTTTATTAAATACTCTCTTGCTGCAGAAATTCACAGAATGTAGCCATCCCAGACTAGTGAGAGTACCCAGACACTGCCAATGGCAGTGTCTGGGTACTCTCACTACTCTGGGAAGGCTACATTCTGTGAATTTCCGACATTTCAGTTTAGTTGTGTTTTCAGCTTTCCTCATGTTGTGTGTAGGTGTCAGACCTCAAAAAATGGCCAAGCACAAAGTTCTGTATATTTAGGTAATTATTATATTGGCCTTCCTGATTCTTAATGTATTATAGCTTATTTCTGGCATTCATTGAGTTTCACTCAATTTCACTGCCATTCAGTTATGACTGAAGAATGAGTTTTATTGAATTTTATTTGGCCTCATGAACAAACCGAAAACCGAACCGAACTGAGGTTTTACTCCACCTGAAAAACCGAAACCGAACAATAAACTTAAAAACCTACAGCTCTACGAGCGAGAGTGATCACTCTCCTTTCCTGTTTGTCTCTGCCCCAAGGTATAGATAGTTCTAGTTCCTGTTTCTTCTCAGTTATTATTTTTTTACCTTTATTTCAGATTGAACTTGAAGCTATTTTTGTATTAAATCCAGACCTAGCGCCAAAATCTTTATCCGAAAAAGAGAACAACAATGTCCAGGTATTAAATATAATCTTTCAAATTATATGTGTGTTTGTTGCCAACACTCTACTTTGTTTTTTCAATGAATTTAGCGCAAATGGCGACTGCAGAGATCCAGATAATTGGAAATAATTATTCATCTTTTATTCTGTACAAACAGCAGATGACACTTGCAAAAGAATATTTTGAATCACAAAATAATTGCGGGGTGATAACCTCTGT
The DNA here is from genome assembly GCA_031216915.1 of Pictodentalium vernedei. Classification (NCBI taxonomy): domain Eukaryota; kingdom Metazoa; phylum Mollusca; class Scaphopoda; order Dentaliida; family Dentaliidae; genus Pictodentalium; species Pictodentalium vernedei. The sequence continues at coordinate 442,855,205 of CM062291.1, read as the reverse complement.
TGATGAGGCAAAAAAATAATCCCATTTGAATGGTGCTTTTGTGAATGGTACTGGCCATTTTTTGTTGTTACATGAGATAAAGGGGTGAAAAGGTATTTAGGTTTAGTAAAAATGCATTGGAAATAAGGATATTACAGAAAAAATAAATAAAAAAATCTTATTTTGCCCATTACCTCCCTTGCCTTTAAAATTCTTTCAAAATTTTTTCTTACCTATTTTATTGTATCCAATCAAAATTTACACTTACAGTAAAACCTGTCTTGAGAGACCGCCCTTTGGGCCACATAAAAGTGGTCTCTCAAGACAGGTGGTCTCTCATAACAGGTTTCAGGTTTTCTCAAGTTGGTGAATAACCAACCACAAAATTCAAAAATGGAGAAGAATGGATTTTTGTAATTACTTTGTAGTTGTTCTTTTTTATTAAGATTTTGTAACAAATTGAAATGGACTGTTATAAAAATTATAAAAATGAATTAGTGTTGAAAATCTTCATTGAAGATTTTCAACAGAAATTTATTTTTATAATCCTATCTGTCACATTTCAGGTATGTATGAAATTGTTTATTCAACAATAATCCTAATCTTTTCACAGGGGTCTTATAAAAACATCTCAATCTTTAATGAGTTATGTAACTGAATAGCAATTGAAACCGAATTAAGAGCTTTTAATACTTTTAATTATGTTAGTATAACCACAATGGATTTTCCAATTCCAGAACAGGTAAAAAGTTTTTGTCATGGTTTTAGTCTTCAAAGGGGCGGTCTCTCAAGACAGGTCTATTATGGCATAAAAATACAAGTTGGTACCAGGTCACAGTGGTCTCTCAAGACAGGTGGTCTCTCAAGACAGGTGGTCGACCATAGCAGGTCCATTATAGAGTAAAACCAATCGGTGCCTTGCAGATGTGGTCTCTCAAGACAGGTGGTCTCTCAAGACAGTGGTCTCTCAAGACAGGTTTTACTGTACTAAAAAGTGATTAAAATTTTCTGGAATTTAACAAAAATATGGTGTTTGTGAGTTTTTAATCCCAAACCACAAAGTTATTGTCAGCAAAAGTGAGACCTCCCTCCCCCCCCCCCCCCCCACAAGCACACACAAAAAAAAACAATATTCAGGTGTGATTTTTATTGATATATCCCAGATTGTGACACACTTTACATCTATATTTGGTCTCATACATCATGTAGTCACTCTTTGTCAGTTGGCAGATATTAGTCTCAGTAAAACCTCCATGTTTCCCACATTACCCCTGGCTGAATCTCTTGTGTTTGTAAAACCCACACGCCTTTCCCGGGTTACTTCTGTTACCTTTGTTATCACCTTGGGACAGGAACAGGTGTTTTTAGGTGCGGTCAGAAATTCAAGATTGCTGCCTACGGCCTTTTTATACTGAAATTTGGTGCAATCAGTTTTTTGAACAGAACTTCTAGGACTAAGTTTGTTATCATCATGGGATGGTGACAAGTGCTTTGGGGCTCGGCCAAAAATTCAAAATGCCTGTTGGCAGTCATATTTACGGCAATTCTGTGTATTACATTTTTTGTACAGAACCTGTAAAGAAGACTTTTTATGTCAGTAATGTTTGCTATAAATTTAGTGGGTGCCTTTGTTATCACTGTGCTATGAGAACAAATATTTTTGGGTTCAGTCAGACCCATTCGGGGACTCGAAAAGGGAGATAATTAAAAATCTTTTCCAAAAACACCAAAGAAAATAGTCTTTCTTGAATTCAGCATCCCTAGGATGTGTATATTCAAATGTGTTGAAGCCAAGTTCCTGTGTTAATATTTGGTGTTGTTTGGAGAGGGTAAACATTATTAGCACAACTCGATTTTCTATTTACAATGAGAAAAATAAAACCTTCTCATCTGTGGGAACCCCATGAGCTGAAGATAAAAAATTCAAATACCTATATTTTAAGAAGGCCTGGACAAATGTTTATTAATTAGTATGAATCAACCTTAGAAGTGTTTGAATCAAACAGGCCAAAACAATTGCTAACACGTGGCTTTTGGTGTGCCATTCAAGGATCCTCATTGTAACATTAACACCATGAAGATTTCTTTTCTAGTTTAGCATCTAACTGTCACCCACCTTTACAATACTTCACCTATACATTTGTTACAGGCCACGGTCAGTATTTATGTACAGACCGTTACAATACTTTATATGTACCTTTGTTATCAGGCCATTACCTAGATGTGTGTTATTGCTGTGTCATACTGTACATGTACATGTCTTACACAAGTTGAGCTACAGTGTTATTGACACTCTGATTTTGGGTTTCCCGACAATAACTTAAGTTATAGCTGGCTAAAGTCATTTTTTCAGGGGACTATTAAAATAGCCAGTGTCCGTCCATGCGTCTGTCCCACTTTGGTTTCCAGATGATAACTTTAGTTACAGTTGGCCAAATCGAATGAAATTTGGTATGTCGGTGTATCAACATACAATACAGGTCAAGTTCGAATCGGAGTGCAATCCAACAATTTTTGCCTGAGTTACGCAGTCATGGAATTCTGACGCAAGCTATTTTTAGCTTGCCTTAATCCGGCATAAGCCTTTTTTTGCTCACCTACTTTCAGCTACTTTCAGCTATTTTCGACGGTGACAGACCATGGAACGTGTGTACAGAATATGCTGGGTACATGTGTGTGTCGGCCACTACATGTACCAGTCCCCCTGAACTTCTTGATCAATCTGACCACACTGGGGTGGAGGGGATATAAACATTTTTATAACAACTTCAGTTATAGTTGGCCAAATCAAATTAAATTTGGTATGTAGGTGTATCAACATAAATAAAATACAGGTCAAATTCCAATCAGGGTGTGGTCCGACAATTTTTGCCAGAATTATGTCCCTTTTCGACTTCGAAAGTTCTTTTATTTTTGGTTTCCCAATGATAACTTTAGTTGTTATTGACTGATTCAAATAAAATTTTGTATGTAGATGTTTCAACATAAAATACAGGTCAAGGTCAAATTGGGTTTGGTCTGACATCGTTTGCCAGAGTTATGTCCCTTTTTTCACTTTGAAAAGTTCAATTTTTTAGCTCACCGAAGGGTGCTAAACTTATCACTTGCCATCTGTCGACGTCCGTCGTCATCGTCCGTCCGGCGTCGTGAACATTTTTCAAACGACTTCTCCTCTGAAACCACTAGGTCGATTTGATCGAAACTTGGTATGGATGTTCATTACCATATGTCAATTCAAATTTGTTCAAATGAAATGGGCATGCCTACTTTGGGCACCATAGGGGGCATAACTCTGATAGCACCCTATGTATATTAGAGAAATTACTAAAAAATCTTCTTCTCCCGCACAAGTGGGCAGAATCATTTGATATTTGGTATACAGCATTATGGGGTGGATCTGATTCAAGTTTGTTCAAATCGGCCCCTTGGATTCATATTTGGGCTCACTATAGAAGCCCAACTTCGAACTTAGTGCATTTCAGGCAAATTTCTTAAAAAATCTTCTTTTCCGGATCCAGCAGGCAGAATTTTTGATATTTGGTATGCAACATTGTGGGGGGGATCTGATTCAAGTTTGTTCAAATCGGCCCCCTGGATTCACATTTGGGCTCAGTATAGAAGCCCGAATTCGAACTTAGTTCATTTCAGGCAAATTTCGTAAAAAATCTTCTCCAGATCCAGCAGGCAGAATCTTTTGATATTTGGTATGCCCGCCGATATGTAATTTTACAAAAAATATTCTGAGAAATAGCAGATCTACCTTGTGGGGCCTAACAGATTAACCTTTAGTTGAATTTCATTTGAATGTTTTTAATTGATTTTTATGGGTTAAAGTTTTGATGCATTCATATTTATTGAACAAATTGATGCTTTTTCAAATACCTATATTGATTTACACACAACAAATTGGTGATGGAGAAACTTGGACGAGTCAGCTTGTGTGCATGCTCAGGCTGGGTTTTTTAACAACATAAATTTAGCATGGAATTCCCTAAACTTTTATTGACTAAAGCACATGATTGTTCTATTTATGAGCTGTGTGATATCAAAGTATGGAAGCCAGTAACATTTCCCTCATTTGATGCAATTTTAATCACAGTCATTGAGGTGTTTGAGGAAGATTAATACTGATAAATGAATTATTACATGCAGATTTGAATATTAGTAATACAGTGGAGCCCACTTAATTGGATATCTCTTAATTGTATATCCCTGTTAATTGAATATAATTTCCCAACACAAAACCATTTACCATACCTCCAGTACAAATTTGGCATGTTAATTGAATATAGGTTATAGAGTGAACTCCTTTTAATTGAATAAAAAATCTTGTAACTTGTCGAGAAATTACCCTGACTCTCCCCAGTTTCCTTTACTTAGAGACCTACAGTTAAAACTAGAAGTCCTGTCATGAAATGCGCACAAATAACACGTTGATATGCGCGTTAATGTACGCGTTATGACCCAAGTAAAGCTATCAATTTCTGTACATATTGCCTGTGCATAAGCAATGTTTCAGCCAATGGACCTCCGGGTAACCCGGAGGTCCATTGGCAGAAACATTGCTTGTGTTTGCTATGAGTAACCAGGAGAACCTGCCGCGCTGTGGATGCCATTCGATATGGCAATTGCGCGCAATTCCAACGCGCAATTAAGCCTACAAAAGCAGACTATTCGTGACAGGACTTCTAGTTTTAACTGTATTTGGCCTCAGTAAATCCAATATGGGCATTTAATCTATTATATCTTGTTTAACAAGGCTCATAGAGCTCTATCAAACAAGATATAATAGAATAAATGCAAAGTTTATCTCTGGGATACAGGAAAGTGACACAATCCCTGTTAATTGAATACTCCTGTTAATTGAATAATTTTCATTGGCAAAGAGGCTATTCAATTAACAGGGTTCCACTGTACTGGTAAATGAATTATTACATACAGATTTGAATATTTTTTATTCTTCTATGAACTTATATTGGGTAACACTGCAAAATATTCCTTTTAGTGTTCAACCAATTACTAAAAATGGTCGCTGACTGGTTATTTGAGCTCATAATCGGCCGAATCTGATGCCGATTCTGATTGTAAGACCATGCACTACTAGACAAGTTGAGGCTCGAAAGAACTACAGTTAAAACTAGAAGTCCTGTCATGAAATGCGCACAAATACCACGTCGATTTGCGCGTTAATCTATGTGTTATGACCATAGTAAGGCTATCAAATTCTGTCCATATGGCCTGCGCACAAGCAGTGTTTCAGCCAATGGACCTCCGGGTAATCCGGAGGTCCGTTGGCAGAAACATTACATGTGTTTGCTATGAGTAACCAGGAGAACCCACCATGCTAGGGATGCCATTCGATTTGGCAGTTGCGCGCAATTCCTACGTGCAATTATACCTAGATGAGCGTGCAGTTCGTGGCAGGACTTCTAGTTTTAACTGTACATTAAACTGAACATTTTTCACAGTGTTGAACTTTGTTGACTGGGGTCGCAGTAAAATTACCAGTCGCACACACTTGTACGGCAATTGTGGCTCTCAGAGCGACATTTACTACCCAAGTGAGAGCGACTGTTAATTTTACTGTGACCTGAGTCAATGCAGTGTAACCTTCACTTTTCCGGTATGAACTTGCAATTGCCACAAGTACTCTCAACTGTCAGCTTCACATGTCTTTAACTTGTGTATCCCGTAAAAGGGCATTTTGAGAGATAAAGAATACACATTGTGGTTGTTTTTCAACTTTATTGAATGGTATCATTGACATCATTTTATATTAACAATGGAACAATTGCAGAAGATAATAAAATGCGGTTAATGAATCATCACAAAATACTTGGCAACAATCGGGTGAACCGATGTTCCAGCAGCTGTTGCCGTTGTTAACCAATTGCCCACAATTGGCCGATTGTGGTGGCCAGTTCCAATCATCGGTTGAACACTAATTCCTTTTATATAGTTCTCTGGTGGGCTTCCACAATGTTGTATCTTGAATTTTCCAACTTTGAATAACTTCAAATGATCACAGAACAGAGTAACTGTGGCTCCTCAAACAGAAGATCTCATTTGTTGTCTCAAAGAACATTTAGGGTCTGTTAGGTGTGTTTTCTATGAGAAAAATGACTTTTAGTTGGTGATACAACATTTTGAAAGTTAACTTGCTATAATGGAAATCATATGACATTTTTAAATTGATTATACATGTATCTCTGTCATTCTGTTACCGATGTCATTCAAGCTATGAGTCGTTAGTCAAGACTTCACGCCCATTTCATTTCCACCTATCAGAGACCAGCTGATTTCCTCTGTTCACAAGACAGGAAATTTTGAGAAACGACTCCCCATGGGAACCCCGTGAAGTAAGATAGTGTTTGTTGACTGTGGTAAGCAAACTCCGTTTTACTGGTAAAATACATGTAGTACCCGGTCACCAATGTCTGGGGTGGACGTCCTCTAAAATGAGCAACATGGATATAAATGATTGGCTGGACCTGACTTCATATCCAGGTTGTGGTCATGATTAGCCATTGTGAAGAAATATGTGGCCTTTAACACCAATAAATAAATAAAAATAAATAAATAAATAAATAAATAAATAAATAAATAAATAAATAAATGAGATATGACGTTTTAGAATTAGCACTTCCTATTTTTTGAAAAATGCTCTGAAGATACAGCATTTAAGAACTACATGTGAACGTTTCAGACCAAAAAAATGCAATTTGCCCTGATCAATTGCTTCTGTTCTTGTGCAACTTATGTAATCAAACCCATAGATGTCGAATTTGTGAAAAAGTGTTTTGCACCAAAATGGGAGGTACAACCAACGATTTGCAATCTGAATATATGTTCTGCAGAAAAGAAGTTTTGTACCACCTTAGTTTTCCCAACTTTTTTGAAAGTATATTTGACCAAATTTTTTATGAAATGCAAAACATGACTCCCAGTAGTTTCTCAAGAAAATGTTAATTTTGATGTTGGTCTGCTTACATCCTAAGCCACTACAGCAGTCAATAAGTATGCTAGTGGGCGTGGCCTGAAAGTCACAAACTGACCAGCAACATATACAGTGGATCCCATTCAATTGGATATTTCTTAATAGAATATCCCTCTTAACTGGTTGAGAGCTGGAAGCCACTATCAGGGCTTTGGCAAAAAGGAGGGTACCTTTTATAAATCACCTTTTTCTTTACAGTTAAAACTAGAAGTCCTGTCACGAATAGTGCGCTTATCTAGGCTTAATTGCGCGTTGGAATTGCGCGCAATTGCCATATCGAATGACATCCAAAGCACGGCAGGCTCTCTTGGTTACTCATAGCAAACACATGCAATGTTTCTGCCAATGGACCTCCGGGTTACCCGGAGGTCCATTGGCTGAAACATTGCTTGTGCACAGGCCCTATGTACAAAATTTGATAGCTTTACTTGGGCCATAACGTGTACATTAACGCACATATCAACATGCTATTTGTGTGCATTTCATGACAGGACTTCTAGTTTTAACTGTACTTATGTTATATTCATTGAAAAACGAAATATTATTTTACCATGAGGATCTGCTTTATTAAAAATTGTTGGAAAGTGCCTACATGTATAGGCACTTTCCAATAATTTTTAATAAAACAGATTTTGAAGAACAAATTTGATCACCTAAAATAATGTAGCCCTCAATCAGTTGTGTATAGGGGGTGCAGTGGCATTGCGGTAACCGGTTCTCGTCAGATCAACGAAGTTAAGCAACATCGAGCCCGGTTAGTCCCCAGATGGGTGACCGTCTGAGCGATCGATTTGGACTCCCGCGTTGTGTCCTTGGGCAAGGCACTTCACCCCAATTGTCCACAAGGGGGCACGATGACGCCGTGTACTAAGGTGAACAGCACGTTGATGGTGCGCATGTCTTCAACCAATCTAACCCTGGCTGTGCTGCAGTGCGGAGTTACGATGTTGGGCAGCTGGCAGCTGCTCATCGTTGCTTGGTGGTTCTCTCCGGGTACTCCGGCTTCCTCCACCCGTAAAACTGTCACGGTCATGATTAACCATTGCGCATAAGTATGTGACCTTAAACACCAATAAATAAATATATAAATAAATAAATAAATAAATAGTTGAGTATAATTTTCAAACACAAAACCATATACCATACCTTCGGTACAAATTTGACCTGATTATTTTATATTGGTTTTAGAATAAACTCCTGTTAACAGAGGAATGGATCCAGAGCTAATTTGATACCTGTTACAGGTATGGATGCCCAAACTCTTCTCAAGAGCCCAAATGTCCCCAAATTCCTGATTGAACTTTGAAATCTACCAGTTTAAAGCAATTATTTCCAATATTTAGAAGAAATCTTTGCACATGCAGTTGATAAAAAGCACTTCAAGACACATGCAGTGGTCTACAGTTAAAACTAGAAGTCCTGTCATGAATTACGCACAAAAAGCATGTCGATCTGAGGGTTAATCTATGCGTTATGACCATAGTAAGGCTATCAAATTCTGTACATATGGCCTGTGCACAAGCAATGTTTCAGCCAATGGACCTCCGGGTAACCCGGAGGTCCATTGGCAGAAACATTGCCTGTGTTTGCTATGACTAACCAGGAGAACTTTCCTGGCTTTAGATGCCATTCGATATGGCAACTGCGCGCAATTCCTACGCGCAATTAAACCTAGATAAGCGCACAGTTCATGACAGGACTTCTAGTTTTAACTGTAAACATGTCTATAAAGACATCTTAGTTTATATTTGGGGACATTCTCAATTGAAAAAACAGGTGTCCCCCAAAAATTCCTGTATCTGTCCCTGTGTTAACCCTTTACCCAGTGCGAAGGATATCAAATTTATTTTAATTATAGTTTTTTTCAAATTAAAATTTTTTTTTTAACAAAACTTTATCGTGACCCTCATTGGATGCAGTAATATTAGATTGCAAACACTATAGGAGCAGGCCAGGAAATAATTTTTTTGGTGCATCGGTCATAATGATCGGATCGATCATACATTAACCTGGGTCGGTCATATTTTTTGGCTTCCAAATCAAACATTAACTAGTGCTAAACCCATGTAAATTATGTTGGGCTAACGTCGTAACGATATACAAAATATTAGTGTCTACCTGCATTCAATTTTATTGAAATGACACTTAACTTTTATGTCATTAAACTGCATGACGGGGATGTCTTCAGTCCTCAAATCACTGTTTTTTTTCTTAAAACGTAACAACTGGACTCCAATGCGACAATTTCTTTGAAATTGAATGCTGAACATCTCCGCACCTGGAGCCTGGAGGCTGGACGTCTCACCACTGGGAAATCTGGCACCTGGTCAAAACCAACCCCATCATTTTCGGCACCAGGTAACCTCAGCACCAAATAAAATCGGCACTTGCACATCTGTCACCTGAGTTAAAACTGGTTATATTTTTCTGGAAGTATTACTGAATTACTGTAAAGCTTTCCGGAAATTATGACAAATTCTGCTCACAGTCTTCAAAGAAAGTATATTACACAAAGTTGAAAGGAAAGGAAAGAGGAGGGGATCATCTGGTTCGATTTGAAGAACATACACGGAAAAAATAGAGTACAAATGAGTTTCAGTATTCGATTGCGAAAGGAGCGACTCTCATTTATAAATCTGTCTTGTGTTTTACGATTTTGTACTTGTATTTATTTTAGAGAATATTTTCGAATGTGGAAATTAGTCACCATCAACATCCATAATTAATGATTCAGAACACAAGGTTTCATGTGAAAAATTAATATACTTGGGAGAAAAATACACCGGTCATTCATGACCGGTTGGATACAGTTAGCGCCGGTCACATCGAAATTTCGTGCCAGTCACTGTCCGTGACCGACCACTTATTTCCTGGCCTGTAGGAGTAAGCATAAAAAATTTAATTAATGAAGCACCTAGTTCAACCCTGTGCTGCATTAATTAAAATTTTGCTGATGATGATTTTTATTACCTGATAAATGCATTCGTGGGCAGTTACAGATTACAGTTAAAACTAGAAGTCCTGTCATTAAATGCACACAAATAGCACGTTGATATGCGCGTTAATTTGCGCGTTATGGCCCAAGTAAAGCTATCAAATTTTGAACATATGGCCTGTGAGCAAGCAACGTTTCAGCCGATGGACCTCCGGGTAACCCGGAGGTCCATTGGCAGAAACATTGCATGTGTTTGCTATGAGTAACCAAGAGAGCCTGCCGTGCTTTGGATGCCATTCGATATAGCAATTGCGCGCAATTCCAACGCGCAATTAAGCCTAAATAAGCGCACTATTCGTGACAGGACTTCTAGTTTTAACTGTATGACCAGTCCATGGCGACTGTACTGTATCTCTGTTAAGTTAGGTGAAGGGTATTATCTGTATGTTATTATGAACTGGACAGCATGGTGGATCAGTGGTTACAGCATTGGACTTGAAGCCGCTTGGGTCATGGTTTGATCCCCATTATGGATAACTGCGTTGTATTCTTGGGGAACAGACTTAATCCCGATTTACCACATGGGGGAGGGGGGGAAGGGGAGTGGTGGACCGTGATGCTGTGTACTAAAACTGCCCGCCTGTGGTGCACTTGCCTTCAACCAATGCTGACCCTGCTTGTGTGTTGGGGAGTCTGACAGTTATTGCCACTGCTCGGTGGTTCTCTCCAGGTACTCTGGCTTCCTTCACCCATAAAACTAGATGGCATGAGGTAATCCTGGCTGTGGAAAGTGTCATTAATCCCCAATAAAAAAAATATGGGCCGAGATTAAGTGTTGAAAGCATGCCTCAATGCTGTATAATAATTATACTTATTTACTATGGTGGGAGAAATTATATCTACTGAATCAACACAATGTCTATTTTCCCAAATATTGTTGGAATAAAAAACTCATTTGTTTCTGATTTGATAAAGAAAAACTGGGAAGGTACATCAGAATTTGGTTGTTTTATTCAAATATTTTCATTTTGTAGGACTGTATTCTCTGTTTTATCCTACCTCGCGGTGTTAAAATGCCGGTCCTTCTCCCTTATGCTTCATATTCTGGGATGGAAGGGGGAGGGAGGAGTGGGAGGGTAATATTTTCAATTTTAAGGGATACCTTGTCAAGCTTATTCCAGTGAGGGGTCACATGCAATTGTTTTGTTAAATTTTTTTTTAGAGGTTTGGAAAAACAGTTCAGTGTGAATCCTTAGACAGTCTGTATCGTATCGGGGCATAAAATTCAATGAGAATCCTTAGTCTATATTGTATCCAGACATAAAATTCAGTGAGAATCCTTAGTCTGTATCCTATTCTGACATAAAATTCAGTGAGAATCCTTAGTCTATATCGCATCCAGACATAAAATTCTGCGAGAATCCTTGACTGGGGTACTTCAGCTGTGATTATTGACTTTATACTGATGAAGTTTGTAACTGGAAGACAACTAACCCTGAAGATACTAAAATTGTTTCTACCAGCATGCTTGTTTGCATTCGGCGATATGACATTTGTGAACTTGAAATGCAAAGGCACATTCTGACTGGACAAGATTTCTAACTGGACAAGATTTCTAACTGAACAAGTTTATTTCTAACTGAACAAGATAGGTCTCATATGAGATTGGTTACACGCATGTTAAATGTGCATGAAAGCAGCAGATGTGTGCGCATGTAGTTTCTTACACAAGTGCATATACGGTCAAGCCAGATATCTTCGCAGGCCACAACTCATGACAATGGCAAAATATATACAAGGTGGGTGCTAACACCTGCAGGCTTGTCAGTTTAGTCCGTGTTTTAATTTTTTTTTATCATAACACTCTTTTTCTAAATGAAGTTCTGCCATTTTGTGTTACTCCAGAGCTGAAAGGTGATGTGTTCAAATTCGTTATTTTTGAAAGTGGGTCACTTATTTTTTGGTAAAATACGCATATTTTTGATTAATTTAGATTGTTCAGGGTTCACACAGAGCCCAGGATTCAATGAAAGGCCTTGAATTGAAATCATGGAAAATATGAAAGGAGGCCTTGAAAATCCTTGAATATTAATGAAATACAAGTGCCAAGGAAGCACGTAATCATAACTAAAAAGTTTCACATTCCAGAGTTCGTGAAGGCGTGGCCCTATCTTGGACCCGCAGGCCATTACCCCCTCTTCCCACTACTCCCACTTCCCTTGTAAGGAAGTGGGGGAGGAGGTAATAACTAGAGGGTCCAAGTTAGGACTAGTGAAGGCAGGCCTCGAAAATCTTTCAATTTGACAATTTTATTACCTTGATAAATGCTGAAATATGTAGAGCTGTAGGTTAACCGAAACCGAATCGAGGTTTTTATTTTTTTTTTCAAAACCGAAACCGAAACCGTCGACATTTTTATACTGTACCAATGACCCAGACATAGCTGGTGCTAACTCTTAAAATATAGGGCCAAACACAAATTTTGCCCCCCAATCCCCAAAATTTGCATCTAAAACCAAAGAAAACATGTCCTGAATGGCCCTCCACACTTCACCTCTACTGCACATGCGCAGTGTCAAGGACGTCCCGAAATTGGCGCCATTAATCATTCTTAGTTTGGCCCTTCATCAGTTAACATCTGACTGATCTTTGTGCTTGTAAATCTCAGTTTAAATGATGCCAGACACATAAATATTAGAGAAATGGTGATTCTAAGGAGGATATAGAAGGAGGAGAGGAAAAATGAGTGACAGAAAATTATCAGGGCTGTAACTTAAAATTTTTTAATGAAATTATGTTAAGTTACCTATTTTCGAGGCAACAGCCATGTTGTTGTCATTCTTGTTATCAAGTTACACTGCTTGTTCAGTGTTTTCCTCTCTCCCTTTCCTTTAAGTCCCCTCTTGCTATTCTCCCATGCTTTTGGCATATTTTCTGTAATTTTATTACTAAAATTTCTTGGGAGTTTTAGCTGAATAACAGAATGAATTCTGTTCTTTTCCCCATGTTTACGTCTTCATCTATGGGTGGTTAGGCGTAGTGTTCTGCATCTACCATCTGATGTTCTGCAGTTTCTTCCCTGGAAGTCTCTGTTTTGCATCAGATAGTGTATTATTGGTAACCGATTTCGGGCCAGGGTGCCTGGAGTCTTATTCTAGTGTTTTTACACTTATTGTTTACATTTTCAACAGCCCTCTGTGTGAGGGGGAATTTCTTGAAAATAATATCTTGATGTTAATTTTATCATAACTAGATACATTATTATTGTTTGTAAGTGTTGCATAAATTGTTTAAAATATTTTTAGAATTTTTGTCCACACTTAGGCTTGGGATCCATTGGGGCTCAACGTTACTTTTCAGAAACTTGGGCTGTTCTGAAAAAATATTTTTTCAAAATTTTTTGATTTCAATTATTTTTTCTATGTTGATGGATCATATTATTATGTATTTTGATTGTCAGGGGTTGGTGCGAGTACTAGGACTTTGTTTTCTTTTCACATTGAAAGGATATTGGTCAATTGTAATAAGAGGAAATCTTCCTCTGACTTTCATAATCATTGTATATGTAGTCAGTGTACTCGCACTAATTCCTGTTCTGTATGTGATAATTTCGATGACAACATGGGAAGTGTGTGTCACGGTATGTTAGTGGGGAATTGGACATTCTGGTCCTTTCTCCGCAGGGTCACTCTACTTTATCAATCTCTATTTCAGACGATCAAGATTAGGGTGATGTATCCGTGATGTTTTCCAAAAGTGTGCCTCCGTCGTCACAATTAATGAAGAGCTAGCGGAAAAGTGCTCATGTAAATACGTCAATTGCCTAAGAGGACTCTAGTAGGTTCGACGGCCTTTGACGTCCACTAGCTCGCCCGGTGTAGCGTCCATTCATCGAATGGTTCGGCAGCCGGGTTCGTCCGTTGCGGTCTAGAAGGAGTTTTGGGGTAGTGCGAGCACTATAAATCAACCAAATGCACACCCAGTGACGGCGGATTAGAGGAGAGAATGGAGGAAGCCTTTTAGTCCAGTTCCTAGCTCGTCCAGGTCCATCCGGACGGCGAGCGAGAGAGGCCCCTCTCTCGTACAACAACATCTGGCCCCAGATGTTGTGGTACAAAATGTTTCGCATTCGGAATATACGTCCACCGCTCGGGATGCTCCTTTATATAGTCAGTCCGGAGAGACTGTCAATAAGGCCTCCTCATTCTCATGGTAGCGCACACGACCGCTCTTGGCTACGTGACCTCGGATATCCAGTCAGCTTCGCCAATCAGAGAATTATCGGCGACCAGGTCACACCATCCGGTAGCCAGGGACACGAGGCCTGCAGACTCCGGACGTTCGCATAAGAAGTGTGCGGGAGTCAACGTACACGGAGCTTCCAGCGGCAATGCATCGTAAGACCGCTACTGCACAGGCCTCGGTGACGGACGTGCTATCCCAAATAGCACAGCTTATCGCAGCATCCCAGCAACGACAGAATCTGTCGCATCATGTATTATCCGACGATGCTGGGTCGGGACGCTCCGCGGAAGCAGGTACGGACGTCCGAAAATTTTGGCAGTAGTTTTTCCACGTATAACTCCGCCCTTCAGTGGCAACCTGGAGTTGGTTAGACGTGACGCAGCCCTAGCTACATCCACGCACGTGGATAGTAGGGTGAAGAACTCTCTCAGAGTCGCTTCGGTCTCGGAGAAGCTTCTCTTCGACGGCAACTTTTCAGCAATCCATGAATTGCTTGATATAAATGTTCTCTTGTCTATCAAGTGGAGCAAGAGATTCAGACTGGGGCAAACATTCGGTGGTTGACTCAGAGAGTGCCACTGCAGTTGCCGGATCCGAGTTTTATGATTATGACGGTTGCCAGTCAAACAGGTTGGGGTACGATATTGACCCCAACGGATTCGAAGTGCCAGGGTCTTTGGGTTCCGCAGTCTCTACGCAAGCACTTATCTTCCACGGAATAATGTTATTTAGGCTTGCACTATGTCATTGAATGAAAGCCTGTCCGATAATACGACAGTAGTTGCATATCTCCGGAACCAGGGAGGCACTCATTCGATTCCGTTATTCAATTTAACGGAAAGAATCCTTCTGTTTGTTATAGTACACCAAGTTCTGCTTCGGTCCGTCATATTCCGGGTCGTCTGATTGTATTAGCAGACTCCCTTTCATGTAAGGGTCGCTTGTTGCCGTCAGAATGGACTCTCAACAAACAAGTATTCAATCAGGATTTGCTATCAATGGGAGCGCACAATGATAATTTCTTTGCGACACAACTCACTAATCAATTGCACACGTATGTGTTTGCATGTCTGGATTTCTGAGCTTATGTTGTTAACGCTCTATTGATCTAATAGGACGGAATGATAGGATATGTGTATCCTCCTGCGCTGTTGTTTCAGCAAGTATTGCTAAGATACAACATCCACAATACATTTCTGTTGATAGCATCTCTGTCTTCACAGAGACCGTCGGTAAATTTACTCAGATGTCTACTGTGGGACTTACCGCGAAATCTTCCTCCATGAGAGGATCTTCTTTCGCTGGGGGAAATTGTGTCATCTTCATCACAACCCGCAAGGTCTCAACCTTCACGTATTCCGTTGTGTGGTCCTTCTTGCATTGCAAGCTTTGTACAGGACGAGCTTTGGACGCGATTTCTTACTGTAGGAGAACCTCTTCTTCGCTATACTATGCGGCTAAAGTGGAGGCTCTTCCGTCATTGGTGAAGGGATCATTATGTTGATATTGTTGATCCCTCCATACTGGTCATTGCTACTTTCTAGTATACTTGTTTGACAAGATCTACTGCAGCCTGTTACTATTAAGGTTATAGGTCTATGTTATCTCATACCTATGCACTCTATGATAGTTTACAATTGAGTCTTATGTCTCTTTTACTGAGGAGTCAGTGAGCTTCATGCACTATCGGTGGACGATTCTCACTTTCGTAGTTTCGGAAACACTACTTCCTTTACTAGTTAGGTTGGATTTTTGGTTAAGGGTCAGGCTCCTAATAAATATCCGGAACCTATTGTTATTAAGGTCCTTCCGTCTTTGTACGGGCATAGGCCTTTACTCTGTCCGGTTAGAGTTTACGTATTTATAAACAGATATCAGTTTATTACTACGGACGTAAGCTTCTTCTGACTTTGATGCCTAATAGAAGGACATTATGCTCCATTCTATTGCTAATGGATTCAATTAACTATCGATACTGCTTATGGTATTTCAATGACTCAGCAGTTTGTGCTTGAGATTTCGGCTCATGAAGTAAGAGCTCTTTCTACATCTTGGGCTTACATTAATAGTGTCACTATTATAGATTTTTTAAGGCTGCTCATTGCGCTCAGCCATCCACATTCATGAATTTTTATCTCAGAAATATTGAGTCCATTTCTGGAGGCCTCTATTGTTAGGCCTATTATCTACTGCTCAGAATGTCATTCACTTAACTGTTGCTACTATAGCTAGGTAGGCTTTCTGTTCCGGCAGTGACTCTGTTCTGCTGCCCTCTTCGCTCTGGGCTATTTGACCCAGGGCAAGAAAAAGGGGGGTGGGGGGGGGGGGGGTGTTCCCTTGGGTCACCAGTTTTATTATGAAAACAAGGGGATACCTCCTCCGGAGTTAGTAAACTGTTGCTACTATAGCTAGGTAGGCTTTCTGTTCCGGCAGTGACTCTGTTCTGCTGCCCTCTTCGCTCTGGGCTATTTGACCCAGGGCAAGAAA
This sequence comes from Pictodentalium vernedei, assembly GCA_031216915.1. Lineage (NCBI taxonomy): Eukaryota > Metazoa > Mollusca > Scaphopoda > Dentaliida > Dentaliidae > Pictodentalium > Pictodentalium vernedei. The sequence continues at coordinate 442,838,562 of CM062291.1, read as the reverse complement.
AAGGGGGGGGGGGTGTTCCCTTGGGTCACCTGTTTTATTATGAAAACAAGGGGATACCTCCTCCGGAGTTAGTAATTCTGAGCTGTTACTAGGATGGCTTTTTAGTGAGAAGTTTATGTTTTAAAAATTCATTCAGGTCATAGTTTTTAAAGTATAGCTTTTGAATATATCATGTGTCAAACGGGCGTTATTATACAATCCTCAGACACTTTTAAGGACTATAAAGAGTCTCTATTCTCTAGACTAACTTTATTTATTGGCTTACTTTAAAAATTATTATTATTAGTATAAGGATTATACTAGATATTAATAGAGTACATGGATGTTATGATGCTCAATTTTGAAAGGTGTTGTATCTTTCTAATTTATCATAAATAAGAAAGATACATGTAAGGCCTAATACTCCTTTTCCCTAGAGGGGATGACTCTATTTTATATAATTGAGCGTATTCCAACTTGCTCTATGTCCTAGGCCCTCCAGCCTTTTTACTATTCAGCTATGTCTGGGTCATTGGTACAGTATAAAAATGTTAAAAAATTTATAGTAATTTATATATTTTTTATTTTTACCAATGACCCAGACGGGGATGGCCCACCCAGGAGTTGGGAACTCATACCTCCCCGCTGAGTACATAGCGCTTACCAGGCACTGGTTATAAGAATGATTAATGGCGCCAATTTCGGGACGTTCTTGACACTGCGCATGCGCAGTAGAGGTGAAGTGTGGAGGGCCATTCAGGACATGTTTTCTTTGGTTTTAGATGCAAATTTTGGGGATTGGGGGGCAAAATTTGTGTTTGGCCCTATATTTTAAGAGTTAGCACCAGCTATGTCTGAGTCATTGGTAAGTATAAAAAATATATAAATTACTATAAATTTTTTAACATCCTGTGATCTAAGGTTTTTTGTTTTTTACTAAATACTCTTGTGCTGCAGAAATGCACAGAATGTAACCACCCCAGAGTAGTGAGCGTACCCAGACACTGCCAATGGCAGTGTCTGGGTACTTTCATTACTCTGGGAAGGCTACATTCTGTGAATTTCCGACATTTCAGTTTAGTTGTGGTTGCAGCTTTCCTCAAGTTGCGTGTAGGTGTCAGACCTCGAAAAATGGCCAAGCACAATAAAAGTTCTGTATATTTAGGTAATTATTATATTGGCCTTCCTGAGTCTTCATGTATTATAGCTTATTTCGGGCATTCATTGAGTTTCACTCAATTTCACTGCCATTCAGTTATGACTCCGGACATTAGGGCTGCACGGTATTATGGTATACCGGTTGGTACCGGTATTGAAATCGTCACCGGTTAAAAACCGTCCATCAAAAATGAATACTGGTATACCGTGAGTAACGGTATACAATTTTTGGGGCCGGTATTATGATTTGAAATTCGCATTTTCTTGAAATAAAAATATAAATAATGTGCGAAAATAGGGCAAACACATATTAAATGCAAGGGATATCATGAATAAAAAAGATACTTCTGGAGCAATAGACAGAAGTATTGCTTACTGCTCTGGGACAATGAGTGATTTGAATGGAAGAACGACAATAATCCATTTCTAAAAAGTTATTGAACCTATTGTTTAATACGAAAATAAGCCATAAAATTATCATTGGGTTTACTGGCTTTCATCTGAATCTCGGATACAAGTAAATTTGTCTTTGTCAATTTAATTCCTGTAAAAACATGATCAACCTCTCTTGACTGATAAGCGTTTAATTACTGAGCCAGTCATTGTGCTAATTGCGTATATGTGGCTTCATGAAAAACAGTGGGAAACAAAACTTTTTTTTATCAAAAAGTGTGTCCAGTTCATGGAATTCCAAGGGCCTGGTTACACAAACAACCAGTAGTAGCTCCTCCCCTTCTTCTCTCTTCCTGCAGTAAACTTCCTCAGATGACAATGTCAAATGTCAACTGTCATATGTCAGGCCAGTCGGTCTGTTGATATTAAGCACGCCTCCAAGACGTGATCACTCTTCAGTTTCATGACAGTCTTCAGGTGTCAATCACAGCCGACAATGTTTTCTCCCAGTGATGGCGTCACACGTCTGTCATATTTGACAAAAATTGTTGCACATTTCGCAATTGTGAATATGTGTGATCTGAAACATTTTTTTTTGTCAGATTGCCGACAAACAACGAATTAATGAACTCCAAAATTCTCTTACATTCAGAGTAAACTCAGCACTTAGAACGTACCGAATTACATGAATTGTTTTTCACCTAGGACCTTGTAGTTGTACATCACATTTATCAATCACTTTCATAAAAGTAAGGTACATGTATTTCAGTTTTATTTTGTTTTCAATCGGAACTGTTTCACGGTATACCGGTATACCATGGTATTGTTTTCAATACCGTCACCGGTACCAAAATCCGAATACCGTGCAGCCCTACCGGACATAAGAATGAGTTTTATTGAATTTTATTTGGCCTCATGAACAAACCGAAAACCGAACCGAACCGAGGTTTTACTCCACCTGAAAAACCAAAACCGAAACCGAACAAGAAATTTAAAAACCTACAGCTCTAGAAATATATTGTCGAATTGCCTTGAATGGCGTTGAATTTTATCAGTCCTTGCCTGCAGGAACCCTTTTGTTGTAACCTTGGAGCAATCAGTTATGTCTTCAACAGATTTGGTGAATAGGTAACCATTGATGATATTAAATTATTTTTGGTCATCAAAATTTGTCAACATGTCTTCACCTTGTTAAAGTTTATGGGAGAGTTCTTATGAGCACTTTCTAGAGCTGTAGATTAACTGAAACCGAACCGAGGTTTTAGTTTTTTAAAAAAACCGAAACCAAAACCGTTGACATCCCGTAATCTAAGGTTTTTCGTTTTTTATTAAATACTCTCTTGCTGCAGAAATTCACAGAATGTAGCCATCCCAGACTAGTGAGAGTACCCAGACACTGCCAATGGCAGTGTCTGGGTACTCTCACTACTCTGGGAAGGCTACATTCTGTGAATTTCCGACATTTCAGTTTTGTTGTGTTTTCAGCTTTCCTCATGTTGCGTGTAGGTGTCAGACCTCGAAAACTGGCCAAGCACAATAAAAGTTCTGTATATTTAGGTAATTATTATATTGGCCTTCCTGATTCTTCATGTATTATAGCTTATTTCGGGCATTCATTGAGTTTCACTCAATTTCACTGCCATTCAGTTATGACTCCGGACATAAGAATGAGTTTTATTCAATTTTATTTGGCCTCATGAACAAACCGAAAACCGAACCGAACCGTGGTTTTATTCCACCTGAAAAACCAAAACCGAAACCGAACAAGAAATTTAAAAACCTACAGCTCTAGCACTTTCCCATAAATTGCAGCATGGCAAATGCTTATAGAATAAATACTTAAACTTTGAAGATAATGTGATGTGCATCCACTGTATATGTAGCCTTTAACCCTTTACGCATTGTAGACAATATCAAAATTTATTATTTTAAATATCATCATTTTATATTTTTCAAAAAATTTCAACAAAACCACATCATGTGACTCCTCATTGGAACTGGTTTTGTTGAAATTTTTTTTTAGATAATATTTCTTCATCTGCTGAGTTTATATATTATGTGGGCGGATGTGGCCGATTCGTTGGCTAAAGGGTTAAGTTGTGGTAACTGCACTTCAGAATAAAGCCCAAATATGGGCTTCCAGCACTCTACCAGTTTAGCAATGAACTGTGTCAGACTATTAAGCTGAACAGTATAACACTGAAAGGAATGAGTCTGATTTAGATTTCTTACTCCTACATCGGTACGCGGTGGCTCAGTGGTAGACTGTTGGACTTCTATGCTGGAGGTCCCGAGTTTGATCCCTATCCGGTATGACCCGCGTTGTGTCCTTGGGCAAGACACTTTATCCCGGTTGCCTACATGGGGTCACGCTGATGCCGTGGACTAAGGCGTACTCCATGTCGATGATGCACATGTCTTCAACCGCTGTAACCCTGCTTGAGCGGAGCTTGAACAGAGTTAGAATGTTCAGGAGCTGACAGTTGCACGTCGCTGCTTGGTGGTTCTCTCCGGGTACTCTGGCTTCCTCCACCCGTAAAACTGTCATGGTCATGATTAGCCATTGTGCATAAGTATGTGACCTTAAACACCAATAAATAAATAAATAAATAAATAAATAAATAAATATTACTCCCACACCTGTGTCATTTCCATCACAATTTACTGTTAGGCCTAAAACAGTTAAAAATCTGTTTCTCTGGCTCTCCCACATGGTCATTTTGGCTGCCGCATGCTCTCTTTTTATAACCAGTGCAAACTTAAAAAAATAATTAATTAGTTTATATCTGATATTTTTTCCAAGTTAATAAAATCGATAAATTTGTCATTTGAGTGCAACAAGGCTTTGTAATGCTTTAGCACTCAAGGGATGAAATACACCACCACCCATGATATTCTGTAGATTATGAGGCCTAAAACATAAAACAAATCAAGAATATGAACTTTTGATGGCAAAGAAGTAATTACAAAAATAAAAAATAAAATAAAAACTGCCCGCCCGCGCATAATTTTACAAAAATGACCCGAGAAACAGAAGATCTACTTTGTGGGGTCTTAGTAGCATTCCTTATTTCCAGTTGTTGCGGTAACCCCGGGAAGTGAAGCAGTGCCTGTTCACTGCGGTAAACAGGCTCTGTTTTACTGGTAAAATAGGACGCGGTCACCAATGCTTGGGAGGTGCAAATCCCCTCTAAAATGGGCAACAGGGCTTATTAACGCTCACCCCTGGTCTTGAGTTGATACTCATGTTGTGGTCACGATTAGCCATTGTGCAAAAATATGTGACCTTAAACACCAGTAAATAAATAATATTCTCCACTTCATGCCATGACCTCACCTTCTTTGAAGTTCTTCGTAAACAACAGATTTATCAGAAATCACCTTTCACCTCTGACATCACACAAAATGGTGATCCCAACTCAGCAAATTGGTGTGTTGTGTTGCTACAATTTTCACAGAATTTTTTATTAATATTGTATTGTAAAAATCATAATGTAACTACGGCATTTGTTGATGTTACTAAGGGAACCAATGACTATACAGAAGAAGAACGAGACACATGCACTGAGGATGAACATAGTGAGAAATCCTATGCTATTGAACAGCGACCATTCCGAAGCAAATTACCCAAGGTATTCTGTGCTGTGTTGGTAATCTGTAAACCACAGCAGTTCATGTTTTTTGGTTATTGGTCAATAATTAAGTTTTAGTTTTAGTTTATACAGTACAGTTGCCCAGGCCTGGAATTCTTAAAAATGCAGGAGGGCTAAAAATCGCTCCCCTTGCATGGCCTTGGGGACTGATTAGCTCTCCTCAAGCTTACAAAAGCTAAAAGTGACAAAATGAAGTTTTACTATTAATGAATGGTGCCTAATGGGCGTTGACATTTTATTTGGTGCTGCTAGCAGGGTAGTCTCTGTGAGATGGCTACACTGCCCCTCCCACACCTCTGGGCCTCAAGGCCTGGAGGTGTGGGTGGGTCAGTGTGGCCGTATTACAGAGATCATTAACATAGCAGAGATCTGAAAAGAGGTGGGCTTTAAGAATAGGCTTTTATGTAATCATTATTATTTTCTAAGGCCAGGAGGGCTAGTTTTCGCCTGCCTCAATTGTTTTAAGGCAAGCAGTAGACGAGCGAATAAATCGCTCTCCTGAAAATGCCAGGCCTGGTCGCCGTGGACTGGTCGTAATCCACTCATAGGCAGTGATGTCCATGGACGTGTTTGCCAGGTAATAAAGCTCATAATCAGCAAAAGTTTAATTAATGAAGCACCGGGTTGTACCCGGTGCTTCATTAATTAAATTTTTGATGATACAACCCGGTAAATTTTTGATGATTCTTCCCAGAATTAGTGTTTGGTATGTAAAATTATTATGTCCGTGGAAATATTGCCCAGTCCATGGTAACTGTACTGTAGTTGTTAGATTTTAACAGCATGTGCATGTATATTTTATGTCTTAACAGGGATGTAAATTTGTCTGCTTTGGAGGCATTCCAGCTTTCCATTTTTTTTTTTTCATTTTTATTACACCTTTTCTTGGAATCATTAACTGACTGTATTTCGTTATGTATTCTGGATATTTAAGAATTTCAGATCGCCAGCGCTTGAAATCAACTAATGCTTATGATTAACATGTGTGCAAATTTTTCTTTTAGGCCTCTTGAAAACATTTCTTTTTTTTCTTGGGCAGTTTTTCCTCAATTTTATTTTTGTTAATCCACAAAATAATCCTGAAAATAGTTGGAATTATTAACTCTTTACCCAGTGCAGATGATATTAAAATTGTTATGCCCACGCCAATGTTGGCAGGGGCATTAAGTGTTGTCCGTCCGTCCATCCATACATACAACCTGAATATGGTTTCCGGACGATAACTTTAGTTCGCACGAAATAAAACAAAATTTTATACATAGGTTTATTACCACATAATACAGATTGGGATTGATAGTGGGCTTGGTCCGATATTTTTTGGCAGAGTTATGACCCTTTTCCGACTTAGAAGACAAATTGATATTGGTTTCCGGATGGTAACTTGAGTTATAGGTGTCCGATTTCAGTCCGATTTCAGTCAAACTTGGAATATAGCTTATTGTAGACAATATACCAGACAGATTTGATTTTGAGAGTGGTGCGATAATTGTAGCCCCACTTTCGAAGAAAATGGGGAGTATACTGGATTACATGTGTGCGTCTGTCTGTGCGTCCATCCCAGAATATTCATAATTTTCATTTTTTTTTTTTTATTACTTGTTTTATTCATTTATGCTTCATTGGTTCAACACTGCAGTGGGGGTATGAATTGCCTTCAGCAATAGCTCTTGTTTTTAATCAGTTATGGCCCCTTTTTTAGCTCACCTGACTGAAAGTCAGTGTGAGCTTTTGCCATCATTTGGCATCCGTCGTCCATCATCCTTTAACTTTCGCAACTCGGTCTTCTCCTTCAAAACCACTAGCCCAAACCCAAACAAATTTGACATACAATGTTTTGGGGGTATCCTATTTCCAGTTTGTTAAAATGAACTCGGTGCCCCCACTGGGGTGGGGGTGATGCCACAAATGCATCAATTTCTCCAGAAATCTTCTTATTATGAACCACCAGTCAGAATGCTGTGATATTTGGTATGTGAGCTTCTTTGGTACTCAAGATTCAAGTTTGTTCAAAGAAATTTTCTCGGTCAATATTTGGGCTCGCTACGCAAGGATCCCCATTTTGTGCCCCGCCCAAAATTTCTATTTTCCGAACCAAGAGGCCAATTTGAACCAAATTTTCTATGAGGTATTATTGGGTCCTAAGTACTTGATTCATGCCAAAAAAAATTTTCCCACTTCCCCGTGGGAACCTCAGGAGCTAAAAATAGAAAAAAATTCAAATGCCCATATCTCCAAAACTGCACGGCACTGAAACTTTTTATTTGGTGTGAAGCTTCCTTAGGACCAATAGAAAGGAATGGTGAAAAAAAATTGCTATTGGTTTTGTCCTAAGGTACAGTTTTGATACTTTTGAAAAAATGCTGAGTCAGCATTATTTAACACTGAAAAGATAATGGGAAAAATATAAAATAATCTTTTTCTCCCCAACCCCTGCTCCAAAAGCTTTCATATTTCACATATAACATCTATGGAAGTTTGATTCACATGGTTGTTGAAATTTAACCCCTGGGTCCATATTTGGGCACTCTCCAGGAGCCCATATGTTCAAATTAGTGCAATATGAGGGATATTCTTTAAAAATCTTCTTCTCCAGATTCAACAGTCAGAATCTTTTGATATTTGGTAAATAGCATCCTTAGGGAAGGAAGATTCAGGTTTGTTCAAGCCAAGTCCCTGGGTTCATATTTGGGCTCCCTATGGGAGCCCAAATTGTAACTGTTCAATATGAGGAATATTCTTTAAAAATCTCTTTCTTCAGATCCAGCAGTCAGAATCTTTTGATATTTGGTGTATATCATCCTTAGGGAGGTGTGATTAAAGTTTGTTCAGGAGGCATTTTTTGTGCCCAGTGGGAACCCCAGGAGCAAAAATAGAAACAAATTCAAATACCCATAGCCTTCCCATTCCCCATTAATTCTCAAATCACAGAACACTAAAAAATTATATTTAGTATCCAAAATTGTTAGGGTTAACACAAATTGTAACTTTGTTCAGTATGAGGAATATTCTTTAAAAATCTCTTTCTTCAGATCCAGCAGTCAGAATCTTTTGATATTTGGTGTATATCATTCTTAGGGAGGTGTGATCCAAGTTTTTTCAGGGGGCATTTTTTGTGCCCAGTGGGAACTCCCAGGAGCAAAGAATAGAAACAAGTTCAATACCCATTGCCTTCCCATTCCCCATTTATTCTCAAATCACAGAACACTAAAAAATTATATTTAGTATCCAAAATTATTAGGGTTAACATACACTTTTACTCCCCTTGAGAACTCCGGAAAGTGTAGCAGTGCTTGTTTACTGTGGTAAACAAGTTCCGTTACACTGGTAAAATAGGACCCAGTCACCAATGCTTGGGGTGGAAGTCCTCTAAAATGGGCAACATGGGTATAAACGATTTACAAAACTTGACTTTATCTCCATGTTGTGGTCACTATTAGCGATTGTGCATAAATATGTGACCTTAAACACCAATAAGTAAGTACACTAAAACATTTTTTGTCTCTTTGGTTCTGATCCCTGATGCCTAAATACCTGCATTCCTTTTGTACAACTTGTTTTCCTTAACCACAGATCAGCATGCTTTGATATTTGATATGCAACCTCTTTTGGTACCCAAAATTCCAATTTGTCCAAAAGTTTCTAGGTAAATATTTTGTGTCCCACACAAAATTTTTATTTCCCAAATTGAGAGGCCATTGTGAAAAACAATCTTCTCCTCACAAACCAATGGCCCAAATTGAAACATATATGGGCCACATCATCTTGGGGGTATTCTGTTTTAGTTTTGTTCAAATGGGGTCTCTGCCCTCTTTGGGCATGGTCTTATGCCCAAATATGATGAAATTCTTTAAAAATCTTCTTCTCATGAACCACAAGTGCTTTGATATTTGATATGAAACTTCCTCTGGTGTTCAAGATTAAAAATTGTTCAAAGAAAGTTGATAGGTTCATATTTGGGCTCTCCAGGGGATGGGCTCACTTTTGAGCTCCCTTGAAAATTTCTATTTCAAGCACCAGTGGAGCGATTTGAACCAAATTTTATATGTGGCATTAGTTGACCCTAAGTACTTCATTCATGCCCCCAAAATTTTTCGCGTGGAAACATCTGGAGCTAAATATAGAAAAAAATGAAATGTCCAATATTTCCCAAACTGCAGGGACTAGAGATTATGTATTTGGTATGAAGCTTTCTTCTGAGTGGTTGAAACAATTGGACAAAAAAATTGCTGGCGAATCTGTCATATGGTTCATTCAGATTACATTTTCTCCATACCCATAACCCTTACAGTTTAGGACAACTTGGTCCAGGTGAGCGTTTTTAAGCTCTCTTGAGCCTCCAGTTGGACTTTGTTGACCACTAAATATTGTTTATCATAAAGCGGTGCATCAGTGTCCCATGAACACATTTGGTGGCTTGCTGTATTGGCGCTATGGTTTAATGGAAATAAGATAAGACATTTATTAATTCAATATCAACAAGGAAACTCATGCTTGGCAGTTCGGGTTCGGACAAAGCCACCCTTAGTATTGCACTTGTTTATTTTAAATATTTTTTTTCCTGAAATTTGCAAGCCCCTCAATGGTTTGAGCTTGTTCCAATGATGGGGGCACATGATATGGTTTAGTTAAATTTTTTTTTTTAAAAATAACTGTTTTTAACTGCTTAATTTGTAAATTGCATGGACGGATGCGATCAGTTCATTAGATAAAGGAGCGTAAGTTTATTTGTAAACTTGTGGAGTGAACTACTTGAACAGTTTTAGCCGCATTTTCATGAAACTTCACAGAAATGATCAACATGATGAGGAGCAGTGCGTGACATAATTTCGTTCCCGATTGGATTCAAGATGGCCGACTGGCAGCCATATTTGATTTTTTTTTTTAATCTTGTGGAGCGAACTACTTGCACAGTTTTAGCTGCATTTTCATGAAACTTCACAAAAAATGATCAACATGATGAGGGGAAGTGCGTGACATAATTTTTTTCCCGCTCTGTTTAACGATGCCTGACTGGTGGCCATATTGGATTTTTTTTTTACTTAGAAAAATCGAATACCCCTTTTCAGTCACCCACAATAGGCGGTATGCCACGGTGGGGGTATAGCGGGTGACAGACCATCTCTAGTTTGTGTTAAACTGCTCACTGTTCACATTGACACTTTCCTCTGTCAGCTCTCCTTGGTAAAAGTCGGCGAGTGGACAAAATTTGCTGTTGAATCTGATTTGGTTGTAATTCCCATTCAAATGTTTAAAACAGAGTTTTCCTGTTTTTCTCGTTTGCTTAAATAATTTGAAATAAAAGCTGAAATGGAGACTGCTCTTTTATCACAACTAACAACGAAACCAAGACAAAATTCCACAACCGAACACTCCTACCCTGTGATCATACTAGGGGATGTGTGGCATGACTGGCAATTTCAAAATTCCAAGGAAGCCATTTTGACCTACCTTTAGTGACCTCAGAGGAGTCCAAATTCAACCTTCTTAATTTACTTGAAAGGAACCACAAATAAATCCAGTGGAGTTATTTATCAGAAGAATAATTTGATTTAGTTTCTGTGGATTTTCATTTAAAATCTATACAAGGTCATTCTGCAGTGATTTAACATATGCCTGTCCTATTGATCGCTTGCCTTGTAGTTGGAAGCCAACTTCCAAATATTCTGCAGGCTTTGCACACAACCTGCACCACCCTTTTATAACATACAGCAGAGCACAAAGTGATTTTACTTGTGGTAAAACTATAGCTATTCTCAAGTTACTATTTCATTTTTGTCTTTTGAAATAACCATTGGATTTATTATCTTTGCATTTATGAAAACATGGTAACCTATATAAATGTGGTATCTTATAATGTTGTGTTGTATATAAATGGTATTCCTCTGGCCACAAAATAACAGCTAACGAAAGGGTGCTTAGGCAAAAAAAAATGAATGTTTGTTTCCGGTTGCATAGCAGAAAACAATAGGGTCGATAGGTTGAGAATCTTTTTTTTCTCCTTGAATTTGTGCTTGAGTTAATTTTTAGGACCAAATTCTTCCAATAGTTGTGACTGAAATATACTACTTTGATATTCTGTTGAGTCTGAATTTCAAAATTACACTAAAAATGGTAGTTTATCAGCTGATGATTTATTTGCGATTGCAGCGAACATTTCGGGTACAATTGCTCAACTTCAGAGAATGAAACGGATTCGGAGGTGTCTTGATGATATTAACGTCAGCTGTCCTCAGATTCTGAAGTAAAGTGTGCATTTGAATATCTCACTTGATCACGGGAAGTGTTAAAATTAGTGCACCTCAGCACATGAAATAAACTGACACTTCAAGTGATTGTGGTAATGGGCTAGTCAGGTATCTTCATTTTTATCTTCGCAGAGGAAGCACAAATGACTTGCTTATGTTTATTTGAAAACAATAATGTACTGTGCGTCGGTCTTGTATCAGATACTTGCATGCACACTATTTTGAAGGCAAGCTGCTATCATGACATTCCTGTGTGCAAACAGCCTATCACTTTGAAGTACTAGTGTAAAACTACATGGAATCCCTTGGCATTTCCCAAGAAAAAATTCCTGGTTTTAAATAGCAGGAATGCGACTGGTCGAATGTTCAATGTGACTGACTCTGCATGCTTTGTGTAATGCAATACACGTGGTTGTGACTTTTCACCTCAACTTGTTTCTGACAAATTTAAGGTAAATAAACAATGATCTGTGACTGTCGAGACAAACCACTTGAACAGTTTGGAATGAAAAGTAATAAAGAAAGGTCCCATGATCTGCGAGGGAAGACAGGGTTGTAAAAAAGGAAAGACCCAAATTTAAACCAACAGTAAGCCGCACCAGTGAAGTAAATTCACTTCTTGTAAACCGTGATAAGCAAGTTGAAATTTGCATACAAGAGTTAAAACGACTTCGGTATACCATTACCAATTATGATTTAATTTCCCTGTGATGGTTTTGAACATGGTACAGATTATATAAACAAATCGGTATATATATAAAAAAAATGCCCAACACTATTTGTGTTGTTGTAAAAGTTAGCGTTTGTGTGCGTTTTCTGTTTCTTTTTCAATTTCAATAAAAAAAATTGTTTGGGTCGGGGCGCAAAATTAAGGTTAGTCGGGAAACCAGAACCAAACCATTATATTTTTTTGGCCTTCCAAAAGTCAGTAATTGAAATTTAGATTATGTAAATGTATTACCTGTAAGACTAGATAATGACATGGTGTATATGTAGGCCTATATACATGTATGTTCAATATAAGTACAGGCCTTTAATAAGGGAGGAATTTCACTTCATCTCCATTGCCCACGTGGGGGCACGATGACGCCGTGTACTAAGGCGTACTGCACGTCGTTGGTACGCATGTCTTCAACCAATCTAACCCTGCCTGTGCTGCAGTGCATAGTTACGATGTTTGGGAGCTGGCAGCTGCTCGTCGTTGCTCGGTGGTTCTCTCCGGGTACTCCGGCTTCCTCCACCCGTAAAACTGTCACGGTCATGATTAGCCATTGTGCATAAATATGTGACCTTAAACATCAATAAATAAATAATAAGGGAGGAATTTAATTCCATGCCATTTTATTTTAATGTCATAAAAATAAACAAGATCGGATGTAGTATTTTCTGTATATAGTTGTACATGATTGCTCATTTACAAATTTCGGTATCCAGTTTTAGGGGACTGAAGTTAAATAGTTCAGACCTTGTTAATTGATTTTTGGTTTTGCATCATTCGCCTCGTTTTGTTTTTTGCCCCCAAATAATAACCCATTTTCTTTATTATTGGCTCAGCAAATGGGTGTGTTTCTTTCTAAAACATTGAAATGCTAGATTATTGCCTCATATTTGGCAGATTGCCATAGCAATCTGGCAATAATGAGGCAATAGTCTGGTGTTACTTATAGGCTAAGCGCAGAACGTGAAAAAATGGGTCAACCGAGAATAAATTTGTAGAGAAGCAATTTTGGTGTCAAAAGACGCAGGAGAGTCTCCCGAGTAACATATCCAAAATCCGCAAAAATCCGTTTTGGGGAAAATTTTTCAGTGCACTTTGAAATGAGGACCCCTATATGATTTTCGAGTCAGATTTTCTAATACGTTACCGAAGGTCCACTGTCCGGAACACCCGAATTGTGTGAAATTCTAGCCTATAGTGTCAAATATCGATCACTTTAGGTTGATTGCGAGGTACCCAAACACATCGTGCCATAATTTGATGCTGATAGCCAAAATGTCGGCCAAAGTGGCCACAACATTTAAAAAACAAATGCAGAAATGTTTTCCAATCTTGAATATTTTTTATTTTTTCTGGTTATTATCCAGGATAGCACCGTTTTGTTTATATTACGGCGATGGCAGGTAGGTATCTTCGCTTATATAAACAAAATACACACCAAAGTTGTAGCCAAATTGATAACTAACAGAAAAGGAGGGGGGGGGGGAGGGATTTCCATGAAGTCTTTAATTGTTATTGGTTCCTGGGGAATGGTAATTATACCAGAAGGCTCCAACAGACAGACATGCCAACCAAGGTAAGACGAAATATGCGGTCTCAAAATAGACAATAAAGAATAAACTGAATCATTATGTCTTGGAGAGAGAGAATTAAGAATGAACACTAAAATAATCAGCTCCAAACATAATATGTCGCGTCCTGATTACATTATTAAAAATTTCAACTCATCCGAAATCATCGCCCACAAGGAGGAATGATATTCAAAATGACGCGCACCAATTTACAAAAGCATTGTCGCAATCCATATCATCTCAGGATGTGTCGTCGCTATCTTCCATGACAATATCTATTGAGTTTCTGCACCCATCCCCTCGACAATCACCACAAGCAACGACACACTCAAGTCCATTTTTTCTACATGAGCATACGTTACCCCCACATGAATTCTTACTCGACATCTTGCACTTACAACGTACAAACTTCAACAATGCCTCTGGTGCAGGTTCAAGGTCTGTCATGACCGGAACTAATTGTGTTCCCTTTATTTTCCAACCCCAGTCCTTGGGGTCCATGGCAGTTCTCCCCAGCGATTTCCAAACAACCACTTGTAGATGAACTCTCAGGCTGTGGCAATATGCGGCACGTTCTGTAGGGGGAAGTTTCTGTGGATCTGATAAGCCCTTGCTTGAGGACACCATCTCCATAAACTTCGCATATCTCAAGTCATTGAGCGATCCACCGGGCTTGGCGCCATACAAAATCTTGAATAGATTAACACCAGCTTCGCCTACACGATTTTCATCGGCACTGGAATCACTTAGAACAGAAGATATTTTCTGTATTTCTCGCGATTCTATCTTTTTCAAAAGACTGGTTTTCCCCTGACCATAGATGGCTGATGTATCGCATCCTGACCAAGCATGAATAAACAGAATATGCGACGATCTTAGTGTTCCAGTCTTTTGAACAACATCGCGTATTTTCCACATTACTGGTCCACGCGTTGCTGATTTTCGTGCATCAGATAAAAGATATATATCTGCCATGTTTTCGGTCCAATGATACATGAGGAGCACTATTAAATCGGTGTCATCTGCAGCCACAACTACGTCTGTTCCTTGAGCTGCAATTTCGAGAGCGCACGACACTATCAATGTATTAGCATCTCCATTACAGATATGCACTGTTTGCCCATTCATTTGAAGCAATCGACTCAGTAGTTTTATGAACTGGGTTTTGTTTTTTTCATTTGACAGGAATACTTCTTGATTATTATGAGCCTCCATATTTTCATGTAAACGAATATCAGCACGTTTTCCAACTCTTCTCGCGTGCTCATGGTCTTTAGTGGAAGGGCCGAGTTCATACCCATCAAACACTATGCACGCATTTGTATAAATTGATTGGACGTATTGCAGATATTTGTGAGCTAACTCAAAATAAGTAGAATTCTTCACCCACTTAAGATGATGTAGTAGAGCACCACCGTCAACAACATACGTAGCACAGGTGGGGCATTGTGCTTGTTCAGATGAATCTGTAAGAGATTTAGCCAGTTGAGACTTAGTAGGCTTTCTCATGAAATTGTCTCTGAACAATGATGTTGGTACAGCTGTCAATTCATATTTGAAATAGGCGGCCATGTTATCCTCCCGTTGAGCAATAGCAATTAATCTTGAAAACAGAATTGTTGGGTTAATTTGCATTTTCTGATTGTCCATTCTGATTCCAGGTAAGAGAGAGTCCAACGATTTTACATGCTGACTCCTTTTAATTGACGCCGACGCAACACTCACTTCATCGAGGTGCTCATGAATTTTCATTCCCATCATTTCTGTTTGATCACAATTTACACCATCACCATCACCAGCCGTAAGGCCAGACGACAAGGACCGAAATTTGTTTTCACCGAGATCGAACGGCTCATGTTCATCGAACCACAGCTGGATCTTTGATAGATCTTGAAAATCTCTCTCAATTCTACAGTTTCCCAGTTCGATGTGCTGTTCACTGGTTTTGTGTTTAGCGTCGGTCAAGTTTGTCATTGCATCATGGACTTCAGCACACCTGTGCATGCTATCCACCCACTGTAGTCGCACAGACTCAGTCATACCCCTGCCCCTTGTCAGCACGCCCCTACTTTTGATCGACCGCATAAGAACCTGTTCGATGATCAAATCAGTTGACAACCCTGCCCAAAACCTGTTACTTCTTCGAACTGTGTGTAAACCATGATCTATGAAAGACTTGTACAGCACTGGGTGGGTCATGGGTAGGTCAAGCATCATTTGGAGATAAAGGCGGCAGCTTTTTGCATAATATATGTGGCCTGTGGCAGCAAGAAGATTCAACATTTTCCCCATCGTCACAAGATGTAAGTTCCAATTACCTGTCCTCTCTGATCTTATAAATTCTTTCAAAATCTGTACGTATTCAACATACTGTAACCACAACCTTGCGGTTGGTGATTTTTCGGAAAGCAGTGTTTTGTACTCAGATAAGCACGTTCCGAGCTTAATTAATTCAGGTGAAAGAGAAGCCGATGAAAATGTAATAATTTTGTTGTCAACATTATCATACACTGCTTTAAGAGTTTCAGCTTCCGATACGGTGAGTTTGGGTAGCTTGGCAGACGGCAAATCAGATACATCCGACGAAGTACGATCAACAACAGTTTCATCACTAAATTCCGGCGAAGATGGGTGTTCATCGCCATCTGGTGGAAGTTGTACTGCTAAGTTGCCAGAACCTACTTGTTCTGTGTCACAATGAGATCTATATGAAGACGAGGTGATGTCTTCTGTCAGTTTGGTATTATCTTGTGAACCATGGGGTAACTCTACTACTGCGCCTACTAACTTGTTAACCAATGCCGCCTCTACTAGGTTATGCCCATGAAGAGCCCTTGATAATTGCTTTAGCCGACATCATGTGTTGAACAGCATGCGGACCATAGACCATTTCCATCGCCTCCTCTAGGCCAGACCCTTTCATCATGGATCCGATGCTTCCCAGAAAACTTATCATGACGTGAAATCCACCAAGTCTGCACACTACTCGCAGACATTTGGCTGTAATTATTTATACAGCCTTAAGCCACAGAGGTTGATCAAAGGTCAAACACGGGGGATGAAATGCCCAATTTGTTCGCCTGGTCTTGGAAGAAAAGTAAAGTTGAATAGATACAAGTCTCATCAGACGGATTCAAATCAATAATCGGCAGGAACAACACTTTTGATTTTGGGGATGGACCACTTTCCGATTCTGAGAAGATATGTTGCATGTAACCTGACCAATTGGGTCTCGGTTTGGTAGCGTCCCTGAATAACCAACCAGAATGCCAAAGCAAGTCTGAGTTAATATCTAATGGCAATGTAAAGGGGGACTGTAGCTGGAGCAATGGTTTGTATGTAATTGCTGAAAGACCCTTGCCCGGGATGCCCACATGTTGGTGAATCGGGACTCCTTTTGCTTTTATAATTCCTTCTACCCTGTGGCGGGGTTGCCTAAAGATTGCAGGTCTCCTTGGTTCTAGTGGTGAGTTACTATTTGGGGTACAAACTGCAATTATTCCCATACCATGAAAAGTTCCTTGACCGTCTAATGTTGCAATGTTATGATCAACATTATCTGCGACCCATTGGGTGAACGCCCCAGGAAAGAATGGACCGAGATTATCGCTATCTTCAGTCTGGATAACGGACTGTTTGTATCTTTCAACTTCATCATATGTTATTGAAAAACCTAAACGAGAGAGTTCGGTAATGAGCCATCTGGACCCAAACATGTGATCAAGCTCGATGCCAAGACCAAATAATATCGGAGATATGACTGATTTTGGTCATGCAGACTGAATTATTGAATGGCCAATACTGATCTGCTTCAACTCTGAAGGAACCAGGATTTTTAACAAAGATAGCAAATGTGGAGGTATCCAATTTTTACCTCGCTCAGTATCACTGATATCCTCGCACGTGGGATATACATTGGTATTGTACTCTGTTTCCCTTAATTGTGCGCGAATAATCTTGGCTGCTGTCTTAACAATTCTATCACTTTCTTCTTCAATGTCAGTTTTCTTCTCGTCATACCATCGTTTATTAATTATGAAGGCAGCCATGTTTCGAAAGCAAATTACATCACTCCGCCCCTCCGCCTCTGAAAAAAGTATGTGTTCACCATAATGATCCTGCAGTTTTTTCTTCAACCACTTTTTGGAATAAACGTCAGAACTATTGGCAAATTCAACCATGGTAGCATGCAGTTCAGGGAGCGTATACAACTCCGCGCCAGCTTCAGATTCCATCCACGAGCATATCCTCTCAAACCAATGTTGCTTTTCGTTGTCGTTTTCTCGACCAAGCTTTTGTTTCATTTCAGCTGGTATCATATTCATCTGCCTATTCATCATGAGAGGGGGCGCGGTGGCTCAGTTGGTAGAGGTGCAGGCTGCAAGCCGAGAGGTCCTCGGTTCGAATCCCACCTGCGGCAACCGCGTTGTGTCCTTGGGCAAGACACTTCACCCCGAATGCCTACATGGGGGCACGATGACGCTGTGTACTGAGGCGTACTGCACGTCGATGGTGCGCATGTCTTCAACCACTCTAACCCTGCCTGTGCTGCGGTGCAGAGTTCAGAGTTACGATGTTGGAGAGCTGACAGCTGCTCGTCGTTGCTCGGTGGTTCTATCCGGGTACTCCGGCTTCCTCCACCCGTCAAACTGTCACGGTCACGATTAGCCATTGTGCATAAGTATGTGACCTTAAACACCAATAAATAAATAAATAAATATTCATCATGAGAAGTGGCAGACAATTATCATGATATACAGCTTCAGCTGCAACCAGATCAATGCAGCCAGAAAGTCTTCTGTGAACATTGCGAGCCACTGTATCGGCTCTCGTAGAACAACATTCCAAAAGTGTATCACGAATGTGGAGTGTAGAAAATCTACGAACATATGTTCTATGAGGGTGTCTGGGATCAAACAGAGCAGGTTGACCACAGAGTAGACAGTCCTCTTTGTAATCGAACCTTGAAATACACGATCTCAATTTTTTTGGAGATGCCATTTCAGTACGGTCCTCACTGGTTTCGGAGGAGACCCTCTTAGTATCTGTAAAATTTCGACGACATGTTTTGTGCACCAAAACCTTTCCAACTGGCGTGGTACTCAACTGATAATTCAAGTATCGTACAAGCCCTGTTTGACCCCGTTTCTTGCCAAAACTAGCAAGCGTCATTATGCCTTTCTCCATTACACTAACTGACGGCTCCTTCTTAAAACCAGTACCACAAATCACACACATATCGCCCGACAAATCACTACTTTCGCCTTGTAGGTGTTCGTCAGACATATCAAATACTATAAACAAAACCAACTTATTCAATAAGAAATCAAAATATGGAAAACAAAGTATCAAAAATGTCTATTAAAGATAATATTCTCATCAACATTAGGTTTAAACAGAATACAATTTTAACTATTTAACTGCAAATCGCAATTGAATATCAAAATGGAACAGTTTGCGGAAGAGCAAAATAAATTGCGGGCAACTTGACAGACAGCCAACGACCGAATGAGAAAGATGATCAAACTGGAACTATCAATAAAGAGCGTTCCACGAATGGGCGGTGGTGTATCCGTTTTAGTATAATTACTACCCACCAGAGCATTCTAATATAATTACTATCCACCAAAAAACAACAACAGATATTTATGTACATGTAGGAAAAAAATGAAAACGTCATGGAAATATCTCCATTTTTTTTGGCTACAATTTTAGTGTGTATTTGACTTATATGTGCGAAGTTGATTGTCATCGCCATTAAACAAAAATGTGCTATCCCAGATATTCTCCAGAAAAATAGATAATGTTCAAGATTAGAAAAACAGACATTTTTAAAAAAATGTTTCAGACACTTTGACCGACATTTTGGCTATCGGCATCAAATTATGATAGGATGTGTTTTGTGAGATTGTAATCAACCTAATCTGATCAATATATGACACTATCAACTCGCATTTTGGGTACTACAGACAGCCGACCTTTGGTAACGTATTAGAAAATCCAAGTCGAAAAATCGTATAGGGGTCCTCATTTCAAAGTGCGCTGAAAAATTTTCCCCAAAATGGATTTTTGCGGATTTTGGATATGCTACTCGGGAGATTCTCCTGCGTCTTTTGACACCAAAATCGCTTCTCTACAAATTTATTCCCGGTTCAACCCTCTGACGGCCAGACTATTAGGATAAAATGTTGACAAACGGTACATTTTGTTGCAGGCTGTTCTGTATAACCCTGGCCATTGAAAGTTCTATATTTCAGACAACCTACACATGCAAGGAAGCGGTGTGTGAGTGCAAAATGATAAAATATGCATATTGTGGAAAAGGATATATTATGCCATTTCCCGTCGAGGATATAATTAATAATAACCTCATTCACCATTTTGTTCTGATAATGTGAAATAACGCTAAACTGAAAATTAACTAACCATAACTTTACAATTGCACCACTGGATAATAATTTTCTCAGAAATTGTTTATCTGCAAACAGACATAAATCCTGAAGTATATAACTACTGTATATACTTGTACACAGTTTCAGATGACTTACCTGGTAGAGTGCTAAGTTATTTTTGGTCATCCAAATTTGTCCACGTCTCTTTGCCTTGTTACAATTTATGGGAGAGTTCCTAGTGGCACTCTCCCATAAATTGTAACAAGGCAAATCCCCACAGACTAAATACTTTCAGTTCAAAAATAATATGAAGTACATCTTCAGAATATAAAGCCATTAAGTTGTGGCACCTGCACTTCAGAATAAAGCCCAAATATGGGCTTCAAGCACTCGACTAGTTAACAATGATGTAAAACACTGTCAAAAACACTGTCAAGATAATAATAATAATTGATTTTCTAGAGCGTACAACCACAAATAGTGCTCTAAAACGCTTGACAGAAATAAATACACTTTTCTGAAATGAAGAGTCACATCTGTTTTGGTTGCCTCTTAGAGAGGTTTAGAAGAATGCTTCAGTAAATAGGAAAGTTTTAAGATTTCTTTTGAAGACATCAAGAGTTTCTGAAGTTCTGACACTAATTGGCAGGGAATTCCACAATCTGGGACCCACGATGGAGAACACACGATCATGAGCCTGATTAGATCTGCCAAAAGGCACAAGTAGTTGAATTTGGTTTTTAGATCGGAGACTGCGCGTTGGTTTATATACAGTGAGGAGCTCTTGCAGGTAAACTGTAGCCAGTTTGTGGATACATTTGAATACTAAGATCAATATTTTGAAATCAATCCTCTGTTTAACTGGAAGCCAATGTAATTGTCTTAAAACAGGTGTTATGTGTTCAGAGCATTTGGTACTAGCAGCAGTATTCTGAACTTTTTGAAGCTTCTGAATCAGGCACTGGGACAGCCCCACTAACACTGAATTACAATAGTCTAGTTGTGAGGTGATGAAGGAGTGCACAAGTTTTTCAAGTGCTGACTGGTTAAGATAAGATCGCAGTCTTCCAACATTACGAAGCTGCCAGCAGCATTTTTGACATATTTTATTGATATGGATGTCTAGTTTTAAATTTGAGTGCATCCCATCAGTTGAGTTCTCAAAGAAGAATACATTTGGGACAACTTATACAGAGCAAGATAAAACGCACATATAAATATATAAAGGGTTAAAGGACTTGATTGGTAAACAAAATGTAATCAGCCCAAAGTTAAAAATTCCTGAAATGCAACACGACCGGGCCAACATTCTCTGTTCTCTTTCCATGACCACAAAACAAAAAAGCGTCTCATCTGTTGAAAAAGAAGTGCTAAAACTTTGAATCTCAGATGTTATTTTCATTTGTTTTACTCGATTCAGTCTTGATTTTGCAAATTTTTATTTTATTTGTTTTATATCTGAAATCTCCATCCACTTGGTGTAAATGTGTCTTGACCTGTTTGGAATCCTATCACAATTAGATTCCTGCAATTCCTGCAATGCTCGTTATCTGTAGTAAGCAAGCTCTGTTTTACTGGTCAAATAGGACCTGGTAACCAATGTTTGTGGTGGAAGTTTAATAAATTGGACAATATGGGTTTTAACAATTGGCTGGAATTGACTTTATTTACATGTAGTGGTCACGATTATCCTTTGTGCAGATATAGGTCACCTTAAACACCAATAAATAAATCACAATTAGAGATCAACCGATACCAGTATCTCTGTCTAGATATCTGGTGATACCGATATGTTAGAATGAATGTTCGGTGATGGGAGGAGGTCCACTATTTATTTATTCGTGTTTAAGGTCCCATACTTATGCACAATGGCTAATTGTGACTGTGACAGTGTTACGCGTGGAGGAAGCCAGAGTACACGGAGAGAACCACCGAGCATCGGCAAGCAACTATCAGCTCCTCAACATTCTAACTCTGTAGCTCCACTCAAGAAGGGTTACAGCAGTTGAAGATGTGCACCATCAACGTGCAGTACACCGTAGTACATGGCGTCATCGTGCACCCATGTAGCCAACCGGGATAAAGTTCCTTGCCCAAGGACACAACGCGGTTCGTCCCGGATGGAGATCGAACTCGGAACCTCTAGCATAGAAGTCCAGCAGTCTACCACTGAGCCAACGTGCTCCCAGGAAGTCCACTACTGTAGTCATAAAAGTGGACAGAGAAGTTTGATTGGATCCAATCAAAATTCACAGTCTGCTCACTTGCCCGCAACACCATAAAATCTCATTTGCGAAAAGAAGTATGAAAACTTAGAATAATGGATATTATTTTCGTTTCGTTGAATGCCATCTCTTGTGAGAACCCTGGGAAGTAACAAAGTGCTTGTTTACTGTGGTAAACAAGAGCTCTTTTCCTGGTAAACTAGGAGCTGATAACCATTGCCTGTGGGAAAGTCCTCTAAATGGGCAACATGGTTATAAAGGTTGGCTGCATTTTATATCCATGTTAAGGTTATGATTAGCAATTGTGCAGAAATATGTGATGTTAAACCCCAATAAATAAAAAAAATGTTGGTTGCAGTGTTTGTTTTTGCAGTATTTTATTTTAGGGATTAACCGATGTTCGGCAGGTGCATCTGACATCGGCCGATTTTAAGCCATCGGTTGACCATCGGTAGAGATGTTTGAATATCGGTCCATGCCGATGGTTACATGGAACACCACTGGACCAAAATTGTTTGTATTTACATTTGATTTACAGTCTCATACAAGCAGTAACAAACTTAATAAGTTGCCACAATGATTGGCAGGATTCAAGATTGGCCTAATCTCATTGATTGCTGCTCATGACACACATCCCATGCTGTGTGGACTCAATGAAATGCAACATCAGTAGAAACAAGTTAAGAGTGCAGCGTCTTTGATCAAAGACACTGCACTGTTAACTTGTTTCCACGGATGTCATATTTTTATTTTAATACACACACTGACATACTCTTGAGGTCAACAAAGCAATCAACGTGACTGTACTGTAAAATGAACCCTATTCTATACACAGGCCTGGAAATAATTTTTTTTGGTGCATCGGTCATAATGACCGGCTCCATAATGATCGGATCGGTCATACAGTAACCCGGGTCGGTCATATTTTTTGGCTTCCAAATCAAACATTAACTAAGGCTAAACCCATGTAAATTATATTGGGCTAACGTCATAACGATACGATATACAAACTATTAGGGCCTACCTGCGTTCAATTTTATTGAAATCACACTTAACTTTTATAACATTAAACTGCATGATGGGGATGTCTTCAGTCCACAGATCACTTTTTTTTTCTTAAAATGTAACAACTGGACTCCAATGCGACAATTTCTTTGATATTGAATGCCGAACATCTCCGCACCTGGAGCCTGAACATCGCACCACTGGGAAATCTGGCACCTGGTCAAAACCATCATTTTCGGCACCAGGTAACCTCGGCACCAAATAAAATCAGCCCTAGCACATCTGTCACCTGAGTTAAAACTGGTTATATTTTTCTGGAAGTATTACTGAATTACTGTAAAGCTTTCTGGAAATTCTGCTCACAGTCTTCAAAGAAAGTATATTACACAAAGGAAAGGAAAGAGGAGGGGATCATCTGGTTCGATTTGTGAAGAACATACACAGAAAAAATAGAGTACAAATGAGTTTCAGTTTCGATTGCGAAAGGAGCGTCTCTCATTTATAAATCTGTCTTGTGTTTTACGATTTTGTATTTGTATTTATTTTAGAGAATATCTTCGAATGTGGAAATTTGTCACCATCAACATCCATAATTAATGATTCAGAACACAAGGTCTCATGTGAAAAATTAATATACACTACTGCGCAAGCGATCTTTACATGAATATCCTAGGTCCGAGGTGAGACAAAAGTATTAAACCCACCCGATATGGACCGGGTTTAACTCGAAGGTCCATTGGCTGAAACTTTGCTTGTGCTTGTTGTACTTTGCAACAAATTTGCAATTATTGCTTGGGTGGATCTCCACACTGTGGGTGATTTAGTGATAATACACTCTCGACGTACTGTAGTCATGGCTGACTTAAAGCAGGCATGACTAGATTTGATGAAAAATTCATCAAAATTTAAGAAATCTTTGGTGAAAAAATCCATTTAATTTACAGGGAGGAAGTTTGATAAACTGTACCCAACTTATATTATTTCATTGGTAAGCGAAATTCTTTCCTGGGCAGGAATATATCTGCCAGCAGTATGCAAGGAGTTAATCCACACAGCAATCAGGGTATAAATGCTTGGAAACCTACGTTTGCCGATACCAATACCGATATGTTGCCAATAACCAACTTAAAGGCTGATACCGATAGCCCATACCAATTGTCAGCCAATCACAGTCTGACTGAAAAGAGACTGCTTTTGTGATCTTAGCACCGTAGGTGTGTGTCTGTCTGTGGTTGTAAATTTAGTGTTATAGAGATATAGTTATAAACCTTAGTCTGTTTTTGAAAGTTATTTCGTGAAGACAGAACATAACCAAACAATAATATCCAACTGATATTACCTTGCATAGAAAAAGACAGTCAAGTAAAATGTAGTTAAGACTGGACATCCTGTCACTGAGAGTAACTGTATTTATCAGCTCACCTGACTGAAAGTCAGGGCGAGCTATTCTGTTCACTTTTTGTCCGTCGCCTATTGTCCGTCATACATCGTGAAGGTGGTGTTTGGGTCATTTTCTCCCAAGCCACTGGCTGCAGTTCAATGAAAATTCACATGAGTAGCGGTTGTATAGGGGCATTTGGGTTTTTCTTCAAATTGGGTTTCTGCTCATATTGTGGGGCCAAAATGCACGAAATTTAAAAAAAATCTTCTCATGAACGAGCCATAGCAGAGACTTGATATTTGGTATGCAGCTTCCATTTGAGGTGTAGACTGAAGTTTGTTCAAAAGAAGTTTGACGGGCAATATTTACCTTTGTTCTGAGAGGGGCAAGAATTTTTGCCCCACCCAGAATTTCTATTTTCTGAACCGAGAGGCCAATTTGAACCAAATTTAATATGAGGTATTATTGGGTTGTAAGTACTTGATTTATGCCAAAAATTCTTTTCCTGCAGCCCCGTGGGAACCTCAGGTGCCAAAAATAGAAAAAAAAGAAAACGTGCATTTCTCCAAAACTGCATGGCACTGAGAATTTTTATTTGGTGTGAGGCTTCCTTGGGGCCAACAGAAAAAGAATAGTAAAAAAAATTGCCATCGGTTTTGTCATAAGGTACTTTTCGGGACTTTGAAAAAATGCTGAGTCAGTGGGAAAAAAATTGAAGAATCGTTTGCTTCCAAACCACTGTTCCAAAAGCTTTTATATTTTACATATAACATCTTTGGAATATTGATTCACATATTTGTTGAAATCAAATCCCTCGGTCCATATTTGGTTTCCCTATGGGAGCCCAAATGTTTAAATTAGTGCAGTATGAGGAATATTCTTTAAACATTTTCTTCTTCAGATCTACCAATAAGAATCTTTTGATATTTGGTATGCAGCATGCCAAATCTTTTTTTTTTTTACAACGAAAATTCGAGGTCCGGGTGGGACTTAGAAATTTTGGACCAAAATCCGGAAATTAGTTTTTTGTTCATTATGCGTTTTGGTCAATTTTAAGACAAAATTTTTTTTTTACACTGAAAATTTGGGGTCTGGGTGGTACTTAGAAATCTTGGACCAAAATCTGGAAATTAGATTAGTTTTTTGTTTTTTTATGTGTTTTGGTCAATTTTAAGAAGAAAAAAAAAAATTTAGTCTGAAAATATTTTGTTTTGGACATCAAAAATTTCCGAACAAAATTTAAAAAAAATCTGTTTTTATGCGTTTATCTCAATTTTGGGACGTAAAAGTGCAAGAACTGAAAACAGAAGGAAAATCCTGTGTATTGTGTGGGCACAATCACTTCATCTACAGTACGTGCCAAGTGTATTACGTCTCAAACACCCAACGCGGTGGTCGTTTTTTAAAAAATCACCGGCAGACACCGTGTCACACGGTGTAATTATGAATGCAGAAATCACCGTGTCCATACCGCGTTCAAGGGTGAAAAAGATTAGTGACTTTTTTTTTACACTGGAAGTCTCGATTACCAATAAAACAATGTGCTCCCGTAACTCTTTTGAAGTGCCGCCGGAGATAAAACAAACTTGAAAATTAAAACATAAAATTAAAAGACACATGGATATTGTTTCTGACATCCCTTCCCTCCACCGACAGACGCCGTTGTGGCCCATTTGCAAACGCCGTGGGAAACGCATGTAAACTAGATTTCTGATCATATTGTGGGTTTCAGAAATCGGCTTTTGAGCGAGTTTGTGGGCCGGTTGAGTCTCGTCAGCATTTAAAAAAAACTTTAAAAGATTTTAAAAAAGCAATATTATTCAACCTCTAACGTGTGATCAGAATGAAAATACTCAGACTGAGGCAGTGTAGGCAGCAAACTCACATGCAATTGAAATCGGAAATAAAGATAAAAAATATCGTGACTGACACAATGTTGACATTTGACTCTGCGTGGATCCGAAAAGTTCTATTAATTTATCGAATGTTCGGTGACATTAAAGTTAACTTTACAGACAAAATGGAAACACAAGAACAAGGGTTAAATCCATAACCGTAATTCCAAAGAAAACACAGAGTAGGCTACATGTACTTAAAGGAACCGAATTCACCCCCCCTTTATTTATTTATTGGTGTTTAAGGTCACATACTTATGCACATTGGCTAATCGTGACCGTGACAGTTTTACGGGTGGAGGAAGCCGGAGTACCCGGAGAGAACCACCGAGCAACGACGAGCAGCTGTCAGCTCCCCAACATCGTAACTCTGAACTCTGCACCGCAGCACAGGCAGGGGTAGATTGGTTGAAGACATGCGCACCATCGACGTGCAGTACGCCTCAGTACACAGCGTCATCGTGCCCCCCATGTAGGCAATCGGGGTGAAGTGTCTTGCCCAAGGACACAACGCGGTTGCCGCAGGTGGGTATCGAACCGAGGACCTCTCGGCTTGCAGCCTGCAACTCTACCAACTGAGCCACCGTGCCCCCCCCCCCCCCCCCATCCTTTTCAAATCGACAAAAGTAAAAAAAAAATTGAAACAAGTGTGTGGAGACGTAAATGGATGTGAACAGATCAACACTTGCACAAGAATAGACCTGGTCTGTGCGTGTAAATCCTCTGCGCATCAAACTGAGAACGAAAAGTATTAAAGCCTTCAGTCTTAACTCCACCAGTCTTTTATTTTATGGAAATATAGCCTATGGTATCTTGCGTTTGTGGCAGTAAAATTGACGAGCACTTTTACTCAGAAATCCCCGGTAGCTAAGAGAAGCAGAGTATTTCAAGGTCTATCAATGAATGTCATGAAGGATTCAGCAGGATAAGTCCCCCCCCCCCCTCTCCCTCCCAACAAAACGTCCTCCAATACAGTTTGGAGCCATACAGGCCTACTTTGCCCCGGGTCCCGAGTTTCGGTTAAAAGTGAAAATGAAATCATACATAGGCTTAATTTTTTTTTTCAATTCAGAAAATGATTGCCCGATCCCAAGGCAGATTCAATTATTTTTTTAAAATGATTTCCGGAAAAACATGTCTGTAGACTCTTAAATGGAACTAGCTCGGTCCAACGAGAGCTCACGACCTGAGCAATAATAATTAAGTTGATGCAAAAAAAAAAAAAAGATTTTTTTCAGTTGGGCTTGTTTGGGCTTATTACAGATCTATCTGTTTAACCTACCAGTGAATGCAGCCAAGGGTTAACTAATAATTAAATGATGAAAACTGCTTTCATTTTCAAAAGTGGGGTTGGGCAAAAAAAATTGTATCTGAATTGCCCCCCCCCCCCCCCTCCCCCCACCCTTTACTGTTAATTGGTAAAATTATTATAAAAAATAAACAAATAAAAAGGCAGCCATGTCCATCAGTGATATTCAAATTACTTCAAACAGAAGTTATTTCCGCAACAGCAGAACATCAGAAATCAGTCAAAAGCCAATTTTACGTTGGGGGTTCTCTCACCACAAAGTCGGCTGTTTGGGGTGAATCAATATTCTGATCGGACATGCATTTCTGAGTTAAATGGTTAAAGAAACGCGCATTCGAATGAAAGAAAAACAGTGATCGTATGTTTTGACTATTTATTCATCAATATCATATGAAAGAACACACCAGAAAGTGTGTTTTTTAAATACGAGGGCATTATTTTTTCACAACTTCCAAACAACACGTGTTTGAAAAGTCAGCCATTTTATCGTCTGAATGCTTTTCGGTCCGCTCAGTTCGCCCCGCCGGGTTAAATTAAAGTAATATAACTTAGTATTTTGGTCTAGAGGCTTTGAAACGAATTCTTGAGGCGTTCAAACTGAAGTATGTCCCCAGTGTGCTGTAAGCTTTTTTACAGAACCTGAGCACACTGTGTGAGTGGAAACTTCACTGCATGAGTGTTTTTGTCATAATCAACCAATACTTACCCCTCGTCTAATCGCAGCCACTCAGTGTGTAGTATTGGCAAATTATGGATAACAGCCTTGCTTTGAAAACACAGACAGATGAAATTTAGAATCAGGCTTTTTTTTCCTCAACTCGAGAAAGAGTTCATTGAATTTGGCAGCTGATAATTTTGACACTTATTCCCAATTAATCGACTATGTAAAAATGAAGTCACACCTCAACATCCTTATAGAGTTAGCACATATAACTATAATAAATAATTCTAGTAGTTTGTTCAGCAATTAAAACCAGTGGCAATAATCTTTTTAATAAGACAGTCACCACAATAGGATTAATGATCAGAAGTTTAATCAAACAGCCACCGATTATTGTATAAACCTTATGTTATTCTTAATAGCCTATTGATATAGACGGTTTAGTTCGAATTTTGTTTCAAAACAGAATCGCTTGACAATAAGACTCTGGCAGCCAAAAATGTTTGAGATGAAGAGAGAAAGATGAACTTATACCAGAACAGTGAAAACCAGTTTAATCAGAACCACGGAATACATATACTAGTAGCCAGTTTATAATGGGTGGGGTTGTGTCATTCCCCCCCCCCCCCCAAGAACCATAGGAATGAGGCCGGGATGACTACAGCCCTCCGTTGCCACAGAATTGATATGCCGCGGGAGGGGGGGGGGGGGGGGGGGGCATTGCACAGTGATGACCAATGTAGAATATTGGAGGGGTAGGAATAACCCATTACGTCCAGCCATTACGAGGCGATTCACAATGGGGCCACCTCCTATAAAAGAATTTGCTTGTACACTTATTTGTTATCATGAGGTGTCCAGCAACCTGGCGGCTCATAGATAGCCTACCATATGGCCTGTTATCTGAAAATTCGCTTGATGTTCCAACAAGCTTTTTGTCAAATCCCTCATTGGGTGGAGGGGGAGGGGGGGGGGGGGGCTTGTGTCAAAATTGGAAAGTGATCGGAAAATTGACGATGGCGATGTTGAGAATGGAGGGTGGGGCTGGTGAACAAATTAATGACGCCGATAGGGCGAGGGTAAGGTTTCCGCCAATGAATATAATTCCCCCCCCCCCCACCAGCAGCACCCGATTGAGGAAAACCTAGCTAGATGCCCTTGGCACAAGGTACAGATTAAGAATCTTAGTCGGGGTGAAATTTATTTTTGGCCTGCAGTGTAGACCCGAATGACTTTCCGAAAAAAGGAAGATTGGGGGGGGGGGGGGGGGGGGGGGGTAGGCCTACGCACACAAGTTTAATTGGCCTACCGATGAGATTTTCCTTGCCCCCTCCGCCCCCCCTCCCCCCCCCCCTCCACTGATTTGCAATGCATCTGGGCCAAAACAGAACAGACCCCGTGATGCTTCTTATCACTGTTAGTGATAACGTGCGGCAAAACCATTAAATGACATGGCTGGAGGGGGATGCTCAAGGGGGCCGCTCTCAAGAAATTAAGTTCTGGCATGACCTCAGAAGCTCGGCCGTATTTCCACCGGGTGGTGGGGGTGAAATGTGACGTTTCAAGAAAACGTTTTACCCGAGGTTGTCAAATGTCGACGTGTCTCCGATATTACGGTCCCGTCCCTTAGATCATTTTTCTGAGCCACCTTAAATAGGGCCTATTGATTTTAGTCGACATTTTATGTTTAGACAAAGAGTTATTATTATTATTTAGGATCTAGACATGGAAGTGCTCATTTACATGAAGGGTCTACCATAAAATGGCGAAAAGAAAGACAGTGGGGCAAATAGGGACACTCACAGTTCGCCGAGGGAACGGCACCGTGGTACCAACTCATCTCAACTCGCCTGTCTTTTGTTTCTGTTTCTGCCTTTTAACGGCTACAGATTGTTGGGATTTAAACAGAAAAAAAATCTCCACGGTGCACTTTTTTCCCTCACACCGCCAGAATCACATTTCAAAACTGCAGTTGAGAAACGAGTCAAACCCAGAGTCCAGGTTGATTTAATAAACAGATTTTCGGTGGGTAAACTTACCAAATGCATAAATAATATTTAGGTAGGCTAGTCTGGGTTAGACAACAGAATGCGTACACAGTTTTCGCACCAGTCAAAGAAAACATCGACTCTGGGTTAGCGATTTGTTTTATTTCAAGCATTTTCAATTTATTTATATTTTCTTCATGTGACAAAATATCGAGAGAATATAACCACGTGTGAATTATTTTGTGAATTGCGAGTTGACAGAAGCACATACTCTTATTACATACTCAAAGCGTCACGGTTGAACACCGGGTCACAACAATACCCATGTATAAATCCTTTGTTTTCTCAAATTTAATTAACTACTGTTTTCACGGAACAAAGATTTGATCTTCATAATCCTTTTCATGCCACGCCACGGTGTTAAAAAATCAACACCGTGTGACACCGGCTGAAAAATGCGATTTTCACTCAGCACGGGTGATTGGGACGTAATACACTTGGCACGTACTGTAGTTGGTATATGCTTTTCTTAGGAGGGGCGTATGCAGCTTATTCAAGTCAAGTCCCTGGTTTGATATTTAGCCTGCCATGTCAGGTGAGCGCCCTCAGGCCCCCTGGGGCCTCTTGTTTATTTATTTTTTGAGGTTTAATGACACTTTTGGCCGCCAGGGTCACTTTGTGTCGGGCAGTCTTACGGGTTGAGGAAGCTGGAGCATTTGGAGAGAACCACTGAGCAACTGTCAGACTCCCCAACACGTTAAATCCACACATGCAGGGTTAGCCTTGGTTGAAGACAAGTGCACCATCGACATGCAGTACACCTTAGTACACAGCACCAACGTGCCCCCATGTGGACAATCGAGATTAAGTGCCTTGCCCAAGGACACATCAGTGTTGCCCCAGGTGGAGTTCGAACTGGGAACCTCAAGTCTTGCAGCCTGCATCTCTACCAGCTGAGCCACCACGTTCCCAGCTCAGTTTCTGTAGAAAAACAGCATGCGCAACAATTCTATACTAGTAAATATAGATCATTAACATCGTTCCTAACCTCTACTGGTAGTGGTATACATGTATATGTAATCATGTAATGTAATGTTCATTATGTAAATATATATTAAAATTTGACTACGTATACAGAATGAAAATTCCCACAGGAACCCTGGGAAGTGAAGCAGTGCCTGTTCATTGCGGTAAATAGGCTCTGTTTTACTGGTAAAATAGGACCCAGTCACCAATGCTTGAGAGGTGCAAACCCTCTCTAAAATGGGCAACATGGCTTATTAATGCTCGCCCCTGGTCTTGAGTTGATACTCATGTTGTGGTCATGATTAGCCATTGTGCAAAAATATATGACCTTAAACACCAATAAATAAAAACAGAATGAAAAGAGTGGATTACTACTTCATTGCAGCGCCATGCAAAAAATGTACTTGAAAAAAAAGTATTTATAATTGTTCATAACAGCACAAGAAACTATTGCAAACTTTCAACAAATGGACCACTGGGTGCAACCCAGTGGTCCATTTGATGAAAGTTTGTCAGTACTTCTTGTGTTTTGTCGTAAATAATCACTAAGTGAAAAATCTATCCCACAGTGATTTACTAGTAATCCACTCTCCACATACTGTAGTCTCAATATTTTCTTTGTTTGATCGGTTCAGTTCGTGATTTCACCACCGACCTAACAACTAATAGCACATTATATTTTACATTGCACAGTGCAATCGCTTATGTATTTCAGACTCCTTCATTCTTCCACAGTAAGGAGTGCATTAACCAACAAGCATTTTCAGCACTAATTGTGACAGGACTTCTAGTTTCATCTGTACGTAAAAGTATTAAATTTACATATATGCAATGTTAGTTTTTGCTGTAATTTATTGAAATTGACGTTACTGATTTTATCTTTTACAGAATAAAAACAGTAAAATTCCTAGCGCACACGTCAATGAAACGCCGAGAGGTGGTGGTGTTTCAAAAGGTAAGATTAAATATATATTTTATGTTTCACCATCTATTGACGAGATGTTAATCAGTTAAGGCGAGATTTTTATCCCCTGCCACCTGATGGGAGGGGGATATAGGAATTGGTTATACTCATCATTCGGTCCATCCATCCATCCATCCTTTCATTCATCCTTCCTGTCTGTCCATCTATCCTTCCACCCTTCTGTCTGACCTTCCATCGTCCTTCCCCTTTTTCTTGTCATCAACCATCTAAACTATTTTTCTCAAATTTAATATAGAGCTCTTTGGTGATAATATCTTGGATGGGATTGTGAATCAGCTCTGTCTCAAGTATTTCTCCAAGAGTTACTGCCCTTGTTGTACTCAGACTTTCTTGTCATCACATAACTATATATAACTATATATAGCTTTTTGGTGATAATAAAAATGGGATTGCAAACCAGCCGTGTTCAGTTATTTCTTCAAGAATTATTGCCTTGTTGTACTTAGAATTTCTTGTCATCAGATTGCTATTTCTTGTTATCACATTGCAAAGAAAACTGTACATGATTTTTTCTGTTCAAGATTTTTTTTCCAAATTTGATATTCAGGCCCGTCGATTTGAGGCAAAAGACCATTTGGGTTGTGTGGAGGTTAACCTGAGATGAAAAACTCGCGATCGAAAAGTGGATCATGCCAAATTGTCATCGGGTCATGCAAAATTTTCACCAAGTTGAATGATCCAGTACGAATGAATTGTGGAACAATGTTGAGCCCCAACCAATCATCTGCTGCACAGGTGTGAGATGAGAACATCCCATTTTGTGTGCAATCGGTCAACCCTGATAGCTGTGCTGGTCTGAAACCTGAAAACCTTCAGCATAGTCAACAGGTCTGGTCTTATTAATGAAGGGATTTCATTGTAACTTTGCGGGATGACTCCATATAATGTGTAGATGAGAACGTACCATTCTGGTTGGGTTTGGTCAACCGTGACGGCCGCCAGGCAGGTGACTTAGATTCCACAGTCTTCAGGTTGCATTTATGAAGAGATTTCATTGGTAGGGTGACTCAGTATAATGTCCAGATGAGAATGTCATGCTTTTGTCAGTCAGCTGTGATGGCTGCACTGGCACGTGACCTAGATTTGTTTAGCACAGTGTACAGTTCAATGTAACTTGGTAAGATGACATGGTATGTTGTCTAGATGAGACTGACTGTCCTATTTTGGCCATGATCGTTCAGCTGTTACCGCCGCTTGGGCACGCGACCTCGATTCCTTTAGCACTGTCTACAGGTCATATTTATGAAGGGATTTCATTGTAATACAGTTAAAACTAGAAGTCCTGTCATTAAATGCGCACAAATAGCACGTTGATATGCGCGTTAATGTACGCGTTATGGCCCAAGTAAAGCTATCAAATTTTGTACATATGGCATGTGAGCAAGCAGTGTTTCCGCCAATGGACCTCCGGGTAACCCGGAGGTCCATTGGCAGAAACATTGCATGTGTTTGCTAGGAGTAACCAAGAGAGCCTGCCGTGCTTTGGATGCCATTCGATATGACAATTGCGCGCAATTCCAACGCGCAATTAAGCCTTGATAAGCGCACTATTCGTGACAGGACTTCTAGTTTTAACTGTATATATATGACGCGGTATGATATCTAGATAGACTCTACTATTTTGATCGCAATCAGTCAACCATGACCACTTACCAATGGATGGGCACGTGACCTAGATTCCTTTGGCAACGTCAACAAGTCATATTTATGAAGGGATATCATTCTAACTTGGTAGGATGACTCGTTTTGGAATGATTTTACTGTAACTTGGTAACTTTGGTTGACATACATTAACTGTTAGGGCCACATCAATAAGGCTGTCACGATTAATTGATTGTCGATCGGTCACTCCAAAATCGACTAGTATTTTTTGTTGTCGAAGAATTGATAAATTTTACCCCATTTTAGACGTTTAATAATAATAAAAAAAGGATTTATGAAAAAACTATTGTTCCTAAAGGTAAAAGTTCAAGAATGGCGACATTAAACCTCAAAAGGCTGTTAGAAGCATTTGTCTTAAGTACATTCAAAGCTTTGATCTTCTGAGCTTTTGAACCGTCAGTGTAATAACCAAGACCGGTCGGCAGTTGCGAACTTCACAGTTCGCCATTGCTGACCATTCTTGATTATTACACTGACGGTTCAAAAGTTTGAATGTTCCTAAAGGAGGATCGTCTTCGTTGTTTACTTGAGGTAGGTCAACTGACTTGAACTTCATTTGTAATGACTTTAAAGAGAGGGCAGGGGGTGGGGGGGGTCATCTATGTAAGATTAATCAATTATTATCGATTATTTGTGACAATCGATTCCTAAATTAAAAAAATTAAATTAAAAAATCGTGACAGCCCTACACATCAACCCAGTCCTCATTTCTTTAGTACAGTCTACATTATTCATGTTGAAAACTTAGCATGTAGGGTACAGAACTTAACATTTTATCAATTATCACAATTCTTGTCTTATTGCATAATCCTTTGATAAACATTGTAGGGCTGTCACAATTTTTTAATTTAGGAATCGATTAATCGTCGCAAATAATCGATGATAATCGATTGATCATACCTAGATGACCCCCATCTCCTTTTCTTTGAAGTCGAAAAAATGAAGTTGAAGTCAGTTGACCTACCTCAAGTAAACAACGAAGACGATCCTCTTTTAATTACGTTCAAAGCTTTGATGTTCTGAACTTTTGAACCGTCAGTGTAATAATCAAGACCGGTCGGCAGTTGCGAACTTCGCAACTGCCGACCGGTCTTGATTATTACACTGACGGTTCAAAAGTTCAGAACATCAAAACTTTGATGAATGTACCTGAAAGACAAATGGTTCCAATAGCTTCTTGGGGTTTAACATCGATGTTCTTAACTCTTTACCATCAGAAACAAAAGTTTTTTCAACATATTTTCTTTTAATTATTAAACGTCTAAAACGGGATATAATTTACCGATTATTCGACAACGAAAAATACTAATCGATTTTGCCATGACCGATCAACAATCGATTAATGGATTAATCGTGACAGTCCTAAAACATTGAACATTATCCTTTTCATCAAACATTACACACAGTTAAGTTGAGCAACAGTGTCATTGACACTTTCATTATTTTCATCATCTCATCTGAAATATGATCATTTTGTATTCAAATACCAGAAGATGACAGCTTTTCAGCACATTGATTATCAAATTTGTTTCAAAATTTATATCTTCAATACTGGAAAACCTGGTATTTCTGTTTGCTCTAACATGCACATTTTCTTTTTGCAGTTCCTTCTGCCAAATCCCGACCAAGCTATGCCAAGCCTCCAGCATCCAGTCAGTATCACAATGGCCAGGTTGACAACTCAGCCTTGGAGGCCAAAAAATCACAACAGAATCAACAGTCTGGAGGTTTGTATTTAATTAAATGGACAATTAATTGCTAATTTGAAAAAAAAGTATGATTTAATGAAACTGTAATTTTCATTATGCAGAAATAACCCGAAGCTTCATACATTATTATGCCCCCGACTTGAAAAGTCGAAGGGGTATCTAGTGGAGACCATCATCTGTCCATCCGTCCATGCGTCCATTTGTCTGTACCAACATTTTCCCTTGTATTTCAGCCACTGCAACTGTTATTTGAATGATATTTGGTGTTTTTTCCGAGTTATGGCCCTTTTTCACTCTTTTGACTTGGACAATTTTTGTGGTCGGAGGCATCAGCAGCCCTTTGCAATGCAGGTCTCTTATTTGCATGTAAGTAGAGCTGGCAGTTTTTAGCTCACCTGAGCGAAGCTCAAGGGGAGCTTAACTAATCACTTTCTGTCCGTCGTCCGTCGTCCGTCGTCCGGCGTCCGTCGTCCGTCGTCCGTCGTCCGTCGTCGTCCGTCCGGCGTTAACTTTACATTATCGACTTCTCCTCCTAAACCACTAGCCCAATTTTATTCAAATGTTGGCTAAATGTTTATTACCTAATGCCAATTCAGATTTGTTCAAATGAAGTTGCCCCTCCTCCTGGGTGGTGCCACACCCCCAAGGGGCACCAAAATCTTTGTAAATCTTCTTCTCATGAACCAGCAGTAGCAGAGACTTGATATTTGGTGTGCAGCTTCCTTTTGAGGTGTAGACTCAGATTTGTTCAAGAGAAGTTTGTGGGGCTATACTTGACGTTGTTATGAGAGGGGCAAAATTTTTTGCCCCGCCCAAAATTTCTATTTTCCAAACCGAGAGGCTGATTTGAACCAAATTTTATGTGAGGGCTTATTGGGTCATGAGTACTTGATTTATGCAAAAAAAAATTTTCCCGCAGCCCCGTGGGAACCACAGGAGCTAAAAATAGAAAAAATTTAAAACGCCCATATCTCCAAAACTGCACGGCACTGAGAATTTTTATTTGGTGTGCAGCTTCCTTAGGACCAACAGAAAGGATCGGTAAAAAAAAATTGCCATCGGTTTTATCATAGGGTACAGTT
This sequence comes from Pictodentalium vernedei, assembly GCA_031216915.1. Taxonomy (NCBI): domain Eukaryota; kingdom Metazoa; phylum Mollusca; class Scaphopoda; order Dentaliida; family Dentaliidae; genus Pictodentalium; species Pictodentalium vernedei. Next base: position 442,801,525 of record CM062291.1, on the reverse strand, counting down.
TCGGGACTTTGAAAAAGTGCTGAGTCAGCACTTTTTAACACTGTAGGCAATGGGAAAAACATTAAAAAATCTTCTTCTCCAGATCCAGCAGGCAGAATCTTTTGATATTTGGTATGCAACATTGTAGGGTGGATCTGATTCAAGTTTGTTCAAATCGGCCCCCTGGGTTCATATTTGGGCTCAGTATAGGAGCCCGATTTCGAACTTAGTGCATTTCAGGCAAATTTCTTAAAAAATCTTCTTCTCCAGATCCAGCAGGCAGAATCTTTTGATATTTGGTATGCAACATTGTGGGGTGGATCTGATTCAAGTTTGTTCAAATCGGCCCCCTGGGTTTATATTTGGGTTCAGTATAGGAGCCCAAATTTGAACTTACTGCATTTCAGGCAAATTTCTTTGAAAATCTTCTTCTCCAGATCCAGCAGGCAGAATCTTTTGATATTTGGTATGCAACATTGTAGGGTGGATCTGATTCAAGTTTGTTCAAATCGGCTCCCTAGATTCATATTTGGGCTCACTATAGGAGCTCGAATTCGAATTTAGTGCATTTCAGGCAAATTTCTTCAAAAATCTTCTTCTCCAGATCCAGCAGGCAGAATCTTTTGATATTTGGTATGCAATGTTGCGGGGTAGATCTGATTCAAGTTTGTTCAAATCGGCCCCCTGGATACATATTTGGGCTTACTATAGAAGCCCGAATTCGAACTTAGTGCATTTCAGGCAAATTTCTTAAAAAATCTTCTTCTCCAGATCCAGCAGGCAGAATCTTTTCATATTTGGTAAGCAACATTGTGGGGTGGATCTGATTCAAGATTGTTCAAATCGGCCCCCTGGGTTAATATTTGGGCTCAGTATAGGAGCCCGATTTCGAACTTAGTGCATTTCAGGCAAATTTCTTAAAAAATCTTCTTCTCCAGATCCAGCAGGCAGAATCTTTTGATATTTGGTATGCAACATTGTAGGGTGGATCTGATTCAAGTTTGTTCAAATCGGCCCCCTGGGTTCATATTTGGGCTCAGTATAGGAGCCCGATTTCGAACTTAGTGCATTTAGGCAAATTTCTTAAAAAATCTTCTTCTCCAGATCCAGAAGGCAGAATCTTTTGATATTTGGTATGCAACATTGTGGGGTGGATCTGATTCAAGTTTGTTCAAATCGGCTTCCTAGATTCATATTTGGGCTCACTATAGAAGCTCGAATTTGAACTTAGTGCATTTCATGCAAATTTCTTAAAAAATCTTCTTCTCCAGATCCAGCAGGCAGAATCTTTTCATATTTGGTAAGCAACATTGTGGGGTGGATCTGATTCAAGTTTGTTCAAATCGGCCCCCTGGGTTTATATTTGGGCTCAGTATAGGAGCCCAAATTTGAACTTAGTGCATTTCAAGCAAATTTCTTAAAAAATCTTCTTCTCCAGATCCAGCAGGCAGAATCTTTTGATATTTGGTATGCAACATTGTGGGGTGGATCTGATTCAAGTTTGTTCAAATCGGCTTCCTAGATTCATATTTGGGCTCACTATAGAAGCTCGAATTCGAACTTAGTGCATTTCAGGCAAATTTCTTAAAAAATCATCTTCTCCAGATCCAGCAGGCAGAATCTTTTGATATTTGGTATGCAACATTGCGGGGTGGATCTGATTCAAGTTTGTTCAAATCAGCCACCTGGATTCATATTTGGGCTCACTATAGAAGCTCGAATTCAAACTTAGTGCATTTCGGGCAAATTTCTTCAAAAATCTTCTTCTCCAGATCCAGCAGGCAGAATCTTTTGATATTTGGTATGCAACATTGCGGGGTGGATCTGATTCAAGTTTGTTCAAATCGGCCCCCTGGATTCATATTTGGGCTTAATATAGAAGCCCGAATTCGCACTTAGTGCATTTCAGGCAAATTTCTTCAAAAATCTTCTTCTCCAGATCCAGCAGGCAGAATCTTTTGATATTTGGTATGCAACATTGCGGGGTGGATCTGATTCAAGTTTGTTCAAATCGGCCCCCTGGATTCATATTTGGGCTTAATATAGAAGCCCGAATTCGCACTTAGTGCATTTCGGGCAAATTTATTAAAAAATCTTCTTCTCCAGATCCAGCAGGCAGAATCTTTTGATATTTGGTATGCAACATTGTGGGGTGGATCTGATTCAAGTTTGTTCAAATCGGCTTCCTAGTTTCATATTTGGGCTCACTATAGAAGCTTGAATTCGAACTTAGTGCATTTCAGGCAAATTTCTTAAAAAATCTTCTTCTCCAGATCCAGCTTCAGAATCTTTTCATATTTGGTAAGCAACATTGTGGGGTGGATCTGATTCAAGTTTGTTCAAATCGGCCCCCTGGGTTTATATTTGGGCTCCGTATAGGAGCCCAAATTTTAACTTAGTGCGTTTCAGGCATATTTCTTAAAAAATCTTCTTCTCCAGATCCAGCAGGCAGAATCTTTTGATATTTGGTATGCAACATTGTAGGGTGGATCTGATTGTGATTCATGAACGTATTTATTTGTAAAGTTGATAGAATCTTAGACAAAATTTGCAGAAAAGATCTACTATAGAAGGGGTGGTATCCAGGGTGAACCGTTTACCCAAATCTAGCAGTACTAATGCATTATTCACACAAATCTTCGTTCAAATTTTATGACCCCTCATTGGAACACACGCATTCAGCTCATTCCAACAAAGGTCATATGCCATGTTTTCGAGACAAAGGAATAAAAATTTTAGTTATTCATGAAATTTTTAGGCAACTGTTGTCTGTTATTCACATTGCTTCATGAAATTTCAGTACTTTTAGAAGTTACCTCAGTAATCAAGGGTTAATTCCCCTTAATTAAATGTCGCCTCTAAAAAACAACCACTTTGCATATCTTACCTTTTTACCAGCATAACTGCCAAAACTTGTCAGCATTCTTCGCAAAAATCGCTATTCAAATTTTAATTTTTGTCTCTTAAACATACATGTACTTATCGCTTGTAAATACCCCATTGGAATGAGCTTTTTGAGCTCATTCCAATGAGAGGTCGCACACCATGCTTTTTGAGTCAAAAAAGCAATTTTTTTAGTTATTCCAGAATTTCGTACGTAAAACACAGCTTTATGACTTCACATTAAAATGAGCTCTCTAAGCTTGTTCCAATCAACATTCACGCACTATGTCTTTCACACAAAAAATAAAATTTTCCATTTATTCAGGAATTTTGTTTGCAAGAACACTCTTACCCCCCCCCCCCCCCCCCCCCCCCCACAAACACACACACACAAACACACACACACACACACAAACACAGACACACACATCTAAAAGTTCGTCAGCAAAAAAACAGTTACTTCAATTTTTAAATGCATTATAGGAACAACTTGCCTAATCAAATTTAAATACTTTTGCATCATTCTGTATCTAGAACAAACCATTTACCATATCTTTACGCAAAATTCTCCAGCATCATTCACAAAAAAACACCATTATTTATATATTCACATTTCTGTCTCAAAAATATACCTGATCTTCCCATACCCCTATTGGAATAAGCTGTTTGAGCTTGTTCCAATGATGATAAAAAAAAATAAAATTTGTGAAAATTTTTGTTTTCTTGCATGCAAATATATACATGTAGCACATGGAAGATATCCACAGTTGGGGAGAGATGTCCAAGGCTATCTCTTCACATTCCTTGTTTGTGCTTCATGCTAAACCAGTTTGTCTGCAGAGATAAATTTGCTTTATTAAAAATCATTGGAGATTGGCCACACACCAATGATTTTAAATAAAACTAATTTTAGGTAACAAATGTTGAACTTCAAACAAAATCTATCACTCAACCAGTTAATGTTGATGAGGCATGACATGGTGAAGGTGACCTAAAATACTTCTTAGAGTCACTTTGTCAGGTGAGCGATTAAGGCCACGTGGGGCCTCTTGTTTTGTTTTCCGGTTCGGTTCTGGTTTTTACGGCAAACTGCAAAACCAACAAAAAATTGGCAAATGGTTTCACTGTGGTTGTGCATAAACTGATCAAACCATCAAACTGGGAGGGAACTGGACTAGTGACTACTGTGGGGCCACGTCGCTTAGTCTATCTGGGAAAGGGGCAAATACATCGTGCTCTGATTGTCACATTTGTCCCTTATTGACTCGTCTACCAGACGAGTCAGTAAGGGAGAAATGTGGCATTCAGAACACATAGATTAGATGAAATTTATTTATTTTTTATTCTTATTTATGTCTCTAGAATTGACTAGATATCACCAAGGTAAATGAACAAAAAGCCATATATCATACCTTGAGTGGAACAAAGTACCATCTGCTATGCAGATGGCACCTTTCTATGCCCTCCCAACCTCTGAAGGAGGATTTAGGGGTATCTAGTGAAGACCTGTGCCTGTCTGTCCACACATCTGTTTGTACAAATCTTTTGGTTTGTAACTTCAGAGCCATTGGTCAGATTTGGATCTCCTTTGGTCTACTGATAGACCCACATGGGGGGAACGGTTATACACAAAGAATGGGTTTCGTCCAGTAATTTTTCTCAAGAGTTATGGCCCTTTTTCACTCTTTCGATGAAGAAAACTTTTCTCGACCTCTGTATTGCATTCACTGCATGTTGGATTTAAACACTGCTTATTTGATCAAATCATAATTTTAGGGGTTACTACAGATGACTACACAATGCCTCCTTTCGATTTTGGTCTGGCTAGCCAATTCAAAATTGGCCACCATGGCGTTATGACACCGCCGAGGGGCATATGCCATGCTTACCGTTGCTGTTGTTTCACCTAAGGTTCAATATATTTTCGATCGCTTCAAATGACATTTTGAGAGATTTTCTGACCAAATTTATGTTATGTAGTTAGGCTGGATATGGTCAAAATTGTTCCTTAGAGAACTGTTGGATGAGTTGTCATCTTCAGAAAGTAAAGAAAGAAGAAATGTATGAAATCCTAAACTTTCTGGGATTTGATTTTTTTGAATAATCAAGATGGTTTCAAATCAAATTGAATATGAAAAAATTTGAAATCTCTTCAGATATAGAATGTTTGACGGGCATAATCCATAAACAACCAGCATTATTCACAACAATATAGGTTTTAGTTAAAGAATTTTTGGTCGAGTTGTATTAACAACTGAGACCTATGATTTGGCGACCATCAGGGCATCTATGTGGATGGGCATCCACGTGCATCTTCTCACTGTTGGCACCATAACATGAGCAAACAGTCTCCGATTTAACTAATTTTTGCCATACAGGTCTTTTGCAATAATATCTCAAGTGATTTCGAAAACTGGCTTGGCCCGATTTTTTGTTACAGAGTTATGCTCCTTAATTAGTCAATTTTAATGAATTTTGAGCTCATTAGCTTAATAACTTGATCGAACGTTCTCTGTTTTGACTATTATTTGCCATACTGATCTTTTGCAATAATATCTCAAATGAGTTTGAAAACTGGCCCGGCCAGATTTTTTGTTACAGAATTATGGGCCTTAGTTAGTCAATTTTTAGAAATTTTGAGCCCGTTAGCGCAATAACTTGAGCAAACGTCTCTGATTTGACTAATATTCACCATACAGGTCTTTTGCAATATTATCTCAAGCAAGTTCGAAAACTGGCCCGGCCCGATTTTTCGTTACAGAGTTATGGGCCTAAATTAGTCAATTTTTATGAATTTTGAGCTTGTTGGAGCAATAACTTGAACAAATGTTCTCTGCTTTGACTAATATTTGTCTTAGCCCTTTACCCAACGAATCGCCCGCATCCGCCCGCGTAATATGCAAATTCAGCACTTGAAAAAAATATTATTTTTCAAAAAATTTCAACAAAACCATATCATGTGACCCCTCGTTGGAACGAGCTCGTCGAGCTCGTTCCAACGCAGGGCTTATACTTCCACGCGAATCTGCGAATATATTCGCGCAAATATTCGCGCAAAGCAATCTGCGAGAATCCATGTGGATTCGCGCTGCCTGTTAAGTAAGATTCGCGCCAATGTCAACATTCAAAACGTTAATATGCCGACCAGGCACACACGTGCACCTCGAGAGGAAAGTTGTCAATATTATATCTGTATTGAATCAAAATTACCAATCGGCACGCATCAAAGAAATTATTAAGACTTAATTTCTTTGATGTGTGTCGATTGGTAAAACAGAGACAGACGTTTCCCTACAATGATCAAACAGGCACGTGACAGCGAGTGGAGAGTCTGTGGCGCAGAATTTATCACTGCGTTCATCAGTAGAACTTCGCAGTGGACTGTTGAAGTGCTGTACCGTACGACAACACGCGTGTATGCTAATGCAAAATGCTTAAAAGTAAAGTAATTTCAAAAAAGGCGGCTGATAAATGGCCAGAAAGCATTAGAGAAGTGTACGAACTGGAAGAAGACCCAGAAGATAAAACTAAATACAATAAAGCAGTATGTAAATTATGTAAGAAAAATGGCAAAAAAATATCGGAAAAATATTCTGGCCAAATAGCTAAAGATATTGCAAAATACGCCGAGGGTACTACGTATCTGATGATTCCAAACTTGAAACGTCACACACAGTCTATGGCACACAGAATGTGTTATGAATTGGAATTTCAAAAGCCAATGGAGTCGCATCACAGACCGACTCAGTCTACTGCCGATTCTGAATCCCAGACTCAACAAGCCGGCACTTCTGCCTTGACTCAATCGACTCTTCATACTGCATTCAGTGTGGGTGAACGAGAGGGTGTCGCACGTTTAACGAAGCTACTGAACATTGCCTGGTACCTGGCAGAAACGGAAAAGCCATATTCTGATTACCCCCGACTTTGTCGTTTAGCTTCTGAATTGGGCGTTGCTATTCCAAATGCCTTCACTGGACACACAGCCTGTCATGTTTTTGTACATTTATTAGCAAATAAACTAACGGCGGAAATAAGGCAGGCTATTCGTGATTCTAAATTTTTCAGTTTCCTCACTGATGGGAGTTCAATATACAAAAGAAAATTAACACACGAGGGAGAGCTTTTTTATATTAGAACAGCACATAAGTTGAAGGTGAGGGTTGACTTTTTAAATCTTCAGTCTATGAAGAAATATGGAAGTGTTAATGCCAACAACTTATTCCATGCAATGATGGTTAATATTCTAATGGGGATGGACAAAGATAATAACTGGCAGAATAGTGATGTGTCGCGTGAGGCTCTAATAGAAGCGATACGGCCATTCCAGAAAAATATAGTTGGTGGTGGTGCCGATGGCACTAATGTAAATTTTGGTTCACGTACAGGACTGATGACTCAAATGAAGCAAATTTTTCCTTGGTTTACGCCAATCCACTGTTTCAGCCATAGATTTGAACTGAGCATCAAAGATGCAGTCAACGAGGCAAAAGAATACCAAGAGGTTGACACATTCCTTGATGATATTTATAGACATTTTAAAAACTCACCACTAGAATGGACATTGTTGCAGAATATAGCAAGTGAGACAATGAATTGCCACGTTACAAAGCCCCCTAAAGCATCTGGAACGCGTTTCATTGAGTTTAAGTACAGAGCATTGATTGCGATGTTTGACAATCTGTTGCCAATGATATTTCATTTTTCAAATTCAACACAAACCAAGGATGACCCGAAAGCAACGGGGTACCTTAAATTACTTATGGATGGTCGTTTTCTAACAGCAGCTTCATATATGGATGTACTGGAACTCTGCAGCAGAATTTGTGTAACATTACAGGCATCTAAAAATAGTATCTCATGTGCTTATCAAAAGATTATGGCACTGCAGGCAGAGTTGAAACTTTTGGCCGAAAACGATGAAGGGCCTTTTTCAACAAGAGAAAAAGACCTTGCTGATAAATTTAAAAATTCTGCCTGTTCTGTGAATCCCCCATTGACAATTACAGGATTATCAACGAGGTCACACAATGAGAGGTCTCAATCTAAGCCATCCTCTACTACAAATGCCGATTTCAAGGATGTGCTCATATCTGTCAAGTCTTTGACGCGTGTTCGAAAACGCAAAGCAGACCAAGATGGGTCAATAGCTGCGTCTCAGCGCTACTTTGAGTACCAGGAACCTGCATGCATCAAAGTTGGGAAGACAATTCACACTGATGTCTGCAAATTAAGAAAGAACTTATGCTCAAACATTATCGAAAGTTGTCTGGTGAGATTTGAAGAGATGGAAAATCAGTCCAGTGTGTTAGCGCATTTGGAGTGGCTGGACGTCAAATCATGGCCGGTAGGTGAAGGGTCGAAATTGGACTCCAGTGAGAGAGACACAATAACAGGGTTTCTCAACGAGGATGTGGAACATGTAGCTAACCACTACAAACAGCCACTCTCAGCATATAACATTGATGTTAAATCGGCCATTGCAGAATTTGCACGTTTAAAAATAGCACATTCTACATCATCAGCTCAAAGAGAAATGGACTCAACTGCATATTGGCCATATGTTTATACCAGATATAAAGAAGAATGTGCAAACTTTTTGACAATTGTAGAGCTAGTTCTGTGCCTGCCTTTCACTCAGTCTATAGTTGAGAACGGCTTCTCCAGTAAAATGAGAATTGTAACAGACTGGAGACAGAGTTTATCCGACTGTTCGATTGTTGACTGTTTGACATTTTCTATCAACTCAAATAAAATGATCGGATCGAAATTTGCCATAATCGAAGCAACAGCACGGGAATTCATAACCGGGAAGGGGTCAAACACTAAGGGACTAAAGAAAAGGCGTATCCGAAAACTGGCTAAATTGTTGGAAGTGCCGCATGATGATTCATCGTCAGAATCTCAATCCAGCGACGAGTCGGATCATGACAAGTTTGAACAGGAGACTGTACACACCCAGTCAAGTGTCTAGAAAAATACCACCGAATCAACGAGCCAAGTCCAACCTCTAGTATAGTACGAGACGTTGGTCTATTCACCGAAGCCACGGACCAAGTCCATTGGACTTGGTCCGTGGCTTCGGTGAGTAATGAGTTATGACCCTTGTTGATGAGTGATGACACAAACTTCTGAAATTTTCATGTGCAAAAATAGTAACTAAACAGCTTATTAATATTTGAACTTTGTATTTCTGTCACAAACTTTTGTCTCAGTAGAGAGTGCCTGAGGCACAGGTACAAGTATGGTAAAAACCCATTTTATCATGATTGAATCCCGCGGCTTTCCCGCCCCTTCCTCAAAACCGGGAAGAGACTAAAATCATGCTTTCCTCTTTTTATTTAGGTGGAGGGAATCATGATTTTAGTGCCTCGCCGAATCACACCTTATGGGAGTAATAGAGATAATCACGCTTGATAAAAAACCATAGAGAGGGGTGGGGGTCAATAAAATTCTTACACCCCCCCCCCGGCCCCAATCTCTATGGTACATATTTGTACCATAGAGATTGGTGGGGGGGGGGGGGGGGGGGTAGGAATTTAGTCAGATCTCATTTGCACTCCCAATCAAATTCCTACCCCCACCCGGTGGGGGTAGGAATTTGATTGGGAGTGCAAATGAGATCTGACTAAATTCCTCCCCCCCCCCCCCCCCCCCCCCCCCCCCACCAATCTCTATGGTACAAATATGTACCATAGAGATTGGGGGGGGGGGGGTGTAAGAATTTTATTGGAAGTGCAAAAGAGATCTGACCAATCATTATGGTACATATTTGGTGAAAATGTTATTTCTTTTGGACAAGCTTCTACGAGTGAGCATCGTTTATTTTCATTTTAGTGAATTTGCCAGACAGAGTTTGAGGCTATTATAATTTGAAGGTTCAGTTCATTGAGAGCCATAATTTTTGGCAACTGATTTATATATTATAAATTAATTTCTATGAAAGTTCGGGTAACTTTGAAATCCATTGAAAGGAGTTACAATTTCTCATAGATCTGATTGATAAATACTCACATTTTTATCCCCCGCCGACGAAGTCGGGAGGGGGATATTAAAATGCTGTTTGTCCGTCCGTCCGTCCGTCTGTCCGTCACAATATCTTGTTCAAATAAAAACATATAAATATGGATACCCGTAGAACTAACCTGATGAGCTACTCGTTCTAATGATAACCACATTTATGTGCTTTTACTTATGTAGTGGTATTCTACGTTCGCTTGATATCTTCGCGAGGTCATTTATATTGTGACAACTGCGAGTCTGGGCTTGGTGAAGGGTTTACCATTAACTCTTCACCGCCTTGTACTGTAGTGTTAACAATTTTATTTTTACCCAGCACAGTGGTTGAAAAGTGACCGATTCATGAACACAAGAAACATTTGGAAAACCGGCTAGTTTGAGAGGATTTCAGCGTGTATGTGTGTGTGTGTGTGTGTGTGTGTGTGTGTGTGAAGGGGAGGGGTGGATGGTTAGCAGCGAAAAGAAGTGAGCACTTTGAAATGTGCAATCTGATGCCTTTTGGCTGCAGTTTTCACGTTTTAAAATGCTCACCCCTTCACGTATAACTTCAATATCTAATGACTACTTTGCTATCGCTAGTGTAATTTGAAGCATGACGACAATGGGCGCCCAGGCCAATGACAAAAGTAGTTTTGTCTGTCTGCATCGGGAAACAAAAATGAGAAAAACACTGACACAAAATATTAAATTTTTTTTCAATAAACGAATCAGCAAAACTGAATGATGTTTTGTAATTCTGTTAGAAGTATTTTCTTTCTGAACGCCCCCGACTCCCGTCGATTCTTCATCACTTCCACAGAGTGCACTCGTATTCACTGCATAAACTCGGTAGGCAGCAACTTTTTCATTCGTGCCCACACAAACCTTTACCAAAGGTAACAGCTGAAGCCACCAAACAGCGGTCCACACGAAAATTGTGATAGTCTTTTTTACATATTTTCATTTTTTGCTTTTCAAAACATAGGTTGTCACCCTTCATTGGAACTAGCGTGTGGCGCTCATTCCATTGATGGGTCACAACCTGTGTTTTGGAAGTCAAAAATGGAAATTCCTTATTACTAAGGAATTTTTTGGGGGAGTGTCATCTCCTCACTAGATAATGGGTTAATGCCTCCTACAGGGCGCCAAAATATATATCATTTTTAGGGTGAAATATCCGATAGATAATATTTGTACGGTCTTAAACTTAGGCACTAAACCCCATCCAACAACACAGTGCTCTGCGCCGTCGCGGCCCTTAACCTGAAATGAATATTCATGAGAACTTGTTTGCACGATTCTCAGTGGATGAAGCTAACACAGTCACTAGTAAGTCACGTGTGAACATATCAACATGACGTTCTGCTGCACACGTCGTGCCTCGAACTAGTGTGAATATTGTATGTTAAAAACAGAAAAATGTGGATATAAAAATAAAATTTCGAATGGGAAATACCAATCAGTTCCACTTACCAGCTGAGATCAACACTGTTTCAGATGTATAACGCCAAGGTAAGTAAGAACAAAACTCCTTGCCGATTTAGGCAGCCTTGTTTTATTTGAAACTGAACATCGGCTAAAAATAACTAAGGTCAAGTTCAGACATTCACAAGTAACGAAATCAACGGCCCGGACTCAAAGACTAAATATTGTGAGCAAGGCGAGACAACAAACATGTGGATTCGTGTGTTTCGTTTTTCCAGAGTATAACAGATTTTGATAGGTTTTGATTTATTTTTACGCATGCCATTTAAATTTACAGGAATTTTTACGAGTGATATGCTTGCAATACCAGTTGTTTGTCAATCTCCATACCATGCAATTTGATCGTAATTATCACACCAGGTGCAAGGAAATCGCTCTTGCAAGTGTCAAAAATCAAAAAAATTTCTCCCGTGGGGACAACCATGGTGGCCCCACGGGACCCTTGGACCCACGACTTCCGTTTGAAATTGGATTCGCGGCAACGAATTTGCGAGAATCTATTGAGATTCGCGGGTAAGCAGACGAAATATAAGCCCTGCAACGAGGGGTCACATGATATGGTTTTGTTGAAATTTTTGGAAAACTTTTAAAAAATGATATTTAAAATAATCAAATTTTGATATCGTCTGCGTTGGGTAAAGGGTTAGAGATCTTTTGCAATAATATCTCAAGTGGGTTCAAAAACTGGCCTGCCCAATTTTTTGTTACAGAGTTAAAGGCCTTAATTAATTTTTATGAATTCTGAACTTATTACCATTATAACTTGAATAAGGTTCCAGATTTGACAACCGGCATGTGATTGATAACCAGGTTATGGATATGCACTCTCCAATTGCCACCACAACTTGAGGCGTGCATATCTGATGCTCACCTCTTGTTTTTGCAGGTGTCTTCATAAATTGGTCCATTCATTCTTTACGTTGCGTTTTCTGATTGTTTTTTACAGCTGCCAGACGAAAATCAAATGTGGTGAAAGAAATAGAGAAAATTAAAATGAAAAGAGATGAACGACGTGCAGCACAAACTGCCATTAAGGAACAATTTGAACAAGAATATGATACGAGCGAACCAGATTGGGAGTTCCGAGCTATGATCAAGTAAGATAAATCTCAATATTATAAACTTATGGAAATGACACTTCATTATTGAACATTTTAAAATATATTACCCTCCCATGCGGAGATAAAATAAATATTTCTATGTAACCATACATCTAAAATAAAGTGAAATCCTGCAGGTGATATATAGAGATTATTACCATTATGTGTATGTACAAAATATGTATCCGAGTCGAGATCCGGGTTCTAAGGGCAGATCACGACGAGTCGAAGACGAGTCGTGATCTACCCTTAGAACCCGGAGCAAGATTCGGATGCATATTTTGTACATCCACATAATAGTAATAATCTACTTATCTTACAATATATTGGGGATAAGTCAAGAATGTAGACAAATATATAATGAACTATTTATTCATACGGATGAACAAAAAGAAAAAAAAATGGAACTCGCCCGAAAGGAACGTGCTTGTATCTGACCTCCTGATACAAACATCTGTATCAGGGGGTCGGATACATGACAGTTGCGGAGTTAATACAGACAAAATACATGTTGATTGTAATATATATATATTTACAGGATATTTTTGCGACATTGTGACTTGAATATCGCAATATTCTTAAAAGTGACAATGCATCAATCGATCGTAATTTTGCTCACCCAATGCATCGGTGGGTCATAATTCGCCCACTTAACTAGTTAATGTGACACTGCTCACAAAACACATCCAATATGTCATGTTTGCCTGTGATAAGAGAGTTATACAACTTACAAGCTGGTGTTGAAAGTTAAAGGGTAAGGAAAATGTGCATGACAGTGATTTTCATCATTTAATTTACAAACAATGTTTGTGAAAATATTGCAGCATTAGTATGATCATCTTGCGATATAAGACATAACATGGTTAAATTCTAATTGCATTTGGGAAAAATTACTCGTTGAAATTTTAATATTTCAACATCAGTGTGCCAAGCGTTAAATATTGTCATACCCTATTGAATAGCAATATGTGTGAAAGGAAAAAAACTAAATGAAAAAACAAAATTTACCATATATGCATTTTTTGTTGGTCATTGTTTGACAATTTGTCCTGTGGGACCTCCAGGAAGTGAAGTGGTGCTTGATTGTGAGCTTAATAGGTTCTGTTTTACTGGTTCAAGTTTAATAGCACCAATTAACCAATGTCTCGGAGCAATATCTCAGGTCACCAGTCTAATTTTGTACGAAATTTGATGCTGTTGTGTCCTGGAACCAGTTTAGATCTCAAATAGGTCATTGCCTAGTTGTTTAGATTCTCTCATCTGAATATTTCAGTTCATTGGAAAAGCGAACGTATGTTTCACTTTTTCGACTAACTGATATATTCCAGATGATTTAATTTGAAATTTTTTATAAAGATTCATTTTCTATGGATCAAAGCTACAAATACAGGCCTGGCATTTTGAGGAGAGCGATTTATTCGCTTGCCTACTGCTCGCCTAAAAAAAATTAAGGAGGGCGAAAATTAGCCCCTTCTGGCCTTAGAAAATAATGATTCCCATAACAGCCCATTCCTAAAACCCTCATCTTTTCAAATCTCTGCTATGTTAGTGGTCTCTGTAAGACAGCAACACTGCCCTTCCCACACCTCCGGGACTTGATGAGGCAGTGTAGCCATCTCACAGAGACTACCTTGTTAGCAGCACCAAATAAGATGTACAAAGCCCACCCAAGCAGAATTCATTAATAGTAAAATTTCATTTTGCCACTCCTAGCTTTTGTAAGCTAATCGCTCCACAAGGCCATACGAGGGGAGCAAATTTTAGCCCTCCTGCATTTTTAAGAGTGCCAGGCCTGCAAATATTACTCAGTCATGGCATATTGCTGACATTATTTTCAGAAATGAAGACTCATCACAGCCATAATGTTATGATTATGCTGGATAGTTTCACAAATTATGTTAATATCTTGATGTGTTCAAGGGGAATTAAATATGTATTGATTGGAATATCTATAATTGTAGCAGGAAAGAATACCTGTATATCATTGTATGTAAAGCCACATCACATTACATCAATGCCTGTGGGCAAATTTCCAGAAAAAGGTTGTAAACAAACCGTCCATAACAAAATTAGACTGATGGCCTGAGAGGTTGGTCTCGGGGGGTGAAACCTATCAAGTAGGGTCCAGCGTTTATTCAATATTCATATTCGAGTCGAATCTGAGTGGAAATCGGAGAGCCAAATGTGGAATTTTGGAATATGATTAATGAAAGCAATGTAGAAAATGTCCATGGTGGAGAGAACTGGAATACAATAATGATTAGAAATAGATGAAGACCTCTCAAAATCTGCAGGTCTTTACAGTAGTAGTCCCCACGAAAACCCCGGGAAGTTGAGCTGTTGTCATTTACTGTTAAGGGTCTGTTTTACTGGTAAAATAAGACCTGGTAACCAATGCCTGGGGTGCCATTCCTCTAAAATGGGCAACATGGGTGTAAACGATTGGCTGTACTTGACTTTATATTAGCTGGAATAATTTGCTGGGACCGTGAGAGGAAAGAAACATAACTTATAGTGCAATGTATATCTTGAATAGGGAATGTTGAAGTCAGTACAGGGTTATTCTGAGTGAATTGGGAGGTCAGAATGAGAGGTGTGTACTTTGCCAGTAAGACCAGTGAGAGAATGTTGATTTGTGATATACCACTAAGTGATGATTAGAAGTTATCGAGAGGTTGATTTCATATTGAGTGAGATATTATCCGAAGTAACTTCATATCAGAAACCTCGTAGGAAACCACATGAGTATGAAGGGATGACATCCTTGCAAATGTTAGTGTTACTTTGTGTTACTGATTGTTTTCAACAGTCTTGTCCATTTGAAGAAAACAAATGAGTACAGAAAATGGGCCATCATGTCTGGAAAAAAGTATGAGACTTTTTTTTCATTGCAAGTGTGAGAACCCTGCCTCTGGATTAATTCCAGATTGTAGTTCACAAACTTGAAATGCATTTTAATGCAACAGTATATGAACGTGGTTCACTAGTGTTGAAATGATTTCGGAATTTCGGAGTCAACTAGTCAGTGTCTATTAGACAATGACTAGTCAACACCCATCACCACAACAATAGTATAGGGGCAGACAGCACCTATCTATCCACCCACCCAGCCTGACGATAAAATACTGACAACTTTTTGCTTCTATCTTCATGGCTTATAACTCCATTTTAGGTGGAAGAATTCTGCGCAATATGCCAGAATCAACTGCTAAATGTCTTCTCACATAATTTTAAACATACATCGATAATCAAACCGCTATTAATCTGATACAATATGCCGGAATAAATCAAGAATCTTGTTGCAAACATATTGAACCAATGTCTGTGTTATATAATTATTTTTTTTCACCAATTTTGAGTCAGAAAAATCTGTAAATTTTTAGCTTAACTTGACAAAGTCAGTATAAGCTCATGCCATCACCCTTGCAGAAGTCTGTGAGTCTGTTCACATTTTTTTTACCACAGGCTACGCCCTGTAGTTCTTGTCTGATCATCACAGAATTTCATATGCAGGTTCGAGGTCATGTCTAGATGAGAACATCTCCTTTTGGTCACAATCGGTCAACCGTGATGGCTGCATGAGCCCAAAACCATTAGCACAGTCTACAGTTTGTATTTATGAAGGGATTTCATTGTACCTTGTAATGTCTAAATAAGAACGTTATATTTTGGTTAGGTTCAGTCAACCGTGGGGGCACGTTACCTAAATTCCTTTAGCATAGTATTCATTGTAAATTGGTAGGATGACTCGTTATAATGTCTAGGTGAGAATGTCCTATTTTGGCTGTGATAATTGCAACAAAGTGATATTCAAATAAATCATTGTTCAGTGTTCTCCATATTCATTATGATCCATTTTTGAATGTCAATGAAAGAAAATTCTCAGTACTCATGTGCAATGTTTTTTCCACTGTCTTGTCACTTCAGTCATGTGTCAAGAATTAAGCAGAGAACACGCCTTTGTAAGAACCACGACAAGTCAGCAGCCGGCAAAGTGTTATTACTCCAGTGCAGTGCAGAGAAGCAAAGTGTCCTGCTTCTGTTTTGATTAAACAATATAACTTATTCTTGACAATGTTTTGATTCTCCAATACAGATTTTTGGGGGCGTGGTGACATTGCGGTAACCAGTTCTTGTCAGATCACTGAAGTTAAGCAACATAGAACTCGGTAAGTCCTTTGATGGGTGACCATCTGAGGAATCGAATCGGACTCCCGCATTGTATCCTTGGGCAAGGCACTTAACCCAGATTGTCCAGATGGGGGCACGATGATGCCGTGTACCAAGGCGTACTGCATGTCAATGGTGCACATGTCTTCAACCAATCTAACTGTGCTGCAGTGTGGAGTTAGATGTTGGGGAGCTGGCAGCTGCTCGTCGTTGCTCATTGGTTCTCTCCAGCTACTCCGACATCCTCCCCCCCGTAAAACTGTCATCGACACCATGTAACCCTGGCTGTTAAAGTGTCATTAAACCTTAACTGGTTGAGTGCTAGAAGCCACTATCAGGGCTTTCAAATAATGAGGATACCAGAGCAAAAGTCAACACTTTCCTTGCTCATATTTCATATTCAGTCAAACACAAATAATATTTTGATTATATAAATTTGTTTTATTACAAATTATTGGAGAGTGCCTGTGGGCACTCTCCAATAATTTGAAATAAACAAGTTTTGCATAACAAATTCAGACCATCAAAAATAATCTAGCCCTCAACCAGATAATCACTAATGTGAAAAATATCTTATTATTTGTACTTTCCGACATTTAATCTAGCCCTCAACCAGTTAATGAATAAATAATAATGTAGGTTTTCATCCAGTGAATTGATGTCAGAAGGTTAATTGATAATCAGTATTAAAACAAAGTGACACAAATTCATCTATCCATCTCTGTCTGATGTCTGCAGATGGTGTTGGTTTCCGCTCTGTAACTAAAATTCTGCCTGACCAACTGAAGCCAAACATCGCATGTGGGTTAGGTATGACGAGAAGAAGAACCCTATTCATTTTGAGGTTATTGTGCCAAAAGTCAAGGTCACAGTGATGTTGAACTTAAACATTTACCAGAGTTGGCTTCTCTAATTGAAATTTTGCTTGCCCTATCGAAACTAAGCTTGGCTTATGGGTTGAGCATGATGAAAGGAAGAACCTGCTTTATTTTGGGGTTTTTGTTTAAAAGGTAAAGGTCACATTGACCTTGAATTTAAAGTTTTATTTGCCAGAGTTGGTTTCTGCTCTCAAATTAAAATGTTGTTTGCCTGATCAAAACCAAACTTGGAATGTGGATCGGGCATAATGAGAGGAAGTTCCCTATGTATATTTTAGTTCATTGTGCCAAGGGTGAAGGTCAAAATGACGTTGAAATTAAATTTTGCGGTTGGAGCTGGTTTCGACTCCCTTAATTATTAAAATTATGCATTCCCGGTCGAAACCTAATTTGGCATATGGGTTGAGCATGATGAGAGGAAGAACCCTACATAAATTTAGGTCATTGGGCCAAAGGTCAAGATCACAGTGACATTTACTTAAAATTTTATTCCTACAGTCAAAACCAAACTTGATATGTCATCAAATACAGATAATCTTATCTGTATTATTTGAGTAAATACTACCAACAGTGGCTGTGTTAATTTAATGTAATATAATGCCAAGGTTACTGTATCAGGGTGATTTTTGGGAAGATTGGCCACCTCCTGTGGCTACCCCTAGTTTTTAACAAAGCACTTGGCCTTTCATGTAAATTCAGTTTCCTCTTATCACTGCAGAAGTTCCTGGAATTGTAGTCTGTTTTAGAAAGCTGGTTTCGATTTCCCTCAGTTGTCATGTTTCACAATTCCCAGAAATGTTCTGTTTACGCTATGACACCAGCACACATATTTTATAAATAGTCATTTATTGGGAAAAATTCTCCCAATACACTTGGTTGTATGTATTATTGCTAAATTCTTGTCTGTCTGCGTGTGAATTACGAAGTAAATTAAAATTTAATCATGCTTGCGTGCTGGTAACTACATGACTTTCGTGTATTGGTGATATGTTGTGGTTTGTAGAAGGGGGCGACTTGTCATTTAGTGTTTTGATATTGATTTATGACGATAATCTAAATGGCGTTGCTTAGTTGATTAATCATTTCAACACTATCCTTCAATCTATTTGTTTACTAACAGATTGTTGATGTTTTCTTTTTTCCAGTGAATTTAGAAAAACCTTAGATTACAGGCCGATAACAGGGTCAGACCCAATAGAGAATCATCAGATTTGTGTTTGTGTTAGGAAGAGGCCATTAAGTAAAAAAGGTAAGTTCTACTCAATAATGATTATATGTATATGTCCAATTGTTTCTACGAATATTTCTCATAAATCCTTGCTGTTTCAATCCGATACCAGTAGTCAATTTAGGGGAGCCCCCACTTAATTGGATTTCTCTTTAATTGTATAACCCTGTTAACCCGTTAGTCCCTATTCAGCAACAAACTGCCCCTTTTATATTGCTCCAAAAAAGTTGTCCTAAGTGTACACTTCCTTGAAAACTAATTGTACAGTCCTTCGATTTTGAGGCCATGTGGCACTTGTGCACATGGCGCACACAGATTTCAAAACCAATGAGTGATCAATTCTTGCTAATTTCATTCCAAAATGCATGAAACATCTTAATAGTTAATTTGTTATCCCTGTTAACAAATCTGCATAATGTTGATTCCACAGTATACATTGACCCAAAAGCATCAAAGCATCACAAACCCTTTATCAGCTTTGAAGAGGGCATCAGTGAGCATGTAGCACATGCGTACAACTGTATATGTAATGTTGGGAAGAATTGATATGTTGATTTCATTTTTCCTCTGTTTTATTTGTTACATTGTAGGCATGCCCATATGTCAATCAGAGTAACATCACCAACTGTCTGGGAATTTCGATTTTGATTCTGGAAGTTTCTCACACAGAGATCAGTTTTCAAAGGACTGCTTGAAGGATGCTTTTATCCTGACATCGTTTTACATCACTGTTGGATGCCTGTACAGACAACCAACAATGATGTAGAAACACTTGTTAAAATATCTGCAGCTGTGTACAGAAATTATTTTTCAAATGTGATTTGTGGCATGAATATATTTTTCAAAAGATACCATGCTACCCTGCTTGGGAGACTTGGTTTAGAAAGATTTTGGTCATAAATAATTGTTTTGTTAGGCTATAAAAAAAAGAACCTCTGTTTCTCAGGCCCGCGTGCATGGTCATTTTTGGTGCGCATGCAACCTTTTTATGACACCAAAAAAATCTTCCAAAAAAATTTGAGATATTGTGCTCATTTCGGTAAATCGATATCGATGCGTTCACAAATTTTAAATTAACACACTTCAAGCTTTTTCTACATCATACCTTAATAAAGTGGGTGGGTTTTAGCAATATTCACGACAGAAAGTGTTTTATTCTGTAAAAGGTAAGTCATAATGACAGCAAGAAGGAAGGTGTCTTTCAGTCTGACAACAAACGGTCACAAAGGGGAATGGTCGATTCGCACCACGTTTAATTCGCACCAAACCTCAGAAAGTCTGCAAAGTCAGGTGCTATGTTGAATGGAACACAGTCTCCTGGCATTTATTTTTAGTAACATTTGTATTGTAAATGGACGTCATTGGGAATTTGTGTACTGTTATTTGAAACTGTTACGAGTTTCCCAGTTAATTTAAATAAATGCATTTGAGATGCAGGATAATTGGATAACTAATAGTAACCATTGCTTGATATAAAAGTAACAGTCATAGTTGAAAATAAATTGCATATAGGCAGGTATGTGCGGTCGAATTGGTTAATAAAAACACGCAAACATTCGTTTTGTATTTCATTTTCAGATTTAAAAAAATATGATTTATGGATGAACTGCCCGTTCAAATGGGTTGTGATAATTTTGAATATAATGGGGAAAAATTGCGACTCACGATTTTATTAGGCAGGTTGTGAAAGGATTTTTTTTGTAAAATAAATCTCTGAAAGTTGGCACTTCGACATTTGATTTGTCCCAGAGACGTTTCAACCCGAGACGTTTCACCCACGAGGCATTTCGTGACTTTCGTCTTGTGTTATAATTTTCACGTTTCACTGAAAAAACAAACATTCAAACCCCACTTCATTTACGACCCAACACCCCTGTGGTGAATAACCAATATATTTGCGAAATTTTGCGTGGTCCACCAGGCGTTTGGATGGGGGTCAAATTACCACAAACAACCTCTCAGTGAGAAAATAAAAAGAAAAAAAAAAAAACCCGCCCGCCCGCCCGCATGCTTTTTTGGAAAAAATGGCCTGAGAAACAGACAATCAACTTTGTATGGCCTTACGATGTGTTGGAGAGGATTATTATTGGCATTCTCCGGTAAATTGTAAAAAAAAAAAACCTAAAAAGTTTTTATAGGATTTTTTTTTCCCTTGCTACTGAGAAACAAGAAAATGCAAACAATGCCAAGCACCTAAATTGGCTTTTAGCACTTTCCAGTAGACCCATTGTGGCTTCTAGCACTCAACCAGTTAATTGAATGCAATTTTCAAATACGAAATTATTTTCCATATCTTTGGTACAAATTTGACCTGTTAACTGCATACAGGTTTTAAAGTAAACTCCTTTTAATTGAATCAAAAATCTTACAATATGTTTCCGACATGAGGTGACCCTGGCTGTCAAAAGTGTCATTAAACCCCAATAAATAAATACTTACAATATGTTGAGAAATAATCACCAAATTCCCCTTGTTTATAGACTTGTTTGGCCTCAGTATTTCCAATACTGGAATATATTCTATTATATCTTGTTTAGGCCAAACAAAGTTGATTGTCTGTTTCTCAGGCCATTTTTTCCAAAAAAAAGCATGCGTGCAGGCTGTCTTTTTTTTTTTCTTTTTATTTTCTGCCCGAGAGGTTGTTTGTGGTAATTCGACCCCCACCCAAATGCCTGGTGGACCACGCAAAATTTCACAAATATATTGGTTATTCACCGTTGGGGTGTTGGGTCATAAATGAAGTGGGGTTTGAATGTTTGTTTTTTCAGTGAAACGTGAAAATTATGACACAGGACGAAACGCCTCGTGGGTGAAACGTCTCGGGATGAAACGTCTCTGGAACAAATCAGATGTCGAAGTCCAACTTTCACAGATTTATTTTACCAAAAAAAAAATCCTTTCACAACCTGCCTAATAAAATCGTGAATCACAATTTTTTCCCATTATATTCAAAATTATCACAACCCATTTGAACGGACAGTTCATCTATAAATCATATTTTTCGGAAATCTGAAAATGAAATACAAAACGAATGTTTGCGTGTTTTTATTAACCAGTTCAACCGCACATACCTGCCTATATGCGATGTATTTTCAACTATGACTGTTACTTTTATATCAAGCAACGGTTACTATTAGTTATCCAATTATCCTGCATCTCAAATGCATTTATTTAAATTAACTGGGAAACTCGTAACGGTTTCAAATAACAGTACACAAATTCCCAATGACGTCCATTTACAATACAAATGTTACTAAAAATAAATGCCAGGAGACTTGTTCCATTCAACATAGCACCTGACTTTGCAGACTTTCTGAGGATTGGTGCGAATCAAACGTGGTGCGAATCGACCATTCCCCTTTGTGACTGTTTGTTGTCAGACGGAAAGACACCTTCCTTCTTGTTGTCATTATGACTTACCTTTTACAGAATAAAACACTTTCTGTTGTGAATATTGCTAAAACCCACCCACTTTATTAAAGTATGATGTAGAAAAAGCTTGAAGTGTGTTAATTTAAAATTCACGAACGCATCGATATCGATTTACCAAAATGAGCACAATATCTAAAAAAAATTTTTTAAAGATTTTTTGGTGTCATAAAAAGGTTGCATGCGCAGCAAAAATGACCATGCGCATGGGCCTGAGAAACAGAGGTTCTTTTTTTATGGCCTTAGCTGAGCTCCATGAGCTCAAGTCATAATAGAATAAATACTCAGCTTTTCTCTAGAATACAGGAAAGTTACCAGATCCCTCTTAATTGCTTCTGTTAATTGAATAATTTTCTCAAGTTAAATGGCTATTCCATTAACACAGTTCTGCTGCACTGAATTGCAGAGTAATGTTTACAATTTTATTTTTATTCTTTGCCTGTTTCAAACTATCACCTGGAAATATTCACAATTTAAATGTGTAAACAGACCAACAGTACATAAATATACTTTCATGCATATATTGTTACTTGAACCAGAGTTTTTCAGACTTACAATGATGATAATGAGTAGTTGTAAATATTGATTTCCCATGAGTTTGTTGGGACAGGGGAGTACAGTGGAGCCCACTTAATGGATATCTCTTAATTGAATAACCCTGTTAATTGAATATAATTTTTCAGACATTTAATATTGATAACCAATATAGTTGTAGATGTTGGTTTCCCACTTAATTAATATTATAAATAATTAATAAAAGATCTTGCAATATGTCAATAAATTACCCTGACAGTCACCACATTCTTGTGCATAGACCTATTTGACCTCAGCACATCCAATACAGGCATGTAATCTCGATCAAACAGTGTATAATAGAATAAATACTAAGTTTATCTCTAGATTACAAGAATACACTTAATCCTGATTGTTCACGTGGTGGCACTATGGCACTATACTAAGGCATACTGCATATTGATGATGCAATTGCTTCAGCCAATGCAAACCCTGCCTGTTTGGAGTTATGATGTTCGGGAGTCTGCTCAGTGATTCACTCCAGGAACTCTGGCTTATATTTTAGAGGCGAAAAATACAATTTTCCAGTTCAGGGACCGATCTGGGCATGCGCCAGTGCGTATTTGGTTCTGAAACATCAGGACCTGGCTCTTAAATCTCAGAAATAGGCTTCTCAGTTGGCGCGTAACTTCTCAGATCATATTTTGATATTCTTTCGATGGATAATCGAGAGAGACACTCTTACATGTATTATATATATGATTATCATTTATCATTGTTCTAGAGTGCTTAAGTTAATACTTCAAGTCTTAATTACCAAGCATTAATCTTCACTGTGGCTTCTGATCAAGTCTTGGCTGCCTAAATAGGCAGCCAAGACTTGATCAGAAACCACAGTGAAGATTAATGTTTGCTATAGTGTACTAAATGAAAATGATGAGAGCTATTACATACTTGCAGTGTGTGTTACAAACAGCAGTGTGACACCGTAATTTGAAATCTGGCACATGAATTGAAAAAATAGGCTCCGAGGCTAAAGCGTATTTTAAATAGTCCTGGTCGGTCCCTGCAGTTATTCAGTAAATTCATTCGCAAACGTCTGCAGCTAGTCATGGACTCAAGCCAGAAAATAAGCAGACTGTCATCTGCAAAATGAGGTCCCCAGAGGGTGAATTTAGTGATGCTACACAGCACAGCAGGGTAGCATCACTAAATTTACTCTGTGAACCTCGGTGTGAATCAGGGTCTCAAAACTGAACAGAAGGAGGTACCCAGAGGATAAATTGGCCCACTGTATGGGATAGCATCATCAAATTCACCCTCTGGGAACCGCATTCTGCAAATGTCAAACTACTTATTTTCAGGCCTAGTCATGGTAGGTAAAGTGTTAAGCCTTTACCCAATGAGCATGATATCAAAATTGGTTATTTTAATTATTTTGTGCCCCCGCCAAGTTTAACAGCAGCTTTACAGTACGTCCAGAGTGTATACCATATGAAACACTGGACGCGGTGTTTATATTTTATCAAAACACTAAGTTATCCGGTGAAACTCTGTGTTACAGAAGAGATAACTAACACTGTGTTGGTCGGTGATTTTGTGTGAAAGAGATTAGTGTTGTTGATTGGCAATAAACACGGTCTCGCAGTAATTGCTACTGTGTTCATTTAAGTATTTTGTGTGTGACGTTCTTCTCGTGGTTTGAATCGTAGAAATCGGATATAAAAAGACTCCTATTTCTGTTGTTTGAATAACAGCTTACACGGTAACTGCACAGTTTGCAAGTCGGTATGCATTAATTCGGTAATAACTGTGCATGCAGCGTAATTTTTTATGACGAGCCACAGAAACTGGTGAAGAGGCAATATATAAAAACTCAGAAGATGAATCCCGTACCCATCAAACCCTACTGGATGGAGCGAAGTTTTAGAGACGCTGAACACAGATTCATGAGAATAATAAAACAGTCTTAAATAAATTTCCCGAATCTCACTCGAAATTCCGTACGCCATTTGCCAAACTCATATAGTATATGTAGGGCCAACCATTACAAATACTGCGAAATAACGCCGAGGCTAGCCGCCTACATGTCGGCAGGATATATTCGCAGCAGGTCGATTTTATCGGCTTAGAAAATGTACAGAATTTGCATTCAGCTGATGCATTGTATCAGAAAAGAAAAAACAAAAACAGAAACAAAACAAAACATGTAGACTTAATCAATCTGGATGTACCAAAAGACCGTATTAATATTTACAAGAATATACCAATTGTACGGGCATGCTACAAAAAAAACTAGAAAGAAGACCGCTGATATAAATTTTACAGCATCGGGGAGTCAAGCAGAAAATCACAGTCTTGTGGGGTTCTATCACTACTAGTAAAAATCCTTGAACGAAAGCCCTTCTCATAGCAGAATACTAGAGTCTAGGCTCCTCAGAGACTTACATTCATATCCATACGCGGAGTGAATCATGGGTAATGAACTACTAACTCTCCAAACACCACAGCCCCCCTCCCCTCCCCCCTCCTTTCCAACACTAGCTTTGCTTTGGAAGCAAAAGATAAATGATATTCTTGGGTTTTGCGGGTGGTCAGTATCATCTTCGATCAATATTTGTAAGATTTATTCAAGCAATTAGCACCAACAAATACCAATTGCGAAAACAATAACAATGACAGAATGAAACATTGAAAAGAAAAAAGATGTTAAAAGTACACAAAAATATGGGTAATTATTTTATTCACCTCAAGTCCCTGTGTGAATTTGCGTAACAGAGAGAAGAGAGAGAGAGAGAGAGAGAGAGAGAGAGAGGGAGGGGGGGCAAAATATATATACATGTGTGACTGAAAAATTGTGCCCCAACACACCAAGCGCATAGCCAGAACACCACACCCACTCCTCCTCACCACCAGATTTGCTTTGGAAGCAAAAGATAAATGTTATTCCCAGGTTTTGCGGGCGGCCAGTATCATCTTCGATCAAGATGTGTAAAGTTCATTCAAGCAATTGACACCAACAGAGAGACAGTCTGCAAAAACAAAACAATAACAATGACAGAATGAGGCATTGCAAAGAAACAGATATTAGAAAACAATAAAAATACACAAACATATGGGTAATTATTTTGTTCATCACGAATACCTGTGTGAATTTGTGAGAGAGAGAGAGAGGGAGAGGGGGCGGCGTAATATATATATATCTGAAAAATTGTGACCCCACCCCAAGCACATAGTCTGGACAACAAAATTAGGAGGCAAAAGTAAAATCCTGGGGAGGGGGGTTGAGTACGGAATAAGATGCACAACATCATCCGAGTCGTGCAGCTGCGAGATGGGGCGAACACAAAAACAGAAGGGAGTGCCCCCCTCCCCCCCACACTTCATTGGCGAGGGCTTGTGGCGCCTTGATTCCGAGTCCATTTGTGTCCATAATTTATAAGTTCCGAAAGGCATTAAAAATTAGTCCACATCACCACCAAAGAGAATCTGAATAAACTATGAAACCTAGGGGGTGGGGGGGGGGGGTGGGTGGGGGGGGATTTCGCAAAATATCCCCCCTCCCCTCCCATCGGGCCATGCCAGTGCAAAACACGTTTCTGTCAGTGGTTCGGTGGTGGTGTTGTTTATAACTTATGATAAGGGTATGCCTACCATTCACAACTGAACAACACTTTTTTCTGAAGCCTACATTCCTACTCTTTCACAAGGGGACAGTCCACTCGAAAGTAAACCACAATTAAACAAACCATAAAATTTATTTATTTTTGAAAGATGTCCATGAAACCTTTCCAACAATCGTTGTAAACGTTAGTGCAGTGTTCAAAATGCAGAGACAAGTGAAAAAACGGTCTGCATTCTCGTGCTATAAATCGATTGAAATTAGTTTTTCATTTTCTGTCCATGGGCGGCTTTTTTTGGGTGAATTGATATTCTGGCACAGTATACTTGTACCTCTATTTGATGGGTTAATATGAGGGGAGACATTTCCAAAGGACCGAGAACAATCAAAAGCATGTAATAACTATTTATTCATGAAAAATATCCGAAATAAAGTTTTAGAAAACTTAGTTTTTCATGACATTGTGGTCAACTTTCTCGTTCACACCATGACACATGGTTCGAAAAGGTTCTGCATCCCCTGAGCTGTTTTGCACTGCACATGGCTCGACCCATCGTTCATGTGAATTGAACATTCTCTGACACTTTGAACGCCTGTGCTTTTGATTGTGAGTATTCTGTAATCTGTCTTAATCCACCCAAGGTACATGGACAAGGTTTTGGAGCAGAAACACCACCAGAGTGGAATTCCCACACACACCGGTCCAGATTATGTTATGTTAAAGGAAACATACCAATTTCAAATGAGCTTCGAACCAATTCCAAAAGCCCATCCACTGAACCATACTGTGTTTGTTTCCCCTCGTGTTTACTTTGTCACAGAAACTGAGTATACCATATGGGTGGATATTCCACCTCAGAGTGTTTGTTGCAGACATCACAATTTCATGATTTGGAGCTCTGTACGTAGTCAAGATTCTATAGTGCTCAACGAGGGTTTTATTTTTTATTTTCTTCTTCGTTTTGGGTTTTTTCTGGTGTATGTGTGTGTGTGTGGGGGGGGGGGGGGGTATTCTGAACCCCTTGGTGCGCCCCCCCCCCCCCCCCCCCCCACCCCACCCCCCCTCCTCCACCCAAAAGCTTTTATGATTTTTCATTCATTTGCCCTTGTCGTAAATGCTTTTCTTCTTCAACGAACTGTGGATGTAGACCAACAATTATGATTAATTATTGACGCTCAACGCCACATCAGCAACTGAGGATATATCGCCGCAGATGTGGCGTTAAGCACCAACTAATATGATTGCCATCCCTCTCATGATTGCCATTCTTCTATATGGAAACATATCTGAGGGGCTTGTGTGCACCCACCCCGCCTGAACAGAGAAGATTTTTCATCATGTTGGCCAATTGTTAACCACTCTTCACTGGAGAAGGTAGGAAATCAGCATTTATAAATTATTTTGACTCTTCTCGGGAATTCTGAAGGTGTGGGTGCTTGGCTTCCTTCCATTTCTTGTCGCCTGGGTGGGTGGTTCATTGTTTCTCAAAGTGGCTGACTTTCTTTTTGCTTCCGACTGCCCTGGCCTAGAATTTGACAAACGACATCACTATGCCATTCAAGAGTGTCAAGGGGCTCACGTACGTCGAACTAGAAAACGTATATATTAATATGAAACATTAAACGCATGGGCGTCCGGAGGATTTTTTTTTACTTTATGGTCGGGGGTTGGACGAAACAAAATTACCGTTGAAGTATTAAGTTTTACTTAGAATTTATCAATTTTTTTAGTACTATACAGTAAAGACAATATTATTTTATTCCTTACACTTTGGCCGACCGCTGATTTGTTGCGGTTTCTTGTGAGAAGACCTTGGTTGCTTCTGTGCTTCCAGCCGCCTCCCTATTCCCACATCTCTTGTCATCAACGAGTTCGCTTCGAAGTGTCAACATTTATATGAGTATGCAAATAGAATAATACGGGAGATGATGTGCGAGTTATTTAGATTTCCTGGTACCTATATGTACAACAACATTTGTGTCGATGTGTAGGCCCGCATGTATTTTTAAGACAATAGATTTGATGAAAACAAACGTTGAATCTGTGAAAAGTGGCTCTAAAATTATTTCTGTCGAATATCCTTGAGAGCCTTGTTGCTATCGGGGCAACTCGGTGCCAATAATGTGACATTTGGGACTGACCAAAATTGTGAAAAATTATCTGGGTTGAGTTACAACGGAACCAGAAAACAGTTTGAGATTTTTACAAAAATTCATCGGCAATATCTTATATATTCCCGATTTGATGTTACCTACCTTGACATCATCGCATCGAAGTCTACCTGAGAAAAGGTGGGGCTACTGTCGATTGTTGAATTAAATTTCTTTTTTTTTTCTTTTCTACATCGTGCCATCCTTTATTCTTTTCGTAGATTTATCCACGCGTGTTTTAATTGTCACCGAGCACACGATCAATATTCAATAATAAATAACAAGCTATCAAATAGTCCTCAAATCAATTCATCAGACTCAAATATACAAGATTTATTTAAATGACATGTACTCGGTGAAACACCGTCCCACTTCAATCAACAGCATGAATAAGCCGTCGCTACTGTTTATCACCTTGGACTTGAGCAGCTAATCTTTTATGCACAGCAAACACGGAGTGTGAAAGTCGACACAGTGTTCCACGGAGTCAATTTTGGTAAAATCACCCGCCACCGTGCCGAGTGGATGAGACGCTATACACTCTGGACGTACTGTAAGTGTTACTCTTGTCTATCCGTCCATCCGAATGTCCATCCCGAATATGGTTTGACTGTACGAAATGGAACAAAATTTTGTACATAGGTTTATAACCACATAATACAGGTTGGGATTGATAGCGGGCTTGGTGCGATATTTTTTGGCTGAGTTATGGCATTTTTTCAACTTACAAGACATTTTGATATTGGTTTCTGGATGATAAATTTAGTTTGACTGAATGAAATTAAACAAAATTTTATACATAGGTTTATAACCACATAATACAAGTTTGGATTGACAGAGGGATTGGTCTGATATTTTTTGGCTAAGTTATGGCGCTTTTCCGACTTAGAAGACATGTTGATATTCGTTTCCTGATGGTAACTTGAGTTACAGGTGTCTGATTTCAATCAAACTTGGAATATAGCTTACTGCAGACAATATACCAGATGGGTTTGATTTTGAGTGTGGTGCAATAATTTTTATCTGAATTACAGCCCATTTTTGGACTTCTTTGTTAACCACTAAATATAGTTTATCATAAAGCAGGGGAATTAGTGTCCCGTGAACACATTTGTAGTGTTCAGCCGATGATTGGAACCGGCCACCACAATCGGCCGATTGGGGGCAATCGGATGACAACGGCAATAGCTCCTGGAACATCTGTTCAACCGATTGTTGCCAAGTATTTTGAGATGATTCATTAACCGCATTTTATTATCTTCTGCAATTGTTCAATTGTTAATGTAAAATGATGTCAGTGATACCATTCAATAAAGTGGAGAAACAACCACAATGTGTATTCTTAATCTCTTTACGGGACATGCAAGTTAAATGACATGCAAAGCTTACAATTGAGCGAAATCGCTAGTTCATACCAGAAAAGTGACAGTTACACTCCATTGACTCAATTTGTAGTAAAATTACCAGCCGCACGCACTTGGGCGGTAAACGTGGCTCTAAGAGCCACGTTTACCACCCAAGTGTGCGTTACTGGTAATTTTATTTTGACAGCAGGCAACAAAGTTTAACAATGAAAATGTTCAGTTTAATGTAGTTCTTTCGAGCCTCGACTTGTTTAGTCATGCACGGTATTACAATCGAAATCGGCCGATTGTGAGCTCAAATAACCGGTAATCGGTCAGCGACCATTTTTGGTATTCGGTTGAACACTACACATTTGGTGGGTGCTGTTTTGGTGCTATGGTTTAATGGCGATAAGCAATGTCAACAAAGATAAATAACGAGAAACTCATGCTTGGCAGTGGGGAGGGGGAGAGGACGGGGACGGGACATAGCCACCCTTTGCATTGCACTTGTTTTTCAAAATTTTCTCCCCAAACTATATCATGAGACCCCTCCCATTAGAACTAGTCTGATGCTCTTTCCAATGAGGTGTCACTTAATATGATTTTGTTAAAAAAAATTTTCAGCTGCTCACTTTGTAAATTACGTGGGCAGATCTCGTCAATTTATGAGACAAAGGGTAAAAAACTGGCAGGCATAAAGCTGAACCAGGGTAAACGTGAGAAAAAAGGGGAGTGATGCAATGGATCAGACACTGAATATCTATGAGAACATTATTTTGGGTTTGATAATTGTTTCCGAGTTTTTTGATGTGCTGCCAGAATAATTTGCCTGCTTCCACATTTTTAGCTCATCTCACTGAAAGTCAAGGTGAGCTGTATTGATTACTCTTCATCCATTGTCTGGCATCCAGTGTCCTGAAACAGAGTAATCATGATTTCTTCTCCAAAACCACTGAACTGATTTCAGTGATATTTGAAATAATTGTTTGTTATGACATCTCATTTTGTTTCTGTTCAAATCAGCAAATCAAGTTGCCACACCCTGTAGGCAGGGCGTTGGGAGAAAAGGCGACCAAATTTTTAATAAATCTTCTTCTCATGAACTGATTGGTACAGTGATCTGATATTTGGCACTAAGCTTCCTGTTGTGATATAGAATAAAGATTGTTCAATGAAGTTCATAGAGCAATATTTGCCCATATAATGGGAGGGGCAATATAATTGGGCTTGCCTGAAATTTCTATTTTCTAAGCCGATGAGGTGATTTGAACCAAATTTGGTATGTGGTGTTATTGAGTCATAAGTGCTTGATCCAGAACAAAAAAAATCTGCATCCCTGTAGGATTCCCCAGAAGCTAAAAATAGAAATATTTTTTATTACTTTCCAAAGTGTGATTTATGGGTTTGATTATAAACGATAACTTCACAAGTGAATTATGCAATCAGCAATTGTGTCATGTATCCGTGCACGCAAACGAAGATGCTTTGCTGTGGGTGTAATGGGGACTTCATTGTTTATTTTAACCCTTTACCTAACATGAAAAGCGGATGACACTTGCAAAAAAAATTCTTGAATAGTTATTTTCATTTTTTGTCTCAAAAACATAGGTCATAACCTATGTTTTAGAGACAAAAAATGAAAAAATAATGAAAATTAATTGGCGATTTTTGTGAATAGCGCTGGCCATTACATTATGTAAAGGGGTAAATAATATAATTGTCATTAATAATGAAAAGTAATAAACAGAGTAATCGCTTGACTAGATTGGTTATGTGAAATAATTCATTGGAGGCGAGGGACTATATTGTAAAACACTTGAACGCATTCGTGCACTCGTGTTTGTACAACATTCCTCACCTCTCATGAATTATTTCACGTGACAAGTCCAGTCAAGCGATTACTCTCTATCAAAGGCCCATTCTTCCCAAACCACAAAGCAGCCTTATGATCGGCATATTTTCAAAAATTAAATAGTCCTCTCCAGCACCCCCGGGTTTACATTTAGGCTCCATTTGGGAGCCCAAACTTTAACATGATGCAATATGAGGAATAATTTTTTAACTGGTTGAGTGCTAGAAGCCACTATCAGGGCTCTACTGAAAAGTGCTGAAAGCCACTTTAATGGCTTTACAGTATGTGAATTAGCTTGTCGTTTGTGCAACAGTACATAAACAGTACATAAAGGTATGTTCATATAAAATTGTTTTGTTACAATTTATTGGAGAGTGCCAACAGGCACTCTCTAATAAATTGTGACAAAACAGTTGTTCGTGAACAAAATCTGTTGAAACTAAGGCAACCCTTGTTGGTTGGCATCTTTGAAAAAAAATACTTGCATTTCAAATCACCTTTGAAAAATAATTTAGTACTCTACCAGTTAAACATCTTTATCTTCAGGTCAACCAGTCAGAATCTTTGATATTTTGTATACAACATTCTTCAAGGGGTCAGAGTCAGGTTATTTCAAATTAAGTCCCTGGGTTCATATCTGGGCTACCTGTGGGAAACTGAATTTTAACTTAGAGCAATATGAGAAACA
Organism: Pictodentalium vernedei; assembly: GCA_031216915.1. NCBI lineage: Eukaryota > Metazoa > Mollusca > Scaphopoda > Dentaliida > Dentaliidae > Pictodentalium > Pictodentalium vernedei. Next base: position 442,769,202 of record CM062291.1, on the reverse strand, counting down.
TACTTTAAAAATCTTCTCCAGAACCACCAGTCAGAATCTTCTGATATCTGGTATACAACATCAGATTCAAGTTTGTTCAGATCAGGTCCTTGGGTTCCCTGAGCGAAAATCTTTTCTCAAACCACCAAGCAAATTTTAACTTAGTTCAATGTGACAAATAATCTTTCTCAGGTGTGCGACTCGAGCCCCTAGGCACCTCTTGTTCTGTTAATTTTCTGAAATCTTATTGAGAGTAACAAGTATAAAATGTATATGGACATTTGGAAAAGTTGATTAATATTACAAGTGAGAATTGATTATTGCTGCAGGAGTTTACGAGAATCAAAACTGATTCTTGTGAATTCCTGCTGTGATAATCAATTTTCAGTTCTTTGATCATTTAGAATTTGAGAATACTGTTATACTCTTGTGAGTGGCACTGGTACATATTCTATGATAAAAACAAGCCTCATATTTATATATGTATCAAATTATAACTCTCAAGAGCCTCATTCCAATATTCAGGATGTAAGATTTACGTTTTTTTTTCGGAATTCTGGGTTTTTGTTACTGTTTTCCACCTTTCCCAGTCTGTGCTCAGGGACATGAATATTTTTGTTGTAGAGTTATTTGTACTCTGAATTTGAACAAACTTACAGCGTCAGAGTTTTCAGATTTACAACAACTGTGATTTTTATGGAAGGTCCGAGGTGTTTCGTTCTTTACTGTTGAATTTGTCTGTTTTTTCAGCTAAATCAGCTGTTGTGCCACAGGTGAAGTCGACCTGTGTGCTAGTCTTTGCAAGACTCAACCTCCCTTCAGGCCGATCTGAGCTCAAACGAGTCCAGAAGGGTCTGGGGTGAGGCTGAGTCTTACAGACTACTTATGATCGCATCCGGTGTGATTATTTTGGCTTTTTGACCTGTCTTGACTTATATTACCCCTTTTATGAATATTCCCACTTTCTAACTTGTTACAACTAACATCCCTGAATATTGGTGAGTTTTTTTGTCTTATGTGTACATGTGGAACACATGTTGTAGAGCTGTAGATTAACCGAAACTGAACCAAGGTTTTTAGTTTTTTTTAAAAAACCGAAATCGAAACCGTCGACATCCCGTAATCTACAGTTAAAACTAGAAGTCCTGTCATGAAATGCGCACAAATAGCACGTTGATATGCGCGTTAATGTACGCGTTATGGCCCAAGTAAAGCTATCAAATTTTGTACATATGGCCTGTGCACAAGCAATGTTTCAGCCAATGGACCTCCGGGTAACCCGGAGGTCCATTGGCAGATACATTGCATGTGTTTGCTACGAGTAACCAAGAGAGCCTGCCGTGCTTTGGATGCCATTCAATATGGCAATTGCGCGCAATTCCAACGTGCAATTAAGCCTAGATAAGCGCACTATTCGGGACAGGACTTCTAGTTTTAACTGTAAGGTTTTTCGTTTTTTATTAAATACTCTCTTGCTGCAGAAATTCACAGAATGTAGCCATCCCAGAGTAGTGAGAGTACCCAGACACTGCCAAAGGCAGTGTCTGGGTACTCTCACTACTCTGGGATGGCTACATTCTGTGAATTTCCGACATTTCAGTTTAGTTGTGTTTTCAGCTTTCCTCATGTTGCGTGTAGGTGTCAGACCTCGAAAAATGGCCAAGCACAATGGCTGTGTCTGGGTACTCTCACTACTCTGGGAAGGCTACATTCTGTGAATTTCCGACATTTCAGTTTAGTTGTGTTTTCAGCTTTCCTCATGTTGCGTGTAGGTGTCAGACCTCGAAAAATGGCCAAACACAATAAAAGTTCTGTATATTTAGGTAATTATTATATTGGCCTTCCTGATTCTTCATGTATTATAGCTTATTTCGGGCATTCATTGAGTTTCACTCAATTTCACTGCCATTCAGTTATGACTCCGGACATAAGAATGAGTTTTATTGAATTTTATTTGCCCTCATGAACAAACCGAAAACCGAACCGAACCGAGGTTTTACTCCACCTGAAAAACCAAAACCGAAACCGAACAAGAAATTTAAAAACCTACAGCTCTAACATGTTGCATTAAAAGGCTTTTGATGGTCTTGCTTTTGGAAGTTACAATGCCTTTTTCAGTGGTTTACAATCAATTCTTGGTTGCCTGTATAGGCCGCCAACACTTCATTATACACCCCTGCTATCTCAGACTGTTACCTTATGAGGGAGTAAACAATAAGTGGAATTATCCAAGCCTTTATGAACACTTTCACAGGGATAACCCTTTACCCAACGCAGACAATTTCAAAATATATTATTTTAAATATTATTTTTTAATTTTTTTCAAAAAATTTCTGCAAAATCATATCATGTGACCTCTCTTTGGAACGAGCTCGACGAGCTCGGTCCAAAGAGGGGTCACATGAAATGGTTTTGTTGACATTTTTCGAAAAATAATATTTTTCAGCTGCTGAATTTGCATATTACGCGGGCGGATGCGGGCGATTCGTTGGGTATAGGGTTAATACGGATCCTTGAAGGTGCTTGAATATAAAAGGTCCAGGACCTGGAAAGTACTTGAAAATCATATCTTCAGTAGTAAAGTCCTAGAAAGTTCTTGAAAAATATGTAGTGTCAATAATTTAGCGTGTTTATGAAAAAAAATCCTGTAATAACTTGCGTAATTGGATAGATTGACAGTGCATAAAGTCAGTGTTTTTTCATAAAAAACGGCATGCCTCCTTAATCAAATACACACATATAGCTAAATATTATGTTATAAACAGGTACACAAGTATGAAATAGTGTCAGCATTATGTTATCAGAAGGTTCTGGAGAGGTCCTGGAAGATGCTTGAAAAAAGTCCTTGAAAGTCCTGGAATTTTTTTTTGACAAGGGTGTACAAACCCTGTTTCAGAATCTTTGATAAGAATCTAATGAACCTCTTGCGACAATCAAAGTTGATTCGCATTGTTTTCCTTGTTCTTGCAAGACTCATTTGTGAGAATCAATTCTGATTTTCACGTGAATTTCAAGCCCTGATTTTTTATTGTTCCAGGATAGATAATGACACAAAAATACTCATTATTTTTCTTTTTTCAGAATTGAATAAAAAAGAAGCTGATGTACTTACGATTCCAAACAAAGATAATGTGATTGTTCATGAACCTAAATTAAAAGTAGATCTAACCAAATATTTAGAGAATCAGACATTTAGGTTTGACTATGCATTTGATGAAACTGTTACCAATGACATGGTTTATAGGTAAGTCAGATTGCTTTTTACATCAATACAGATACATTATACAAAATACTTAACCTAATTTCAATGGTTCCACTTAAAATAAATGTTGGTGCTGCAGGTAATAGAGAAAATCTGGATTTTATAAGTGGATATGATGGTTTTGAGTAGATACGGGAATTATCTCATGAGTAGTACTGAAATGGTTAACCGGATAATCGGTTTGAAACCAGTTAGCTACCTAACTAATTAGAAAAACCATCAACCGGTTATCTGAAATATCGATAGTGATTGTCATTCTACTTTTAAAAAGTAGTAAATCTTCCACTTCTCATTTGTGAAAGATTACACCTCGAAGCTGCATTATATATATTGAGAAATAATCGACTTTGGCGTTCAAGACTTTGTTAATGATTGGCAGTTTCCATGAGAACTGATTAATCGCAGAAACTATTCCATAGTATGTATACAAACGAACATTGTCGAGTACTCGACAACGTTTGTTTGTATACACACTACGGAATAGTTTGAGAATTTTGCTTTCCCATTCCTATAGTTTTGATCCCATATTTGGTGAAATAATAACCACGGATAACTGGATATTATCTGGATATAGCTCGGTTAGTCGGTTACGAAAATGAGCCAACTGTTTCAGCCCTCTCACGATGACAAAACATTTGAATTTCCATGAGTGGCTTTGCCATGAGAGTAAAATAAAATATTTTGTTATCATACATGACCCAATTCCCATATCTACTTACTCAAAAACTATGGGTCTCTTTATTTGCTCAGGAATGAATTCCAGCTGCCTCATCTCACTCCTCACTTTGAGATATTTCAAAAGTAATTTCATATCATATTCAATTTTCCATTTAGTGTTTTTCTGGTGTTTTTAGCTGCGACTAGCAGCTCTGTAAGTGGCAATGTTGGTCTGTCGGTCGGTCTGTCTGTCGGTCTGTCTGTCGGTTGGCCTGTCGGTCGGTCTGTCTGTCGGTCTGTCTGTGACCAACGAGTTTCAAAACTCAATAACTTTTGAAATACTTGATGGAATGACTTTATATTTGGCATGTAAGTGTATCTTATTGATGTCTAGCCACTGTTCAATGCATGTGTTGTTCCAAATATTGTTCTTGGAGTTATGGCCCTTGATGAACTTAGAATTTTGTGAGATTGCACCACCCGTCGCAGCTACGGTGTCGATGTCACGATTTTTTATTGATGATTTGAACACTGATTAGCAAAATGTCTACAAAGCAAGTTGGAAAATTTGTCACTTGTGATGTCCTCACCAGAGTTTTCTGATCATGGTTCGGACAATTGAGGAAAATATTCACCAAATATTGCTCTGATAGGAAATCCATCCACAAAAAACAATGCAAATTTGACTTTTTCATCATTGTTTATGAAAGACAGCATTATAAACAAAACCAAAGAATTAATGTTCGTTGTCAGTTGGGTGAAACTCCAGATGTATTCGTGAGATGACATTAACACTTTGAGTGCTAACTAACGAGAAATTTTAGCACATAAGGATATGATTGAAATATTGATATATCATTAGTCAGATAGTGTTTTTTTTTATTAAACAGTAAAATACATGTATTTTATTACTTACCATATAATACAACAAAGTATCTTCTTTGTGGTTTGTGGTGCGAAAGAAGATTTTTTGATTAGTCTGAAACACCATTATTCTTATCCTAGCGCCTGACACTATCCTCAAATGGTGTGGGGTGGGATGGGGAAGTCTCACACTCGGGGAAAGATATTTGATTCAAGGCTTGGATGGGTCAAAAACGGGTCCCACTCAGATGAAAAGTCTTTGAATTTTGCACCCTTTCTTGAAAAGTGCTTGAATTTGTTTCGATCCTTAACCCTTTACCCAACGCAGACGATATCAAAATTTATTATTTTAAATATCATTTCTTAAAATTTTTCAAAAAGTTTCAACAAAACCATATCATGTGACCCCTCTTTGGAACGAGCTTGGCGAGCTCGTTCCAAAGAAGGATCACATGATATGGTTTTGTTGAAATTTTTCGAAACATAATATTTTTTCATCTGCTGAATTTGCATATTACACGGACGGATGTGGGCGATTCGTTGGGTAAAGGGTTAACCCTTTACCTAACATGAAAAGCAGATGACACTTGCAAATAAAATTCTTGTAGCATTAATTTTTTTGATTGTTTGCGTCCAAAACATAGCTTATGACCCCTCTTGAGCTCGTTTCAATGAGGGGTCATAAGCTATGTTTTTGTGACAAAAAATGAAAAGGTATTAAAAATTGAATGGAGAATTTTGTGAATAACACTGGCTGGTTTTGGCCATTATGTTGGGTAAAGGATTAAAAAGCACTTAATTTTCCACTATCTTCCTTGAAAAGTGCTGAAATTCAGTTTACCTATAACCTCTGAGACAAGATGCGTAATGATAACCTGCCACACATACATGTGTTCTCACAAAATTGGCCAGAAACCACCTCTATATTGTCCCTCAAGTGCAATAAGGTGCCATTTGCAAAGCTTTAGATTTGCAGATGGTGCCTTATTGCACTCAAGGTATGCTATATATCTAGCTAGTAGGGTTTTCCAGAAATCAGGTCTGAAATGCTTTGTGTTGTTTATGGTGTTGTAAGTTTTTATGAAAATTATAATAGTCCTTAAAAATCATGGTCAGAGACCTTGAAAGTGCTTAAATAGTGCTTTAATTTGATTCCCTGTTATCAGTGGGAACCCTGTCAAATATGTCTCCTTGAGCGTGAGATTTTCTCACCCTGCACACGCATCATTCAAAGGGTGATTTTTCTCCCTACCATAACCCACACAACATCATCAAAATCCAACTACTGCTGGTGTGATAAAAAATTACAATTCTACTGAGAAAAATGGATTGTATATTCAGAAAGTGCATCCAAAAGTTCTGTATATACCAAAGGTATACACTATGTGAACAAGGATGAGTTCACGACAACCATAGTTTAACATATTGTACAGAGTTGAAATGGCTGACATTTCAGTAACGTCACTTTTGAAATTATTTACTTCGATGACTTCATGCAGCGTGTGGTGGAAGAAAAGTCATCCTCAAGTAGTATGGGGGTGTGATGGGTAGCTGTACTAGTGAAAGTGAAGTGGGATGCCATATTAGGTATATAGGAGATAGGGCCTAAAAAAGTTAAAAATCTTTTTCTTAGGCCCTCCCGCATGTTCCTTTTGTCTGCTGCATGCTCTCCTTTTATAACCAATGCAAACTTGAAAAAAAAAAATTACATGGTTTATGTCTGATATTTTGCCCAAGTTAATAAAATTGATAAATTTGTCCCTTGAGTGCAACAAGTCTTTGCAATGCTTTAGCATTGCAAAGCCTTCTTGCACCCAAGGGACAAAATACACCACCACACATGCTATTCTGTAGATTATGAGGCCTAAAACATAAAACAAACCAAGAACATGAACTTTTGATGGCAAAGAAAAATTCCAAAAATAAAAAATAAAAAACTGCTCACCCACATGCAATTTTACAAAAAAATGGCCTGAGAATCTACTTAGTGGAGCCTAGTCCATCAATCATTAAATATTCATATGAGGATGGTCATATGGGCAGGATTTGATACAAGTAGATTGGGAAAGGAGCCTTTTTCTTGGCCTTGGGAAAATTATCCAATTGGTCCTCTAAACATAAATCCACCTGGAAGCTTTTTTGTGAGTATAAAGATTAAAATGGGCATTACTTTAGTGGAATTAACTATCAGAAGAGCACAATGGGGATAATTGTGTTTTGTGTCAGAAAGTGGACATTTTATAGCATGTATCCCATTGTGAAAGGGGCCTTATTTTGGCCCCCAAAAGGGCTAGATTAAATCCTACATTGGATTGGTAAGATAGTTATGTCTCACTCAGGTATCTCACCTGAGACATGCGTATTTTGAAGGGCTCACTTGAGAATTTTTGGAGGAGGAGAAGAAACGCACAAAGAATAAGAAATATTACCTTTGAATTGAACTGAGAACATAGCACCCCCACTACATGTAGACTACATTTCGTAAGTTTTCTAACAAACGGAAGGCCTAAACTTTTCAACAATCTGGGGAGCTACTAAGTCTCCCTTAAACCTGTTCCATGCGAGCTTTCAGCACTTACATCCATTATACAAGGTTATTTATATGGGAACAGAAAGGTTTTAGGAGAGCCTTTACAGCCTGGACAAGCAACCAAGACTTGCCAAGAATCAACAGACAAGGTCCTTAGAATGTAACCTGGAATTGTACCTAAAAACTGTCTGTTGGGGCACCAATTTTGTCGCAGTGAAAAGTGATGAAAGTTGAATTTAGTCCTTTAAGTATTAAAGAAGAATCTGTTATTTATCACTACAGTACTCTCGGGATCCAAATAATCGTACATGTATGATTATTTATTTTCGGAAAAAAATCCACCCTGTATGGTCCTTATTTGGGTCTGTGTGATTATTTAATTTTGCCTTTGTAAAGTTTGTATAACCTGCAAAAATTTATGTTCATCAATCTAAATATAGCTGCCTACAAAGAGTAAATACGGCAGATGTCACGTGACTTATGATGGTCGGACGTTGATTTCGTTGCCTGGTGGCCGAGGTCGCTTCGCCGCCCCGTCTCTGGATGCCAATAGCCTGAGGGGGTATGTGTGCCTTATTTTCTAGGGTTAATTTAATCTACAATAGCAGCAATCTCGTCCTAATTAAAACAATGGGGGTAGGGGGGTGGGGGTGGGGGGGGGGGGGCGAGGTGTTTTCGGCATCCCTGCGACAATGTGTGAGTTATTCGACTGATATTACCCCACCTAGAGGAGTATATTTAACCTACCAGGGAGACGACTTACATAAGCTGTAAGCTTTCTGTCGGATCCCCTCTCAAACTGTAACTTGTCTGCTCGCTACTTGTATACAATTGTATTGCTTGCTGTTCACATTTTGTTTACTTCCATTAACTGTTATTGAATATTGTATACATATCAAATTCTTTAATAAATATTGTCTAAACTAAATACAGCAGTTGAATTACATGACATTCATCAAAGTAGTTACTAGTAAATATGCTTTCATATAAAATCCCACCAAAAATAATCTTGAAAATGAATATTGAGGCTATTTCTGAAAAAAAAATCCACCCTGTAATATTATTTGGGCCTGTACTATTATTTAATTTTGAGGGACTTTCCACCCTGTAATATTATTTGGGTCTGTACTATTATTTGGACCCCAAGAGTAGGGTGGTAAATATTGGTTTTCTGAGGAGGGCTTTTATGGCCACTCAGTTGAGGACACCAATTGTGAATTAAAGTTTTAGGTCACCTCTTTGAATCTCAATGGGAGCCATTCGTCCATGTGGCATTAACTTTACATTATCGACTTCTCTGCACAAACTACTGGGCTGCATTGAACCAAATTTGATATGCATGTTCATTATCATATGTCAATTCAAGTATGTTCAAATAAAGTTGCGGTGCCCACAGGAGGCACCACAAGGGGCATAATTCTATTAGCACCCACAAAATTTGTTTATCAAATTATAAAAAATCTTCCTGGTTCAGATCAAGGGACACTGTTTTAATCAGATTATTGTGACACTTTCGAGAAAGTTTTCAGAATTAGTTGGGGTTCAAATTATTTCTTTGAATTAATGTGTGTTTTTATATTGCTCTTTTCTGTTTTCAGGTTCACCGCTAAACCACTCGTAGAAAGTATATTTGAGGGTAATATGGCAACATGTTTTGCATATGGTCAGACTGGTAGTGGAAAAACACATGTAAGTTTTGTTTTGTGTTTCTTGGATAAGAAGTTGAGAAAAATGTAACAGTTTATTGCTATGGAAGATATGTATGCTATTTTTAACATTTTCTCCCCCCACTCTACGTGAAACATAGGCGTGTCCCAGGTGAGACAGCAGGGTGGGATATTTCTATCCCACCCACCCCATGTGACATACTCGTTTGCATATTTTATTAGGTCGCCAGAACTATTTCATCATCGTCTGCACAATTGTAAATAAACAAAATGGCTTCATGATTTCCCACATGTAATCCACGTGCCATTCAAAATCGACAATGTTGATTTGTTTCAACCCCATGTTTCTCTGCAGATTTGATAATCTCACTGCACGAATTTATCGATCGATCGATCAGTAATCTCACAATGCCCTTTACATTAGAGTTTGACACACGCAAATTCATTAACCCCTTAACAGACAGTGGTACAAATCAATTTTTTAGTATATACCTATGGTATATACCTAACTTTTGTACGATCTTTGCGATGAAATTGTTTGTTTTTCGAAAGGACTACAACTTGATAAATTGGGTATGTCAGCATGTGACCGGTATTTTTCTATAAATACGTAATCCTCGTGTGGGGGAGAAAAATCATCCTTGATGAGTCTGAAGGTGGGAATGGGGAAATCTCATCCTCGGGGCAAGATATTTGAACCAGACCCTCGGCAAGCCTCGGGTCTGGTTCAAATATCTTGCCCCTCGGGTGAGATTTCCCCATCCCACCTCCAGACTCATCGGGGATCATAATAATCCCCCCCCCCCCCCCAAGAAATTTTAGGGGGATATAGCTGTGTCTTCTGCACATCCATATGTCTGTAGACAAGAATTGGTTTCTGCTCTCTGATTTAAGTTCCTCTTGGCCAATCGGAACAAAACGTGATATGTGGGTTGGGTATGATGAGAGGAAGAACCGTAATAATATTGAGGCCATTGCACAAAAGTTTAAGGCCACAGTGACCTGTGAACTTGAAAATTTGCAAGGAGTTAGTTTCCGCTCTCGAATTAAAACTCTACTGGGCTGAACAAACCCAACTTGATATGTGAGTTGGGAATGATGGGAACCCTACATATTTTTAAGTTCATTATACTGAAGGTCAAATTCACAGTGACCTTTAACTTACAAGTTTTCCTGGTTTCCACTCTCGTTGCTGTATCAGTATTTTTCAGGGGGTGTGGGGGGGGGGGGGGTTGTGGAGGGAGGGATTTGCCACTCCTGGCAGCAAGCACTAGTTTTTTAGCTCACCTGAGCGAAGCTCAAGGTGAGCTTTACTAATCGCTTTCCGTCTGTCGTCCGGCGTAAACTTTACAAAACCAACTTCTTCGAAGAAACCACTGGCCCAATATTTTTCAAATGTTGGGTAAATGTTTATTACCTAATGTCAATTCAGATTTGTTCAAATGAGGTTGCCCCTCCTCCTGGGTGGGGCCACGCCCCCAAGGGGCACAAAAATCTTTGAAAATCTTCTTCTCATGAACCAGCAGTAGCAGAGACTTGATATTTGGTATGCAGCTTCCTTTTGATGTGTAGAATCAAGTTTGTACAAGAGAAGTTTGTCAGGCATTATTTGCCTTCGTTATGGGAGGGGCAAAAATTTTGGCCACGCCTAAAATTTCTATTTTCTGAACCGTTAGGTCGATTTGAACCAAATTTGATATGAGATGATAATGGGTCATAAGTAGTTGATTGATGCCAAAAATTTTTTCTTATTGCCCCGTGGGAACCTCGGGAGTTAAAAATAGGAAAAACCTTAAAACTGCCATATCTCCAAAACTACATGACACAGAGAATTCTTATTTTGTATAAAGCTTACTTTTATCCAGTAGAATAGAATGATTTAAAAAAATCCCTATTTGTTTGATCACAAGGTACTTTTTTCAGGATTTTGAAAAAGTGCTGAGTCAGCTTCCTTAATTCATATTTGGGCTCACTACAGAAGCTCGAATTCGAACTTAGTGCATTTCAGGCAAATTTCTTAAAAAATCTTCTCCAGATCCAGCAGGCAGAATCTTTTCATATTTGGTATGCAACATTGTGGGGTGGATCTGATTCAAGTTTTTTCAAGTCGGCTCCCTAGATTCATATTTGGGCTCAATATAGAAGCTCGAATTCAAACTTAGTGCATTTCAGGCAAATTTCTTCAAAAATCTTCTCCAGATCCAGCAGGCAGAATCTTTTGATATTTGGTATGCAACCTTGTGGGGTGGATGTGATTCAAGTTTGTTCAAATCGGCGGCTCCCTAGATTCATATTTGGGCTCACTATAGAAGCTCGAATTCGAACTTAGTGCATTTCAGGTAAATTTCTTTAAAAAATCTTCTCCAGATCCAGCAGGCAGAATCTTTTCATATTTGGTAAGCAACATTGTAGGGTGGATCTGATTCAAGTTTGTTCAAATCGCCCCCCCCCCCCCCCCCCCCCCCCCCCAGGGTTTATATTTGGGCTTAGTATAGGAGCCCAAATTTGAACTTGGTGCATTTCAGGCAAATGTCTTAAAAAATCTTCTTCTCCAAATCCAGCAGGCAGAATCTTTTGATATTTGGTATGCAACATTGTGGGGTGGATCTGATTCAAATTTGTTCAAATCGGCTCCCTAGATTCTTATTTGGGTTCACTATAGAAGCTCGAATTCGAACTTAGTGCATTTCAGGCAAATTTCTTCAAAAATCTTCTTCTCCAGATCCAGCAGTCAGAATCTTTTGATATTTGCTATGCAACATTGTGGGGTGGATCTGATCCAAGTTTGTTCAAATCGGCTCCCTGGGTTTATATTTGGGCTCAGTATAGGAGCCCAAATTTGAACTTAGTGCGTTTCAGGCAAATTTCTTTGAAAATCTTCTTCTCAAGATTCAGCAGCCAGAATCTTTTGATATTGGGTATGCACCATGCTTAGGGGGGTGAGATTTAAGTTTGTTCAAGCCAAGTCCCTGGGTTCATATTTGGGCTCACTGTGGTAGCCCGAATTATAACTTAGTTCAAAATGAGAAATTTTCTTTAAAAATCTTCTGCAGAATGTTTTGATATTTGGTATGCAGCATCCTTAGGGGTGAGATTCAAGTTTGTTCAAGCCATGTTCCTAGGTCCATATTTGGACTCACTGTGGGAGCTCGAATTGTAACTTAGTTCAAAATGATGAATTTTCTTTAAAAAATCTTCTTCAGATCCAGCAGTCGGAATGTTTTGATATTTGGGGTGCAGCATCCTTAGGGGGGTGAGATTCAAGTTTGTTAAAGCCAAGTCCCTGAGTTCATATATGGGCTCCCTATGGGAGCCTGAATTATAACTTAGTTCAATATGAGGAATATTCTTTAAAAATCTTTTTTTTTTAGATCCATTGGTTAGAAACTTTGGATATTTGGTATAAGCTTTTCTTTGGAGGTGCAGATGCAACTTGTTGAAATCAATTCTCTGGGTTGATATTTAGGCTACCATGTCAGGTGAGCGCCCTCAGTACCCTTGGGACCTCTTGTTTAAAATAGGAAATCAATTTCTTGGCAGGTTCATTTTATACTCGTATACTCTTATTTTGACTCAACCTTCTGAGTATTTTCTTGAATTTCTTCAAAAATCAAGTCATGGCTGCAATCAAGCAGCCATGACTTGATTTACTTAGAAATTCAAAAAAAAAATGATAATGACACTGTGAATGCGATTACTTGAACAAATGTTGTTATCCATGGTTATAATTGATTGACTAAACTTGATTTTATCTCCATGTTGCATTCACGATTAGCCATTTTGCAGAAATATGTGACTGTACACACCAGTAAACAGAACAAATGTCATCATATTTTTATAAAACTTTCTACAAGCATACATTGTAAGAAGAACTAGTCAAGTTCGAAATTCTTCGTCTTTCATAGGAGTTATGCCCCTTTTTGCAGAAATATTGGTGTTTGTCGGATAATGACTTAAAAAAAATTCACAAAATTTGCTATAGGCACACTTTGTGAGATGATCTTTTTTTTTTCATCAACTTTTTGATCCACTTCTCTCTTTGTAAGCAGGAAATTTTGTCATATTGTGGCTTATGCTTGTTTTTTTTGAGTTGTTTGTGATTTCTTAATATATTAGAATTTTGACTCATTGGTATTGGTGTCACAAGACCAGATCATGATCTGATCAAGAAAAGAATGTTTTTGTGATCACAGTTATGTGACTTTCACTGATGAACCTTACTTTTTAACTTTTAGGTGCCTATTTCTGACTTCAGAACAGGTGCCTATAACATGTCTGTTATGGGCGACTAGAGCTTACCTGTAAAGTTATTCCATCCATAATTAATTTTCTGTCACCTCATCATACAAGTTCACCATATATTTACAAACTAAACTTCCCTCCAATAATCCTTTGTGCCCTCTCTCTTGTCTTCAAGGTATATAACTCCAGTCTTTCCAATCCATTAATGTACATCAGTGGAGCTAAATCCATTTTCTTCAACACAATATCACAATGTCTTAATAAGGAGGTCCTGCTGATAATAGATATATTACCTAATCAGTGGTTTCTAGCCAAATCTTTAGATGCATAGAGCCTGGTGGGAATTCAATACAGATGTCCAGACCCTTAAAGTTTAAGCATGGTCATGTTTATTGCATGCACATCAGCTCTTGAGAATTTTCCTGTTTCAAGGTGTTACAGCTTGAATGTTGGTATTTATTCATGGGAGAGACTTCATTTGTATGATTTTTGTGTTTGTAGACTATGGGTGGAGATTTTACAGCAAGAGGACAACAGGACTGCTCAAAAGGAATATATGCATTTGCAGGTGAGATGATTTGTGATATCAATTTCCAAAAATGGAGAACATGAAACTCATATGCAAATGGTTGACATTGTTTTAAAGGTGTGGAATAAATTTTGCCAGACTCATTTAATGAGACATCAAAATTGATTTGACTTGTGTAGATCAGCTTGATCACAGTCCTGACAGTCAACAAAGACAGGGGCAGAGTTTCAGAAATTATTTGCGAGAATCGAAATGTACCCATTCATTTCTTCTGTTCAAAAACAAATCTGTGAGAATCCTCACCAGAATAAGAGAATCTGCTTCTTGTTGAGATTCTAGCAGATTTGTTTTTTAATAATTCTGCCCCTGAAAGCCTGTGCTATTCTTGATGCCTGCTACCCTTTGAACTGAAATAATGATATAGCTGGGATTCCATGACTTTTGGCCTGTAGTGTGCTCAATTGTTTTTGAGTGTTAAAATTTGTTCAAATGTCTTGCCTTTTTACACTTTATGGGAGAGTGTATATATATACTCTCAAATATATTGTAACACAGCAGATCCATACAGACTAAATAATTTCACATCAGAGACAACATGAAGCGTATCTACAGAGTTACATTCTCTAATATGTGATCCCTGCACATCATAAAAAAGCCTAGATTTGGGTTTCCAGAACTCTACCAGTTAAAGATAAACCTGGGAGCGATTCATCACTTCGTATCTTCAGAAAATTTCATCTGCCTGCATGTTTTATAATCACAGATTTAACTCTTAGAGGCCTATTTCTGACTTTTACGACCTCAGAACAGGTGCCCTTAACATGTCATCATGAGTATGTTATGCTAACAATAAACAAATTACGGACGCAGTGGTTTCTAGCCAAGACTTGTCTAGAGATCACTGTAATTCCACTGTGTTCAGGCTGTGGTCAGGTGTGAATTCAAAACAATTGTCCAGGCCCTTAACTGGTTGAGTGCTGGAAGCCCATATTTGGGCTTCACACTGAAGGGTGGATGCCACAACTTAAAGACTTTGTATTCTGTGGATATGCTTTACATTATCCTTGAAGGAAAATTTTTAAGTCGGCATAGATTTGCTTTGTTACAATTTATGGGAGAGTGCCAACAGGCACTCTCCCATAAATTGCAACGGGGCAAAGTCACTTGAACAAATATTGATGACCCAAAATAATTTAGCACTCTCCCAGTTAAGGGTTAAGTAAATTGCTTCTGACGCCCAATCCTTTGCACACTGTGGATGACCTGCAATGTGCATTGTGTCCTTGGACAAAGCACTTTATCCCGGTTGCCTACATGGGGGCATGATGCTGCCGTGTACTAAGGCGTACTGCACGTCAATGGTGCACATGTCTTCAACCGCGGTAACCCCGCTTGAGTGGAGCTTGAACAGAGCTTGAACAGAGTTAGAATGTTGAGGAGCTGACAGTTGCTCGTCGATGCACGGTGGGTCTCTCCGGGTACTCTGTCTTCCTCCACCCGTAAAACTGTCGTGGACATGATTAGCCATCGTACATAAGTATGTGACCTTAAACACCAGTAAATAATATTTATTTACCTAACAATACCAAGACCACACATGCTAAATATAAATATTTCTCGAAAAATTAGCAATTTTCTATTTTTCTTTTTAAAACATAACTTATGTTCAGTATTCATGTTTTGGAGGCAAAAAATGGAAAAAAAAAATTTTGTTTATAGGACTGTGTAACAACATATGTGTTAGGTAAAGGATTAACTTGTCCATTAAACTTTAAAAAGTTAAAAATCTTTCTCAGGCCCTCATGCATTGTCCTTTTGGCTGCCGCATGCTCTCTTTTTATAACCAGTGGAAACTTAAAAACAATGAAAATTAAATAGTTCATATCCGGTATTTATGCCAAGTTAATAAAATTGATTAATTTGTCCTTTGAGTGCAACAAGGCTTTGCAATGCTTTAGCATTGCAAAGCCGTCTTGCACTCAAGGGATGAAATACCGCACCACCCATGCTATTCTGTAGATTATGAGGCCTAAAACATAAAACAAACCAAGAACATGAACATTTGATGGCAAAGAAATAATTACAAAAATAAAATGACAAAATGCCCTCCGGCATTGAGTTTTACAAAAAATGGCTTGAGAAACAGAGACAGAAGATCTATTTTCTGGGGCCTTATACTATGATTATTGTGTGTCGAGACCATCCAACCTTGTGTGCAGAGACCAGCCGACCAAGCAACTGGGGTGAAGAAGTCACCTTGGATTGTGAATTTCATCCTTCCTTCAGCAAAAAGCGACTGCAAATTTAATCTACCTTGAAATTAGGTTCTTTTTGGCAAATTTGCAAAAAATAATCACCAGAAAGATGTTTTATTGGGATCATTAAATGATGCTGGGGTTAATTTCATAATAACTAAATATAAATGCAGCAGATAAAAGCAACATCAAGGATGACTCAAATCACATGTAACGTATTTGCTTACACTAAACTAGAGTGAACATAGGTGACAACCCGTAAAAGACAATATGATTTTGTGTTGGAACATTCCTTCAAAACATCAATTTATTTGTTATGGAAGAAAATTTTGAAGAAAACAACACTTTGGGAAGAAAACTTCACTTTAAATCTCATTTGAAGTGGGAAGTTGATAATCAGACAAAAATGTCTGTTTTATTGACTGAATAGGGGTTTCACCCCATTTGTTTCCAAGTGTATCCAAAAAAAATGGTAAATGGTTACTAGGTGGTAAATAAACATGGACTAAATAAACTCTACATCATGAAATGGTAGGTGGGTGACCTGCACTCTGTAACAGTTACAGACATTCTGGAATTTATTGTCTCCCGCTTTTTGAAAAAACGGGAGATATTAAATTCGGGATGTCCTTCCGTCCTTCCATGTTTTTTGTTTCCAGACTCTAGCTTTCCTTACAGTGACCGGATTTCGATGACATTTGGGTAGTAGTTCACTTTCATCAATTGTGGGTCCAAGTTCGAATATGGGCATTTTCCGTACATATTTAATTAGGTTGCTAAAATTTGATTGGTTGACGGTTTCCAGACTCTAACTTTCCTTAAAATCAACCGATTTCGATGAAATTTCATATATGGATTACTTTTATCAATACCTAGGTCAAGTTCGAATGTGGGAAATTTTGTACCGAAAATCTGTCTCTGCCTGTCAGTCTGCCCCATGCATCATCACATCTCGGACTAAAAGCTGTATTTATGAACCGATCTTCACGAAACTTCTTGGGTACCTTTGTTATCATTGTGAGACCAGAATATGTGATTTGGGGTTTGGTCCAAAATTCAAGATGGCCGCCAGCAGCCATTTTGTTCCGAAAATTGGGTGTAATCAGTTTTTTGTACAGAACTTCTATATGAAAGTTCGGATTTGAATAAATTTTTGTATGAATGTTTAGTAACATGCAATACATCATATAATACGGGTTTTGTTCTCGTGCAAAAATTATGCAAATTAGGGAAACTTTGATTTATTCAGTGCTACTACTAATACACAATAAGTGCACACCTTCCGTGTTTTTCGTTTCCAGACTCTAACTTTCCTTATAGTCAGTCGATTTCGATGAAATTTGGGTAGTAGATCACTTTCATCAATTGTGGGTCCAAGTTTGAACATGGGCATTTTCTGTGCATATTTAATTAGGTTGCTTAAATTTGATTGGCTGATGGTACTTTGTGGAAACGATCTTGTACAAGCCAACGGCTTACTGTCGAATCCGCAAACATCTTCATGTTGTATCCTGTACTCACTGAGGTTGGAAATAAATATTGTTTAAACTAACTTTCCTTAGAGTCAACCGATTTCAATGAAATTTCATATATGGATTACTTTTATCAATACCTAGGTCAAGTTCGAATGTGGGAAATTTTGTACCGAAAATCTGTCCGTCTGCCTGTCCGTCTGCCCATGCATCACCGCACCTTGGACTAAAAGCCGTATTCATGAACCAATCTTCACAAAACTTCTTGTGTATCTTTGTTATCATTGTGAGACCAGAATATGTCTTCATCATTACTTCTTTTGTAACTCTACAAAGTCAGACTCTCCCAGTACCATATACAGACCACCATATTATCTGGACATCACTTCCATGGTTTCATTAACTTCCAATCACAAGCTTTACAGGTTGGTTAACACTTTTCACATCAGTTTAATGTAATATGTCTTATCATACAGTCTTAATTTTTAGTGATTCTCACAGTTATACTCCACATCACTTTACTTGCTTTGACAGTGACCTCCGTGAAAATAAATCTGATAACCACTGTCTGAAGCACTGTCTGTTCTGTCTCTTCTAAATAACTTCCACTTGCAACTCAACTATATTCCACTGGATGCATTAATTATACCCCACGCAACGAAGTTGCAGGGGTATAATGTTTTTGACTGGTCCATCCGTCAGTCAGTCAGTCCGTCAAGTCAGTCCTACTTGTTTTCCAGACTTTTTTTCTACACACTTCCAGATGTTGAGCTGATTTTTGGTATGTGAGTCTAACATGGTGGCCTACAGATCAAGTTTGCATTTTGTTCCACTCAACTGATTTTTACCAAAATTACGGTCCTTGGACTCTGAAAAATTCATCAAAATTACAGTTTTCCAGACTTCTTTTCTACACGCTTCCAGATATTGAGCTGATTTTTGGTATGTTAGTCTGACATGGTGGCCTACAGATCAAGTTTGCATGTTGTTCCGCTCCACTGATTTTTACCGAAATTACGGCCCTTGAACTTTGAAAAGTTCATCAAAATTACAGTTTTGCGGACTTTTTTCCTACACGCTTCCAGATACTGAACTGATTTTTGGTATGTTAGTCTAACATGGTGGCCTACAGAACAATACCGTTGAAACTACAGAACACTGTTTTCTGCAGTATTCCTAGAATCTATGTTTATTTTTAAAAAAATGATTAGAGCTTGAAATATCGGGGCGCGTGGGGTATGTGAGCATGCTCACTAATGTTCTATATTTCCCCGTGAAACTGGGAGACATGAATTCACTGAATTTGCTTGTTTAAAAATAAATTACAAATTACAAGTAGTTTCTCAGCTACATGTATTTACATGTAAAATGCATATGTAGAATGGAGCAGTCACCCCAAAAAGGTCAAGAATACCTCTCTTTCCTGCTCACATCTCTCCCTCTTCATTTGACTTTGCATAACAAATTGATGTGAACAAAATAATTTGACTTCAAAATAAATTTGCAGTACTTCCAAGGAATATGAAATGTTCAGATTGCAGTGCATCCAGATATGGGCTTCTAGCACTTTACCAGTTAACTGAAAACAAGCATCTGCCATTAATATTCAGGTTTGAATGATGTTTCTTTTTATATTTCAGCTCGTGATGTTTTCCGGTTGTTATCCACTAAATACAAAAAACAAGATCTTAATGTTGGTGCAAGTTTCTTTGAAATATACAGTGGAAAAGTAAGTTGGAAAATTAATTTTCAGTGATTTCTTAGCAAACATGTTACTTCTTTGTAACTAAATCATTTTTCAACTCAGCTGACTGAAATTTGTGATGAGCTATTACCATCACTTGGAATCCTGTTGTCTGATGTCCATTAACTATAAATGCACATCTACTTTGGAACCACTGGATCAAATCTGGTATGATTTTTCTTGAGGGGATATCCTTCCAGGTTTATTCTATAGAAGTAACTAAACCCAATGGTCTGTGGGCAGTGCCCAAAAACCTGAATTTCTTCAAAAATCTTCTCTTAAACCACCAGTCACTTTGCTTTGAAATTTGGTATGCAGCTTCCTTATATGCTGAAGATTAAAGTTTGTTCAAAGAAAGTGTCTCTTGCAAAATTTGGGCTTGTGTTGAGAGAGATAATATTTTGGATCGTGCCCAAAATTTCTGTTTTCCAAACTGATGGGTCAGTTTGAACCAAATTTGGTATGCAGATAGTTCCATGTGTAGTTCCATGTCAGATCACCATATAAAAATATATATTTTTTTACCTCGCCTCCTCTGATTTTAATGAAACTGGGTGTATTCATCTGGACTATTACAGATAGTAACAAAACGAAGCGATCCCTATGATATGGCAAGGCAAAATTTAGCAGTTTTGCTTAAAAAGGCAACAGTTATTTCCAAATTGTCATATCTCAGAGGCTACTAAGCCAATCTTGATGATCTTGGTGTTATTGGAAAGGAATTAATCAAAGTATTTAAAAAATGTGATTATTTTTAAATGCAGTCCGAGTTAAAATATTATGATCTTTTGGTTTTTACTTTGATCTTGAATTTGACCTTGTAATCATGTGACCTTAATATTTTTGCAGATCCAAATTGAAAACCCTCTCTTTTTATGCCCCTGATAGGGAGGCATATTCAATCTGGATTGTCCATCCATCCATCTGTCTGTACATCTACAGTTAAAACTAGAAGTCCTGTCACGAATAGTGCGCTTATCTAGGCTTAATTGCGCGTTGGAATTGCGCGCAAATTGTCATATCGAATGGCATCCAAAGCACGACAGGTTCGTCTGGTTACTCATAGCAAACACAAGCAATGTTTCTGCCAATGGACCTCCGGGTTACCCGGAGGTCCATTGGCTGAAACATTGCTTGTGCACAGGTCATATGTACAGAATTTGATAGCTTTACTTGGGCCATAACGCGTACATTAACGCGCATATCAACATGCTATTTGTGCGCATTTCATGACAGGACTTCTAGTTTTAACTGTATCCTTCCATTCATCCACCTGTCAAACCATCCATCAGTCCATCCATCTATCCATCTGTCCAACTTTATTTGTCCGTCCAGAGCCATAACTCCATAATGCTATAGTGGATTTCCTTGAAACTTTACACAAGGGTAAAGACCAATGGAAGGTATTTAGCTCAGCAACACCATGCTCAAGGGACAAAGCTCAAGGTCACAGGAATGGGAAAACTTAATTCTCTTACGGACTGTATTTGTCCGGCCAGGGCCATAATTGTATAATACTTGTGTCGATTTCCATAAAACTTAACATATAGGTAAAGACCAATGGAAGGTCTGTTGCATAGCAACACCATGCTCAAGTGACAAAGATCACAGAAATGTGAAAACTTAATTTTTTCACAGGCTGTATTTGTCCGCCCGGAGCAATAATTCTATAATGGTTGGGTGGATTTCCATGAATAATGCTTGGGTGGATTTCCATGAAACTTCACACTAGGGTAAAGGCCAATGGAAGGTCTGTTGCACAGCAACACCATGCCTAACACCATGATCACATGCTCATTTTACTTTAATGCAAGAAATTATTGGTGAAAAAATCCATTCAATTTACAAGGGGGTGGGGGGGAGGAGGAGTGGGGAATTTCGATAAAATGTGCCCGAAGTATACTTATTTCAGCGACAAGACATATTTCTGTTCTGGGCAGGAATTTCCGCCGGCAGCACACAAGGAGTTAAACCACTGCTCCACATTCTTCCATATTTGTTATATGGCATTAAACCTTTACCCAACATAACAGAAAAAACAGCCAGTACTATTCACAAAATTCACCATTCAATTTTCATTACTTTTCATTTTTGTCACAAAAACATAGCTTATGACACCTCATTGGAACGAGCTTATTTGAATGAGGGGTCATAAGCTATGTTTTTGACACAAAAAATAAAAAAAAATAGTTATTCAAGAATTTTTGTGTGCAAGTGTTGTCTGCTTTTTGTGTTAGGTAAAGGGTTAAAAGGATGGTCTGTAAGTGTGTTCAAATCAATCCTCCGTTGTTATATCTATGGGTCCCTAGAGTTTAAAATTGTGGGTAATGAGAAAAAAATTAGAAAAATCTTCTCATAAACCATTGGTCCAAATATTTTCCTGTTTAGCATATACAGTTAAAACTAGAAGTCCTGTCATGAAATGCGCACAAATAGCACGTTGATATGTGCGTTAATGTATGCGTTATGGCCCAAGTAAAGCTATCAAATTTTGTACATATGGCCTGTGCACAAGCAATGTTTCAGCCAATGGACCTCCGGGTAACCCGGAGGTCCATTGGCAGAAACATTGCATGTGTTTGCTATGAGTAACCAAGAGAGCCTGTCGTGTTTTGGATGCCATTCGATATGGCAATTGCGTGCAATTCCAACGCGCAGTTAAGCCTAGATAAGCGCACTATTCGTGACAGGACTTCTAGTTTTAACTGTATAATCTTTGTTATGAAAATTAAAGAATAGAGTTATTTTTTAAAGGTGATTTTAAACTTGGGTATTTTTTTCAAAGACACCAATCTACTAGCAAGAGTAGCTTAAGTTTAGCAATATTTTTTTGTTATAATTTATTGGAAACTGATAGCACTCTCCAATAAATTGTAACTAAATGATTTTGTATAATTTTTTTTTTCTTCTACTGCTACAGATGAGCAAACTACAAACTAATGCATACAGTGTAAAGCAACTAAAGTTGCTTCCAGCACTTATCAATAGAGCCATGATAGTGGCTTCCAACACTCAACCAGTTATTACATGGGCAACTGTTAACAGTAGACCTGGGGGGGGGGGGGGGGGGCGCATGGTCACTCAGTAGGTAGAAGTGCAGGCTGCAAGCTGAGAGGTCCTCAGTTCGAATCCCACCTGTGGCAACCACGTTGTGTCCTTGGGCAAGACACTTCACCCCCATTGCCCATGTGGGCGCATGGTGGCATTGTGTACTATGGCCTACGGCATGTCGATAATGCACAATTCTTCAACCAATGCTAACCCTGCTTGTGTGGAGTTAATATGTTGGGGAGTTGGCAGTTGCTCGCTGTAGCTTGGTGTTTCTCTCTGGGTACTCCGGCTTCCTCGATCCGTAAAACTGTTATGGTCATGATTAGCCATTGTGCAGAAATATGTGACCTTAAACACCAATAAATAAATAAATAACGATAGACCCATTCAGAACAGTGGGAAGTTAAATTTCATTGTCACTGACATACTCACAGTGAAAATTTCCAAATTCACGTTATCCCAGAATTGATCCCAAACAGTGAAACTTGCGTAGTATTAGTATTAGCAAGATAAAATATCCACATGGGTGTATTTGGCACTCGCAAAGCACTCCCACGAGGGCGATTTTTAACTCTCACTGATTTTTAGCTTAACCTGGCAAAGTCAAGATAAGCTATTGCCATCACACGTGCGGAAGTCTGTGAGTCTGTTCACATTTTCCTTTAGCACAGGCTACACCCTGTAGTTCTTGTCTGATCGTCACGAAATTTCATATGCAGGTTTGAGGTTATGTCTAGATGAGAACGTCCCCTTTTGGTCACGATCGGTCAACTGGCATGGCTGCCCGATCCCAAAACGCGAAAACCATTAGCACAGTCTACAGGTCGTATTTATGAAGGGATTTCATTGTAACTTGGTAGGATGCCTCTGTATAATGCCTAGATGAGAACGTCCCCTTTTGGTCATGATCTGTCGACTGATGGCTTCCCAAGCCCAAAACTCAAAAACTTTTAGCACAGTCTACTGGTCATATTTAATATGGAGGGATTTCATTGTAACCTGGTAGGATGACTCTGGATGATGTCTAGATGAGAACTTCTCCATTTGGTCGCGATTTGTCAACCGTTACGACTGCCCGGGCCCAAAACCCAAAAACCTTTAGCACAGTCTACTCATATTTATGGAGGGATTTCATTGTAACTTGGTAGGTTGACTTCATATAATGTCTAGATGAGAACGTCCCTGTTTGGACGTGATTGGGCAACTGTGACGGCTACAGGGGCCTGAAGCCCGAAAACCTTTAGCACGGTCTACAGGTCATATTTATGAAGGGATTTCATTGTAACTTGGTAGGATGACTCCAAATAATGTCTAGATGAGAACGTCCCCTTTTGGTCGTGATCATTCAGCCTTGATGGCTGCCCGAGCCCAAAAACCTTTAGCATAGTCTATAGGTCGTATTTATGTAAGGATATTATTGTAACTTGTTGGGCCGATTCCATATAATGCCTAGATGATGACATCCCCATTTGGCCGTGATTGGTCAACTGTGACGGCTACAGGTGCCTGAAGGCCGAAAACCTTGAGCACAGTCTACAAGTCATATTTATGAAGGGATTTCATTGTAACTTCGTAGAATCACTCCAGATGATGCCCAGATGAGAATTCCCCTTTTGGTTGTGATCATTCAACCATGATGGCTTCCCGAGCCCGAAAAACTTTAGTACAGACTACAAGTCGTATTTGTGAAGGGATTTCATTGTAACTTAGTAGAATGACTGAGTGTTATGTCGAGATGAGGACATCCCCTTTTAATAGTAATCGGTCAACCGTCATGGCTACACAGGCCTGAAGCCGGAAAACCTTTAGCACAGCCTACAGGCCATATTTATGAAGAGATTTCAATGTAACTTGATAGGATGACTCGTTTTGGAATAATTTCACTGTAACATGGTAACTTTTGTTGACATACGTTAACTGTGAGGGCCACATACAGTAACTGTGAGGTCATATTAACCCACCCCTCCGCCCTTTATTACAGTATACACCTCATATTATTTTTATTAAAAACATAGCATACAGGGAACAGAAATTAACATATTCCCAATTATCACAATTCTTGTCTTATTTCATAATCCTTTCATAAACATTGAACATTATCCTTTTCATCAAACACAGCACACAGACAAGTTAAGCTACAGTGTAATTGACACTTTCATCATTCATAAATACTGTAATGCAACACCCCCACCCCAACCCCACCCCCCACCCCCACCCCCATTTTCACACTAGATAATGGGGAAATGGAATTTAACATGGCAGAAATTTTGTTAAAATGTAAGCTGCAAGACATTCTAGTCAAATGCGTAAACTCTTAGTGCAGTTAG
Organism: Pictodentalium vernedei; assembly: GCA_031216915.1. Taxonomy (NCBI): domain Eukaryota; kingdom Metazoa; phylum Mollusca; class Scaphopoda; order Dentaliida; family Dentaliidae; genus Pictodentalium; species Pictodentalium vernedei. The sequence goes on along the minus strand of CM062291.1, from coordinate 442,744,623 downwards.
TCCCCAAGTATTGTCGGGTCTAGCAGAGAAAACAATCAGGATTAGAAATTAAATTTATGTTGTCTTATTTTGTTATTACCTGTAGTTCGTTTGTGTGTTTTACAATTGAAGTCACCCTTGCATAACCTAAACGACTGTTCACAGGTTTTTTCCAAGCCTGCATTTATATTTGACACATTATATCTTTGTTATGTTTAATTACTAGCTTGTACAAATAAAGCCCCTGACGTCATATTCAAGAGTGTAAGTGGGCTGTTACATAAAAAATTAGCCAACTGTTTAACCAAAAGATTTCCTGAAAAAGTGTTCGCGTGGTTCCCGTGATCCCTTAGATTCAAAGGATGTCCTTGAATTTGATTTGGGGCCATTCAAGTCCTTAACTGGTAGAGTGCTAAATTATTTTTGATCATCAAAATTTTTTTGCTTATTTACATGTCTTTGCTTGGTTACAATTTATGGGAGAGTGCCTATAGGCACTCTCCCATAAATTTTAACAAAGCAAATTCTAACAGACAAAATTACTTAACTCCAAAGGTAATATTAAGCACATCTACAGAATATGATGCCTTCAAGTTGTAGCACCTGCAATTCAGATTAAAGCCTAAATAAGGGCTTCCAGCACTCTACCAGTTAACATCTTGCAAACTGTGTCAGGGGGCTTGAAAAGTCTTGAATATTTATGAAATCAAAACACTGACAGTAAATGTAAACAACACTGTATAGTTTTAGAATTCGTGAAGGTGTAGGCCTAACTGGGACCCTCTGCTCATTACCCCCTCCTCCGGGTCCCCCTTCCCTTCAAGGGAAGTGGGAGGAGGGGGTAAAGACCAGAGGGTCATAGTTAGGATTAGTGATGGCGGGACTTTGAAAATCCTTGAATTTGGCTATTGTTGGACCCTGAAAATGCTAAAAAAAATGTTGAAAAATGGCCTTGAATAGTCTTGAATTTTATCAGTCCGTGTCTGCAGGAACCCGTATTAACCCGTTGAGACTTTAATTATCCTGACTTTCAAACGTCACTGGGAATTCAGTTTCTTCAACGTTTTTTTTCAAAATGTGACGTCAAACGTCAGAAAGTAAAAATAACCAGATATTTTTCACTTTAATGATTATCTGATTGAGGGCTAGATTATTTTTGGTGGTCTGAATTTGTTATTCAAACCCCGTTTTATTACAAATTATTGGAGAGTGCCAACAGGCACTCTCCAATAATTTGTAATAAAACAAATGTATATAAACAAAATTTTATTTATGTTTGAGTGAATATGAAATATAAGCAAGGAGAGTGTTTGCTTTTGCTCTGGTATCCTCATTTTTTTGACAGCAGGCTTATATTAGTATTTTAAGCTGCGATAACATTTGGCTCAACGACTGTCACTGAGCACTGTTCGGCAGAAAATAGGAATTTGGGGTTAAAACTTTAAAAAATCAAAAAATAATAACAAAACAAATGACCACAAAGTATCAACGTGCTCTTTGATTTTGTACGTAATACAGTTAAAACTAGAAGTCCTGTCAGGAATAGTGCGCTTATGTAGGCTTAATTGCGCGTTGGAATTGCGCGCAATTGCTATATCGAATGACACCCAAAGCACGGCAGGTTCTCCTGGTTACTCATAGCAAACACATGCAATGTTTCTGCCAATGGACCTCCGGGTTACCCGGAGGTCCATTGGCTGAAACATTCCTTGTGCATAGGCCATCTGTACAGAATTTGATAACTTTACTTGGGCCATAACGCGCACATTAATGCGCATATCAACGTGCTATTTATGCGCATTTCATGACAGGACTTCTAGTTTTAACTGTAACACCTACAAAAGTATTTTTAAGGGTTAAATTAAACAAAAGATCTCGTACGTAATAACGTGTACAAAAGTATCAAAGGGTTAAGATAACTATAATATAATGTAATAAAACATGATATCACATTGTGTATTTTCTGTCTATTTCAGGTATTCGATTTACTCAATCAGAAAATCAAATTACGAGTATTGGAGGACCATAAAAATCAAGTACAAGTTGTAGGTTTGAAGGAGGAACCAGTTGATAGTGTAGATGATGTGTTACGACTCATTCATCTTGGTAATAATGTCAGGTTAGTACTCAATTCTACTTCCTTTTTGATCTCATCCAACTTAACTGGTTGAGTGGCCGAGGCCCATATCTGGGCTTGATTTGTATGTTGAGGTCTCACAACATTATGGTTTCAAATTCTGTGGATGTGATTCACAATATCTTAGGAGAGAATTCATTTTTATACCCCCCGCAGTAAGTTTGGGGTGGGGGGGGGGTGGGGGGTGGGGGGGTGGGGGGTATACTAGAATCACCTTGTCCAATCCATCTGTCCATCCCAGCAAACAAATCAGGTTTATGTGCCTAGTTTTCGTACACAACACTTTTATGTGTCTGGTCTGATTTAGATGGCTAGCCACATAAAGTTGAACTAACAGATGGTGTTTATGTGTCTAAAAAAGTGAGTTATGTGGCTAAAATGTGACAAAAAGTGAGTTTTGTATTTTCAGGGATTTTATGTTAGGGTAAGGGTTAGGGTTAGTAAGATGAAAGGGTTAGGGTTTGCTTCCACCCAAAAATTAGATGTAAAAAAGAGTTCTTCGAGGTTATCCATGTATTTTAAATTCCTCAAATATTTTAGGCACCAAAACCTGATTTGTTGGAGGTTCTGTCCATCCGTCCATCCATAACTTTGTTTGGACATTTTCTCAGATGTTTATGGACCAATCTGCTTGAAACTTGGTTTGAATGTTCACTACCATGGGAACCTGTGCTCCTGCGATTGTAGTTTCAGAGTATTTTTTCCAGAAATATGCCCCTTTTTGACTTGAAAAAGCAGGCCTATAATTTTGTGCTGAGATTTTCTGAGATGTTTATGGGTCGATTCTTTTGAAACTTGGTATGGATGTTTACTCCCAAGGGAAACTGTGCTCCTGTGATTATAGTTTCAATTGAACTTTTTTTTGCAAGAGTTATGCTCTTTTTCGTCTTAGAATAAACATGGCGGTGGGGGTTTGGACAGGCTCATTTGGGACAGTCACACCTCTAGTTTTATCTAAGGATTTGCCTTATTATACCCCTCCCCATGAACAAAGTTCAGGAGGGTATATAGGAATCACTCTCCATCCATCCATCCATCCATCCATCCATCCATCCATCCATCCATCCATCCATCCATCCACATCCATCCATCCATCCATCCATCCATTGATTCATCCATCCATCCGTCCGTCTGTGCAAGTCATCTCCAGCTCAGAATTTTTGATGGCCTTGAAGGATATTAATGATACTTGGTCTTAATGTTGCCCACCACCAGAGGGTGTGTCACGAATGAGGTTGGAATACCTGTCTACAAGTTCAATGTCACAGACTTAGTTCAAGGTCAAATACACATATCCAAGTGTACACAAGTCGTGTCTGGCTCAGAACTTTTGATAGCCTTGAAGGATATTAATCATACTTGGTATTAATGTTGGCCACCACCAGAGGGGTATCACGAATAAGATTGGAATGCCTGCCTACAAGGTCAAGGTCGCAGACTTAGTCCAAGATTACATACCCTTATCTAAATATACACAAGTCGTGTCTGGCTCAGAACTTTTGATGGCCTTGAAGGATATTAATGATAATTGGTATTAATGTTGCCCACCACTACAGGATGTGTCGCAAATAAGGTTAGTTGGAATGCCTGTCTACAAGGTCAAGGTCACAGATTTAGTTCAAGTTTACATACCCCCACAGCCAAATCCAACTACAACAAGCCATGTCCGGCTCAGAACTTTTGTTGGCTTTGAAGGATATTAATGATACTGGGTATTATTGTTGCTCACTATCAGAGTGTGTCGTGGGGGATATTCTTGGTCCCAAGTTGGGACAGGCCACATCTAGTTACAATTTATGAGAGAGTGCCTCGGGGCACTTTCCCATAAAAAATACTTAAATTCTGTATCAGTCCATGGACTGAAATAATTTCTGGTGTTTTGCTGATAAAACTGGTAAACATGTGAGTGCCATTGGCTGCAGTAACAAGCATTTCTACAACAAATGAGAGGGTTAGTAAAAGTGAGTTCTCCTTCAATATCAGTCATCAGGGCTCCGGTGGCTCCTGGGATTTGCCAACAACCTGGAAATTTTAATGAATATTGTAACCCTCCTTGAAAGTCCTTGAAAAATGGGATATTAGGCATTCAGAGGAGACTTGTTTCAGCAATATTCAATTCACATCACACACGCCTATTCGAATCTGTTCAGGCAACCCATTTTTTTTACAGGTGATGCTTTTTTTATTTAGATTGTGTAAGCACTAAAAAGAAAAAGTGATACTGATACATATACCTGTGTAAATATGCTAAATTTGGTGTGTGGAATCTAGAACACTGCAGTTTATTTCACAAATTTCTATCAGTAATCTGATAATATGCTGTGGGAGCCTGATGGCTCAGCCCTCTCACTGTTATGACCAGAAGCATTCAAAATGCTTGAAAATAGCAATGTGCCCTACCTCCTTGCTTCCTATTCAAATTTGCCTTGCGTAATCATAAACAATCAGTCCATATTTATTGTTTTAGAACTCTGCTGTTCGAGTAATACCATATGCCAGCTCTATAAAGCCAAAAAGACTTAGGCCTACATGACACTGATGACTGCATATATAATTAATGCACAACAATCAATTAAAATCAGCAAATGTAGTCTTTTGCTTTTGAAAATGGGAGGTGCACTGTATACTGCTTGCTAACATTTGAAGTGAGGTACACTATTGGTGAGTCCTGGCATAATTCATGGCATATTGTTCACATTTTCAGATTGTATTATTTGGCCTATTTCCCAAGAATAGATTTTTCAGAAAACATGTATCAGATTTTTTGTTATTTTAATTGTTCTCACCAAATTTAAAAAAAATTCAGCAAAACCATATTATGTGACCCCTCTTTGGAACGAGCTCGATGAGCTCATTCCCATGAGGGGTCACATGATATGGTGGTGTTGAAATTTGTTGAATTTTTTTTTCTACAGCACAATTTGGATGTTACATGGCTGATGCTGCTGATTTGTTAATAAGTGTTAATCGCTCGCTAGGTAGAACTGAGGCACACTATTGTCTACTCGTAAAAAGGAAAAATTGCAGGTTTGATGGTACGCAAGAGCAACAGCTTGTCTCAAAATCAAAAGACTGAGCAATTGTGTTGCAGTGTAAATAAACAAAATGTTTTTCTCTCACAGATGTGTTTACACTGATTGCTGATTAAGATCATACTCAAGGTTATCGTTTAATGTAGGAAAAAAGTCTTCAAACTTATCTGAAATGGCTTGAAAAGTAGGGCTTGATGAATGTCCTAGATTTGATTTGATTTTGGATCTTTTCACTGATACGATTTAATTCAAAATCATCTTGAGTATTTGAAAAAAAAATTCGAATCCCAGCGAGTTTGAGATTTCATACATTTTTTTATCATATGACTCGTCCGTTTTGTTCACTCTAAAACATTTGATATTTTGTTTTCATATTAATCAGTGATAAATAAAGCCTTCCGTCAATTGCATTGGTCAATTTCAAAACTAGACTATTTGATTGGCTGAACAAAATACAACTGGGCCACATTTTCATAATTTGCATAATTAGAGTTGGGAGCTTTCATTGGTCAATTTCAAAACTGGACAATTTGATTGGCTAAACAAGATACAACTGGGTCACATTTGCATAATTTCAGTAGGGAGAATTTGCATTATCTGTCTAACTATTTAGGGTGGGTTATATTGTATTAATCTTTTACCTAACGTAACGGCAAAAACCGTCTTGTGAAATACAAGAAAAACACCATTCATTATTTTTTATATTTTCACTTTTTGCTTCCAAAACATATGTTATGACCCCTCATTGGAACTAGCGTGTCACACTCGTTCCAATGAGGAACCTATGTTTTGGAAGCAAAAAATTAAAATTTTTAGTTATATGATGATGTTTTTTCCAAGTGCCATCTGCAACTCAAGTTAGGTGAAGGGTTAAAAAGTCATACTAAGTGGCTAATTTGTGCGTGTGTGTGTCATATGATAAATAGAATATGAAATGAGTGTTTTTCTCATATAATATTTATGAAATTCGTCTGAATTTTCCGTTTGAGCTCGCCAGAGGCTCGCCCAAACGGAAAATTCTTTTAGACTCATTTCATAAATATTATATGAGAATAACACTTATTCCATATCCTCCATTCATTATTGAATTTATGAAAATGACAACTCATACCGCTGCTTTCTGAGGAATGAGACTGGCTGGATCCATAAAATGACCAAATTCCCATTTATTGAAGACTCCTGTTAACTGAAAAATTATACCCACACTCTTGATGGGAATGGGAGGTATACTGAATTACATATATCTGTTCATCCTTGTGTCTGTCCATCCATCCATCCATCCATTCAACCAACCATCCATCTGCTGACTGTTTATGCATCCATCTGTCCATCCCCAGCGATATCTCAGCAGTGAGTGGATAGATTTTGTGAAATTTAGTATGAGGAATCCTTGTGACAAGCTGCTCCTGCACATGTTACAGAAAAGTCGTCGCCTGCATATTTTCTCCTGAGTTATGGTTCTTACATTGTCATATTTTTATACTGTACCAATGACCCAGACATAGCTGGTGCTAACTCTTAAAATATAGGGCCAAACACAAATTTTGCCCCCCAATCCCCAAAATTTGCATCTAAAACTAAAGAAAACATGTCCAGAGAGGCCCTCCACACCTCGCCCCCACTGCGCATGCGCAGTGTCAAGGACGTTCCGAAATTGGCGCCATTTATCATTCTAAGTTTGGCCCTTCATCAGTTAACATCTGACTGATCTTTGTGCTTTTAAATCTCAGTTTAAATGATGCCAGACAAATAAATATTAGTGAAATGGTGATTCTAAGGAGGATAGAAAAGGAGGAGAGGAAAAGAATGTGTGACAGAATATTATCAGGGCTGTAACTTAAAATTTTTTAATGAAATTATGTTAAGTTACCTATTTTCAAGGCAGCAGCCATTTTGTTGTCATTCTGATTATTTAGTTACACTGTTTTTACAAGTGTTTTTCCTCTCTCCCTGTCCTTTAAGTTCCCCCTTGCTATTCTCCCATGCTTTTGGCATAATTTCTGTAATTATTATTACTAAAATTTCTTGGGAGTTTAGCTGAATAACAGAATGAATTCTGTTCTTTCCCCATGTTTACGTCTTCACCTACGGGTGGTTAGGCGTTGTGTTCTGCATCTACCATCTGATGTTCTGCAGTTTCTTCCCTGGAAGTCTCTGTTTTGCATCAGATGGTGTATTTTTGGTAACTGATTTCGGGCCTGGGTGCCTGGAGTCTTATTTTAGTGTTTTTACACTCATTGTTTATATTTACAACAGCCCTCTGTGTGAGGGGGGGATTTCTAAATAATAATATCTTTATGTTATTTCAATCATAACTAGATACATTATTATTGTTCGTAAGTGTTGAATAAATTGTTTAAAATATTTTTAAAATTTTTGTCCACACTTAGGCTTGGGATCCATTGGGGCTCAACGTTACTTTTCAGAAACTTGGGCTGTTCTGAAAAAATATTTTTTCAAAATATTTTGATTTCAATTATTTTTTCTATATTAATGGATCATATTATTATTATGTATTTTGATTGCCTGGGGTTAGTGCGAGTACCAGGACTTGTTTTCTTTTCACATTGAAAGGATATTGATCTATTGTTTTAAGAGGAAGTCTTCCTCTGACCTTATTATCATTCTATATGTGGTCAGTGTACTCGCATTAACTCCGGTTCTGTATCGTATGATTTCGATGACAATATGGGAAGCGTATGTCACGGTATGTTGTTGGGGATTTGGACACTCCGGTCCTTTCCCCGCAGGGTCACTCTACTTTATCAATTTCTATTTCAGACGATCAAGATTAGGGTGATGTATCTGTGATGTCTTCCAACAGTGTGCCTCCGTCGTCACAATTAATGAAGGGCTAGCGGAAAAGTGCTCATGTAATACGCCAATTGCCTAAGAGGACCCTAGTAGGTTCGACGGCCTTTGACGTCCGCTAGCTCGCCCGGTGTAGCGTCCATTCACCGAATGGTTCGGCAGCCGGGTTCGTCCGTTGCGGTCTAGAAGGAATTTTGGGGTGATGCGAGCACTATAAAATTAACTTAATGCACACCCAGTGACGGCGGATCGGAGGGAGAACGGAGGAAGCCTTTTAGTCCGGTTCATAGCTCGTTCCGGTCCATCCGGACGGCAAGCGAGAGAGGCCCCTCTCTCGTTCAACAACATCTGGCCCCAGATGTTGTGGTACAAATGTGTCGTTAGCGGAGCATACGTCCGTCGCTCGGGACGCTCCGTTGTATAGGCAGTCCGCTGAGACTGCTAAGGCTTCCTCTTCTCGTCAGCGCACACGACCGCACCTTGGCTGCGTGACCGCCGATATATTACCAGCTTCGCCGATCAAGGATTCTTCGGCGACCAGGTCACACCATCCGGCAGCCAGGGATTCGAGACCGATGGACTCCGGACGTTCGCATAGGAAAAGTATGCGGGAGCCATCTGATGCGGAGCTGCCCTCGGCGAAGCAGCGATAGACTGCGCCTCCGCAGGTCTCGACGCCGGACATTCTTGTGCACATAGCACAGCTTATCGCAGCATCCCAGCAGCCGACAGAAACGGTGTCGGATCGAGAATTATCCGACAGCGCTGGGTCGGTAGCCGGGGACTCGAGGTCTGCAGACTCCGGACGTTCGCATAGGAAGTATGCGGGAGTCAACGTACACGGAGCTTCCAGCGGCAATGCATCGTAAGTCCGCTACTACACAGGCCTCGGGAACGAACGTGCTTTCCTTAATAGCACAGTTTATCGCAGCATCCCAGCATCAACTGAATCTGTCGCATATATTTTATCCGACGATGCTGGGTCGGGACGCTCCGCGGAAGCGGGTACGGACGTCCGAAAGTTTCATCCGGTCCGACGGGATACCGAAAGGGATTCGGTGGATTTCAAGCTTTCCCTTTCGGAACAACATATGCTGCGATGCCGGATAAGAAACTGATAGCGTCGGTGGACTTAGAAATTTTTGGTTCGGTTCAGGGACATCGTCCCTCAGTTCCGACATAGTCCAATAATGTCACACAAACTTTCGAATTATTGAACGACGCTATATATATTATTATTTTATGCTTGCTATCCAAGCATTTCTGGTTTCTTGTTCGAAGAGTTATGGAGATGTCTTTCAAAAGTGTGCCTCTGTCGTCATAGTTAATGAAGAGTTAGCGGCAATAAGTGCTCATGGAATATGTCTATCGCTTACGGAGTGACATTCGCTAGCTCACCCGGTGTAGCGTACATTCATCGAATGGTTCGGCTGCCGGGTTCGTCCGTTGCGGTCTAGGAAGGAGATTTGGGTGATGCGAGCACTTTAATTACTTTAGTACTCACCCAGTGACGGCAGATTGAGGACAGATCGGAGGAAGCCAACAACATAGGGGACCGCATGTTGTGGTTCAGATATTTTACATTCGGAGCATATGTCCGTTGCTCGGGACGCTCCGTTATATTGACAGTCCGAGAGACTGTCTTTAATGCTTCCTCATCCTCACAGCAGGGCACACGACCGCACATTGGCTACGTGACCTCGAGTATCCGATCAGTTTCGGCATTCAGTGATTCCACAGCGAATAGGTCGCGCCATCCGGTAGCCAAGGGACACGAGGCCTATACACTCCGTTCGCTCGCATATTGGAAGTATGCACGGGATAACGATCTCGGAGCTTCCTGCGGCAATGCATCGTAAGACCGCTGCTCCTCAGGCCTCAGTGACGGACGTGCTATCCGAGTTAGCACAGTTGTTTCGCAGCATCCCAGCAATTGACGGTTTCTCGGTCGAATCAGGAATTATCCGACAGCGCTGGGTCGGTGCGGTCCGCGGTTGCATCAAGCTACGGACGACCGAACGCTTTATAGGGTCCGACAGGATGGCGAAAGGGATTCGAAAGATTTCGAGTTTTCCCTTTAGTAGTATCGGAAGGTGCCTTTCATATCTTCTGGCATTTCTTCCAGTGATTATTTTTCGGACTTCATTGCTGCGATCTTGGATAAGAGACTTATAGCGTCATTGGACTCGGATTTTTCGATCGGTACAGGGACTTTGTCCCTGACTTACCGACGCAGTCCAATATTGTCATTACAACATGTGTTTTATTTTTCGACGCTATATATTTATATATATACAAGACGGCTACTAAGCATGATAGTTTAGTTTCTTGTCCGCGTGGCTCATTTCTGCCATTTTATCTTTTTTACATATAGTTTATTTTGGCAGAGCAGGGCATACCGAGAGTTCATATGCGTCTAGACGGTGTGATTAAAGACTGCATATATTCTTTTTCACCGTTTATGTCTTTTCCAATTTCAATGTTGGGAACGACATTATGTATATTAGACTTAACTTAGACGCTTTATTATACGTAATCCGCCTTACTGAGGCGTTATCATTACGTCTTCAAGAAAAGATTTACGGGATATTATTCTCAATGTAATTTCTTTTGAGGGCAGTAGTTTGTTCACGTATAACTCCGCCCTTCAGTGGCTGATTGGAGTTGGTTAGACGTGAGGCAGCCCTAGCTACATCCACGCGTGGATAGTAGGTTAAGAACTCTCTCAGAGTCGCTTCGTTCTCGGAGGAGCTTCTCTTCGACGGCAACTTTCCGGCAATCCATGAATTGCTTGATTTATACATTCTCTTGTCTATCTAGTGTTACAAGAGATTCAGACTGGGGCAAACATTCGGTGGTTGACTCAGAGAGTGCCGCCGCAGTTGCCGGTCCCGAGTGTGGCTGTTATGACGGTTGCCAGTCAAACAGATTGGGATATATACTGATCCCTACGGATTCGAAGTGCCAGGGTCTTTGGGTTCCGCAGTCTTTTAGCTATCAGTTAACTTCCGCGGAATAATGTTTTTTAGGCTTGCTTTATGTCATTGCATGAACATTATTCAGAAACGCATGCCCAAATTCCTGTCCTTTAATTCGACAGTAGTGGCGTATCTCCGGAACCAGGGAGGCACTCTTTCGTTTCCGTTATTCAATTTAATGGAAAGAATCCGTCTGTTGGTTATAGTACACCAAGTTCAGTTTTGGTCCGTCATATTCTGGGTCGTCTGATTGTTTTATCGCACTCCCGTTCTCTTACGGGTCGCTTGTTGCTGTCAGAATGGACTCTCAACAAACAAGTATTCAATCAGATTTGCTATCTATGAGGGCGCCCAATGATGTTTTATTTATGACACAGTTGGCTAATCAATTGCAGACGTATGTGTTGGCTTGTCCAGATCTCTGAGCTAATACTGTTAACGCTCTATTGATCTATAGGACAGAATGATAGGATACGCGTATCCTCCGGCGCTGTTGTTTTTAGCAGGTATTGCTAAGATAAACAACCACAATATATTTCTGTTGATAGCATCTCTATCTTCACAGAGATCATGAGTAATTTACTCTCTTGTCTACTGTGGATCTTAACGTGAAATCTTCCTCTATGGGAGGATCTTTTTTCACTGGGTAAATCGTGTCATTTTTATCACAACCAGCAAGGTCGCAACCTTCATGTTTTCCGTTGTGTGGTCCATATTGCATTGTAAGCACTGTACTGGACGAGCTTTGGACGCGATTTCTTACTATAGGAGATCCTCTTCTTCGCTATTCTATGCGACTAAAGTGGAGGCTCTTCCGTCGTGGTGTAGGGATCATTATGTTCATATGGTTGATCCCTCCATACTACTCATTGCTTTTTTTTAGTATACTTGTTTCACAAGATCTACTGCAGCCTGTTGTTATTTAGGTTATAGGTTTATGTTACCTCATACCTATGCACTCTACGATAGTTTACAATTGAGTCTTTTGTCTCTTTATCTAAGTCAGTTAGTAACTTTTTGATAAATAGACTTAGAATCTTTAGATTAAATTCCTATACGGATTTTAACTTCAGGTTCTTATTTAGCTAAGTAATCATTTGAGCCTCTGGAAACAGTAGTTTTCAAATTCTGACCTTTTAGACAGTAATTCTGTTGGTTTCTCTTTTACTGTAGAGTCAGTGAGTTTCATGCACTATCGATGGATGATTTTCACTTTCATAGTTTCGGAATCAATACTTCCGTTACTATTTAGGTTGGATTGTTGCATAAGAGTTAGGCTCCTATTATCCGGAACCTATTATTTTAAGGTCCTTCCGTCTTCGTATGGGCATAGGCCTTTACTCTTTCCGGGTACAGTTTATGTATTTATAAACAGATATCTGTTTATTACAAGGGCGTAAGCTTCTTCTGTCTTTGATGTCTAGTAGAAGGACGTTACGCTCCATTTTATTGTTAATGGATTCTATTAACTAGCGTACTGCTTATGGTATATCATTGGCTTAGCAGTTGTGCTTAAGATTTTGGCTCATGAAATAAGAGTTCTTCTACTTCTTGGGCTTACATTAATAGTGTTCTATTATAGATTTTTGAAGGCTGCTCATTGCGCTCAGCCATCCATTCATGAATTTTATCTCAGAAATATCGAGTCCATTTCTGGAGGCCTCTATTGTTAGGTCTATTATCTACTGCTCAGAATGTCATTCACTTAACAGTTGCTACTATAGCTAGGTAGGCTGTCTGTTTCGGCAGTGTCTCCGTTCGGCTGCCCTCTTCGCTCTGGGCTATTTGACCCAGGGCAAGAAAAAGGGGGGGGGGAGGGTGTTCCCTTGGGTCACCTGTTTTTACTATGAAAACAAGGGGATACCTCCTCCGGAGTTAGTAATTCTGAGCTGTTTTTAGGATGGTTGTTTAGTGAGAAGTTTAAGTTTATAAAATTCATTCAAGTCTTAGTTTTTAAAGTATAGCTTTTGAATATTGCATATGTTAACGGACATGATTATGCAATTCTCATACACTTTTAGGAGTATAAGAGTCTCTATTCTCTAGACTTACTTTATTATTGGCTTACTTTAAAAATTATTAGTATAAGGATTATTGGATATTAATAGAGTACATGGATGTATGAAGCTCAATTTTTGGAAGGTGTTGTATCTTTCTAATTTATCATAAATAAGAAAGATACATGTAAGGCCTATTACTTCTTTTCCCTACAGGGGATGACTCTATTTTATTTTATTGAGCGTATTCCATTTTGCTCTATGTCCTTGGCCCTCCAGCCTTTTTACTATTCAGCTATGTCTGGGTCATTGGTACAGTATAAAAATGTTAAAAAATTTATAGTAATTTATATATTTTTTATACTTACCAATGACCCAGACGGGGATGGCCCTCCCAGGAGTTGGGAACTCTTGCCTCCCCGCTGAGTACATAGCGCTTACCAGGCACTGGTTATTAGAATGATAAATGGCGCCAATTTCGGAACGTCCTTGACACTGCGCATGCGCAGTGGGGGCGAGGTGTGGAGGGCCTCTCTGGACATGTTTTCTTTAGTTTTAGATGCAAATTTTGGGGATTGGGGGGCAAAATTTGTGTTTGGCCCTATATTTTAAGAGTTAGCACCAGCTATGTCTGGGTCATTGGTAAGTATAAAAAATATATAAATTACTATAAATTTTTTAACTTTTCAGGATTTTGGGGGCCTTACTTTGTTTCAAATTCATTTTTGCTTCACTGGTCCAGCATATCAATGAGGGTACAATTGCCTTCAGCAATAGCTCTTATTTTCCACTGTATTTTTTAATTGCTTTTTACTTGCAGAACGTCCGGGCAGACATCTGCTAATGTACATTCATCCAGATCACATGCAGTCCTCCAGATTATATTAAGAAGAAGGTATGTAATAAAACTAATAAAAGTGACTTGTTAGCTCCGAAAAAAAACAATTCATCCAATAACTGTTGTCTGTGATGATTGAAAATCCATTATGGTGAGTCGTTCTGCATCAAGTAAATAATACAAATTTTTAAAATGTAAATATTAAAATCTTTTATTTCTAGCTTTCTGAAAATCTCCTGATATACTGTGTTAAATCGGGAGCGCTGTGGCTCAGTAGTAGATTGTTGGACTTCTATGCTAGAGGTCCCGAGTTTGATCCCCATCCGTGATGACCCACATTGTGTCCTTTGGCAAGGCACTTTATCCTGGTCGCCATCACGGGGGCACGATGACGCTGTGTACTAAGGCATACTGCAGACCGATGGTGCTGTAACCCTGCTTGAGCAAAGCTTGAAAAGAGTTAGAATGTTGAGGAGCTGACAGTTGCTCATCGATAGTCAGTGGTTCTCTCTAGGTACTCCGGCTTCCTCCACCCGTAAAACTGAAGTAATGTCATAACTGCCAAGATGACACTGACATCAAATTTCTAAGAATTTAGGTTTAGCTCAGTTTGTTTAACCCTTTACTCAAACCGGATGATATCAAAATTTATTATTTTAAATATCATTTTTAAAAAATCTTCAGAACCTTTCAACAAAACCATATCATGTGACCCCCCTCATTGGAACGCGCTCATTCCAAAGAGGGGTCGCATGATAAGGTTTTGGTGAAATGTTTTGAAAAATAGTATTTTTTCAGGTGCTGAACTTGCATATTATGCGAGTGGATGTGGCCGATTTGTTGGGTAAAGGGTTAAATACCCATGTCCGAAAGAATTTCCAATTATGGTTACGTCAGTTTTGTTAGTTCCAAGTTCTCCAATTCCAGTTACTGCTTCTAGATGTTGTTTTTGGATCATGATCACGATAAGTTGGTTTCTAGTTGTAAGAAGTTCATTAGATCATCATTTTTAGAGAGCTTGTAAGAGTAGGTTAAAAAAAGTTTCTTTGATTGCTATGGCTTCAGAGCATTTATAATGCACAGTGTACATGTAGGTCCTGGAATCATTAAAGTCCTGGAATTCTGCATTTTTGAACTCCAGGTCTGGTAATACATGAAAAAACAGGTGTTTTGCTAGTTTGGCCATTGAAAGTTATGTAAATCTGGTCCAAATTTTAAGGGGTCTGTCACACACCAATCAAAAGTCACTGCATAGTTTGCTTTTTTTGCATTTGCATGTTTCATCTGTTACTGTTGGATGTTCTCAATAACAGTGTTGTTTTGTTTCCAAGTATTGTTTTACATGAATGGATATTCAAAACTTAAAGGTCAGTGTGTCTTTTAACAAAAATATAGCCGGAGAAAAAGAGTTTTGAGTTGCTCAAATGTGACTTGAAAATTGCCCACAGAGAAAATTGTGTCAACTCGTTCGATATTGAAGATATATGTATGGGTGTAGTCTGGAACCAGTGCTGATCTTTCTTTGTCATGTTGTTTCATTAGAACATCAACTGTCAGATTAATACAAGCAATTCCTTAACATCGGAAATTCTTTGCACACTGAAGTCTGTATGTGCTGATGAAAAAGGCCCCTTGACTGGTTGGCCAAAATGTCCCTATTTTTCATCAAAACATCGCCAGTTGTTTGTCAAAATATCCCAGGCATTGCCATGTGTTGAAATGTCCCCAGGCGGTGGTCAAAATGATCCCAACAACTATAACAACCCGCAAATGAAAACAAGACAAATATTAAAAAGGACATGCATGTACAACATGTATTGCTGAATAAGTTGCAAATTACAGTATCAATAGTGTCCCCTGGTTTTACTCATCTGGGGTGCCTTTCTTTGCTCTCTCTCGTAGATGTGCCCACAGACACTCTCCAATCCTTTGTAATAAAACATTTATATATACAAAATATTATTTGTGTTTTACTGAATATGAAATATAAGTTAGGAAAGTGTTGGTTTTTGCTCTTTTTTGAAAAGCCTGATAGTGACTTCTAGCACTCAACCAGTTAAGAAGTGTTGACAGCAAGATTATATTAGTAGTAGCGGGTGATACCCGGCGTTGCACAGAAGAAGATGGTTATATCAGCCGTTTTCAAAATTAAAGGTCAAGGTCACCAATTTCAAGGTCAAGGTCACCCCACGTGGGCACCCCGATAAAGTCAAAATGGTCGATGGATCAATATACCCACACATATGAAATTTTAGACCGATCGGCCCAGCCTTTTTCGAAATAGGTCTAGGTCACCAATTTAAAGGTCAAGGTCACCTTGCGCGGGCACCCCAATAAAGTGAAAATGATCAATGAGTCAATATACCCGCACATACGAAATTTTAGCCTGATCGGCCCAGCCATTTTAGAAATAAAAGGTCAAGGTCATCAATTTCATGGTCAAGATCACCCCGCATGGGCACGGCACCCATCCCATGTTACTCGCAGGGACGAATTACCCCTGTTGAGAAAATTTGAGATCGATCGGTCAAGAAACGGAGGAGTTCACCCAGAACAAAGATAGAGAGAGAGAGATAGAGATATAGATACACATTCACATATATATATTAGATTTTAAGCTGTGATAACATTTGGCTCAACGATTGTCACTGAACACTATTCAAGAGAAAAAAAGGAATTGAGGTTAAAACTTTAAAAAATCGAAAAATAATAACAAAACAAATGACCAGACAGTATCAACGTGTTGATAGATTTCGTACATCATAAGACATATAAAAGTATCCGAAGGCTTAATATAATTTACCTTTTTAATTTCAGGAATAATAAGAGAATGTTTGGAAAATTTTCACTTATTGATCTGGCAGGTATGTTTTCATTTTATTTATTAGATATGATTTTTAGCTTAACTTGACAAAGTCAAGATAAGCCATTGCCATCACGCGTGCGGAAGTCTGTTCACATTATCCTTTAGCACAGGCTACCGGTGGCGTAGATAGCTTTTCGCTGGCGGAGGGGCAAGCCCAAAATTTTCCGACAGACTGAAAATTTTCCGACAGTGTAACAACAACAAAAACCCAAACAAACAGAAAGAATCTGTTGTTTATTGCAAATGTACTGAAATTTGGTCTTTTTTTACCCAAAATTTACCCAAAATGGCATGTTTTTATCCCCAAAGCCAGCATTTTAATGTTATTAGGCGTAAATTCGCCTAAAAATGGTCCCCAAAAATTTCCGACATGGTATGCTTGTTTGGGGTGACCTCTTGGTGGGAGCTATTGATTTTCTTCCATTTCCGTGAAAAATAGTTGCTGTTATTGGCAATGACAACTGATGAACTTAGTAAAAACTTAGTGCAGTTATGCATCAGTATTTCCCTTTGACACACCCTGCAGGGCACATTTATGATTGAATCGCTTGGAAACTTGGTGTGCTTGTGTGGGGTGATATCTATATGGGAGTTCTGGATTTTCTTCCATTTCTGTCAAAAAATGTTGCCGATGGCAACAACCTTTGAACTTAGTTTAGTAAGGCTTCAATATTTCCCTTTGGCACACCCTTCAGGGCACATTTATGATCGGATCACTTTGAAACTTGATATGTGTATTCAGGGTGACCTCTAGATGTGAGCTATTGATTCATTTCCTTTAAAAAATTATTGTCGTTATCACCAGCCTTTGAACTTATTGCATTTGATTTGTGTAGCAACTTATCCCTTTTGCTTTCTCTGCAGGGTATATTTATGAATTTCCATCAAAAAAGAGAGAAAAAAACATTGCCACAAGCAATGACCTTCAAACTTAGTGCATTTGTGCATTAACTCTTCCGTTGGCATGCCTCGGAGGGTGCATTCATTAGGCCTAAAAAAAATAAAAATATGTTTCTCAGGCCCTCCCGCATGGTCCTTTTGACTGCCGCATGCTCTCTTTTTATAACCTATCCAAACTTAAAAAAATCAAAATCGAATGGATTATGTCTGATATTTTACCCAAGTTAATAAAATTGTCCCTTGAGCGCAAGAAGGCTTTGCAATGCTTTAGCATTGCAAAGCTTTCTTGCACTCAAGGGACGCAATACACCACCACCCATCCTATTCTGTAGATTATCAGGCCTAAAACATAAAATAAACCAAGAACATGAACTTTATAATGACAAAGAAATAATTACAAAATAAAATAAAAAGCCGCCCGCACGCATGCAATTTTACAAAAAATGGCCTGAGAAACAGAGGTTCTACTTTGTGAGGCCTTATCAGGTTGTTTTGAAACTTTGTATGCTTATGCAGGTTGACAAAAATAGGAGCTATGGATTTTCTTTTCATTTCCATCAAAAACTGTTGCTGTTAGCAACAATCTTTGAATTTATTGCATTTGTCTGTCAACATTCTTCTTTGACATGGCCTACAGGCCACATTTATCATAGGATTGTTTTTGAACTTGGTGTGCTCATTGGGCGAGACCTTTAGATAAGAGCTATTGATTAGCATTCATTTCTGTGAAAAAAGTTGCCATTTACAATAACCTCTGAACTTAGTGCATTTGTGTATCAGCATTCTGCCTTTAGCCTATCTTACAGTTTACATTTAAAAATGCATGTATTACTCTGACGTTGTGCACACACAATGCTGTTATGTTGAAATTTCACCAAATAACATTGGTACCAATGATCTTCAATTTTGCCATTTTACTTATAACTTACCAAGTTCAAGTTTGTCAAGTTGAGCTACAGTGTCATTGACACTTTTATTTTGGGTGTTTTGCGGTAGTACAATTCAAAATGGCTAGCGGGTTTATTTAAATTTTAGGTATGCCTGGCGGTGCTCTGATTACTATTCTTTGTTTTCAATAAGAAATAACTGACTGTGTTGAATTATTTTAACTTTATTTTTTTGTTAATTAGGGAATGAAAGAGGAGCTGATACCTCAAGTGCAGATAGACAGACCAGATTAGAAGGAGCAGAGATCAATAAAAGTTTACTAGCTTTAAAAGTGAGTTGCTCCAATTCATGCATTTGCTGTTGAGATATTTTATGTCCGTCTTTTAAATAAATCAAAAGCATAAGGTTTAGTCTTTGAAGCCTTTACTTTTTATTTCACAGTTTTCCTGATGTCAAATCTCAGGGCATTTTTTTGTTGACAGTGGTATCCAGTTCAGTATTGGTGTGTGAAAAGGCTTCCAAGTCTGAACTAAAAACCACTGCCATTGTCATTTGTTGTTTACAATGATTGCATTCTGAAGTTGTCAAACTGGGAGATATGTTTTAACTGGTAGAGTGCTGGAAGCCCATATTTGGACTTTATTCTGAAGTGCGTACCACAACTTGAAGGCTCATATTCAGTGAATTTGCTTTGTATTACCTTTGAAGTGACATTAGTCAGTCTGTAAGGGTTTGCCTTGTTACAATTTATGGGAGAGTGCCACCTGGCACTCTCCCATAAATTGTAACAAGGCAACGACATGTGTACAAGATTTGATGGCCAAAAATAATTCCAGCACTCTACCAGTTAAGGTCTTACAACCAAACTTAAAACCAGTGGTAAAGATAGGAGTTGAGACAAAGGAATTGTGTATGTATATTTTTAAAATTTAAATCAGGCCTCTAAATTACAATTGAAACTAGAAGTCCTGTCACAATTAGTGCAGTACATGCTTGTTAGTTAATACATTCCTTACTGCAGAAGAATGAAGTAGCCTGAAATACACAAGAATGTTTCCGCTGTGCAATGCAAAATATAATGTGCAATTTGTGAGGCTGGTAGTGAATTCATAAATTGAACCGATCAAACAGAAAGAAAATATTGAGACTTCAGTATGTAGAGGGTGGATTACTACTAAATTGCTGTGGATTAGATTTTTTACTTAGTAATTAAATGTATTTGTAATTTGTGAGGACAAAACACAAGGAACACTGGCAAACTTTCATCACGTGGACCACCGGGTTGTACCATGATGATCAGGTATTTGTGTATTCGCTGGAAAACTGCCCTGAGCACCTAACGAGTTAATAGGTGAAAAAGAAAGATTTGAAGACTTAAACATAGAAGTGTAATGTTGTATAACGTGATTCAGATTGAATCGACTATAGTATGCACGTTTCATGTCAGATGTCAAATAAATCTTCTTCAAATCAAGTTGCCACACCCACTAGGTACTCCACTAGGGCCATAACCCTGTTAGCACCCTCAAACTTTTCAGCTCACCTGACTGAAAGTCAGGGGGAGCTTAAGTGATCACTTCCTGTCCATTGTCTGTCTAGCATGAACTTCACATTATCGACTTCTCTTAAAGCACTGGCTCGAATTGAACCAAATTTTATATGCATGTTCCTTATCATATGTCAGTTCAAGTTTGTTCAAATAAAGTTGCCACGCCCACAGGAGGCACCAACAGGGGCATAATTCTGTAAGAAGCCACACAGTTGTTTCTAAAAATTGAAAAATCTTCTCCAGAACAACCAATCAGAAACCTTTGATACTTGGTACACAACATCCTTAGAGGGGTCAGATTCAGGTTTGTTTGATACAAGTCCCTGGGTTTATATTTGGGCTCCATATGGGAACCCAGAATTTTAACTTTATGCAATGTGAGGAAATGTATTTAAAAATCTTTTCTTCAGATCCCTCAGTCAAAATCTTTTGATATTTGGTATACTGCATCTTTAGGAGGGTCAGCTGGAAGTTTGTTCAAATCAAGTCCCTGGAGTAATATTTGAGGTCCTTGTAAGAGCCCTAAATTTATATTGGTGTAATATGAGGAATATTCTTTAAAAATCTTCTTCTTCAGGTCTACCTGTCAATATCTCTTGATATTTGGTATACTGCATCTTTAATGGAGTGACATTCAAGTTTCTTCAAATCAAGTTCCTGGGTTCATATTTGGACTCCCTTTGGAAACCTGAATTTTAACTCAGTCCAATATGACAATTTTTTTTAAAATATCTTCTTTAAATCCATCTGTCAGAATATTTTGATGATTGATGTAGAGGGGTCAGATTCAAGTTTGATCAAATCAAGTCCTTGGTGTTATATTTGGGTTCCCTGTGGGAACTCGAACTTTACCATAGTGCAATAAGAGGAATATTATTTAAAAATCTTCAGATCTACCGGTCAGAATCTGTTGATATTTGATAAGCAGCATCCTTAGGAGGTTCAGATTCAAGTCCCTGGTTTCATATTTGGGTTCCCCATTGGAACCAAGATTTTAACTTGATGCAGTATGAGGAAATTTATTTAAAATTTTTTTTCTTCTTATGTACCAGTCAAAATCTCTTCAGGTTTGGTATACTGCATCTTTAGGGAGGTCAGCTTGAAGTTAGTTAAAATTAAGTCCATAGAGTGATATTTGGGCTCCCTGTGAGAGCCCAAATTTTAACTTGTGTAATATGAGAAAAAAGTTTTTAAAATCTTCTTCAGATCCATCAGTCAGAATCTTTTGATGATTGGTATGTAACATCATTATTCAAGTTTGTTCAAATCAAGTACCTGTGGTAATATTTGGGCTCCCATGTGAACCTGTAACTTTAACTTTAAAGTGCAATATGAGGAAATCATATAAACCTTTTCAGATCTCCCAGTCAGAATCTTTTGATATGTGATTTGCAGTATCCTTAGTGGTGTACGATTCTACTTTGTTCCAATCAAGTCCCTGGGTTCATATTTGGGCTCCCTAAATAAACTAAATTTCAACTTTGGGCAGTATGGGGAAACTCCTTCAAAAAGCTCTCCTCAGGGGAACCCCGGGAAGTAAAGCAATGCTTGTTTACTGTGGTAGGACTATGGTTGCCAGTGACGTGAAAGTTCTCTAAAATGGGCAACACAGGGTTCCCGCAGGCCTTGAAAAGTCTTAAAAAGTATGGAATTTGAAGAAAAAAAATTCAAGGCCTTTAAAAGTCTTGAATTTGAAGTCTGGGCCTTGAAAAGTCTTGAAAACGGGACATTTCTAAATATGTAACATACTTTGCACTAATAGTGCAAAGTATGTTACATACTTGTAGTGCGAATAGTCTTGAAAAGTCTTGAATTTTGTTTTTTTCCATCATTGAAAAGTCTTGCATTTGCGTTGAAAAGGGTATGGAAAAGTCTTGAATTTGCCCCCCTGAAAAGTGCAGGAACCCTGCAACATGGATATAAATGATTGGCTCCATGTTGCGGTCATGATTAGCCATTGTGCAGAAATATTATGACCTCAAACACCAATAAATAAATAAATAATTAAAAAATTTCCTTCAGATCCACCAGTCAGAATCTTTTGATATTCGATATGCAGCAACCTCAGGTGGTTCAAACCATGACTCTTGGGTCATATTTGGGCTCCCTGTTGTATCCCAACTTTTAACTCTTTGCAATATAAGGACTATTCTTTAAAAAATCCTCTTGTTCATATTTACGATTCTTTTGTTACATAGTATTGACACCTTTAGTATTTAACTTAGCGCAGCATGAATGTTCTTCAAAGATCTTCTTCAGACTAACCAGGCAGAGTCTTTTGATAAATAGTAAAGTGGAACCCTGTTAATTGAATAGCCACTTTGCCAATGAAAATTATTCAATTAACAGGAGAATTCAATTAACAGGGATTGTGTCACTTTCCTGTATTCCAGAGAAAAACTTAGCATTTATTCTATTATATCTTTTTTGACAGAGCTCCATGAGCTCTGTCAAACAAGATATAATAGATTAAATGTCTATATTGGATGTACTGAGGCCAAATAGGTCTATAAACAAACAAAAACTGGGGAGAGTCAGGGTAATTTCTCGACATTTTACAAGATTTTTTATTCAATTAACAGAAGTTTACTCTATAACCCATATTCAATTAACAGGTCAAATTTGTATTGGAGGTATAGTAAATGGTTTTGTGTTGGGAAATTTATTCAATTAACAGGGATATACAATTAAGAGATATCCAATTAAGTGGGCTCCACTGCATATTCCATAACTATAACTCCTAGATTAAAATTTGTTCAAAGTGTTACTCTTGTTTTATCAGTTGAGCAATTAACCCTTTACCCGACACACAGGATATCAAAATTTATTTTTTTAATTGTTTTTTTTAATTTTTTCAAAACAACTCAACAAAACCACATCTTGTGACCCCCTCATTGGAATGAGCTCGATGAACTTGTTCCAATGAGGGTCACATGATATGGTTTTTGTCAAACCTTTTTGAACATTTTTTTTTCAGCTGCCTAATTTGAAAATTACGCAGGCAGATGCGGCCAATTTGTTATGACATTGACCTTTAATTTGCAATTTTTTCTGATTTCCGTTTCTGTATCAGGGCATTTTTCATGCAGGATTTGCCACTCCTGACAGTCAGGTGTAGTTATGTAATAGTCTACATGCTGTTCATAATCACATTCATAGAGACAAAATGTTGTATCCTCCACTGAAGAGTGCTTAATTTTGGAGTGGTCGAGCTGGTAACAATTTACAAAATTTGTAACTTCTCTTTTTTCACCTCTTGATGTTCAAATCTTTGATCTCCAATGGATAAACATTATACTAACAACCAAGAAATAACAGGATATGAGTTTTGCAAAGGGTATGATGTAGGGCCCTGCGATTTGATTTGCTTCGATTTTGAATCTCAAGTTGATATTTGGTTCAATTTGCAATCAGCTGCCCGATTAGTTTCCTCTAATCTTTTTAGTAAGAATGCAGCTTGGTATAAGTCATCTTCACCGTCTCCATAAATGTATTGTTTGCATGGAAGTCGTACATAAATAATGTTGAAATAAAAGACTGAGTGTAACTTCCGCTACATTAAGATAAATAATACCTTCACCAGTCATGCTAATTCCAATATCACTAGTCCCTACCACTGTTAAATGCAAATTTAAGGTTCCCAGCAATGTCGATGATGAACTATAATCCTTATAGGGTAATGTTTCAACTACGTCATCAAGGCATGCGTTCAACGAAGGCATGCCTTGATTATGTAGTTGGATTATTTTATCAGTCGGGACTTGAGCCATCAAAGTTGGAACAAATCAGGTTTGCCCCCCAACCCCATTGGTCATCTTCAGGATGCCACTGATTCGATTCGAGGTTCAGTTCAGTTTTGAACAATAGATATGATTCCATTCAAGATTCAGTTTGAATTGAAAATTAGAGCCGAAATGGTTAAAGGGTTTTCTTGATCAATTAATCGCATGGATAAACCTTGATTAACTGATTAATTACTTGCCCTTATAGGTAGCTGAATAAATGACATACTGTTGATGATTTATAGCATTAACACTTTACCCAACGTAAAGGACAAAATCAGCCAACTCTGCATACAAAAATCTCCATTCAGATTTTATTATGTTTTCAATTTTTGTCTCAAAAACATAGCTTATGATCCCTCATTGGAACGAGCTCTTAAGCTATGTTTTTGAGACAAAAATTGAAATTTTTTAGTAATTCAAGAATCTATTTTGCAAGTGTCGTCTGCTACCCGCATTGGGTAATGGTTAACTTAAGAATGACCAGTTCCATACAATATAATGATCATGCAAGTGAACAAGTATGTCATCACATAACTTGCATGCTTTATTCTCTCTCATATAATTGATGTGAGTCAGTGTGACAATGTTTGCATGTTTTGGAGCAAGTTTGTTCCTTTGTTAACCCAGAAAATACAGTAGTTCAAAAGTAACAGTTAATCGACCAATTACTTTTTTGATTGATCAAGACGTTGATTATTGGTTAATCGATTGATCGGTTAACTGTTTCAACTCTATTGAAAATGTGTGATTGACAGGATTCAAGTGTGATGCTGAGAAAATTGTAAAAGGAAAAATTGTTTTTGGTTAATTTGCCAAAATACACCTTGATAGTTGTTCTTTTTTTAAAAATGTATATGAAATTTCTTATTATTGACAATAGTTGTTTATTTATTTTATAGGAATGTATACGAGCATTGGGACGGAAAGGTGCTCACCTTCCCTTCAGAGCTAGTAAATTAACACAAGTGCTAAGGGATTCATTTATTGGTGATAAATCTAAAACTTGTATGGTAAGTATTTGACATAAGTAGAAAAAATAGTTAAATTTCATAAACTACTTCCTCAAAAACTTGAATCACAAGTGTGTCTCTAAAATTCAACACTATTACATAATTTTTGTTTCGTAAATCAAATTTCACAACCAATGCATGTACCTTTTTGTTGTGATGAAAAACTGACCCAGGCAACAGAAACTCACTAACAGCATTTCTGATAAGAGGTTCACATTTGAATTAAACTTACTCTGAATCAAATTGTTAGTAAATACATGTTCATCAAATCCCTTTTAATTGAATAGCCACTTTGCCAGTGAGAATATTTTAATTAACAACAATAGTTATTTAACAGAGATTTTGTCCCTTTCCTGCATTCTAGAGATAAACTCAGCATTTGTTCTATTATATCTTGTTGACAGAGTACATAATCTTTGAATATAAGGTAAATTCACTGAAAATAGTCATTGAATTCAGTTTGTCTGCTTTTTTATTAAAAAACCCAACCTTTTTTGTTAAGGGCTAGATGCCACTATCAGCGCTTTCAGAAAAATGAGAGTACCAGATAAAAAGCCAACATTTTCCTTGCTCATGTTTCAAATTCAGTTAAACGCAAATAATACTTTTGTTTATATAAAAAAAAATTTACAAATTATTGGAGAGTGCATTTAGGCACTCTCCAATAATTTGTAATAAAACAAATTTTGAGTAACAAATTCTGACCGCCAAAAATAATCTAACCCTCAGCCAGTTAATGAATGAAGTATTAAAGTTTGTTACTTGTAGTTTTTAGTCGAGTTTTGATGAAGTCAAACTCGACTTATAGTTTGATGAAGTGGCGGGCGTAAACAATTGGTTTCCGGGCAATAATTTTAGTTCTATTTGACGCACCTTTACCAAACTTATACCAGAGGTTACCCTATAGGAAGGGAAGACACCTATTGATTTCGGAGTCTGGGACTCCAAGGTCAAGGTCACTGTTACTATAAATAGCTTATTTCTTCAGAATTTAATGTCAAAACTCGACTACTGGATCTGTGATCCTCTTGCTGTATTTTTTTTTTTTATATTTTCCAGATTTCCATGGTTTCACCTGGTATGAGCTGCTGTGAACACACATTAAATACTCTCAGATATTCTGACAGGTATGAATCCATCATGTTTCGTTCTACAGGAATGAATGTTTTTGTGTCATTTGATGTCCCTTTACCAAACAAGCAAAGAATATGGTACTTGAAAAAATGTCTGAAAAGTTTAATTATTCACCTAAAAAACATGGCTTTTGACCCCTCAGTGGAATGATCTTTTTAAGCTCATTCCAGTAGAGGAGTGATAAGTAATTTTTTTGAGTAAAAATAGACAAAATAATAAAATTTGAATGACAATTTTTGTGGATAACACTGGCAGGTTTTGTCCATTACATTAACCTTTGTGGGCCAAATTCCTGCTTTAATCATTTTTTTTCTACAACAAAACAGGTGCCCCAACATGCTGTCTTTGTGAAACTTGCAAGTTACTTTCAAAGTGCTTTAATTTAATCAGTATTTTATTTCAGAAAAGCATTCTCATTTACATAATGTTTAAGACAATATGACGAATTACAATTTTATGAAAAGGGATTCAGCAGCAGCCCAAAGCTTATATAAGCTGTCTCCTACATTCAACATTTTCATTAAATTTTCATGGCAATTTACTAGTAATACAAAATGCTTTAAAAGAGAAAAATAAGTAACATGGTGTGAAGATGAAAGTAAGAGGGAAAGGGGACGAAAGATTTAGGACTCAGGCAGCTTGTTTCCTAGGATGACATGAGACAAGGATGGCGAACACTGCAGGAGGAACGACGTATACATATAAACATCCTTCAAAGTGATTTAGAAGTTGTTTCTAGGCAAGTTTTTGCTGCCTATATAGGCAGCCAAGACATGCCAATAAACAACTTCAAAGTAACAGTATGAAGACAGAAGTTTAGCAAAAATGTCTAAAAATCTCCGTGCCCTTGAGAGTTAACTCTTTGCATGCTGCTGGCACAGGGTTTCTCTTGTCACCGAAATAAGTATAATTTGGGCACCTATAATAACATTTTCACCCTGTAAATTGAATGGATTTTTACATCAATGATTTCTTATCTAACATTTGGATTAATTTTTCCTCAAATATAGTCATGGCTACTGCACAGCAGCCATGACTAGATTTGATGAAAAATATCTTGAAAATACTGGGTTAAGAATTAAAGAAAGGGTTAATGTCACAGCTTTCTGGAAACCAAGACAATATCTAGCTTCAATTAGTACAGTATATGTGGTTCCACTCTCTTCTGGAATTCCTCCTACAGTCATGATTGTAGAAATATGTGACCTTAAGCACCAATAAATAAACAAAAAATCTGGAATTCCTGAAATCTTGAAAATGAAATAATAAATTTCATGGATTCTGAAACTCCTTGATTGTTGGTGTGGTGTCTTAACTTGGTTGAATCTCCTTGAATTTTATTATCCACAGCCACATAATGGTGGAGGTTGGGGGGATTAGGAATGTGTTCCATCCATATGTCTGTCCTTCCATCCATCCACTCATCTGTCCATCCATCCTTTCATCCATTCTTCCATCATCCATCCTGCCTCATTTCTCATCATCACATATTTTAAGTAATTTGTTCAAAAGATTTTGCCCAAATTTAATATATAGTGTTTTGGTAATAATTTCATGAATGAGATTGCAAACCAGCCATCTCCAAGTATTTTATGAAGAATTATTCCCCTTGTTTGGACTTTTTCATCACATTTCTAAGCAAACCGTTCATTACCGATATTTCTTTTTCCAACATTTATGTTTAGTTTTTTGGTGATAATATGAATGGGATTGGAACCAATCATCTTGAGAAGTATTTCTTCAAGAGTTATTGCCTTGTTGGACTTCACATTACCATTTTTATACCCCCACTTCGAAGAAGTGGGGGCTATATAGGAATCGCCCTGTACGTCCATACGTCCGTCCATCCGTATGTCTTTCCGACCGGACAAATTCTTGTGTGCGCAACTCCTCCTACATTAATGAACCGATTTTGATGAAACCTTCATCTCTACTAAGTGAACATGTGCATATTCCAAACTTTTTAATCTGCGACAATTTTAACCAGGTTATCTCTCTTGAACTTTGATTTAATATGGGTTTCTACATGAAATTCTTGTGTGCGCAACTCCTCCTACATTTATCAATCAATTTGGACAAAACTTTTCAGACATCATCACTACTAAGTGAACATGCGCATATTCCAAGATTTTTGATCTGCGACAATTTTAACCAGGTTATCTCCATTTGACTTAGATTTATTATGTCTTTCCGTTCGAACAAATTCTTGTGTGCGCAACTCCTCCTACATTAATGAACCGATTTTGATGAAACCTTTCAAACATCATCTCTACTAAGTGAACATGTGCATATTCCAAACTTTTTGATCTGCGGCAATTTTAACCAGGTTATCTCTATTGAACTTTGATTTAATATGGGTTTCTGCATGAAATTCTTGTGTGCGCAACTCCTCCTACATTTATCAATCAATTTGGACGAAAGTTTACAGACATCATCACTACTAAGTGAACATGCGCATATTCCAAAATTTTTGAGCTGTGGTAATTTTAACTAGGTTATCTCCCTTTAACTTAGATTTATTATGGGTTTCTACATGAAATTCTTGTGCGTGCAACTCCTCCTACATTTATCAATCAATTTGGACCAAACTTTTCAGACATCATCACTACTAAGTGAACATGCGCATATTCCAAGATTTTTGATCTGCGACAATTTTAACCAGGTTATCTCCCTTTGACTTAGATTTATTATGTCTTTCCGTTCGAACAAATTCTTGTGTGCGCAACTCCTCCTACATTAATGAACCGATTTTGATGAAACCTTTCAAACATCATCTCTACTAAGTGAACATGTGCATATTCCAAACTTTTTGATCTGCGACAATTTTAACCAGGTTATCTCTCTTGAACTTTGATTTAATATGGGTTTCTGCATGAAATTCTTGTGTGCGCAACTCCTCCTACATTTATCAATCAATTTGGACGAAAGTTTACAGACATCATCACTACTAAGTGAACATGCACATATTCCAAAATTTTTGAGCTGTGGCAATTTTAACTAGGCTATCTCCCTTTAACTTTGATTTATTATGGGTTTTCAAATGGGATTCTTGTGTGTGCAACTCCTCCTACATTAATGAACCGATTTTGAATACATGTTGCACATTGTAAATGTGTTTTCCAAATGTAAACCATATATGTATGGGCTCTTTAAGTATTCAGTGCTGTTCTGTGGAAGGCCACATGCAAATACAAATTTCAACAACAAAAAATGATCTTTATGTATACATTTCCTTATGGCCTTCGCCTACATGATCAGAAGTGCATTCTTCTAAAAACCCAAAGTGGGGGTATTAATCACCTTCAGTGATAGTTCTAGTTTCAAACTTGTCATCACATTTCAAAGAAAACTGTTGAGGAATTTTATTCTCAAGTTTATTATGACTCTGTATCTGCAACTGGTCTCTGACTTTTAATCTGATTGATTTGATATGTTGTACACTGAACAACCATGATTAGAACATCATGTGTTGTTGCTAGTTGCAGATTTATGGACTGTGGTGCAGCAGGGGAGATGGAGGGGGGTATCTTTTTTGTGTCATCCTTAGATGGCACATTTTTAGCTCAACTTTGGCAAAGCCAAATTTGAGCTTTTGTCATGGCCCATCGTCCGTCTGTCCGTACATCAGCAATTGGATACGGCTGGGGCTAGAGGCTGTATTTATGAACCTATCTTTATGAAACTTCTTGGGTACCTTTGTTATGACCGTGGGACGAGAACAAATGTTTTTGGGTGCGGTCCGAAATTCAAGATGGCCGCCAGCCTCCATTTTGTACCGACGATGCAGAAATCCGTTTTTTGTACAGAACTTCCATATGAAAGCTCTGATTTGAATATTTTTTTGTATGAATGTTTAGTACCATGAGATACATTACATATCATACGGTTTTTTGTCTCGTGCTTAAATTATGCAAATTAGACTAACTTTGATTTATTTTGTGTTTCTTTCAGCACTGTCAGTGCAAATGCCAATATGGCTCAGGCTAGAGGCTGATCTTTACGAAACTTCTTGGGTACCTTTGTTATCACCGTGGGACGAGAATGAGTGTTTTTGGGTCTGGTCCGAAATTCAAGATGGCCACTGGCAGACATTTTGTTCAAAATTAGGGGCAATCAGATTTTTGCGCAGAACGTACACATGAAAGTTCTGATTTGAATAATTTTTTGTATAAATGTTTAGTACCATGGGTACATCACATATAATACGGGTTTGTTTTCTCGTGCAGAAATTATGCAAATAGGATGAACTTTGATTTTTTTCAGTGCTACTTGCACACAGTAAGTACACATGTCAATACGGCTCGGGCAAGAGGCTGTATTTATCAACCGATCTTCACGAAACTTCTTGGGTACCTTTGTTATCACCTTTGGACGAGAACGAGTGTTTCTGAGTGCGGTCCAAAATTCAAGATGGCTGCCAGTGGCCATTTTGTACCGAAATTAGGTCCAATCAGTTTTTAGTCCCCTACTGGAACTGTAAGGGAACTATAGGATTGCACTCTGTCCGTCTGTCCATCCGTCCGTCCATCTGTCCTTCTGTCTGTCTGTCTGTCTGTCTGTCTGTCTGTTTTTTATGTTACCACCTCTCCCTCCAACATACTTTAAGCTACACCTTTCATATTTGGTACATGGATAAATGGTTCTGAGGGGATGATGCACGCTCAAAATTTTTTTTTCAAAATTCAAGATGGCGGAATGGCGGCCATTTTTGTTGTGTTTTTTAAGCTTTTTTTCTCTATTTTCATGTTACCACCCCTCCCATCAACATGGTTCAAGCTACACCTTTCATATTAGGTACATGGATAAATGGTTCTGAGGGGATGATGCACGCTCAAAATTTTTTTTTCAAAATCCAAGATGGCGGAATGGCAGCCATTTTTGTTGTGTTTTTTAAGCTTTTTTTCTCTATTTTCATGTTACCAACCCTCCCACCAACATGGTTCAAGCTACACCTTTCATATTTAGTACATGGATAAATGGTTGAGGGGATGATGCACGCTCGAAATTTTTTTTTCAAAATCCAAGATGGCGGAATGGCGGCCATTTTTGTTGTGTTTTTTAAGCCTTTTTCTCTATTTTATGTTACCACTGCTCCCTCCAACATGGTTCAAGCTGCACTTTTCATATGTGGTACATGGATAAAGGGGTTGTGAGGGGATTATGCGTGCTCAATATTTTTTTTCAAAATCTAACATCTGTCTGTCTGTCCGTCTGTCTGTCTGTCTGTCTGTTTTTATGTTACCACCTCTCCCTCTAATATGCTTCAAGCTACACCTTTCATATTTGATACATGGATAAATTTTTTTTTTCTCTATTTTCATGTTACCACCCCTCCCACCAACATGGTTCAAGTTACAATTTGCATATTTGGCACATGGATAGAGGGTTGGGAAGGGATGATGCACGTTCAATATTTTTTCTTCAAAATCCAGGATGGAGGCCATTTTTGTTGTGTTTTTTAAGCTTTTTTCTCTATTTTATGTTACCACCCCTCACTCCAACATGGTTCGAGCTACACTTTTTATATCTGGCACATGGATAGAGGGTTGTAATGGGATGTTGCACGTTCAATATTTGTTTTCCAAAATTCAAGATGGCGCCATGGCAACCATTTCTGTTACGTTTTTTAAGCTTTTTTCTCTATTTTTTGTTACCACTGCTCCCTCCAACATGGTTCAAGCTGCACTTTTCATATATGGTACATGGATAAAGGGGTTGTAAGGGGATTATGCACGCTCAATATTTTTCTTTCAACAATATTTTTTTTTCAAAATCCAAGATGCTTATATACTCTAGTGTCTTTTGTGACAAAAACACCTTATGTCACAAAAGTGTCGTAGGGGACTAATACCACCTCGGTGGTCAAACACTGTTTGTCACAACTTCTATACAGCTTGTATTTATGAACTGATCTTCACAAAACTTCTTGGGTACCTTTGTTTTCACATTGGGACAGGAATGAGTGTGTTTTGGGGTGCCTTTGTTATCATTGTGCTATGAGAACGAATATTTTTGGGTTCAGTCAGACCCACTCTGGGACTCAAAGATTTCTTTTCTAGTTTAGCAGCTGACTGTCACCCACCTTTACAATACTTTACCTATACATTTGTTACAGGCTACGGTCAATATTTATGTACAGACCGTTACAATACTTTATATGTACCTTTGTTATCAGGTCATTACCTGGATGTTTGTCATTGCTGTGTCACATACTATACATGTACATGTCTTGACAAATTGAGCTACAGTGTCATTGACACTTTCATTTAGTTTTTCTGTGTTTTATTATCCCCCGCCAACAAAATTGGAAGGCAGGTATTGAAATGGTGTTTTTCCACCCATCAGTCCATCAGTCCGTCTCTCACAAAACTTTTTCCACATAACTCCCCCTACAGTTTTCATGGGATATTTATGAAACTTGGAGTGAATTATCTTCCCATGGGATCCCCGGGAAGTGAAGCAGTGCCTGTTCACTGCTGTAAACAGGCTCTGTTTTACTGGTAAAATAGGACCCAGCCACCAATGCTTGGGAGTTGCAAACCCTCTCTAAAATGGGCAACATGGCTTATTAACGCTCACCCCTGGTCTTGAGTTGATATTCATGTTGTGGTCATGATTAGCCATTATGCAAAAATTTGTGACCTTAAACACCAAAAAATAAATAAATGAATAAATAAATAAATAAATAGATGTAGATGTGCATATGGGCAGGAATTTCTGATTCAACAGCCTTTGTGCAGTTACAGCCCTTGGTAAATTGGTAAATTTCCAGAAAAAATGCTTGTCTACTTAACTTCTACATTTTTAACAGGATTTTTGTGAAACACGGTGTGAAGTTTTGGTATCAAGCGCTGACGTGTATGTGGGCAGGAATTGTTTTTTTTTCACCAAATTTTGCACAGTTATAGCCCTTGGCAATTGAAATATCCAGCAAAAATGCTTGTCCGTTTAACTCCTCCTACATTTTTTATAGGATTTTTATGAAACTTGGTATGAAGTATCAGTATGAAGTGTAAATTTTCATATGTGCAGGAATTTTTCATTCAACAATTTTTGCGCAGTTACGGCTCTTGCTAAAAGCCAAATTTTCTGCACAAATGCTTATCTGCCTAAATTCTCCTGTATTTTTCATAGAATTTTTATTTATCAAAGTCAGGACGGGGATATTGAAATGGCATTCGGTTGTTCATTTGTCAGTTTGTCTGTCTGTCTGTCCATCCATCAGTCTCAGTCCTTCCATTCATCCTTTTGTCCATTTATTGAGCCGAGTGAAGTATTTAACCGTGTCATTGAATGTTTGGAGGGATAAACTAATCAGTTTGCTGTATGCGACAATCCATGCACCACCTGAGTGTATTTCCATCCAAGTGTTCATCTTTTCTTGATATCCTTGTATACTTACTCCTATCACTACTCATTAAGTCAGCGGGAGATATGGATGTTGTTTCTTGTTCTGCTTATACATGTCAATAATACTATAATTAATTAGTAATTGTTAATGCTATTGCTTCATTGGTTTATTCCCCAAATGCCTACTGGACTGAAAACAAAACCTAATCAAGTTGCTGGATTAAGAGGCTCCTTGAGGTGAATTATGTTATATTTGTAAGGAATTATAGTTTATTCCACGAACGCCAACTGGACAATTCAATTCAATATACAAAATAACACTAGCTAATTAGATATATTTTTATTGAAAATAATTGAAACAAATTAAATTAAACATGAGGATCACATCGTTAGCAATTGTATACATGAATAATGCTTTATAATATCGGCAAAATCAAATATTTTACATTTTTCCAGCATAAGATGAACAATGAATGGATGTATGAATGAATGAATGAATGAATGAATAAATGAATGAATGAATAAATGAACGAATAAATGAATCAATGAATCAATAAATAAATGAATGAATGAATAAATGAATGATTATAATATCTACAAAATCATATAAATTTATCCTAAATACAGTAACTGGGATGCAGAATCTGCATATGACATCAGGTCGATGGTTCCATTCTGGTATCCAAAATGGATAAACGGTGGTCACTCTCTGGAAACATCTGTGTATTGGGTTGTGGGCTGCTGTTTCAAAGTCTGTCAAATGGCACTGGTAGGAGCAAATGCTCAACCCAATTCATTCATCTTGTCTATGAACAAAGTAAAGAACCTGGTGTAGATATCTGCACTTTTTCCTGGTAGAAAAGTATATACAACTGGTGTCATTTTGTATTCAATCACAATGTGTATGCTGTAAATCTGATAGAATAGACAAGGACATGTGTAGAAGGTGCCGTCACAGAAGAATGTCTCCGAAGTTGCTAGGTCTTGGAGGTTGTCTGTAGTGGCAAATTCGATTATCCTGCCTGTGTGGTTGCTGTTGTCCAAGAGTAAACATCTGTCTCCAGTTGTTGTTTCTGTCCATCTACCCTCAAGTGTTATGACAGCCTGAGTCTTTGGAAGTGATGGTGTCTGTTTTTGGCGAGATCTGTACAAAGATGATTTAGCTGAGTTAAATGTTGGTAGACACTCGACGACTTCTTTGCTGGTATCATCCCATTCGTTGTCACCAAGCTTGTTGAATTCCTCTGCGAAGATGGTGGGGATTGGTCTGACCTCCTCTCTGCATCGCATGGTAACCTGGTTCATTATACTTTTGCAACTACTTTTGTATGGTCTGCTGGAGGGTTGTGGGGCTGTCTTCCAAATCCAACTGGTATGTTGTTAGACATTGAAAATGAAGCAGAACATCCTGGTACTGTGCATCTCCAGAAGAGTTTGTCTGTTCTTCTATGGTTTACTAAGTAGATAAATCCATCAAGTGCCAAGTATTGCCCTCCTTTTCTGTTGGTAATAAACTTAACATTCACTTGTCTTTGCTGAATTAGTAAGTAAGTGGAATGACACATGAATAAAAGGCGCACTGGGACAATGTGGGATTGAAATCCCTTGCAGCCCGAATAACTTTATTTGCTTATGAGTCCACGAAAGTCGGAAGCGAGAGCCAATAATATTATTTGGTTTGGGTGTGTGTATTGGCAGTAGGGTAGTGGGTTGAGATCCCCGAGAACCTCAAACTGGAAGATGGCTAGGAAATTTGTATAACTACAAGAGTTCTGCTCCATGTTTGCTTGGAGAGGTGGGCATATTTATGGCAATACTGAAACCGCAGTTTGGTGGTTATTTTAGAAAAAAGAAAAAGAAACCCAAACAGTAGCTGGTTTGGGAGCAGCCCCAGCATATTATTCTTAATGGTTACAAAAAGGAAAAAATCCACCAATATGTGTTTTTGAAAGCTGGGAGTCATCCATCAGCCTATAAGGGAGAGTGGATGCTGAGCTTTGGCCATCTGGTCTGTCTCCAGGGGAAACAGATGATGGGGTGATAAAAAAATCCCCAAAACACACGCACACATACTCAGACACACACCAATGCCCTTAAAAGGGCTGTTATATCTTATTCAAATATTTAATTAAAATCTGTACTCTTCCCAGCCAGGCAAGCATGTTTCAATCCTTGCTTGGTGTTTCGTGTGTATGTTAACTGAAAGAAGGCAGGTTGTTTCAATTCCTCATGCGCTTCGTCTGCCATTTCCATGCGTCTTCTAGATAGGAGTATTGCAAGAAAATTATCGAGTGTTCAGTTAGAAAAGTTATAGGTAGAGAGAGATAGGAATCCGCTATTATTATTATTATGACTGTTGTCTGATTGTTGCTATGGGTGGGGCAAGGGATGTGTTTCTTTGAAACCCACTCCCCACATGCAGAGTTGCGAGGCAATCCTCACATATCCTCACTGACTCCACTCCTCCACATCATTATTAGAGAAAGATAGAAGTTTGTTATTATATATTGTAGCTGGTGTTTGATTGTTGCTTTTACCGGGCGAGTAATGGGTTTCTTCGTAGCCCACTTACCACATGTAGAGTTGCGAGGCAATCCTCACAGACTCGTTCCTAAATTTCTCATTGAGTAGTGAGGCAATCCTCACTGATCCCACGCAATTTAATTCTAATGAATAATCCTAATTTCCTATGGCTTATTTTGTTTTTTTGTTAGGGCTTCGGTGTTCGTTCTCCTCTACCATTAATTCCCTATATTGGTGTCTGCTGAGGGTTTTGTTAAATTATTTTGTAGGTCTTGTAATCGCATTTCAATCGTGCTTCAGTAGTGTTGCGAGGCAGTCCTCATAGACTCAATCCTAAAGTTCTCAATGAGTAGCGAAGCAAAATCCTCCCTGACTGAACGCAATTTAATTCTATTGAAAATTTTTGATGAATGAGACATGAATGAAAGGTTTTAGCGTGCCGAAGGCGCGCAGGGATGATGTGGGATTTTCAAATCCCTTACGAGAATGAGACATCTCAGTTCTCCATCCTTTATATGGCATTTCTCATAAGTTTGAACTACTGAAGTTTTTCACACTCCACGAATATTAAACTTGAAGTGTGCTCATGCATATTAAGATTTAAAAGAAGCATATATGGGCTGTTCTTATAATTCATTTGAACTGTGCTCATACATAATAAACTGTGATACCTGTTACTTGATTATGTGTCGTTTTAGTGCAGTAGTCATTCAGAAAAAAAAAATGTAAATGTAAGTTTCTTCCCCATGGGAACCCCGGGAAGTAAGCAGCACTTGTTTACTGTGGTAAACCAGTTCCGCTTTACTAGTAAAATAGGACCCAGTCACCAATGCTTGGGGTGAAAGTCCTCTAAAATGGGCAACATGTAGATCAACGATTGACTAAACTTGACTTCATCTCCATGTTGTGTCACGATTAGCCATGGTGCATAAATATGTGACGTTAACCACCAACAAACAAACAAATGTAAGTTTCACCCTCAGTAGACCCCATAATCCACCAACTTGATTAGGTGTTGTTTTAGTCCAGTAGTCGTTCGGGGAACACGCCACTTCATTAACCTGGGCTTATATTTCAACGAGAATCTGAGAATTGATTCATGCAATGATTCGTGCAACAAAATCAATGTGAATCCATGTAGAGTCTTGCTGCACCTCTTCTAGGATTCATGTGAAAAGAATGATTCAGTTTAACCCTTTACCTTACATTGCGTCAGCAAATTCACTAAAACAAGGCGAACCTGACCTGAAATATCCTGACACCATGTCTATAAAATTGTACAAATATGGCTGTCATTGGATTGAGCCACAATGACATTTGTATTTGTTAGGTTTTATTAGTAAATATAGTTTATTTTTTTAAGAAATTCGGTTTATGTTTTAAAAATTAAAATGCTATGTTGGGAAAAAGGGTTAACATGTGTTATCAGTATACATCAGTGGTTCAACCATGGTGGCCTCATGGGGTCCTCACGACAGGTATGGATTCTCGCAAACATTTTCACGAGAATCCAATGAATTTGCCCAAATTTAGATGAAATATAAACCCTGTTAAAAATCTTTTTTCAGGCCTCCTGCATGGTCCTTTTGGCTGCCACATGCTCTCTTTTAAAACCAATGCAGACTTAAAAAATAAAAATTAAATAGTTTATGTGTGTTATTTTACATAAGTTAATAAATTTGTCCCTTGAGTGAAACAAGGCTTTGCAATGCTTTTGCTTTTGCATTCCAAAGCTTTCTTGCATTCAAGGGATGAAATACATGTACACCACCACCTATGTTATTCTGTAGATTATGAGGCCTAAAACATAAAACAAACCAAGAACACAAACTTTTGATGGCAGAGAAATAATTATAAAAATAAATAAAAAAACTGCCTGCCCACATGCAGTTTTAGAAAAAATGGCCTGAGAAACAGATCTATTTTGTGGGGCCTTAACATATGAAGTTGAGGATGCTGGATGTAGGTAACAAAAATTATAGGCTTCATATTCTGTGGATGTGAATTTATATTCTCTTCGGCGGCGTAGACTTTGTGCTGGTTTGCATTATGGGGGACTACAGGAAGTCTCTCTCTCTCTCTCTCTCTCTCTCTCTATGTGTGGATTTGCTTTATCACAATTTATGGAAGAGTGCCTAAAGGCACTCTCCTCTTTGTTGACCAAGACAAATTGGGCACACTACCGGATAGTGCACATGTATATGCATAGAAGGGGGCTTTTCTTGCTCACCGTTTGATTCTCTGAAAATAAATAAAAAATAAAATTCTCCACTCCCTCACTCTAGAGATGGGCGATATACCATAAATACCATTCGGTATTTGTATTGAGCCAATACCGATTTACCGTACTGAGGGGATCTCAATATACCAGAATTTGGGTATCGAAAAATATTACCAACATAAGTTAAATAATAAAAGGGTAAACAACAGAAAATTAATCAAAATTCCAGACAAGAAAAACCTTCAACTGTTTTTCTAAATCTAAATCCATTTGCCACTGGTCATGTGATTTGGGCCCTGCGGTTACTCGAATTTCGAGTCGAAATCGACTTGACTTGTTTCCGATTTGCGGATGTCCTTTTTCTTGAGTCGGTTCAGTCCCAATAAACGACAGAGTTTTCATTGTGAATTCTTTCTTTAAATGATGCAGTAATCCAGTTTGGCCTCGAAAGAAACAGGAAAATATGTTACAAAACCCTATTCGTGTAACTGGTAAATGATACCAACACGATTTACTGACACCTCATCGCGTCCTTAGTAAAGTAGGCATTATACATAAGTCGTAACAAGGTTCAAAACGGTTGTTTCTCACGTGATTTAGGTGGCGAAAGAACGTTAAATCCCTTTCTGTTGAGAATAAATTGGGCTGTCGGTTTTATAAGACTCAACTCGAAAATTGACTCGCCTCGCGAGTTTTAAACTAGAATCGAATTGAGAATCGATTCAAACTGAAATATCCGACTTGCAGGGCCCTACATTTGATGTAACAACAAAGCTGGGAGAAAATACCCAAGGGGTATTTTCTCTCAAATAACCAGTGACGAGTGCCCTTGTCCCTTCCAACCTTAACAATTCTGCAACTTTATCTGCTGTAAATGGTGACCATTAGCTGAGGAGTATACCCAAAATATCATTGGATATTGATGTTGGTGTGCGTACATGTATGTTGTTGACACCCAATACCATACTGATACCAAGGTAAATCATTCTAAATTAAAAATACCAATACCAAAATCGAATTGGAAAAATTAATACCGTCTGGCTGTACCTCACTCCAATTTAACCCTTTACCCAACATAACGGTCAAAACCGGCCAGTGCTATTCTAAAAAATCGCCAATTAATTTTCATTATTTTTTCATTTTTTGTCTCAAAAACATAGGTTTTGACAACTCATTGGAACGAGCTCATCGAGCTCGTTCCAATGAGGGGTCATAATCTATGTTTTTGAGACAAAGAATGAAAAAAAATTAGTTATTTGAAAATTTTTTTTACTAGTGTCGTCTGCTTTTCCTGTTAGGTAAAGGGTTCAAAATAATTCTAACGATATTTTGTGAGTTTATTTTTTATGGCCCCATTCATTGAAAATAATTAGAAGGGTTTTTTTTGCCACTGCTGTTTGTTGAACAGTTGATGTTTGGTTTCAGTACTTCACCTTATTTGTTAACATTAATGGTATATCTATTTTTCAGAGTCAAGGAGCTTGGACCAAATGGCCCATCTGAGAGTAAAGCTGCTGATATAACAGTTCCCAACAACGTAGGAGTTTTGTCTCCAAAACAGTGTGATCTAGCTATGCTCAAAACATCAAATGTAAGTCGAGAAAAACTTAAATCTTTAAGGCTGTCCCACAAGGACTTAAAAACTAGGATTGTCCTGGAACTTTGCTAATTAATTTGGAGGCTCTTGAAACGTTGAAATTAATTTGGATGTTCTTTCATGTACCTAAATTATTCTGTTATCTGTTAAAGTGCTTGGAAATTGGAAAGAAATTTATTGATAAGGCCTAAAACAAGTAAAAAATCTGTTACTCAGGCCCTCCTGCATGGTTCTTTTGGCAGCTGCATGCTGTCTTTTTCTTACCAATGCAAACTTAAAAATATTAAAAATTAAATGGTTTATATCTTATATTTTACCCAAGTTAATAAAATTGATAAACTTTTCCTTTGAGTGCAACAAGGCTTTCAAATGCTTTACTACTGCAAAACCTTCTTACACACAAGGGACATGAAAAACCACCATCCATGCTGTTCTGTAGATTATGAGGCCTAAAACATAAAACAAACCAAGAACATGAACTTTTGATGATAAAGAAATAATTACAAAGGTTAAAAAAAAACAACTCCTGCCCACCCACATGCAATTTTACAAAAAATGGCCAGAGAAACAAGATCTACTTTGTGGGGCCTTAAGGTCAAATTTGCTCCAAGGGCATGACAAACAGTACAGTGTTTGCATGCTGTATGTAACTGACAGATTAATCTTTTAATAATTAGACAATAACAAGTTACACAAATTGCACAGAACAAGTAACATTTTTGTTGTGTGTTTGGGAAATGATTTTTGTGAGGCATGGTTAGGGTGAAACTAATGTACAGTTTTCAGTCCTCAATGTACTGCAGAATGTTTAAAAAATAATTGGCTCTTTTACCAGAAAAGGTCTTTGAATAACAAAGATATTCCATTATTTAGAATATTGTGAGCAACTTGAATATTTTCATGATGAATTGACTCTTATAGATAACAGAGACCTCTTCTTTATTATATATTATTGGGAATGCAGTGGCTCAGTGGTTAAGACTAGGGCTGTCGCGATTATTCGATTAGACGACTAACCGTCGACTATTGAAGTAGTCGACGTTTTTTATTTTTAGTCGATCGTCGTTCATTTTCAAGGTGGTACACGTCTACTACACGTCGGGGCTAAATTGCATTGTTTTGTGAGGTGAATGATCAATGAAGGTGAATAACTTTAAATATCTAACCATAGTTAACATTCATATCCGGAAGACTGTACGACTGTCACTGGCTGTGTAAGAAAGAACACTCACAGTTACTCGAGAAGAATAGATTCTTCTGAATTTCTCCAGTCTTGTACACACGAATGCACCCATTGGAAAACCCGAAGCGCGGAAGTGACAAAATTATGACGAAAGTCAGAACGTCAGATCACTTCTCAAAGTTCGGAACTGCAGACTAAGATCCAATTTTAACAACTGACGAGGGAATGCATAGATCTCAATGTTCAAAATTTCGAGAAACTTTTTGCAGAAAGGAAACATATGCAGGAACGTTCTTTGGTAAATTCATTTTAATTCATCGGCTTCAATCTAGTTCAAACTTGGACCCGCAGTCAGTAATATTATTTTTGGGGTTGGTACGTCCTACAGGACGTACCAACCCCAAAAATTATATTACGGACTGTGGGTCCAAGATTGGACTACATGTAGCTTCAGTCGGGACCGATTTGTTGTTCCCACAACCCCACTTCGTCTGAACACACTGGTGCCATTGTCATTTTCAGAGTTTTACGAACAGAAGAATGATTTGCTAAAAAATCATGGGAAGCGACTATTAATCGACTAACCGTCGATTACTGGTCACGATTAGTCGATTACAAAAAATGATAGTCGCGACAGCCCTAGTTAAGACATTGGACTTCAAACCGAAGGGTCCATGGTTCAATCCCACTAGGGGTAACTGCATTGTGTCTATGGATAAGGCACTTAA
Organism: Pictodentalium vernedei; assembly: GCA_031216915.1. Classification (NCBI taxonomy): domain Eukaryota; kingdom Metazoa; phylum Mollusca; class Scaphopoda; order Dentaliida; family Dentaliidae; genus Pictodentalium; species Pictodentalium vernedei. The sequence goes on along the minus strand of CM062291.1, from coordinate 442,703,117 downwards.
TTCACATGGTGGTGCTGTGTAGTGAGGTGTACTGCATGTTAATGGTGCTCTTGTCTTCAGCTGATTCTAATCCTGCTTGTGTGGAGTTAGTATATTGGAGATGCTTTGCAGTCACTCTCCACTGCTTGGTGGTTCTCTGTGTACTCCAGCTTCCTCCACCTGTAAAACTGTCTGACATGAGGCAACCCTGGTTGCTGAAAGTGTCATTAAACCAAAAATAATAAAAATGATGTATTACAAATTATTCAGGCCTTTAAATTCTTCCCAAATAACGACAGTAAATGCTGTGCCCAAATAAGATAATTACACCCAAATTATGCAGAGTTTGAAACTTTTTCAAAGTTCTGCAGTGTTTCGGCAATATATAGTTTGGCCAGGTTTCCTTGATGCTTGCAATATACCTTAGAGCTTACCTTTGAATCAAACAATGCAACAGATAAATAATAAAAAAAAAAAAAAAAAAAAACCCCACAGAGTTCACCACAGAAAAGCAATCGCCATCGGCAGTGTCATATACGACAGAGTCGATGCCGATTGCTTTTCTTTGGCAAATTCTGTATGATCATCTTGAAGCTGGAGATCTATTATATTCATGTTTGAGGCATTTCCTATTAAACGTCATGCATAATTTACATTCATATAAGACTTTAGCTTATCACTGGGAAACTAAGAAGCCTTCTCGATTAAACTTATGTCAAGGGGTGGTGGGAACCAGTGATAGTGGTGAAGACCTATAACAAGGGGTTGTAAATTGTCATTTTAAGAGGGGGACCTAAAACAGACGCCAAGAAGAAGAAAATACCAGTGCTTTTCTCCAACCATGCAGGCCATGATACGGCTGATCCATATTTGCCATTGTGCCCAAATTAGACTGATCTAAAGGTCTGAAATTATTGTTCTTAAAATGAATCATATTGAAGCCGTAGCCTCTGACAAACACAAACTTGTTTTCAAGTTTCTGATCTATTTCTGATCCATTTCTGAACCATTACTAATTGTCCTGTTGTATATAATGTGGGGTTTGTTTTTAATACAGCAAGAAGAGGTGACAGATGAGTTAATGACATTCCATGAAGCAGTTAACCAAATGCAAGAAATGGAGGAAGAAGTCCAAGATGAACATAGAACACTTATTGACGTATGTATCATCATGTTAGGTTTACCTATGTAAGACTCATTATAAGTTTCAGTTTTCATCCACTACTTGTCATCCATTCATTTGTTGAAAACTGTCATGGCATATCTCTTGGCTGGTTAAGTGCTGGAATCACATATTTGATCTTCATTCCTAAGATTGGTACCGCATTTTGAAAAAATTTTTCTGTGAAGGTGCGTAAACTTCTAGCAGAAGCAAAATCATTTTTATCAGTTTGAATTTGTCTTGTTACAGTTCATTGTAGAGTGCCTAGAGGCACTCTCCAGTGAATTGTAACAAGGCAAAGAAATGTGAACACAAACTCTTTTGACCCAAAAAGTTAATTAATTTCGGCATTCATGTACTCGGCAGTATTTTCTTCTGTTTAAACCCTTTTCAGGTGTGTCAGCTATATGGCGCTGTTTCCATTAGCAAAAAAAAAAAAGTTTATCTCGTATTGCTCATGTCAAGTTTTGTTAACATCCGAGACCTATGGTTTGGGCGATGGTCGGGGTGAGCTGGCAGGTGTCCTGGTTTCTCTCTGTCGGCTTTTGACCAACAAGTTTTCTAAACTCGTTAACTTTAAAAATGCTTGGTGGAATGAGATGTGTGTGGTATACAAGTGTATCCTACCGTTGTTTAGCCTAAGGTACGATGCCATCAGTTTTATTTGCCACAGTCTAATCAGAGTTATAGACTTTATAGACTTGGTATTTTTCTCATATTTGTTTGTTTTTTTAGGCGCTAACTTTTAACATACGTGGTGGAATGGCATCATATTTGGTGTGCGAGTGTATTGCTCATCGATGTCTATGAGGTGTTGCTCTGCTTATTTATTCTCAGAGTTATCGCTGACCTGGAATTTCTGTTGCGTTCACAATCCAGTTGGTTGTCATGTTTCACTCTCCTGAAATGTGCTGGTGGTAATAGTCAGATCTCTGTCTCTGTATATTCAAGAATTTCTTGCCAGAAAGTTTGTCATGTTTCACTCCTTAAATGTGGTAATAATCTGATCTCTGTCACAGTACTTTCACGAATCTTTTGCTGAAAGTTTGTCATGTTCTACTCTCCTGACCTGGGGTAGTAATAGTAATCAACCTCTGTCTAAGATCATTCACGAATCTCTTGCTCGAAAGTTTGTCATGTTTCAGTCTCCTGAAATGGGGTAGTAATAGGAGTCAAATTGCTGCTCTATCACAGTACATTCACGAATCCCTTGTCAGAAACTGTGTCATGTTCCACTCTCCCCAAAATGTTGTAGTTGTTGCAGTCTGATCTCTGTCCTAGAATGTTCACGAATCTTACACCCAACATATAATATATATATTCCTCCATCATAGACAGACCGAAGCATGAGCGATCGAGTTGGAGGGGAACAATCTCCTCTCTCTCTCTCTCTCATCTGAGAATTCTCCACCGGAATGACTTCACGAGCCGTAAAAACACTCTAAAATGCAAACGGAAATTACACAGGTTTTTTAGTCGAGTTTTCACGAAGTCAAACTTGACTTATAGTTTGATGAAGTGGTGGGCGGGCGGCGGTTGTAAACAATTGGTTTCCGGACAATAACTTTAGTTCTATTTGATGCACCTTTACCAAAATTATACCAGAGGTTACCCTATAGGAAAGGAAGACACCTATCGATTTCAGAGTCTCGCACCCCAAGGTCAAGGTCACTGTTACTATAAATAGAATATTTTGTGACAAATTGGTTTCCAGGCAATAACTTTAGTTCTATTTGACGCACCTTTACCAAACTTATACCAGAGGTTACCCTATAGGAAGGGAAGACATAGGAAGGGAAGTCACCTATTGATTTCGGAGTCTGGGACTCGAAGGTCAAGGTCACTGTTACTATAAATAGAATGTTTTATGACAAATTGGTTTCTGGGAAATAACTTTAGTTCTACTCGATGCACCTTTACCAATCTTATACCAGAGGTTACCCTATAGGAAGGGAAAACACCTATTGATTTCGGAGTCTGGGACTTCAAGGTCAAGGTCACTGTTACTATAAATAGCTTATTTCTTCAGAATTTAATGTCAAAACTCGACTTCTGGATCTGTGATCCTCTTGCTGGATTTTTTTTTTGCATTTATTGATTTCTAGTTCCTCATTTGAGTGATCACAGCCACAATCAGCCAACTCTATCGATAAGGCACTTGAGAATTCTAACAAAAAATTATACGTTTTCAGATTCAAATTGTGCGTCATTCACATCACCCACTTTAGATTTCTTTCCAAAAGTGGGGTTGATAGCCACAAGACGACATGCAACTTTAAAACTCTAAATTGATTTTTGTGTAAAAAAAAATCTGTCATTTAATCTCCGCTTTGAAAGCATTTGCGTATATCCACTGTCATCTGGTGAAAAAATGGGATGAATTCTCAGACTGAACTCTAATTGAGCGATCTTGAAATTTTCTACGATGTCTATGCCAATGTTGCTCTGCTTACTGGCTGTCAGCACTTTTCAACAGAGCCATGATGGTGGCTTCTAGCACTCAAAACAGTTAAACACCAGTGGTTTTATATGTCAAGTAAGTACATGTACAGGTGAGTTTCAACTGAGAAAAACAACCTCCAAATAAAATACATTCTGGCGTACAAATATACTCTCAGCATTTGTCCCAGGAGCTTGCTTTTTGCACTTCCCAAACAAGCCAGGCCTGATATAATAATCAGGATTTTATCAAGTCATCCATAAAAGTGTTTGAAATTTATGGTATTTTCAATAACAGAGTATTGTGGAGTATGAAATCAAAAACAGTTTGAAGTATTGCTGGGTAACAATGAACATTAAACCTTCAACTGAGCCGTCACATTCTAATCAGTAATGCAGAGTGTGTCTGTGTTATTTGTAAAATTTGTAGAACTGAGTGACTTTTTCAACTGTAACCAACATCAATATTATTACATACTCTCACCTGTTGAATGATAGTGAATTCCCCGTGGGAACCCCGGGAAGTAAGCAGCACTTGTTTACTGTGGTAAACCAGTTCCGCTTTACTAGTAAAATAGGACCCAGTCACCAATGCTTGGGGTGAAAGTCCTCTAAAATGGGCAACATGTAGATCAACGATTGACTACACTTGACTTCATCTCCATGTTGTGTCACGATTAGCCATGGTGCATAAATATGTGACGTTAACCACCAACAAACAAACAAACAAACAGTGATAGTGAAGGCTGAATAATAGTGAAGGTGCAAATTTTTGTACGAAATTAATAATAGTGAAGCTGCTGAATAATAGTGAAGATATACATGTTCACCAAAAAGCATTCTTTTGTTCCATTGTTTGACCAGGTATTCATATTCCATGAATACCTGTCTTCGAGAGCCAGTGTGTAAGTTAGTTACCAACTTCGTTGTCAGAATTCATGAACATCAACAACCTGAGAACTGTAAATTTTTTTCATTATTTTAGAAATCATAAATAATTTGGTTTTAAAAATAAAATTGCAACAAAAAAGAAATATTGCTAATGACCATTTTCGACATTCATCTCTGTGAGTGCTATTCACAAAAATCACAATTTTTTTCATTCTTTAAACGCAAAAACACCACTTAGTCCCACCACTTCTCACCCACCTTTGGATGGAAAGAGTACATTTAACTTGTTACAATGATGGGTCAAAAGCTATAGATTAAGGAAAGAAATGGAATTGTCAGTCACACAAGACATGTTTTTGCAAGAACTGTTATTCTCTCCACTTTTTTGTTTATTCTTTTTTCTACCGTTTATTAAATTGTTTTCAAGATGGTAAGTATGTTGTGGCCGTATTATTTTTATGCATTTTAATGTTAATTGATGGTGGAAAATTGCTTCAAAACCGTTAAAACCATTTAAGAAAATTAAAATAAAATCATCGTTTCGCCCTTCATGCCCGGGTCATTTAGCCCCGAATATAGGGGGCGAAATGACCCAACACCTTCTGCCCTCTAACTTATTCTTGACACTGGTGTCGGTCCACCAACCCTTCCTTACTCCAAAAAAGTTTCATACATCCCCATACTATCTATACCCCCCTCCAACACCGCATAAAATGTCTTCTAGAAACATCGAATCCATAATTTATCTTACCATAAAAATATAACACTCTTTGTCAATCAGCCAGAGTAAGGGTCTGAATCGGCCAGAGTGAGGGTGTCCAAATCGGTCAGATTGAGGGTCTCAATCAGTCAGAAAATAGGGTCCAAAATCATCCAAGGTCTGACTCTGCCAAGGTTCGAATCAGCTGGTATTCGTCGTGTCACCACGACGAAAGGATGAGTAGCGCTCAGTGAAAAATTGAGTTACTGTAGCTATTACAACCCACAGTAGATTCATGCATACGTATATTTTCTACTGAGTTGATATTGTCAAGATTAACAAAAAACAGCATCATTATTTTGGGCTACATGCCAAGTGCTAGTAGCTAGGACAGGATGAGGTGCTTTTAACCCTTTACCCAATGCAGACGATATCAAAATTTATTATTTTAAATATCATTTTCTAAAATTTTTCAAAAAATGTCAACAAAACCATATCATGTGACCCCTCGTTGGAACGAGCTCGATGAGCTCGTTCCAACAAGGGGTCACATGATATGGTTTTGTTGAAATTTTTTGAAAAATAATATTTTTTCAACAGCTGAATTTGCACATTACGCGGGTGGATGTGGCCTATTCGTTGGGTAAAGGGTTAACCTGCAATCATGAGGAGGTTCTCCTGACAATCGAAAAATTACCTTTGCAGTGGCTTCTAGTCAAGTCTTGGCTGCCTGAACAGGCAGCCAAGAATTGACTAGATATCACTTAAGTCACTGGATATGTGCAGGCTGTGGTCTTGTTGGAATTCAGGACAATTGTCCAGACCCTTAAGGGTTAAAACAGGCCTTCACATTTCATATAAAGAATTATTCATTCTCCCTTTGTTCTTGTGAAACTAAAAGCTAGTGAACGACGTATTCACAATAACTGCACCACATTAATGTGAACAAACAAATTCTCGATTTTTCAATTCACCACATACTAGCAGTTCATGGAAGGGTTTACCATGATGAGTGTTTGGAATGATCAACTTGGTGACCAAGCTGAAATACTAGGAATCGATGAATAGGTTACACAATATGCTCAAATGTGAATGCCTGTAAAACTTTATACACAGTGCTTTGAATTAAGATTTTTGTTTCATGTGCGGTTATCGATAATTCCAGCAACAAAGTAAGTGGTTAGTAGAGGACAAGAAATTGTTAAAGTTGACAGATGAAGTTGATTATGATGTAGAAGGTGAGTTGCATTATTTTTTTTGTTTTATTGAAAATAAACCTTATTTCATTACCTAATTTCCTTCTTCAACCACCATTTTGTATTTATGAATTAGGGCCCTGCGAGTCAGATATTTTAGTTTGAGTCAACAGAGAAGAATTTAACGTTCTTTCATCGCGTAAATGCGACTTTCAATCAGCTAACTATTCCATGTATACATATTTTGGTACAAGCTACCGACCTTTCTTGCCTGTTAGAACCTCCAAGTAACAATTTTGACAAGTTTTAACACGTTTTCCAAATTAGGCACGGCATATTGGGTTGTTCATGCTGTCAAAACACTGATAACAGATTAAGTGCGCTCCGAGCACTCGAGTCTGTATATTTCCGTTAAACGGAAGTATACGAACTCGTGTGCTCGGAGTGCACTTCATTCTACACAAATACAGTACGTGGAGAGTGGATTGTAACGAAATCACCCGGGGAATGGAGTTATCACCCAAGGCATCACTTTCAAATTATGTACTTGTGGACAAAGAACACAAGTAATGTTTCAGCCAATGGACCTCCGGGTTCAACCCGGAGGTCCATTGGCTGGAGCTTTGCTTGTACTCGTTATGCTCTGCAACAAATCTGCAATTATTGCTTGGGTGGAATCTCCACTTTGTGGGTGATTTAGTGATAATACACTCTCCACGTACTGTAGAGTTATCTACCATCCATTGGGCATTTCATCTTGAGAGCAAAGCCTTATCTTCAGGTGATGCATTCAACACTAACAAGTCAAGTCTGATGTATCTGGACTTGAACATAAAAGAAATGTGATCCCACCTCATCAGTTAACAAACTATTTATCGGTACTATACTACTATCGCTCACCAATATTCAATGTAGAAATGTGGTTTCTTTTCTACCAACTTAGGCTATATCAAATACCAAGACAGCCAAATGAGTTATGAAAACTGTCGTTTATGAACCGAATCAACTCGAGAAAAAGGACATCTGCGAATCGGAGACGAGTCAAGTCGATTTTGCATTCCGACACAAGATTTGACTCGAAATTCGAATAATCGCATGTCTCTATTATGAATGAATGACCCATATTCAGACTCAAAATTTAGTAACTGGCATTAACCTGCAGATGGGTAACGTGAGTTAAAAAGTCCAACTGTTCATTCAGTTTACCTTCTTGCTAATTATGTTCTAGATTGTTTTTAGCTCACCTGACTGAAAGCTTTGTCTGTCATCCGTCAATACAGTCCATCACATAGGTGGGGTTTGAGTCTTCTCGTAAACTGCTGGACGAATTAAAATATAATTTCATGTGAATGATGACTGTGCAGGAGCAATTCAGTTTTGTTAAAATCAATATACTGCCCCCCTCCCCCCCACCCCAATAAGGAGAGGGTGGGGAAGATTGCCCCAAATTTTAAAAAAGCCCCCCCTAAAAGTTTCCCATGGTCCAGTAGATGAAATAAGGTGATATTTGGTTACCAGCTTCCTTTGAAGGATAACACTTAAAAAGTTTTTTTCAAAGGAAGCTTGAGAGTCCAAATTTTTTACCCCACTCAAAATTTCTGTTTTCTGAACCAAGCAACTGATTTAAAGTTTGGTATGCAATATTTTTGTGTCAGAAGGTCTGGATTCATGCAACAGAAAATATTCCTGCATCCCCATGGGAATCCCTGAAGCTAAAAATATGTCCATATTTCCAAAACAACACAGAACATAGAACTGTTATTACATATGAACCATCCTCAGGACAAATAGGGGCAAATGGGACAAAAAATACTATTAGGTTTTGTCTTGGAATTGGGGAATAAAAGAATGCTGAGTCCGTACATTTTCAAAAGTTAAAAAAATCTTCTCCAGAACTACAAGGTAGAAACTTTCCGAATTTGATATACTACATCTTAAGCTCATGGGCATCAGATTGAAGTTTGTTCAAATCAAATCCCTTGATTCATACTTTGGCTCCATACAGGAACCCCAAATTTAACTTTGTGCAAAATGAGGAAAATTGTTTTAAAATCTTCTTCAGATCCACCGGTCAGAATCTTTTGATATTTGTTACATGGCATCCTTGGAGGGGTGGGGGGTAGGGAGTTCAGATACACATTATTTCAAATCAAGTCCCTGGGGGGGGGGGGGGGGGGAGGGGGTTGATCACATTCACATTCTTTCAAATCAAGTCCCTGGGTTTATATTTGGCTCTTACGGGAGTTAACTTAGTGCAGTTTTAGGATAATTCTTAAAAAAAAAAATTCTTAAAAAAAAATCATCTTACTTGGATCCACCAGTCAGAATCTTCTGATATTTGATATATTGCATCCTTAGTTGGGTTGGAGTAAAGTTTGCTCAAATCAAATTCCTACCAATCAGGCTTGCAGTCATTTATTATTGTGTATTTTGTGGAAATTGAAAATTTACTGTTCATACGAAGTATTCATAAGGCTATTAAAAATTCTTGTTTCTCAGGCACCACCCTCATCATAGAAAATTTGCCTCATCACCTTTTTTTCACCTGGAAATCTCTTCTATCACACTATTTTGAACTTGTAGGACAAATATTTAACCAACTATAACTTGTTTGACAGAGCTCTCCGAGCTCTGTCAAACAAGGTATAGTTGGCTAGATTTTCAATTACATTATGGGACATTTTCACTGCTGAAAACATTGGTTGGCCACATAACAGTGTAAGTAGTTAAAGGCCAGATTCCGACTATTTTTAGAAATGTTTTATGAATAAACAAAAAAAAAAGTTCCTCCACCTCCTCTGTCTCTCCCTCATCATAAAATGAGAACAAATTGCCTGAGAAATAAGAAATGTTTTTTTTATAGGCCTAATAATACAATTTAATTATTGTCACTCGGAAATGTTTGTCAGTGCTTATTGTCACAAACCACTGCCCCAATCAGTAAAAAAATATAAAAGTAAATAATATAGGACTAAATATTTTTCAAACATCCCTAAATCTCTTTGTGATGAATCAATGAGCCTTTGTCAGTTTAGTATTGCAGGCCCCATAGGATCTCTTGTCTAACAAGGATCTCAAATTGTTGTCTAGCTATTTGTTCGCTTTTCATTGCCTCACCTGCAGCCTGCTTGTGATATTGTTATTACTGCAAAATGGTCTCTTTTTGGGCTACTTTTACAACACCTTTTCTCTCCCAGAACGTGACCTGCATAGAACAACAAAAATTGAAAGTTAATTCGGCTAGAATTAAAACCGCACAACTTTTTAAAATAACCATCATATTCAGCTATGGTGGTGGCCACCAAAAAATCGCCATAACAAAGACCAACCAATAAAGCTGTGGCTGCCAAATCCAATTGTATTGTGGCTGTCAAACTCACATACAAGTTATGGCTGCCAAAAAACACGTCGCTGCCAATTTTTATGGCCTCCAGCTCGGTTTATGGATAAATTATATAAGGTGAGCCAAGCAGATGCTTGTTCGCCTCTTGATGAAGATCACAAACAAACAAAACTGATTGGGCTTAACATGAGTTCACTATGGGATACCCTATTATTCAGGCTTGCTCACTCTGTGAGTCGGTATAAACGGTCTAGCGAAAGAACTTATACAGTGGAGCCCACTTAATTGGATATCTCTTAATTGTATATCCCTGTTAATTGAATATAATTTTCAAACACAAAACCATTTACCATACCTTAAATTTTTGTTATATATCGAAAAAATTACTGTGACACGCACCAAATTCCCCTTATTTATCAACCTTTTTGGCCTCACTACATCCAATACAGGCATTTATTCCATTATATCTTGTTTGACAGAGCTCTATGAGCTCTGTCAAACAAGATATAATAGAATAAATGCTCAGTTTACCCCCAGAACACAGGAAACTGACCAAATCCCTGTTAATTGTATACTCCTGTTAATTGAATAATTTCCACTGGCAAAATGGATATTCAATTAAGAGGATTCTACTGTACATGATTTCTCAACAAAAAGATTCTGTTTAAACTAAAAGACTCAACATTGTGTATTCTAATACTAAGCAAATAACATACATAGTTGACTCTAGCTGAGCTGACTTCAGCGACATGATCCTCTTTTGACAACAGATTATCTCCTTGGATGCTGCTGGAGGATGTTCCTACTACTGAAATAAGTATAATTTGGGCACAGTAAATCAAATTTTCCCCCAGTAAACTTTCATGACTTAACCCTTTACCCAACAAATCGGCCGCATCCACCCACGTAATATACAAATTCAGCAGTAGAAAAAATATTATTTTTCAAAAGATTTCAACAAAACCATATCATGTGACCCCTCGTTGGAACGAGCTCATCAAGCTCGTCCCAGTGATGGGTCACATGATATGGTTTTGTTGAAATTTTTTGAAAAATTTCAAAAAATGGTATATAAAATAATAAATTTTGGTATCGTCTCCTTTGGGTAAAGGGTTAAATTCTCATGAATTTTTCATCAAATCTAATCATGGCAGCCATGACTAAAATAGCTGAAAAATATCTTCAAAATGCTCAGCAGGTTAAGCTTTAATAGGTGTGCCATTACTATTGCTTTGAAACTGTTGGAAAGGGCTCTGAGAGGTCTTTCCAACACTGGTCATATAACATCAGGGGACATTTTGTTTTACCCCATCCATCCATCTGTCCATCTGCTTCCTGTACACTTTTAGCTGTCTGTCCATCAGCATCTAGGGTACATTGTTTGTCTGGCTAACTCCTCTCACACTTTTCAAGCTAGGACTTTTTTATTTCACAAGATGTTTTTACACATACCAGAAGTGTGCATATTGTCAGGATTTTGATTTGCTTCAATGTTTCACAAAGTACAGGTTGTTGAACATAAATCAATTATTCTGTAGAATTTCACCTGTATGGTATGTGGTTTGTCTGGCTAACTCCTCTCACACTTTTCAAGCTGGGACAATCTCATTTCACAAGATATTTGTTCATATTCCAGAGGTGTGCATATTGTGAGGATTTTGATTTGCTTCAGTATTTCACAAAATTACTGATTGTTGAACTTTTTTTGTAGCATTTCACCTGTATGATATGTGCTTTGTCTAACTCCTTTTACTGTTTTCAAACAATGTATATGGTAGAACATGCGGGGGGCATTATATATGTCTTATAGACACAGAATATTTACATGTACAAATAATAAATCACTGCAGTGATTTGTAACACACCTCCTGTGTCACTGTGCTGGAGCACGCTTTATTTTCTGTTATGATATAACAAATAAGGCACAGTTTTCTGATTGCCACTATGGTGGGGGCTACCGTGGCAGTTACAAACTCTAGTTGTTCAATGGGAGAAACTGCACACAAGACGTGCGTTATCTTGGACAGGTCTTGTTGAGATGGTGTTCAAATTGGAGTTTACATTTTGTTATGTCTTCAGACTATTGTTTCTCAGGCACCTCCCTTGTCATAGAAAATCTGCCTCATCACTTTGAGGATTGCCTGAGAAACAAGAATTTTTTTTATTTATAGGCCTAATAAGAATATTTTTAGTGAAGTTGAGAATATTATTTATATTTTGTTTGAAAGTATGATCGTGTTAAATAGGTTTTCAGGATTAATCTTTTCGATTGGATTTATATTACTGAATTGAAAAAAATCTAAAATTTTTGTCTGTATTTTTTTTCAGCTTATGCAAAAAATTTAGATACTTTATTGACAAAGAAGATTCAAAGTCTAACAGCTCTCCGAGGTTAGTAAAATGAAGTCAGACTTATATCTTGAATAATAACAAGTACCCAGCACTTGCTTTTCATAAAGATAGAAAACTAAGATTTCTTTGCAAACTTTGTTTTACTGGGTGTGAGTAGTTCTGAATGGGGGTGGAGATGATTTTATATTGGTAATTTTTTTACAGATAAAAGATGAAACACAACAGAAATGAGATTTTCTTCCTTAACGTTTTACTACTTAACAAGAAACTCAGACAACTAGTGTTGTGCGGTTTTATTTTTCTTGTTTCGGTTCGGTTTCGGTTCGGTATTTTTAAAAAAAACTTGGTTTATAGGTCGGTTTTTGGTTTTTTATAGTAAGACATCTGCAGTTTCCGACAGAAACTATGTAGTGTCAATATAATGCCCATACTGTCATATTTTCAATGATGATTTAATTGGTAGTGATTAGCATTTGTGCTAAGTGTATAAATGGCAGGCAGTATCAAAACAAAAAAATATAAAAGAAAATAAAATGTAACAGTGTTCGCAGAATAACACCACTCACCAATTCTAGGCACATGCCCTCCCCCCCCCCCCCCCTCCTCACCTCTGGTCTTTAAGTTCAGGCATAAGAGAGTCTATGATGAATTGATATTAAAACATGGGTGCAAAAAGAGCTAATTCACAATTTCGCATGGCTCTGTTCAGTGCTCACTCCTGGGTGGGGCCCTGGGTGGCCTAGCAAAGTGACCCTACCAGGCATTGCAAATAATAACAAGCATTGCCAAGTGGGTCACCTAGATACCCATCCTAACATATTTGACAATGAACTGATGTTTGGACTCTTTTCAGTACCCCCCCTCCCTCCCTCCCACACACACACACACACACTCACAGTGGTGACTAGTGCCACCACCCGCCCTAGTAAACCTATTGTCTATCTACCCCCCGCCCCCCACCTCGCGCACGCAATGGTTTTAGCTCAACGGAATTGATTTCACAAATTCACTGGTGTACTGTTATATATTGTAACTTTTTTGTGTTTTCCTCTTGCCATTCCACTTTCTATTTCTACCGCTGGTGCGTTCCTTTGATTGGCCCCCTTAAAATTAGTTGTGTGGGAATGCAACCGTGACACGTTGACAGCAATATTACAGAACGCAGCTTTTTCCCGTGGATATGGACGATTCAGTCTTGGGACATTTCGGCCTCGGGACGTTTCTGTTCAAGACGTTTTGGCCTTCATATATTGAACTAAATAGAATAAGAACTTGCAGTTTCGTGTTTTTAGTTGGCCGAAATCTTCAGGACACATCGCCTCGGTCGGAACGTCGCAAGACTGAATCGCAGTAAAACCTCTTCCCGGATAAGCACATCAAGGGAGGCAACAGACTACATCCGAAGCACGTGGTGGGGAAACCCGTTACAAATGTTATATTTTTATACTGTACCAATGACCCAGACTTAGCTGCTGGTGCTAACTCTAACAAAACCAGGGCCAAACACAAATTTTGCCCCCCAATCCCCAAAATTTGCATCCAAAACAAAAAGAAATCATGTCCTAAAGGACCTCCATACTACGCCTCTACTGCGCATGTGCAGTGACGCAGACGTCCCGAAATTGGCGCCAATTATTATTCTCTGTTTGGCCCTTCATCAGTCAACATCTCACTGATCTTTGCAGCCTTGGCAATTTCAGGAGAGCGATTTTTTAGCTCTCCTTACTGCCCTCCTTAAAGAATTAAGGAGAGCGAAAAATTGCCCTCCTAAATATTTTGGTCTGGGATGATTGAGATTACATGTATTATGCTCACATTAAATTTTTGTTGTAAAGCAAAAATGTAATTTAACTTCGAAGTCACATAACATCACGTAATTTCATTTTGAAAGTGGTTTAGTGGTAAAAGGTAATGGCTGCAACCATACCCAAACACAGTTGCAATCATTTGAAGCAAAATGGGTCACAGCAATATTTTTTTTCTGTCAGTTTCAAGTTCAACAACTGACATCACAGTTTGAGGGGTAATTATTCAAGGAATATTGACACTATAAAAAACTACCATTACTATTATCCTGTCACTTGAAGCACTTGCACCAGGATGTGACTGTAGATTCAAGCAGACCTGTTGTCCAAGAAAGTCATACGCCTACCACTACCACCTTCAACCCCCTTGGGGGGTTGAAGGTGGTAGTGGTAGACGTATGACTTTCTTGGACAACAGGTCTGGGTACACACACATGTCTTGTCAAGTGTGTGTTCGGTTGTTGAGTGAGACATCTAGATGTCTAAGAGATTTCGCTTTACCTTAGTAAAGTTAATAAAATCACTGATGTAGTCTGTTGGTTTCAGTTTCAATGAGTTCGTTCAACTGGATACTTAAAATGCTGTGTAAAGCTAATTGCTCTCCTGAGCTGATTGAGGAGAGCGATTTTTCGCCCTCCTGCATTTTTCAGAATGCCAGGCCTGTCTTTGTGCTTGTAAATCTCAGTTTAAAGGATGCCAGACACGTAATTTTTGGAGAAAATGTGATTCTAAGGAGGATAGAAGGAGGAGAGGAAAAAGAAGTGACAAAAAATAATCAGGGCTGTACTTAAAATTTTTTGATGAAATTATGTTAAGTTTCCTATTTTCGAGGCATGGGCCTCTTGTTGTCATTCTTGCTAATTGTTGCACTGCTTATTCAGTGTTTCCTCTCCCCTAGCCTTCTAAAGTCCCCCCTTGCAATTCTCCCATGCTTTTGGCATATTTTTGAGAAATTTCATTTCTAAAATTTCCTGGGAGAGTTGCTTGGTTACAGAATGTTTTCTGTTATTTTCCCCATAGTTACGTTTTCACCCATGGGTGTATAACGTTTGTGTTCTGCATCTTCCATCTGATGTTCTACAGATTCTCCCCTGGGAGTCTCTGTTTTGCATCAGATAGAGTGTAATTGATGACTGATTCCGGGCCAGTTTTTTCAGTGCCTGGAGTCATGTTTTCTGGTGTTTTTACACTGTTTGTTTTCATTGGCAACAGCCTTTTTTGAGGGGGGCTGTTTGCCTTTGCTGTAGTTTATCTCACTATAAGATACATTTATATTATCCGAAAGTGTCTCATTAATTATTTAATATAAATTTAAAATTTTTGACCACACTTTGCCATCGGATCCATCGGGGCTCAACGTTACTTTTCAGCAACTTAGGCTTCGCTGAAAAAATATTTTTTCAAAATTATTTTGTTTTGCAATTGTTTTTTAGTCGAGTTGTGACGAAGTCAAACTCGACTTATAGTTTGGTGAATGGCGGGCGGGCGGGCGGGCGGGTGGGTGGGCGGGCGGGCGGGCGGGCGGGCGTAAACAATTGATTTCCGGATGATAACTTGATAGTGGTTCAACTCACATTCATTAAACTTCATACGTAGGTTGGTCTTGGTGGGAGGAAGAACCCTATTGATTTTGGACATGCTACGTCGAAGGTCAAGGTCACAGTGACCTTGAACATAGTAAATCTTAAACAATTGGTTTCCGGATGATAACTTGATAATGGTTCAACTCACATTCATGAAACTTCATAGGTAGATTGGCCTTGGTGAGGGGAAGAACCCTATTGATTTTGGACTCGCTACGTCAAAGGTCAAGGTCACAGTGACCTTTAACATAGTATATCGCAACAATTGGTTTCCGGATGATAACTTGATAGTGGTTCAACCTAGAGTCATGAAACTTCATAGGTGTGTTGGCCTTGGTGCGAGGAAGAACCCTATTGATCTTGGACTCACCAGGTCAAAGGTCAAGGTCACAGTGACCTTGAACATAGTATATCGCAACAATTGGTTTCCGGATGATAACTTGATAGTGGTTCAACCTAGAGTCATGAAACTTCATAGGTGTGTTGGCCTTGGTGCGAGGAAGAACCCTATTGATCTTGGACTCACCAGGTCAAAGGTCAAGGTCACAGTGACCTTGAACATAGTATATCGCAACAATTGGTTTCCGGATGATAACTTGATAGTGGTTCAACCTAGAGTCATGAAACTTTATAGGTGTGTTGGCCTTGGTGCGAGGAAGAACCCTATTGATCTTGGACTCACCAGGTCAAAGGTCAAGGTCACAGTGACCTTGAACATAGTATATCGCAACAATTGGTTTCCGGATGATAACTTGATAGTGGTTCAACCTAGAGCCATGAAACTTTACAGGCGTGTTGGCCTTGGTGCGAGGAAGAACCCTATTGATGTTGGACTCACCAGGTCAAAGGTCAAGGTCACAGTGACCTTGAACATAGTATATCGCAACAATTGGTTTCCGGATGAGAACTTGATAGTGGTTCAACCTAGAGTCATGAAACTTCATAGGTGTGTTGGCCTTGGTGCGAGGAAGAACCCTATTGACCTTGGACTCGCCAGGTCAAAGGTCAAGGTCACAACTTGACATTGGATCTGTGATCCTGAGCGGCATTTTTCATTTATTAATGGATCATGTTATTATGTATCTTTGTGTCAGGGGTTTTTGCGAGTAACTAGGACTTATTGTTCTTCTTTCACAATGAAGGGACGTTGTTCAAATTGTAATAGGAAGAAATCTTCCTCTGACTTTCATGATCATTGTATTAATTGTAGTCAGTGTTCTCGCATTAATCCCTGTCCTATATGTGAACATTGGGATGAGAAACATTGGAAACGTGTGTCACGATATGTTGTTTCTGGAGAAAGAGCGATGCCGGCTCTTTCTCCGCAAGGTCACTCTACTCTCTCAGTTTCTATTTCAGAGGAACCAGAACAGGGTGATGTTTCCATGTTATCTTCTTCAAGTGTGCGTCCGTCGTCACAAATGAATTCAGAGCTAGCGGCAAAAGTGCTCATGGAGATTAGACAAATGTCGTCCGCTAGCTCGCCCGGTGTAGCGTCCATTCACCGAATGGTTCGGCAGCCGGGTTCGTCCAATGCGGTCCAAGAGGAAATTTTGGGTGATGCGAGCACTATAAACATAATAGATGCACACCCAGTGACGGCGGATAGTAAGCGAGAACGGAGGAAGCCTTTGAGTCCGGTTCCTAGCTCGTCCAGGTCCAGCCGGGCCGTGAGCGAGAGAGGCCCCTCTCTCGTACAACAACATCTGGGACCAGATGTTGTGGTACAAAATGTGTCTTTAGCGGAGCATACGTCCGTCGCTCGGGACGCTCCGTTGTATAAGCAGTCCGCAGAGACTGTTAAGGCTTCCTCTTCTCGTCAGCGCACACGACCGCACCTTGGCTGCGTGACCGCCGATATATTACCAGCTTCGCCGATCAAGGATTCTTTGGCGACCAGGTCACACCATCCGGCAGCCAGGGATTCGAGACCGATGGACTCCGGACGTTCGCATAGGAAAAGTATGCGGGAGCCATCTGATGCGGAGCTGCCCTCGGCGAAGCAGCGAAAGACTGAGCCTCCGCAGGTCTCGACGCCGGACATTCTTGTGCAGATAGCACAGCTTATCGCAGCATCCCAGCAGCCGACAGAAACGGTGTCGGATCGAGAATTATCCGACGGCGCTGGGTCGGTACGCTCCGCCGAAGCATTGGGGGCGGACGACCGGGAACATCATGAGGTCCGACCGGATGGTGAAAGGGATACGGATGACTTGGAGCTATCCCTTTCGGAACAACATAAAGCTGCCGTGGACTTCATCCGGCACTTTCTCCCTCAAGTTGTTCCGTCGAGCCAGACTGCTGCGCTTCCGGACAAGAGAATTATAACGTCATTGGACTCTGAATTTTTTGAGCGGTTCAGGGACATCGCTCCCGAGTTTCCGTCGCAGTCCAATAATGTTGCAAGAACATTTGAATTATTGAACGACGCTATATTTAAACTTGCTTCCAGGACGGGGAAAGCAGGTTTCTTGTCCGCTAATACTCTCAACCTGCCTTTCATTAATGCAAGGAATAAATTCGATACGGCAGGACAGGGTATACCGAGAGTTCCTCTGCGTATGGATGACGAGGCAGAAGAGCTATCATTACCGTCGTCAGCTTCTATTCCAACCGCGATGTTGGAAACAGCTATTGCGTCTAACAGAGCCAATTTAGATGCCTTATCTTACGCAGATCACCTTACTAAGGCATTATCACTGCGCCTTCAGGGGAAAGAGTTTCAGGATATACAATCCTCTTTAAGACTTCTTTCAAGGGCAGTAGCTTATTCCACGTGTAACTCCGCCCTTTCAGTGGCAAATCTGGAGTTGGTTAGACGTGACGCAGCCCTAGCTATATCCACACTAGTGGATTCTAAGGTGAAGAACTCTCTTAGAGTCGCTTCGGTCTCCGGAGAACTTCTCTTTGACGGCAAGCTTTCCGCTATTTATGATAAAATTACAAAGAAAGCTAAGGATTCTCTGTTGTTCAAATCTGCTCCTAAGAAGTCGGATACAGCAGACACGAATAAGACAGGCACTTCTGGGTCTAATGCGCCCAAGAGAGGTTCCTATAGAGGTTCCGGTGCGTCCTCTTGGTCTTATTCGAGAGACCGTCAGGATAGCGACTCTCGTTCGGGACGTCCTTCAGGCCGGGACAATCGGTCGGACGCCCCGAGGTCGACGGGGCGAGGTGCGGGTCGTGGAAGACGTGGTTTCTCCTACCGCAGGCCTCGCAGGTCCAGGAGGTGATGGCTTAAACCTCTATCGTGTTCCGGTTGGCGGAAGGTTGTCGAGCTTTTCACAAGAATGGGCGTCGATTACGGACGACCCTTGGGTGAGAGGAGTGACTTCGGAAGGTCTAAAGATATCCTTCAAACGAAAGCCTCCATTAACTCGAAGTCCAAAGTGGACTCATCTTCCGTCAAATCCGCAGAAAAGAGACGCTCTGTTATCAGAGGTGCAGTCTCTTTTAATGAAGAACGCGGTAGAGGTCGTAGAAAACCAGGAATCTCCGGGATTCTACAGCCATCTGTTTCTGGTTCCGAAACCAGACGGTTCGTTCCGTCCAGTCATAGATTTGAGCTGGATAAACAAGCTGATCGTCGCTCCGAAGTTTTATATGGAGACGATTCGATCGGTCAGAGCGAGTATTCGGGTGAACGATTATGCAACGAGCATAGATCTCAAAGATGCGTACTTTCACGTCATGGTACATCCGACATTCCGAAAGTATCTACGCTTCGCAGTCCTAGGAGTGGTGTATCAATTCCGGGCGATGTGCTTCGGATTGAATCTAGCACCCTGGGCTTTCACTCGGGCAATGAACTCGGTAATGATCTACTTCCGAGCTCATTCGTCTGCGGTAACGTCGGCCTACCTGGACGACATTCTTCAGAGGTACGGCAACGAGTTAACGCTTCAGAACGATGTTCAGAATCTTCTTCTATTGCTCCGACGTCTCGGTTTTATAGTAAACGAGGAGAAGTCGGATCTGGTGCCATCCAAGTCATTCAATCATCTGGGAATGAGCTTCGAGACGCACAACAATCTCGTTTGTCTGTCGTTAACCAGAACGAAATTAGTCAGTTGTTACGCTCGCTATTGTCTGCACGCAGACAAAGTCACGGCGAGAGAATTTATGAGACTGATAGGTCTGTGCGGAGCCGCCGCGGATCTCATTCCGATGGGGCGGTTACGCACACGTCCTCTTCAAATTTTCCTGACTCAGAATTGGAGTGTGAAAATTCATTCGCTCGATGTAGACGTTCTCTTGTCAGATCAAGTGAAACAAGAGATTCAGACTTGGGCAAACATTCAGTGGTTAACTCAAGGAGTTCCGCTGCAGTTGCGGGATCCAAGTTTTACCGTTATGACGGATGCCAGTCAAACAGGTTGGGGTGCATCATTAATCCCAACGGATTCGAGATGCCAGGGTCTTTGGGATCCGCATTTCCTGTGCAAGCACATAAACATCAAGGAAATGATGTCAATTTGGCTTGCGTTACGTCACTGGATGGACATTATTCACGATGCTCATGTCCAAATCCTATCCGACAATACGACAGTAGTGGCGTATATACGGAATCAAGGAGGCACTCATTCAGTTCCGTTGTTCAATCTAACGGAAAGAATCCTTCTGTTTGCGTTAGAACATCACGTTCTTCTTTCGGTCCGTCACATACCGGGTCGTCTGAATGTGCTAGCAGACTCCCTTTCACGAAAGGGTCGCTTGTTGCCGTCGGAGTGGACTCTCAACAAACAAGTATTCAATCAGATTTGCTACCAATGGGAACGGCCAATGATAGACTTATTTGCGACACATCTCAACAATCAGTTGCAGACGTATATGTCTCCGTGTCCGGATCCAAGAGCATTTGCAGTAGACGCTCTGTCGATTCCTTGGGACGGAATGATAGGATATACGTATCCTCCAGCGCCGTTAATTCAACAAGTATTGCTAAAGATAAAACAATCTCAATGCAAGATTCTGTTGGTAGCATCTCTGTCGCCACAGAGACCGTGGATAAATCTACTCAGGTGTCTGTTGTGGGACCTACCGCGGAAGCTTCCTCCACGGGAGGATCTTCTTTCGCAGGGGAAATCGCGCCAACTCCATCACAACCCGCAAGGTCTCAACCTTCACGTTTTTCCGTTGTGCGGTCCTTCTTGCATGACAAGCACTTTACAGGACGAGCAGTGGACGCGATTTCTAACTGTAGGAGGACCTCCTCTTTGCTAAACTATGCGGCTAAGTGGAAGGTTTTTCGTCGTTGGTGTAGGGATCATTCTGTAGATATATTCGATCCCTCTATACCAGACATTGCAAACTTTCTAGTATACTTGTTTGACGAAATCAAACTGCAGCCTGTTACTATAAAGGGTTATAGATCTATGTTATCTGATACCTATGCACATCATGATAGTTTACAAATTGGACCTAATGTCTCTTTATCGAAGTTGGTTAGAAACTTTTCGATAAATAGACCCAGAACTCTTAGATTAATTCCTAAGTGGAATTTAGCTTGGGTTCTTCTTAAATTGAAGGAAAAGCCATTTGAACCTCTTGGGACAGTAGATTTCAAATTCTTATCTTATAAGGCAGCTTTTCTCTTAGCTTTCTCTTCTGCTAGAAGAGTCAGTGAGCTTCATGCACTATCGGTGGATGATTCTCATTATCGTAGTGTTGGGAACACTATCACCTTCACTACTAATGTGGGTTTTTTAGCTAAGAATCAGGCTCCTAATAAATATCCGGAACCTATTGTTATTAAGGCTCTTCCGTCTTCAGACGGGCGTAGGCCTTTACTCTGTCCTGTTAGAGCATTACGTATCTATAAACAGAGATCTCAGTTTATCAGAAAGGGACGGAAACGTTTCTTTCTGTGTTTGATGCCTAATAGAAAGGATATTTCAGTCCATTCTATTGCTAGATGGATTCAGTTAACTATCCGTACTGCTTATGAAGATTTATCTTCTTCTCAGCAGTCTGTGCTTAAGATTTCTGCTCATGAAGTAAGAGCTCTTTCTACTTCCTGGGCTTATGCTAATAGTGTTGCTATTACAGATTTAATGAAGGCTGCTTATTGGTCTCAGCCATCCACATTTACGAATTTTTATCTCAGAAATATTGAGTCCATTTCTGGAGACCTGCATTGTTTAGGTCCGTTATCTGTTGCTCAGAATGTTGTCCACTAAACAGTTGCAACTATAGTTATGCAGGCTTTCTGTTCCGGCAGTGACTCCGTCCGGCTGCCCACTTCGCTCTGGGCTATTTGACCCAGGGCAAGGGGAAGGGGGGGGGGGGGGGGGCGGCGGGTGTTCCCTTAGGTCACCTGCTTTATAGTGAAAAGCAAGGGAATGTCTCCTCCAAGTCAGTATTTCTGAGTCGCTTCCAGGATGGTTTTAAAGTGTAATATTAATGTTTAAATTCATTCATGTCTTATTTTTAAAGTGTAGCTCGGTGTGAAGCATTTGTATATGTGAAGTGTCAAACGGGCTTTAATATACAATACTCGGACACTTTTAAATGACTATGAAGAGTCTCAATTCTCTGGACTACTTTATTTATTGGCTTGCTTTAAAAATAATTAGTATAAGGGTTATACTGGATGTTCATAGAGAACATGAATGTTATTGTGCTCAATTATTAAGGGTAGTGTATCTTTCTAATTTAATATTAAATAAGAAAGATACATGTAAAGCCTAATACTCCTTTTCTCCTTAAGGGGTTACCTCTTTACTATATAGTTGAGCTTATTGGATTTTCCTCTATGTCCTAGGCCCTCCAGCCTGTTTACTATTCAGCTAAGTCTGGGTCATTGGTACAGTATAAAAATGTTAAAAAATTTATAGTAATTTATATATTTTTTATACTTACCAATGACCCAGACGGGGATGGCCCTCCCTGGAGTTGGGAACTCTTGCCTCCCCGCTGAGTACATAGCTCTGACCAGGCACTGCCAGTAAGAATGATAATTGGCGCCAATTTCGGGACGTCTGCGTCACTGCGCATGCGCAGTAGAGGCGTAGTATGGAGGTCCTTTAGGACATGATTTCTTTTTGTTTTGGATGCAAATTTTGGGGATTGGGGGGCAAAATTTGTGTTTGGCCCTGGTTTTGTTAGAGTTAGCACCAGCAGCTAAGTCTGGGTCATTGGTAAGTATAAAAAATATATAAATTACTATAAATTTTTTAACTTTCGAATACGACAATGAAATACCAAGAGCTTTTTCTGATATGATGTTATTCACTGTCCAACAGATTGTAGATAAGTAATTTTAATTAAATTGATTGACTATGTCAGACAAATCTGTTCAAAAACGAAGGCAATTGCGCAAGGTATTTCCTGTAATCAGTGAAATCTAGGCATGTTGGCTGTCTGTTTTGTCATTCTCACAGAAAACACAACCCATTTTTACGTCAACGATGTGTGATTGACAACTTGTCATACATCATTCTCAAGTGATCTGGACATGCTGCAGTCACCCCTTTACACCCAGTTTGTGGCGTGCATTGACGACACTGTTATTTCCTGACAAAGCTTGACATTTCAGACATATTGTTAGTGCAAACTGAATAATGAAAACATATCTTCCCGACATTTTAGGAAAAAACCAAAACTGTACTCATTTACCAGTTACACGGTTTCGGTTTTCAAGCAAAACCGAAATCGACTTACAAAACCGGTAAACCATACAACTCTACAGACAACACTTGCTTTAGGAATGTGGTGGCTGAATAGGTAGAGATGCAGGCTGCAAGCCAAGAGTTCCTAGATTCGAATCTCACCTGCGGCAACCACATTGTGTTCTTGGGCAATCCCAATTGCCCATGTGGGGGGCATGGTAGCATTGTGTACTAAGGCATACTGCACGTCGGTAGTGCACTTGTCTTCAACCAGTGCTAACCCTGTTTGTGTGGAGTTAGTATGTTGGGGAGTCTGACAATTGCTCGCCATTGCTCGGTGGGTCTCTTCGGGTACTCTGGCTTCCTCCACCTGTAAAACTGTCCGTCACGAGGTGACCCTGGCTGTTAAAAGTGTCGCTAAATCCCAGTAAATAAATAAAATTATTAGACAACACATGCAAACAAAATTCTTGAATAACTAATTTTTTTCATTTTTTTGCGTCAAAAACATAGCTTATGACCCCCCATTGGAACGAGCTCACTGAGCTCGTTCCAAGGAGGTGGTCATACTGTATGTTTTTGAGACAAAAACTGAAAATTGAATGATTTTTTTCTGAGTAGTGTTGGCTGTTTTTTTGCCATTATGTTTGGCAAAGTGTAAAATATTTTCTTCTTCCTTCAATGTTTTAATGCAAAAGTGATAAATTTTATTGCCCAAGAAGCGTACTTTTAAATAAGAACTACAATAAATTTGTAAGACATGAATTTGAAATACTATCAGGATAACTATAGATTGCTAAAATTCTTGTTTGGACAAATGGATATTTATTACACCCCTAATGTCTAATTATAATAGGAATCAGTAAAAAATAAATTGCGTTCTCCCCTCACTAGTGAGATCAAACACCTCGGTGATTAACATTTCGTGTGAACTTGAAATTTACAAATGAATTTTCACAAGCGCAAAACAAAGGTTGTTCTCGCTCCACTAGTGAGTATAACAAGATGTGATCTGTGTCAACGGAAACAGCGATCAGCTGATTGTGTAAACAGATTTCTTGCGTGGTATGGGCATCGGTTTGGATCGTTTTAGTTGAAGCTTCAAGTGAAAGGGGTATAATAAAAAGGAAATCCAATGTTATCGTGTGAATACCGGGATTAATCTCATTCGTGAGTTAGAGAATTTGTATTTTCACTCGCCGCAAGCTGCTCGTGAAAATACGAATTCTCTCACTCACTCATGAGATAAATTCACTCGCCGCAAGCTGCTCGTGAAAATACGAATTCTTGCACTCTCTAATGAGATAAATCCCGGTATTCACAAGAAAACATTAGATATCCTCTATTTATCACATAATCACCATCAAATATTGTTCACAACACATTTAATATTGGAATGACATCAGAAGTCGATGTCAATGTGAACATCGTGAGTTTGTTTCGGAAGTAGAATTAATTAATTTTCTCTTATTTTTCATTAACTGCCCACCTAATATGAAAAACAAGACGACATTTGCAGAAAACATTTCCTAAGTAACTAAATATTTTCATTTCTTGTCTTGAAAACATAGCTTCTGACTCCCTCTTTGGAATGAGCTTGATGAAGTGTCATAAGCAATGTTTTTGAAGCAAAAACTGGGAAAAAATTGGTAACATACAGTTAAAACTAGAAGTCCTGTCATGAAATGTGCACAAATAGCACATTGATATGCGCGTTAATGTACGCGTTATGGCCCAACTGAAGCTATCAAATTCTGTACATATGGCCTGTGCACAAGCAATGTTTCAGCCAATGGACCTCCGGGTAACCCAGAGGTCCATTGGCAGAAACATTGCTTGTGTTTGCTATGAGTAACCAGGAGAACCTGCCGTGCTGTGGATGCCATTCGATATGGCAATTGCACACAATTCCAATGCGCAATTAAGCCTAGATAAGCGCACTATTCGTGACAGGACTTCTAGTTTTAACTGTACAGGTGGCAATTTTTCTGGACACTGCTGGCCAACTTTAGTTGTTAGTTAGTGAAAAGTTTAAATTACACATTATGTGATAAAAGGATCTTCAATTCATGACAGTTTTAACATGAAATTTCTGAACCTCATTCTCTAAACTTGATCTGAGCTTCTGTAAACGTCAGTTCAGATCAATTTTAGTGAAACAGAAATTTCATGTGAAATTTCATCAGAGATCCTTTATTTTTTATCTCAAAAACATAACTTATGATCCATCATTGGAACAAGCTCATTAATCCTTTACCCAACGAATCAGCCACATCTGCCCGTGTAATATGCAAATTCAGCTGCTGAAAAAATATTTTTCAAAAAATTTCAACCAAATCATTTCATGTGACCCCTCTCTGAAACAAGTTTGTCGAGCTTGTTCCAATGAGGGGTCAGATGATATGGTTTGGTTGAAATTTTTTGAAAAGTTTTAAAAAATGCTATTTAAAATAATAAATTTTGATATTGTCTGCGTTGGGTGAATGGTTAAGCTTGTTGCCGTGATGGATTATAAGATATGATGAGACAAAACTTAAAAAAATTAGTATCAGACTTCAAACCAAGAGATTCACAATTCGATCCTGACCAGAGGAACCTGTGTTGTGTCTTTGGGCAAGGCACTTAATCCCGATTGCCCACGTAGGGGCATGGTGAAGCATACTGCATGTCATTGGTGCACTTGCCTTATGCCAATGCTAACACTGCATGTGTGGAGTTGGTACATTGGGGAGTCGGAATGCTGCTCACTGTTGCTTGCTGCTTCTCTCCCAATTTCTCCACCTTCCTCCTCATTTCAAGCTGTCCAACACCAGGTGATCCTGGCTGTCAAATGTGACATTAAACCCAAATAAATAAATATATAACTATCTCTTATTTGTAGAATGAGGTCCCCAGAGGGTGAATTTGCTGATACTCTTCCATACAGTGGGCCAATGTATCCTCTGGTACCTATTTCTGCTTAGGCTTGAGACCTTATTCAGTTTGAGGTTCACAGATAGTAAATTTAGTGGGGGGTGGGGGTGGAGGCAGGTTGGGGGGGGGGGGGGTCAGATTCAGGTTTGTTCAAATTGAGTCCCTGGGTTTATATTTGGGCTCTCTGGTGGTGGGGGAAGCAGGTTAGATTCAAGTTTGTTCAAATCCATTCCTTAGTGTTTTTCCATAAAATTTGACTTTCATGACTTCATTCCTCTGTAGTGTTGATGAACCATGTCTAACTGAATGTGACTCCAAATACTTCTTTGAACCACTTTGTTAGGTGAGTAATTAAAACACCTTGGGGCCTCTTGTTCCAAATGCCAGGACTCAGTAGTAGCATGCTTTACCAAAAATGGTAGCGAGCAGTATGCGGCATGCCTCCCATGTTTAAAATAAAAAAACTGGATGTCTGTTGGTTTTTTTATGTGAGATGTCCTGTTCTATTTTTCAGAAAAAGTTGCCATATTTAGGAAGGAATTGAAAGATGAAGAGACATGTAGCAGGAATATAAAGAGTAAACGACCAGCTTACAAGTGATGCAAAGATATTATTTATTTATTGACTTCAAACAACTGTGTATATGTAGATATATCTTATATATGCATGAACACACACACAATATGTAGGCTTCAGCTTACCATTTTAATATTTTGGAAGCACAATCATACCATCAACCCATCATGTGACATGTCCAACCAATCAAATGTTTTTGTAGTACTTAAAACTTCAGCCTAACATTAACCCTTTACCCAACGCAGACGATATCAAAATTTATTATTTTCAATTTTTAATTTTTTCCAAAAATTTCAACAAAACCATATCACGTGACCCCCTCGTTGGAACGAGCTCGACGAGCTCGTTCCAACGAGTGGTCACATGATATGGTTTTGTTGAAATTTTTGGAAAAATAATATTTTTTTCAAATGCTGAATTTACATATTACACGGGCGGATGCGGGCGATTCGTTGGGTAAAGGGTTAAGAGCAGACAATACTTGGAAAAACATTTCCTGAACAACAGAATAATTTCTATTGCCTCAAAAATGAAGCTTTTGAATGAGCTTGATGCATTGAAAGGTCATGAGCTATGTTTTTTAGGCAAAAATATATTTTTCTTTCTGGTTAAAAAATAAAAAAAACAATTTTTTTTATGATTTATGTGAATTATGCTGGCTGGTAGCATCCTTAACTTGAGGGAAAGACTTAAATTTCATAATTTTACAAAGAACATTTCAAAGCACTTTCATAGTGCTGCATGGTGCATCAATAAACCAATACCGGTATTCAAACCTGTATCAATTGAAACCAGTGTAGTTACATAAAATATTGAATTATCAATATTTATTTATCCACAACTAAATTTTCTGTCGTGTGTCTTGAGTTTTTTTTAACTGTAGTCCTGGGAGTGCGGTGGCTCAGTAGGTAGAGGTGCTAGCTGCAAGCCGAGAGGTCCTCGGTTCGAATCCCACCTGCGGCAACCACATTGTGTCCCTGGACAAAACACTTCACCCCCATTCCCCACGTGGGAGCACGGTGGCATTTTGTCTACTAAGGCGTACTGCACGTCGATGGTACACCTGTCTTCAACCAATGCTAACCTTGCTTGTGTGGAGTTATATGTTGGGGAGCTGACAGTTGCTCGGTGGTTCTCTCCGGGTACCCCGGCTTCTTCCTCCCATAAAACTGCTGTGGTCATAATTTGCCATTGTGCAGAAATATGTGACCTTAAACACCAATAAATAAATAAATAACTGTAGTCCTGAATGAATATTGTCCCTTTACCTAATGAATCGGTGGCACTCACCTGCATAATATTCAAATTGAGCAGTTGAAACAATATTATTTTTAAAAGAAATTCAACAAAACCATATCATGTGACCCCCTCATTGGAATGAGCTCGTTGAGTTCGTTCCAATGAGGGGGTCACATGATATTGTTTTGTTGAAATTTTTTGAAAAATTTCATAAAGTAATATTTAAAATAATAAATTTTGATATCGTCTATCGTTTGGTAAAAGGTTATTCGAACTGCATCAACAAGACATGCTGATTCGTTCTGATTCTAATGATTTGGGATTTAATGTAAGGTTTCTGTATGGAGTTGACTAAAATCTACCTGAGCAGAGGTTTACCATGGCACAGATAGATTTTAGTGAACAAGGTTCTAAAATTTCATATCAAATTGTGACATGAGATGTTTTTTATCACATAATGTGTAGTTTAACTTCTAACCCTTTACCCAACGAATCGCACGCATCCGCCCGCGTAATATGCAAATTCAGCAGTTGAAAAAATATTATTTTTCAAAAAATTTCAACAAAACCATATCATGTGATCCCTCGTTGGAATGAGCTCGTTGAGCTCATTCCAACGAGGGGTCACATGATATGGTTTTGTTGAATTTTTTTGAAAAATTTTAAAAAATGATATTTAAAATAATAAATTTTGATATCGTCTGCATTGGGTAAAGGATTAACCAACATAATGATCAAAATGGCCGTAGATATTCACAAAAATCACCAAACAATTTTTTAGATTTTTTTCAACTTTTGCTTTGAAAGCCAAGCTTATGTCCATCATTGGAATGAGCTCATTGAGGGGTCGTAAGCTATGTTTCCAAGGCAAAAATTGAAAATATTTAGTTTTTCAGGAAATGTTTTTTTTTGTTTTTACAGTTGTCGTCTGCTGTTTGTGTTGATTAAACAGTTAATGAAATATAAGAGAAGATTAATTCAGTTCTACTTCTCAAACCAACTGTTTTGACGTTGATGTTGACTTCTGATATCATTCCCATAGTCATGTGTTGTGAATGATATTTTCTGTAATGAGCTATTTGGTGGTGATAAAAACTGTTTCAGAACAAAAAATGTGTAAATATTAGACCTAAAAAGTTAAAAATCTGTTTCTCACGCCCTCCCACATGGTCCTTTAGGCTACCACATGTTCTATTTTTATAACCAATGCAAACTTAAATGGTTTATGGCTGATATTTTACCCAAGTTAATAAAATTATTAAATTTGTCTCTTCAGTGCAACAAGGCTTTGTTTGCAATGGTTTACCATTGCAAAGCCTTCTTGCACTCAAGGAATGAAATACATGAGGTCTAAAACATAAAACAAACCAAGAACATGAACTTTTGATGGCAAGAAAATAATTATTAAAATAAAAAATAAAATAAAAAAATGCCTGCCCACATGCAATTTTACAAAAAAATGGCCTGAGAAACAGAAGATGTGCTTTGTGGAGCCTTAAATGGCCTTTTTTTACAGCACTGGTGTATTTGTCCAAGTTGTCAAAGTATTGTGAGTACAAAAGTTGTCTCTTGATCAGATCATGATAGGATTGCTATCTGTTAGGATGCATACACCAGTTATGTTGAGATTTTATAAATGTAATATTTAGAGCTGAAACGGTTAACTGATTAATCGATTAATCAATGATCAATGTATTGATCGATCAAAAAAGTGATTGATCAGTTAACTGGTAGAGTGCTAAATTATTTTTGGTCATCAGAATTTGTTCACAGGCCTTTGTCTTGTTACAATTTGTGGGAGAGTGCCTGCGGGCATTCTCCAATAAATTGTTACAAAGCAAATCCTTGCAGACTAAATAATTTCACTTCAAAGATAATACGAAGCAAGTACATTGAATATGAAGCCTTTTATTTGGGGGTTGTCGTGGTTCAGATTGAAGCCCAAATATGGGCTTTCAGAACTCTACCTGTTAAGAATTACTTTGGAACAACCGTATTACATGTGTTAACAAAGGAACAAACTTGCTCCAAAACAAGCAAACATTGTCACACTGACAACTCACGGCAATTATATGAGACAGATTAAAGCATACAAGTTACGTGCCGACATACTTGTTCACTTCCATAATCATTAAACTGTATCAGCAGCTGGAAATGGTCATTCTTAACACTTTACCCAATGCAGGTATCCAATGATACTTGCAAAATAAATTCTTGAATTACTACAAAATTTCAATTTTTGTCTCAAAAACATAGCTTATGACCCACTCTTTGGAAAGAGCTAAACAGGCTCGTTCCAATGAGGGGCTCATAAGCTATGTGTTTGAGACAAAAATTGAAAGCATAATAATATTTGAATGGAGATTTTTGAATATTGCACTGGCTGGTTTTGTCTGTTGTGTTTGGTAAAGGGTTAATGCTGTAAATCATCAACAGTATGGCAGTTATTCAACTACGTATTAGGTCAAATGATTAATCCTTTAACCAAGGTTAATCCATGTGATTAATCAATAAAGAAAACCCTTTAACCATTTCAGCTCTTAAAATATTGAAAAATCAAGATAGGATCAAGAGACACAAATGAAAATGGCACCTGAGATGTAATATTTTCACAGTTCTTTTTCGACAGTTGAGATCAAGTATATCCCACCCACCCCCTCCTTGGGAACACTGGGAAGTGGAGCAGTACTTGTTTACTGTGGTGAACAAGTTATGCTTATATGTAAAACAGGACCTGGTAACCAATGTCTCAGGTGTACGTCCTCTAAAGTGGGCAGCATAGGTACAAACGACTGACTACATATCTATGTTGCGGTCATGATGCAGCCAAAGATGCAGAAAGTGACCTCGAACACCAATAAATAAATAAATATAGTTATTACTCCCCTGTGTCCCAGCAAACTGGGACTTTAATGATTCACACTTCTTAACACATTCTTCTGTTGTTAATATTTTGCTCTTCAAGTATCGGATCCATTTAACTGGTAGAGTGCTAAATTATTTTTGACCATCAAATCTTGTACACATGTCTTTGCCTTGTTACAATTTATGGGAGAATGCCAATGGGCACTCTCCCATAAATTGTAACAAGTCAAACACTTACAGACTAAATAATATCACTTCAAAGATAATACAAAGCACATGCTCTGAATATGAGCCTTCAGGCTGTAGTACCTGCACTTCAGAATAAAGCCCTAATATGGGCTTCCAGCACTCTACCAGTTAATGCATGGTCTCTTCTCCACATTACAGCTGAGGTATGATCATCAGAATGCTTGTTGCTGTCATTATATAGCCTGGCTTAACCCTTTAACCAATGCCAGGAAATCAAAATTGATTATTTTATTTTTTTTTAATTTTTCAAAATATTTCAACAAAACCATATCATGTGACTCCTCATTGGAACGAGCTCATATTCCAGTGATGACACATGATATGGTTTTATTGAAATTTTTTGAAAATTTATATTTTTTTAACTGCTTAATTTGTAAATTGCATGGACGGATCTGGATGATTCATTAAGTAAAGGGTTAAACATCAATTAAAAAGAGGTACTATAGGTACAGGGAAAAATGAAAGCAGAGGCGGCGGAACCAGGGTGTACAGGGGACACGTGCCCCTCCACTTTTTTCTACAGACATGTTACATGGTTACACAGTGAGTTAAAATGGGTGCATGCATTGCTGTAATATATTATTTGCAAATCCAAATACAGGGTTCCTGCGGGCCTTGAAAAGCCTGGAATTTCAAAAATGAAATTCAAGGCCTTGAAAAGCCTTGATTTGGCTCCCTGGGCCTGGAAAAGCCTTGAAAAATTAAGCATTGCATGCCAAGTTGAGATGAATGAAATATGTCCGAGACGGTTCGAGTGGTTCAACTACGATAGGCCTGGAAAAACCTTGAATTTAACTTTCTATTAGCCTTGAAACTCCTTGAATTTGGGGTGTATATTGCCTGGAAAAGCCTGGAATTTCATGTCAGGTCAGGTGCAGGAACCCTGAAATAACATTTGGCCAAAGAATAAAAAATCGTACCTTCAGTCTGTTTCTTCTACTTCAACCATCTTCCAACCCGAAGGCTAGCCTTCGGGTTGGAAGATGGTTGAAGTAGAAGAAATGGGCAGGATAGTGATCACCACACCGCAACATGCTCATCTAAAGGAGACACTATAGTGTGTCATGGCACTGATTGTAACTTTTTCTCCCACTGGGCCGAACCATAGTAGCCTTGAAAATGTGTGCCCCTCCACTTTCGTTGAGCTTTCATCAAGCTTCTGCCACCTCTGAATGAAAGAGATTCCATTATATTCTGATTTCAATCTCCTCAATTCAGATTTAAAATTTGTAATTTTTTTATTTCATTCACATTCAAGAAGCCTTATGGTTTGCTTAACTCTGGGAAGAAAAAATCAACAAATGTATAATGTAGAACTATTTGAATATATTCTTAATGTGTGTACTCTCATTATCACAAAAACTGAGAGAAGTTGTTTCCATCTATTAAGGTGAGATATAAGTAATGGAGAGTTAGTTTGAAAACAGATGATAGATAATTTTTCAATGTCATCAAAAATCTAAACAAAATAATTTGATACTTTTTTTGCTGTCCATCTGTATTTATGAACAAAGCTTTGCTATTTTAAACACTAAAAGAAAACTTTTTGCATTTTTTAGATATTTGACATCATCGAAAATAACATGTCACCTATTTTCAAGCTAAATGTCCCATTACTTATATAGCACCTTAAATTGACGAGGCTTGTCTAGAAACCTATGGGTGTTAAATCTGTCCAACATGCTAGATCTGATGCCAGTAAAAATGTTTCTCGTCCAGGCTCTCATAATTGCCCAAGTTGGAATTTGAATGTATTCTGAATCATGTATCTGCTTGTATTTTCATGGAAACTGAAAGAAGTTCTAGTTCGTTTAGTGCTAAACACATCCATAAACCTGTATTAACTTTTATGTATGGGGGCACGGTGGCGTTGTGGTAACCGATTCTTCTCAGATCACTGAAGTTAAGCAAAGTTGAGCCCGGTTAATCATCGGATGGGTGACCTGAGCGATCGATTCGGACTCCCACGTTGTGTCCTTGGGCAAGTCTCTTAACTCCTATTGTCCACACGTGGACACGATGACACCGTGTACTAAGTCATACTGCACGTCGATGCTGCGCTTGTCTTCAAGCAATCTAACCCTGCCTGTGCTACAGTTACGATGTTGGGGAGGTGGCCGCTGCTCGTCGTTGCCCGGTGGTTTTCTCCGGGTACTCCGGCTTCCTCCACCCGTAAAACTGTCACGGTCATGATTAGCCATTGTGCATAAATATGTGACCTTAAACACCAATAAATAAATAAACACCAATAAATAAATAAATAACTCTTATGTATCCTGCTGGCAGATATTCCCTCGAAGGTCGCAATATTCTTGTTGCTAGAATAGGGACAAGGCTGTTTAAAAATAAATTCTTGTTTATCAGGAACCACCCTCGTCATTGAAAATCTGTTTCATCACCCTCTTTTTAGCTGTGACAAACAGCTCTGTTTGTGGCAGTGATGGATTGGTGTGGATAAATTTGCAAACTGCAGTATAGCAAATTTAGGGACCTGCGAATATCAAATTTTGTCTTGAATCGAATCTCGAATCGAATGTGAACGAGGATTTCAAATCGAATCGAATATTGAATAGTGGTCGTGTATATGCTGACAATTGTTGTTTCGGGTGCCGTAGGATCGTTGGCATTTTTGGATAATAGACCGGCGGTGATAACTGGCGGGAAACGGAAACATACTTGGCCATACTGAACTTTTGTAAACACACGTCACGCGCGAATTAAAATATCGAAAGCTAAATTAAACCATTCAAACTAAACGAAACGCAATTCTGCAGCCTGGTATATCATATAAGTTAGCTTGTTCTGGTACGTTCATTCAACTTCATTGGGTCATCACATGTATCGACAGTAACTGCTGTTACCAACTTCCCCTGATCTTTAATCACGAGTGATTCACGACGCATATAAATGCACATTGACCTCTCCGTTTTATATACATTCCGTGTTGGCGTGTTCATGTAAACACGTGACCGCTTCATTGCAAATTGCAATGTAAGGGGAGTAATTCTATTATACTGCACTTTACTGTAAAACATGCTGGTTTCGTCGAACTCCAGTAACACGCAGTGGTGTGCATAATGCATATACGATGCGAGCATGCCGATTTAAGACCAAGTTGTGAGGTTATATTATAACGGGAATGTTACCGGATGGGGTGGGTGGGGGTGCTACTCCGATGCACGTGCCTAACTAACTGATAAACGAACGTGATTGCAAGCCTATTATCGGAGCAGAAACACACGGATCGGCACAGTGGCGTGAAAAAAGTTTTCCCGACCTAGTCCGACGAGATTCGAAAATTTCGAACCCATGACACCAGCATCGAATCAAATCGAATAGCTGCAAGGATTCGAAATCGAATCGAATAATCGAAGGTTCGCAGGTCCCTAAGCAAATTTGCTGTGGAACACATTGCTTTTTGCACAGAATAGGTAAGGACAATAATAATTCCAGCTATTTTCAGCACTTTTATGGCTTAACAGGAATTAAAAAAAAAGAAGTTAAAAAGCCTTCCTCCCTCATAAAATTGAGAGAAATTGCTTAACCCTTTACCTAATGAATCGCTCACATCTGCCCACAAAATATGCAAATTGAGCAGTTGAAAAAATTTAATTTTTCAAAATATTTCAACAAAACCATATCAAATGACCCCTTATTGGAACGAGCTCATTGAGCTCGTTCCAATGTGGGTTCAAATGATTTGGTTTTGTTGAAATTTTTTGAAAAATTTAAAAAAATGATATTTAAAATAATAAATTTTGATATCGTCTGCATTGGGTAAAGGGTTAAGAAACAAGAATATTTTTTATTAGGCCTTCTACTGCCTTGCGTTCATGAAATATATCCCTGTAAATTAGCTGAATCATTTCTTGAAAGACTTCTTGGCTTCCTTCATCTGAATTTTGTTTCAACAAATTCAGTCATTGCTCCTGAATAGCAGCCATGACTGGATTTTATGAAATTTAAAAACAAATATACTCATCAGGTTAACCCGTTAAATCCTCTTCTTGTGCTGATACATGTAAAATATTTATTTATTTATTTTGGGGGGTTTAATGACACTTTCAACAGCCATGGTCACCTCATGTCGGACAGTTTTACGGTAGAGGAAGCCAGAGTACCCAGCGAAAACCATCGAGCAATAGCAAGCAACTGTCAGATCCCCAACATACTAACTCCTCACAAGCAGTGTTAGCATTTGTTGAAGACAAGTGTACCATCAATGTGCAGTATGCCTTAGTACACAACACCACCATACTCTCACATGGGCAATCAAGATGATGTGCCTTGCCCAAGGCCACAACCCAATTACACCTGGTGGGGATCAAACTGTGGATCTTTTGGTTTGAAGTCCAATGCCATAACCACTAAGCCACCACTCTCCCAATACATGTAAAAATGTTTCTTATCTAGACCTATATATAAAAATGTTTATTTTACAGTCACCCAGTCTTGGGCAGGAACACTGTCGAGGGATTTTTTTTTTTGCACCCGACATTGACTGAAAAATGTGTTTGTTATTTTAGACACTTTAGTGGCTCCTTGACTTGCATAGTGCTAGATTACTTTTGGTAGTCAGAATTTGTTCATCATTAATTATATTTTATTTTATGTTCAGCAGTCAATTATTAAGAAAATGTTAAAGCTGTAAAATTTTATTTCTCCCAGGTGGTTGATATTAAAAATTGATTTAACCCTTTACCTAACACGAGAAGCAGACGACACTTGCAAAAAAAATTCTTGAATAACTGATTTTTTTAATTTTTTGTTTTAAAAAACATAGATTATGACCCCTCATTGGAACGAGCTCAACGAGCTCGTTCCAGTGAGGGGTCATAACCTATGTGTTCCAGAGAAAAAATGAAAAAATAATGAAAAGTAATTGGCGATTTTTGAGAATAGCGCTGGCTGGTTTTGGCCGTTACGCTGGGTAAAGGGTTAATGGAAACGCATTGTTTAATGTCACGTGAAATTATTCAGATTGTCGCCGATGAAAATTTAATAACATTGTTGAACTTTCATTGAAAGTATTGTTCTATGGCGCTTTTCTTCTTTTTATATTCTTATTAAATTCTAGGGGCGCGGTGGCTCAGTTGGTAGAGGTGCAGGCTGCAAGCCGAGAGGTCCTCGGTTCGAATCCCACCTGCGGCAACCGCGTTGTGTCCTTGGGCAAGACACTTCACTCCGATTGCCTACATGGGGGCACGATGACGCTGTGTACTGAGGCGTACTGCACGTCGATGGTGCGCTTGTCTTCAACCAATCTAACCCTGCCTGTGCTGCGGTGCAGAGTTCAGAGTTACGATGTTGGAGAGCTGACAGCTGCTCGTCGTTGCTTGATGGTTCTCTCCGGGTACTCCGGCTTTCTCCACCCGTAAAACTGTCATGGTCACGATTAGCCATTGTGCATAAGTATGTGACCTTAAACACCAATAAATAAATAAATATTAAATTCCAATTCTAAAACAGTTTTCATCGACATGTGAATGTTGTCTGCAAGCCTTTAACCCTTTACCTAATAAATCAACCACATCCGTGTACATCAATTTCAAATTTACAGTACAAGTCAAGTTGTAGCATAACCACAATAAACTAAGTGTATACTGCTGCTCCTGCACTGATAAGAGCAGAATCTGACATCATTTTCTGGAAAGCTCTCAATGAGAGCTTTCCAGAAAATTATGTCATCTTCTGGTCTTATCAGTGTAGGAAGAGAAAGATACATAGTTTATAGTGGTTATCCTACAACTTATTTTGACATGTGCTGTAGCAGTGGAAAAAAGTATATTTTTCAATAAGTTTCAACAAAACCACATGTGACCCCCTCATTGGAACGAGCTCAATTCAATGAGGGGTCACATGATATGGTTTTGTTGAAGTTTTGTGAAAGCATTCAAAAAATGATAAGGCCTAAAAAGTTAAAAAACTATTTCCCAGGTCCTTCCACATGGTCCTTTTGGCTCCCGCATGCTCTCTTTTTATAACCAATGCAAACTTAAAAAAATAAAAATAAAATGGTTTATGTCTGATATTTTACCCAAGTTAATAAAATTGATAAATTTATTCCTTGAGTACTAGAAGTATTTGCAATGCTTTAGTATTGCAAAGCTTTCTTGCACTCAAGGGATGAAATACACTACCACCCATGCTGTTCTGTATATTATGAGGTCTAACACATAAAACAAACCAAGAACATGAACTTTTGATGGCAAAGAAATAATATAAATAAAAAATAAAATAAAAGTGCAATTTTACAAAAAGTGGTCCGAGAAATGCAAGATATATTTTGTGTGACCTAATTAAAATAATAATTTTTGATATCATGTGCTTTGGGTAAACAGAACAGAACATAGTTGAGAGATAAATACCACTTGAAAATTGAAGATGATTTTGTAAAAAAATGAAGTCACATGTGATTTGAAATGTACAGAATTAAGTAAATATGGAAAAGCTTTACAAACCATTCAGCCTGAAAGCAGTGCAACAAAGAATAATTATAACCTGGCAGCTGAAATGTTTCATGGATATTTGGGTGATAAAAAAACAGACACCATCTTTGAATGTTATTCAAAAGAGTGAGTTGATAAATAGGCCTGCATTGTATTATTTCATTAGATGCTAGGAAGCAGGTTAGACAATCACTACATTCTGAACATTTTAAGAAAGCTTTCCAGTATGATAAATTTGTTATACAAGTCTTTGAGCTCTCTCAAACAAGACTGAATTTATCAATATCGTAGTTGCATTTTGGGAAACATTTGTAATGTAACTCAGAATTTTACCAATTCAGTTGTGTTTGGCAGTTTGGCAGATCTCAAAAAGCTTTGCAAAATGAGATTGAATTTGTTAAATTCAAATTGCATTAGGCCACACAAGGTAGATCTTCTGTTTCTCAGGCCATTATTTGTGAAATTGCATGCGGGCGAGCGTTTTTTTATTTTATTTTTTATTTCAGTAATTTCTTCTTTGCCATCAAAAGTTCATGTTCTTGGTTCAAGTTTTAGGCCTCATAATCTACAGAACAGCTTGGGTGGTGGTGTATTTCATCCCTTGAGTGCAAGAAGGCTTTGCAATGCTAAAGCATTGCAAAGCCTTCTTGCACTCAAGGGA
This sequence comes from Pictodentalium vernedei, assembly GCA_031216915.1. Classification (NCBI taxonomy): domain Eukaryota; kingdom Metazoa; phylum Mollusca; class Scaphopoda; order Dentaliida; family Dentaliidae; genus Pictodentalium; species Pictodentalium vernedei. The sequence continues at coordinate 442,665,105 of CM062291.1, read as the reverse complement.
CAAATTCATCAATATTTTTAACTTGGGTAAAATATCAGACATAAACCATTTAATTTTTATTTTTTTAAAGTTTAAATTGGTTATAAAAAGAGAGCATGCGGCAGCCAAAAGGACCATGCGGGAGGGCCTGAGAAACAGATTTTTAAATTTTTTATAGGCCTTATTGCATTATTTGAAAAATTTGCTTCTTAAAATTTCTATATAACAAACAACATAAGGAGGCAAAAGGTAGGATGTAACTTGTAAAGTTTTTTCTTGAGTAACTAAAAATTTTAACTTTTATCCTCAAAAACATAGCTTATAACCCCTTATTGGAAGGAATTCGATGAGTGGGTGATGGTCATTAGCAATGTGTGAGTGGCAATAATTGAAAAAAAAATATAAAATTTTTGTGAATGACATTGCAGTTATGCCATTCATTTGGTAAATAATTATCTGATAGTGTTATAGTACAATTGGTAGTCAGAACTTGTTTGAATGGATTTATTTGAGCTCCTTTTTTTTTAAAGTGTATCTCCCGTAGTAACCCTAGGAAGTGGAGCAGTACTCATATTCTATGGTAAACAAATTCTGCTTTAGTGGTAAAATAGATCCAGGAAACCAAGGCTTGGGTGGAAGTCGTCTGAAGTGACCAGCATAGGTATAGACAGCTGATTGAGCTTGACTTCATACCTATGTTGCAGTCATGATATAACCATAGATACTGAAAGTGACCTTAAACACCAATGAAGAAACTTGGAAGCAAGTCTTCATATAAATGAAGTATTTTGTTTCTGACTGATTATAAAGTACATCTACCAAGTTTTAACCCTTTACCTAACATGAAAAGCAGACAACACATTGCAAAAAAAATTCTTGAATAACTAATTTTTTTGTCTCAAAAACATAGGTTATGACCCCTCATTGGAACGAGCTCATCAAGCTCGTTCCAATGAGGGGTCATAACCTATGTTTTTGAGACAAAAATTTTTTAAAAAATAATGAAAATTAATTACCGATTTTTGAGAATCACACTGGCCGGTTTCAGCCATTTCGTTGGGTAAAGGGTTAAACCTTTAACTGGTAGAATGCTAAATTATTTTTGGTCAACAAGATTTGTTCACACATCATTGCATTGTTACACTTCATGGGAGAGTACCTATAGGCAATCTCCTATGAATTGTATCAAGGCATATCAACACAGAATAAATATTTTTACTTCAGAAATAATCTGAAGCACATCCATGGAATATGAAGCCTTTTAGCTGTGGTACCTGCACTTTAGAATAAAGCCCAAATTTGGGCTTCCAGCACTCAACCAGTTAACTGTGGTAGACATTTGGAAACACTTCACAATGGTTTATCTTTTGACATCATCAGCCCATGCTGATTTAATCCACAGCAGAGCATCTAGAAAGGAAACAATTTCTGCACACTAATTCACAATCAAAGCGTCACCTATTCTACATACAAAAACCTCTTCCTGTAGTTAACTTTCACACATTGAATGATATAAGTGTCTTGTGGTTGCAGTTTTGGATGGGATAAGGCATATAAGGAACATTTTCTTGTTTCTTAGGCAATTTTTCTTCCAATATTATGATGAGGAAGGGAGGGTTTTTTATGCTCCCATCCTCTGAAGCCATCAATCGGATTTGGATCTCCTTTTGTATGCTGATAGACCTGCATGGGGGAACGGATATGCATAAGGAACGGATTTCATCCAATAATTTGTCCCAGAGTTATGGCCCTTTTTTGACTTTGAAATTTTTTTTTATATTCATGGAATATAATAAACACAAGTTTCTCTTTCCACTCAGAAACTTTTTTTGTCCCACAATACCTTCAAGGTTACTTCGAACTTGCATATGGGTCAGGGGCATTGGCCCACTCTTTGCAGTGGCCCACTCTTTGCATTGTCTTTTTTTGTTAATCTGGATAATGACCAAATTTGGACTACAAGCACTGAACCTGTTCAAGTCTTGGCTGCCAACACAACCGCCAAAAAACTCATCAAAGTTAGAATAATTTATAGAGAATTATAAAATCTCTTCTATGCTTAAATTGCATGCATCTAGTATTCACAAGTTATATATATCTAGTATTATCTGTGATAGAATTCACATCCATTCTTTGTAGATTATTTTTTTCACATTTATTTACAAATTGTGCCATTTTGTAAAATAATTTTTATATTTGTGTAATGTAAGAAATCCCTTTTTTTTTTTATATATATCTTGTGTTTGAATTTTTGTTTGTACAAAGAGAATGATGTGAATAATTGGAGTATGCAATGGACTTGTGAATCTCTCGTTTTATTGAAAGAAAATAATCGTGTATTCACCTTGTATGTAAGACCCTGTTAAATTGTGGAACAAGCGATATATATGTCATTACCTGTTGTTTTCTAACCTGCTAAAACAATTCTTTCCAGATGTTAACCCTTTACCCAATGAATCGCCTGCATCCGCCCGCGTAATATGCAAATTCAGCAGCTGAAAAAATATTATTTTTCGAAAAATTTCAACAAAACCATATCATGTGACCCCTCTTTGGAACGAGCTCGTTCCAAAGAGGGGTCACATGATATGGTTTTGTTGAAATTTTTTGAAAAAATTTAAAAAATGATATTTAAAATAATAAATTTTGATATCGTCTGCGTTGGGTAAAGGGTTAATAATGTTCCCCCGCTGGAATCCCGGGAAGTGAAGAAGTGTGACCTTTAACCCTTTACCCAACGAATCGGCAACATCTTCCCGCGTAATATGCAAATTCAGCAACTGAAAAAATACTATTTTTCAAACAGTTTCAACAAAACCATATGAACTCGTTCCAATGAGGGGTCACATGATATGGTTTTGTTGAGATTTTTTGAAAAAATTTAAAAAATGATTTTTAAAATAATAAATTTTGATATCGTCTGTGTTGGGTAAAGGGTTAACACAAATAAATAACTGAACACTTCATTTATTCATTTCATTTCATGTCTAGATTATAAACAGATACCTATGGAGTGTGGTGGCTGGATGGTTAGAGCAATGGACCCCAGATTGAAAGGTCATACATTGGTTCCTGTGTAGTATCCTTGGGCAAGACTCATAATCTCAGTTGTTCAAGGGTGAGCAAGGTGGTACAGCAAGCCTTGAAAATAAGTAATCTATCATTTGCAGAATGAAGTCCTCAGTGGGTGATTTGCTGATACTATCCCATACAGTGGGCCAATGTATCCTCTAGGTACCTCTTTCTGTTTAGGCCTGAGACCATTCAGATTGAAGTTCTCAGAGGGTAAATTTAGTGATGCTACCCTTCTGTGGAGGGTAGCATCACCAAATTCACCCTCAGGGGATCTCATTTTGCAAATGACAGTCTGCTTATTTCCAGGCTTGTGGCACGGTGTACTGGTGTGCCCTTTACATTGGTTCCTGTGTAGTACCCTTGGGCAAGACACATAATCTCAGTTCTTCAAGGGGGAGTAAGGTGGCACAGCAAGCCTGGATATAAGCAATCTGTCAATTGCAGAATGAAGCCTGCAGAGGGTGAATTTGCTGATGCTACGCTATACAGTGGGCCAATTTATCCTCTGGGTACCTCTTTCTGTTTAGGCTTGAAACCTTATTTCAGGTTGAGGTTCGCAGAGGATAAATTTAGTGATGCTACTCTGCTGTGCAGGTTAGCATCACCAAATTCACAAATTCAGCCTCAAGGGACCTCATTTTGCAAATGACAGTCTGTTTATTTCCAGGCTTCCAGACTTATGTGTTCTGTATGTGGATGGAACACATGCTTTCAGCTGATGAAAACCCAGCTTGCTGTTCATGCCAACCAAGGAAAATGAAGTGGTGTTTGTTTACTGTGGTAAACAAGCTCAGTTTTACTTGTAAATAGTCCTATAAATGGGTAACAGGGGTTTAAACGATATATTGACTTTATCTCCAGTTGCGGTCATGATTAGCCATTGTGCAGAAATATGTGACCTTAACCCTTTACCCAACGAATCGGCCACATCCGCCCACATAGTATGCAAATTCAGCAGCTGAAAAAATACTATTTTTCAAAAAATTTCAACACAACCATATTATGTAACCCTCTTTGGAACAAGCTCATCAAGCTCATTCCAGTAAGGGGTCACTTGATATGGTTTTGTTGAAAGTTTTTGAAAAAGTTTAAAAAATTATATTTAAAATAATAAATTGTGATATTGTCTGCATTGTTTAAAGGGCTAAACACCAAAATAAATAAATAAATAAATAAATCCTCCCAGAAACCCTGGAAATGGATCACTGGTAAAAGAGGACAAGGTAGCCATATCCTGGGATGAAAGTCCTACAAAGTGAGTAACTTTGGTAGAATCAGTTGGTTAAACTCAAGTTTATTCTTATGTTGCTATCATGATATAGCCATATGGAATAAATGCTGAATGTAACCTTAAATATTCATTAATAAATAAAGCCTTAACCAATGCCTTGAATATGAGTCTTCAAAAGTAGGAAGCTAAGTATAAATGATTTGCTTAATGTAAATAATATCCTTGTGGGAATCTCAGTAGGTGCAGCTGTCCTTGTTTACTTTAGTACTTTAGTAAAAAAGCTGTTTTCCTTGTAAAATAGAACCCAATAACCAATGACTGAGGTGGATGTCCGATCAAAGGGGCAACATGGGTATAAACGATTGGCTGGACTTGACTATAATATCCTGTTGCAGTCAAGATTAACCATTGTGCAGAAATATGTTTTATTAAATACCAATAACGAAGTAAATACATATTTGCTAAATTTAAGTAATAACTCTGTGCGAACCCTGGGAAGTGAAGTAGTGCTCATTTACTGTGGTAAACAAGCTCTGTGTTTCTTCCAAAATAGGACCTGGTAACCAATGCCTTTCATGGAATCCTTTTCAAATGGGCAACTTGGGTATAAACGATTGGCTGGACTTGATTTTAATATCCTTGTTTCTGTCACAATTATCGATTGTGCAGAAATATGTGACCTTAAAAACCAATAAAAAAATAATTTTATTACTTTCCAAAGTGTGATTTACTGGGATTTCTGGGTTTGATTATAAACGATAACTTCACAAGTGAATTATGCAATCAACAATTGGGCCCTGTATCTGTGCGTGCAAACGGAAACGCTTTGCTGTGGGTGTAATGGGTACTTCATTGTTTTTTGTTTTTTTTTAACCCTTTACCTAACATGAAAAGCTACGAGACATGCAAAAAAAATTCTTGAATAACTTTTATTTTCATTTTTTGTCTCAAAAACATAGGTTATCACCCCTCATTGGAATGAGCTCAACGAGCTCATTCCAATGAGAGGTCACAACCTATGTTTTAGAGACAAAAAATGAAAAAATAATAAAAATTAATAGGCGATTTTTGAGAACGGTGGCCGGTTTTGGCCGTTATGCTAGGTAAAGGGGTTAAATAATATAATTATCGTTAATAATGAAAAGTAATAAACAGAGTAATCGCTTGACTGGGCTGATTACGTGAAATAATTCATTCGAGATGAGGGTCTATATTGTAAAACACTCGCACACATTCGAGCACTTGTGTTTGTACAATGTCCTTCACCTCTCATGAATTATTTCATGTAACCAGTCCAGTCAAGCAATTACTCTCTATTAACTTATACTTGTATTGTGGTCATGATATAGGCATAGATGCTGAAAATGACATTAAACTTTGAATGTCAACAAGGAAATGTGAGAGATCTTAAACTGAAATGTTATTTTCGGTTGTTTTTACTTGTTTTTTGCAGTGTTATATTTTGATATTTTCATCCCACTGATGTAAATATGTCGTGATCTAATCACAATAAAGATAATTTTTGTGATCATAATACTAGATCAGATTGCACCATTTTAATTTGGGCCACTGATATTGAACCGAGCTGAAATATTTTTTCCATCCCTGTGGCAACCACGGGAAGTGAAGTTGTGTTTTTTGTACTGTGGTAAACAAGCTCTGTTTTACTGGTAAAATTGGACACGGTCATTAGTGCCTGTGGTGGAATTCCTCTAACATAGGCAACATGGGTATAAAGCGATGTGACCTTAAACAACAATAAATGTATAAATAGTTTTTTTCTCAGAGTTTGAGAGTTATTGTCTTAGTGCAAACTCCACTGCCAGGATTTCTCATGAAAATGGGACCCGGGCAAATCCAAATGAGAAATTTGTTGTTTGTGAAGAGAAGGGAATTTTTGTAATTCATGAAAAGTTATTCAGAACATTTTTCCACAGTTTATGTGGCTTTCTTTTATGAAAGTCTCTCATGAGAGCTTAGTCCTTAGGGATTTAATGCCAGCATGAACAGATTTTGACCTGTCAGAAGAGGTACTTCTACATGTAGTGCTGCAAGAAGTCTTGTAGATGATAATAAAATTACCCTGGCAGTGGCTTGAAGTTAAAGTCTTAACTTCGGCGGGAACCCCGGGAAGTGAAGCAGTGCCTGTTCTCTGCGGTAAACAGGCTCTGTTTTACTGGTAAAATAGAACCTAGTCACCAATACTAGGGAGGTGCAAACCCTCTCTAAAATGGGCAACATGGCTTATTAATGCTCACCCCTTGTCTTGAGTTGATTCCCATGTTGTGGTCATGATTAGCCATTGTGCAAAAATATGTGACCACAAACACCAATAAATAAATAAATAAAGTCTTGCCTCTGCAGCATTGACAGACCACAAGACATACAGGTTGCAGTGTAATAGAAATGCTAGAAGATTGTCCTGTAACGGTTAATGACCATGTTCAGGAATTTGTGATTGGGAAAAATTTGGTCTGGAGCTGGAAGATTTTGATTTTTCATTTTCAGTTTTGGTTCGGTTTCAGGAAAAAATCTCCATTTTGGTGTCAGTTTTTCTATGTGTTGACTGGTAGAGTGCTGAATTATTTTTGGTCATCAAAATTTGTTTATGTATCTTTGCCTTGTTACAATTTATGAGAGAGTGCCAATAGGCACTCTCTCATAAATTGTAACAAGGCAAATTCTGACAGACTAAATTATTTAACTTCAAAGGAAATATGAAGCACAGCCACCAAAAATGATGCCTTTAAGTTGAAGCACCCGCACTTCAGAATAAAGCACAAATACGGGCTTCCAGCACTCTACCAGTTAAGCAAAGGACACTTCAGGCTTCTTAACCCTTTACCCAATGCAGATGATACCAAAATTTATTTTAAATATTTGTTAAAATTTTTAAAAAAATTTCAACAAATCCATATGTGACACCTCATTGGAACGAGCTCAACGAGCTCGTTCCAAAGAGGGGTCACGTGATATGGTTTCGTTGAAATTTTTGAAAAATAGTATTTTTTTCTGCTGCTGAATTTGCATATTATACGGGCGGATGTGGCCGATTCATTGGGTAAAGGGTTAACTTCGAAAAAATCCATACCACTCACTACAAGAAGCCCTGTCTATAAGTATTTCTATTGAGTTCAGCCTAACTTCCCTTACATCATTTGTAGGAGTTCTAGGGGATCAGTTGCTAAGCCTATTGAGTCAGAAAGAAACCCATAAATTTGGGAAACACATTTTAATGAATAAAGTTCATCCATCTGTGTTGTGTTCTCATTGTTACATTTTCTACCTTATTCACTTGTCGAGTAGCAAAGTCAATAAAGGAGAAAATTTGACAATGATAACACAATATATTTACTCCTTTACAGGATAGACAAAGTAACGTGAGTCCATAGCTAAGACAGTTTTATCAGTCTATGAACAAACACAGTAAAACAATGTGGCTGTTTTTTGCTGGGTCTTGTGGTTATCAATGCCAATGTCAATTTATATTCAGGGTTCCCGCGGGCCTTGAAAAGCCTGGAATTTCAAAAATGAAATTCAAGGCCTTGAAAAGCCTTGATTTGGCTCCCTGGGCCTGGAAAAGCCTTGAAAAATGAAGCACTGTGCACCGAGTTGAGATGAATGAAATACGTCCGAGACGGTTCGAGTGGTTCAGCTACGATAAGCCTGGAACAACCTTGAATTTAACTTTCTGTTAGCCTTGAAACTCCTTGAATTTGGGGTGTATATGGCCTGGAAAAGCCTGGAATTTCATGTCAGGTCAGGTGCAGGAACCCTGATATTACTTTCCAAAGTGTGATTTACTGGGATTTTGGGGTTTGATTATAAACGATAATATAACTGGTAGAGTGCTGAATTATTTTTGGTCATCAAAATTTGTTCACATACGTTTGCCTAGTTACAATTTATGGGAGAGCTCCCATAAATTGTAACAAGGCAAATCCGAAGAGACTAAATAATTTCACTTCAAAGGTGGTATGAACAACATTCACAAAATATGAAGCCTTTAAGCGCTGGTACCGACACTTTTGAGTAAAGCCCAAATATGGGTTTCCAGCACTCTACCAGTTAACAAGTGAATTATGCAATCAACAATTGGGTCATGTATCCGTGCGTGCAAACGAAGACGCTTTGCTGTGGGTGTAATGAGGACTTCATTGTTTTTTTAAATAATATAATTATCGTTAATAATGAAAAGTAATAAACAGAGTAATCGCTTGACTGGACTGGTTACGTGAAATAATTCATTCGAGGTGAGAGACTATATTGTAAAACACTCATGCGCATATGCACACTTGTGTTTGTACAACGTCCCTCACCTCACATGAATTATTTCACTCGACAGTCCAGTCAAGCGATCACTCTCTATATATTTTGGGTGTACTGCCCAGCTACAGGTCACCATTCTTCAGAAGTCAAAGTCTCAGAATGCTCAAATTCAACTTGCAGGCTTGTGAGGCTCGAACAAGTTAATGCAGCAAATAAGGATTGTATTTGTCAAAATGGTAGAAATAATACAGACACTCGTCATCGATCATCATACCCCACCAAGTTAAGGTGAATAAATAGGAGTAAACTTGTCCGTCGGCCTGTCGTCGTTGGTCCGTTGCACATGTAAAGTTGTGGAGCGAACTACTTCCACAGTTTTAGTCGCATTTCCATGAAACTTCACAAAAATGATCAACATGATGAGGGGAAGTGCATGACATAACTTTTTTCCCGATCGGATTCAAGATGTCCAACTGGTGGCCATATTGGATTTTGTTAAACACTTGTGGAGCGAACTACTTACACAGTTTTTGCTGCATTGTCATGAAACTCAATGTAAATGATCGACATGTTGAGGAGCAGTGCGTGACATAATTTGTTTTCCTGATCGAATTCAAGATGGCCGCCTGGTGGCCATGTTGGATTTCTTTTTACTAACAAAATTTGAATGCTGCTTTCAATCGCCCACACTAGGCGGTATGCCACTGTGGGGGTATAGTCGGTGACAGATCATCTCTAGTTTGATGTAACCATACAGCTGAGAGAAAACACCCAAAGGCTTTATTGTCACATCAAATGACCGGTGATGAGAGCATATGAAAAACAGACGATGGGCTCCTCTCATGAGCAACATTGGAAAATGTTTTGCCTTCTGATCTTTATTTTTAGCTTTTAATATTGTCGGGAATATTTTGCGATACCAAAACTTCAGTATTTTAAGTTTCCCTTGGTACGGTAAATCAGTATTGGCACAATACCGAAAACGAATGATATTTACAGTATACCGCCGATCTCTTATTATCATTGGTGAGATGTTGGATATGTTGACTTTTCATTAGTGCTTGCTACTGACAACATTCATTATCCTTTGTTATTGTTAAAAATGTTGAAGTGTATATTCTATGTTTGAATTTCACACAGAATGTATAATTAACAGTAGGGCTGTACGATATTCAAAACTGAATACCGGTATCGGTATTCAAAAAAATATCGCGGTATACCGGTATATCGAAAACTGTTCAGATATATGAACACAAGTATCACAATCGAGACTCGAGGCATCACAGTCGGTACGAATTAGCATGCCTTGATGATGTGGTTCGAAAAACCTTTACCCAACGCAGACGATATCAAAATTTATTATTTTCAAATTTAGTTTATCAGATTTTCCCCAAAGATTTCAACAAACCTATATCATGTGACCCAGCTCATTGGAACAAGCTCAACAAGCTCGTTCCAATGAGGGGTCACATGATATGGTTTTGTTGAAATTTTTTAAAATTATTTTTTCAATGGCTGAATTTGTATATTACGAGGGAACAAGCAGACAATTCCTTGGATAAAGGGTTAATATTATTCATTCAGGGATACAGTTAAAAAACTCAAGACATCTTGAAAATTAAATTCTGGATAAATAAATAATGACGATAAACCAATATTTTTGTAATTACACCGGTATTCGATCGATATTGGTTTGAATACCGGTATATATAGGTTTATCGATATACCGTGCAGCCCTAATTGCTGAATATGACAATCATGATTTTGATTTATAATTTGATTTATAATTTTTTATTCAAAAGGGGACAGAGAATTTTTGACACCGCGGTGATCCGGTCAAAATTATCTTTACAGTTTTCACCCAATAGCATTGTAGAATCCCACCTATGGAAAAAAAAACTGAGGGAACATTTAATTTGAAATGAAATTTGGAAACATGGTTTTAAACATTTTGCTTAATCCTTTGAACCCTGTCAGTATCTGGCCACTTTGGTTACACGTTATGAACCCGGAAGACCACCTGCATTCGGGAGCATCAAACAATCTTGTTCATGTACTGGATAGCCTCACAACAGCTGGTGATCGAGCATTTTTGGGGGCTGCTCTATTTCTTTTAGAGCCAGATCCAGAGTGGGCTGAATTCACCCCAGAGTTTTCTGTCTTTCAGATTGGCTCTCAAAACACATTTGTTCCAGCGGGTATACAGTCTTCCAATGAAGGCCGCTTACCAGTAATTCGTCTGCTTGAGACGCAGTCACTGAAATTGAAATGCAGAACTTGATTTTTTTTTGTAAAGCCCAAGATCTCTATGAAGATTTTTTTTTGGCTTTAAACTACACTTATTATTATTATTATTATTATTATTATTATTATTATATTCCATGCTAGTTCAGAGCCATCAACAGGTAGAGTCTTTTATTGTTACTTAGGGGAGGCCCAAACAATATTTTCAACATGCAGCCTTGGGGTTGCAAGTTGAAAATCTTGATTGGTCTACCACACAAATTCACTGACCAACTATCTGCATCAGGAATTCAAGTTGTAACACAATCCTGGTCTGGAAAAGCGACCTTTTAGGTTCAGTTTTCTTTGCATGGTGGAATCCTGTTAATTGAATAAACATTTTGCCCGTGAATAATATTACTATCTGATCACGGCGTAATCATTGTAAGTGTGTGGCAATCTGATTGAAACAATTACCACTTTTGTGATCACAACTGCAGAAGATGTGACATATCCCCCATGGAACCCAGGAAATGGCACAGTGCTTGTTTACTCTGGTAAACAAGTTCTTTACAGACCCAGTAACCAATGTCTGGGGAGGAAGTCCTCAAAAATGGGTGGCATAGATATGAATGATTGGCTAAACTGGACTTTGTTCCTTTGTTACGGTCATTATATACCCCTTGGACTTGCTGAAAGTGACCGTAAACACCAATAAATAATAATTAGACCTATGCTAGACAGTTGATTAATGCTAAAATCTAGAGGAGTGGAGTTTCCACTGAGATACAGTAAAACCTGTTTTGATGGACCTGATGTTGTGAGAGACCATCCGTATTGAGAGACTGCTGTGATCTTGCAATGTTTGGTTGTTTTACTCTGTAATGGACCTGCCATGATAGACCACCTGTTTTTAGAGACCACTTTGCCTGGCAAGACAGGTTCTACTGGAATACATTTATAATTCCAATAGAGAACAAGCGAAGCATAGCTGATAATTAGCCCAGCAGGGACTTGATGTTGTATCCATACTGATACAGAGAACCTAGTTGCCAGTCCATTTGCTTGAACCTTTCTTTAACTTTTTATCGTATTTTACAGAAGAGATCTGTTTCTGTCTTTCCTGTGGTAAGCCTGAGAAATTGAGGATTGCTTGTTTACTTTTGTCAACATTACCTGCATCACTTGTTTTCTGGAACCCAGTAAACAGTAGGTGGGGGTGTTAATCCTGTAAAATAGGCAGCAATGTTTTAACATTTTCACTGCTGAAAGCGACTATTGTCACCTATTTTATAATGATTATCTGTATGTTCTGGTGTGCGAAGATCAAACCTACCACCTGATTACTTGTTGGAAAGGGCTCAAAGAGCCCTTTCCAACCATTAATTGGATGATAGAGTTTCAAGTATGTCATAAATTTTATTAAACTTTCTCGCATACAGGTATACATAGAGGTTCTCCGGGGGGCACTGTGGTAACCGCTTCTCGTTAGATCACTGAAGTTAAGCAACATCGAGCCCAGTTAGTCCTCGGATGGGTGACCATCTGAGCGATCGATTCAGACTCCTGTGTTGTGTCCTTGGGCAAGGCACTTAACCACGATTGTCCACATGGGGGCACGATGACGCCATGTACTAAGGCATACTGCATGTCAGTGGTGCTCATGTCTTGAACCAATCTAACACTGCCTTTGCTGCAGTGCGGAGTTAGGATGTTGGGAAGCTGGCAGTTGCTCGTCGTTGCTCTGTGGTTCTCTCCGGGTACTCCGGCTTCCTCCACCTGTAAAACTGTCATGATTAGCTATTGACATTTGATACTTGAAAGGGAATGTTTATTCTTGACCTCCATTGATAATATCAGTCTCGGACATAATGTATTGTGGGAAACTTTCTCTTCCTCTCTCTCTCCCTCTCTTTCTCTTTCTCTCTCTCCTCTTTCTCTTTCTATCTCCCTCTCACTCTTACTCTTCCCCTCCCAATGAATGGTGAGTTGTAAAAGTTCCGATGGTCAATGTAATTTACACAAAAATACTCCACTGCAACATGAAACACCAGTTAAATTGCTGATAACATTTTTATTATATACCAATTTTCATTTAATAGTTCATTGAAAAGAAAGTTGCAAATTTGTTTTCATCGTGCACAGGCATTGGTGTTTAACTTTTCTTTTAGACACTTAATGCACAAACATTTATTTTGTATGCAATTAACCCTTTACCTAACACGAAAAGAGGATGACACTTGGAAGAAAACCTAAATATTTTCATTCTTTGCCAGCCCCCCCCCCCCCCATCCCCACTTAGCTTATGACTCCTCATTGTAACCAGCTCGATGAGCTCATTTTAGTGAAGCATAAGGTATGTTTTATGTTTTTAAATGGTTGAGTGCTAGGAGCCACTATCAGGGCTCCACTGAAAAATGCTGAGGCTGTAGAAAATACATGTTTATATGAAATTCTTTTGTTATAAGGGCACTGTCCAATAAATTGTAACAAAACAATTGTTCATGAAGAAAATATTGCTAAACTAAGGCTTCCCTTACTGGCTGTATGGCATCTTTGAAAAAAAAATACTCACATCTCAAATCACCTTTGAAAAATAATTTAGCACTCAACCAGTTCAGGCAAAATTTTGAAAACAAATTAAATTTTAATGATGCTTTTTGTGAAAAATGCTGTCCATTTGGCCATTATATTGGTTAGAGTGTAAACAATTGAACCTTTGTGAGTGACTCAAGTTTTCAGGCAAAGTTTTGACTCCAAGTGTACTGGTAAAGGTATTATCAGCCCTAACAAAAAACGCTGAAGTTTGTAGTAGTGTTTCAGCTATGTGTTTCTTTGTTTTATTTTTCATGATTAATGCATGGTAGACCTATATAAAAACCTCATCATGGAAAAAAAATTATCTCGTCTAATTTATTTTGTTGAGCTGGTGATTTATTTATCATGTAATTACTGTTATCAAAGACGTGGACCCCAACAATGATAACTCGATGCTATTTGTATGCAGGTAAATAACATTCTCATTCTGAATCACATGATAGAATGTGCTGTTGCTACCCTCAATAGAGATTTGTATTTTGTCTGGGCGTTTTTACTTGTATTAAGGGAAATTCGTTGTTTGTGCAAGATAAAATTTTATGACTACTGTGTGGAATGGGTACACAAAATGAAAAGAACATTTTCCAAGTTTCTCACAAAAGGCATACCTTCGGCATACTTTCAGCACAATCAAAGAAAAACGCTTTGGCACTCCAGAACATTCAGGCCAGTGTTGGCACCAAAGCTAAAAACATTTACTAATCCATAGTTCTAATGACATCCTGTCAAATCTGCCCAATAAACCAAAATTTAAACCTCCATATCGACAAGCCAGAATTAGTTGTTGGTAGAATATAGTGTTAACAGTACAGAGGAACCTTGTTAATTGAATCTCCCCTTTGTCAATGAAATGTTTTCAACAGGGTTCATAAAGGTTATGGAAAGGTATTGAAAAACAGTAAATTGATTTTCCAAGCCCTGGAAGAGTATGGAAAATTGGGGTGGGTTTTGGAAAAGTTGTGGAACACAGAGAGATATGTGTAATGTGGGTATTTCTCCTGTCTGATGTGACCATTCAAAAAGTATTTGTACTCCCAAGTTTTGAGGTTCACCATGACTTGCTCCTTGAGTCATTGGTGTTTGGGGCTTCTTAACCCTTAAAGACCTGGTGGTTTGTATACATTTTTGTCACAATTTGACAGAGTACATTTGGTGGCCTTGTAGTTGTTTCAAGGCAAGTCTTGGCTGCCTGTAGAAGCTGCCAAGACTTGCCTGGAAACAACTGCCAAGGTACTTAGAATGTAGCCTAACAGTTTCAATATTTGAATCATAGTTTTATTGCAGTAAAAAGTGATCATAGTTGGAGTTGGTCCCTTTAGAGTTAAAGTTTGTGAAGGCATAGTTCTAACTAGGCCCCCGTCCCTTCCCCTGGTCATTACTCCCACTTCCCTTGTAGGGAAGTCTGTGAGTCTTATGGAGAAGTGGGATGAGAGGTAATGACCAGAGGTCCTAGTAAGGACTAGTGAAGGCAGAGCCTTGAAAGTTCTTGAATTTGGCTATTGTAGGCCAATGTAGGGCCATGGAAAATGCCGAAATATATTGAGAAATGGCATTGAAAAGCCTTGAATTTCATCAGTCTTTGACTGCAGAAACCCTGGTTGAAAACAGAAGATTCAAAAATATTTACAAAGTGGGTAAATAGTTTTAAATCATGTTTTCCACACCGTCAACACAACATTCATTTTCTATAAGGTTTCTGTTTTGTTCGCCCTAACTACAGTAAAAGAAGCAGAGAGTTGAGAAATTTACTTATATTAAGTCTAGATATTACTTTGGCAGTAATTTGGGATATGTGAAGATTTATGTCATTGAATGTTAATTATTTTTTATGTATGTTTGGAAGATTGTGTTATTGTATGGTTGAATAAAGAATTTGCTGTTCTGAGAACAGTACACAATGTAAAGACTTGTGTATGGGTCGCATATGATGATGTAAATACCTTGTATTATATGTAAACTACAGAAAACACTTAATAGTGAACAAATTATTTATAAATTGTTTCTTGTGGTATGCTGCTTCAATAAAAAGTCATGTGGCAACTCTACGATTTATTTTTTAACCATACTGTTTTCGGAACGCTTTGAAAATGCTTGATAGTTTTGAACTGGGTCTTGCTTGTTCCGTCAAACAACAGAGATCCGTTAATATGGGAAGATTTATACAGTTGAAGCTGGATGTCCTGTGACTGTATTGTGCATTGTACTTTCGTCCCCATCAAACTGAACCATTAGCGCAACTCAATTCCTGTAGCATGCCTCTACAATTCTATACCAGTAAATAGAGATCATTAACGTAATTCCTAACCACTACTGGGATATATGTACATGTAATGACGTAAATAGATATTAAAATCTAACTCCATTGTACAGAATGAAGAGAGTGGATTACTACTTAATCGCAGCGCCATACATTCCCCACTCGAAAAGTATTTATAATTGTTCATAATAGCACAAGAAACACTTGCAGACTTTCATCACATTGACCACCGGGTGTAACCCGGTGGTCCATGTGATGGAGGTTTGCAAGTGCTTCTTGTATTTTGTACTCAGAAATTGTAAGTAATTACTGAGTGAAAAAATCTATCTCACAGCGATTTTGTAGTAACCCATCCTCCACATTCTGTAGTCCAAATATTTTTCTGTTTGATCGGTTCAGTTCGTAGTTTCGCTAATAGTGCGTTATATTTTGCATTGCACAGGGCAAACCGCTCTTATGTATCTCAGACAACTACTTCTGCAGCAAAGAGCGCGTTAATGAACGAGCATTTTCTGTGCTAATTGTGACGGGACTTGCAGTTTCTATATGAATAAAATGTAATTATATGATTTGGATAAAGCTGACCCGAATCTGAAGGCTAAAATTTCATTGATTTCTCATTCAACTGGTGGTCCTAGCAGATCTTGGGTGTTCAAGGGTATAGTAAGGAAATAACATTGATAGGGTTGGTGGTGGTGGTGGTGGGGGGTGGGGGGATTTCTAGTGGATAACCCGGGATATTCGTAGCGAACTGACCGCTTAACGAGAGCACAAGCCCTTTTGCGCTCTCTCCTGGTGGGAGAGCATGAGAAGAGGTGACCGGAGAGCTCCACTGGAAAAATGTTTCAAAATAGATTGTTAAAACAAGCATTTTGATAGCTTTCTCGGTAGTTCCAAACAGGATTTCTCGACACCACAAACCCATTCGATATTGAATATTATTATGCCAGTAATTGTCATTGACCAATCAGCTTAAATATCTAGTGACCGCAGATGAGACTGTGTATCATCGAGCTGACCGTATATAGAGCTTATATACGGTCAGTTTCGACATTTTGCTTTTGACATCCAACGGTTGCTTCGGTGATTTTCCTAATTTCACGTGTGTATCTGTTGAGCAACGTACAACTATAATACGTTTCTTCCAGTCTTTGAGAAATTTTAATAAACAAATGTAAATAAATACGATAAATAAACCACTAAAACGACATGTATAGAACTGCCGAGTCAGAACAATATCATCATTAACATTAACAATATCATCGGAATATTAACTGTGAACAACTCTCTGAAGAGATTGATTCATCTTTCATGTCAATCGATACCCAGAAACCACCGGATGAAATGTTGAGCGTCTTCACTTCAAACATGTCGAACATCATCGACAAATTCGCGCCCATTCAGAATCGAACTTTTACAATTCGCCCAAATACACCTTGGTTTTCAGACGAGATACGACAGGCGAAATCTCTGCGACGAAAATTCGAATTGCAATGGCGACAATCCAAGCTCTCCATTCACAGGGAGATGTACGTCCGACAACGGAACCGTGTCAACGAACTAATACATTTGGCCAAGAAGACCTACTTTTCTCAAATTGTTAAAAACAATTTAAACGAACCAAATGTTCTTTCAACAGTCCTCGACAAGCTACTGCACCGAAAAAAGGAAACCGTTCTCCCAGATCATTCCCCTGCTTCTGATCTGGCAGAGCGGTTCTCTACATTTTTCGCTAACAAAATCGAATGCATTCGAGCTGGACTGAAAGTCAGCCCCAACCCACAACCCATTTTGTTTAGGGCTTCGACAGACCATGTGTGTCTGGATTCCTTCCAGCCTATAACACTTGTAAGTCTCAAGAATTTAATAACGAATGCCCCCACCAAACACTGCAAATTAGATGTAATCCCAACCTGGCTATTGAAATCTTGCCTATCAGATATTGCACCATGGATATTAGAAATTGTTAACTCATCTCTTACATCGGGTCTCTTCCCCACCAATATGAAGCAGGCGCTTGTTACCCCATTACTTAAAAAACCCGGGCTCGACCCGGAAATTTTGAAGAATTACCGCCCTGTCTCCAACCTTTCGTTTTTATCTAAGGTTGTGGAACGTGCGGTTGCTCTTCAACTGAATTCTCATCTTTCTCAGTATGAACTTTCAGAGGTTTTCCAGTCCGCCTATAAACCTAAGTGCAGCACAGAGACTGCCTTACTCAGAGTGCAGAACGACATTCTAATGTCGATGGATAAACATCTTGTCTCCTGCTTAGTATTACTCGACCTGAGTGCTGCCTTCGACACCATCGACAACAATATGCTCATAGACAGGTTAGAACACAGAATAGGAATTTCGGGTAGAGCTCTACAGCGGTTCTCTTCCTACCTAACAGGCCGTACCCAAAGTATACTCATTAACGAGTCAACCTCCACCGAGTTCAATCTTCAGAATGGTGTTCCCTAAGGGTCCGTTCTGGGCCCTTTATTGTATGTGATTTATGTTCCCCTGGGTGATATCATCCGCAGCCATGGCCTACATTTTCACTTTTATTGCCGATGACACCCAGCTATACATCCATTTTAAACCGGATAATGAAGCGCTTGCATGTCATCGACTAGAGGAATGTGTGGCGGACATCAAAGACTGGATGACTAATAACTTTTTAAAGTTAAATGCCGACAAAACGGAGGTTATTTACATTGGCTTACCTCACCAATTAGGCAAAATTTCAAAACTTCCGTTATCAATAGAAGGAAATAGCATTATGCCATCGGCTACCGTTCGTAACCTGGGATATTTCATCGATGAGTCGTTGGCAGCTGACAAACACGTCCAGTAGGTCTGTCGTGCTGCATTCTACCATCTTAGAAATATCAGCAGGGTGCGAATGTTGATAGACAAACACACAGCTGAACAATTAGTCCACGCTTTTGTCACTAGTCGTCTTGATTATTGCAATTCACTGCTATACCGATGCAAAAAGGCGTCACTGGATAAGCTTCAACATATCCAAAATTGTGCTGCTAGGTGTGTAACTTGAAATAGGAAGTCGTGCCACATAACACCTATCCTAGCTGACCTCCACTGGCTTCCTGTCCAACAAAGAATTCAATATAAAATAATCCTTCTGACATATAAATATATTAATGACCTGGCACCATCATATCTCTCAGATCTGGTCACATACTACACACCTGCCAGAGACCTTCGTTCTTCGGACTCGCACACCTTGGTCCAACCTGTTTCAAAATTAGCATCCGCGGGTGACCGGGTCTTTTTGATCGCCGCCCCTAATCTCTGGAACCTTTTACCGAGTCACCTGAGACTACCACAGGAAACTGAGTCATTCAAAGCTGGTTTGAAAAGGCATCTCTACAAACAAGCTTTCTGCACCAATATGAAGATAAGAAATCATTTCCCTTTTTTTTGTATGTAAAGCCAAAGAGCACATTTTGTGGATTTTAGGCTGAAAATTATTATTATTATTATTATTATTATTATTATTATTATTATTAACAAATAATGAATGAAACTGTTCCCACTTACCTTCTCGAAAGAATTGTTAATCCATTTGCTCCAGTTGTTTTATTTTTCCAGTACTTAACACTGAATTAACGTTGTGAATTGGTAATATAAATTCCTGTTTATTGAGAAGAAAACCTCGTTTTTTCAGCGCCTGCTACTAGCGTGACCTTCACATGACGTAAAACCCGGAAATTCCCGGATAGTGATAACAAAACATTTGCGTTAGGTATCTGGGTACACTTATGGTTATGTCTCTTTCAAAGGACTGGCATAACAAATACGTTATGGGCTTTCAGTGGGCGGATATGGTGTGATATAAGGCTCAGCAAGATCAATATTAGGCTCGGCCTTTGGCCTCGCCTAATATTGATCTCACCTCGCCTGATATCACACCATATCCGCCCACCGAAAAGCCCCATAACTTATAATGTCAGGCAAACTTTCTGGTGAAACGAACTACCACTTGCAGAAGATACATGTATGCCACTGCATTTTTGTGTTTGATAATACCGATAGTATTAATAGAGTCGGTTTTGCACTGATATATTCGTCAAAGAAACTTCACATCTACGTGATGATGGAATAATGTTTAAATTGTACGAAAAATTAACGCTATGTTTGGCAAATTTGGGGAGAGGATAAATACACCCCCCCGCCTCCCCCCCCCCCCCCCCCCCCCATGTCGTTGTTAATATCTTTCTCATCGGTAAAAAATGTACACCGGAATTATAAAATCGCTCAGGACAAATTCACTGTTCTGATTTTTTTTTTCAGTTTCAAAAAAAATTTTTGCGGTCGTGGGGCATTTGCAGTTCTTTGCGATGCAGGCCCCTTGTTGCAATTTATGAGAGAGTGCCTACAAGCCTACATGCACTCTATCATAAATTGGGACAAGGCAGAGACTTGTGAACAAACTGTGATGACCCAAAAATAATTTAGCGCTCTACCAGTTAAAGATCATCTTTAAATCTACCAAGGTGTTATTGAAAAAAATATTGCAAAAACCCGTTATTAGATAATGGGACAATTCAGGTTTACAGCCCTCTTTCCTCCCCCATTTGATAATTTTCGTATTGTCTCTGGGTGCTTTAAAGGGACACAACCTAAAACCTTTATGGTCCTCTGTTGATGTAGCTCCTTTCAGGATCAGAAAAGATGATACGTCAAATAAGGATTCATGGCTATGTTTTAAAACATCACCTGAGAGTACAGGTTGTGGGGTGTCATATTTTTGGTTTTCACAGGTGTTCTACACGGAGTATCCCGAATTTCGTGGAAATACTTGAAAACAATTGAGTTCTTTTAGTTAACCTGACTGAAAGTGTGGGCGTCCAAATGATAATTCTTCATCCTTCACATGTCGTGAAGATGATCCTTGAGCTTTCTACAAAATCACAGGCTCGGTTTCAATTAAATTTTTGATGATGTTTTTGTTTTTAAATTTTATTGAAATCAGGTTGCTGTCCCTCGTGGGGAAATGGTGAAAAACATCTTTTTGTGAACCGATAGCAGGTTTTATTGTTGTCATTTAAAACCTTGAAAGACATTGGAATTTAACAATCATGTTCAAGGCGTTGAAAGTGCTTAAAATTTTAGTGAAGTATTCAATGTTTGTTGCCCATAGAAATTGATGCATATTTCATGTATCAGGGGCGGCGGAATGATTTTCAAAATGGGGGGTGGAAGGGGGGGGGGGGGTGGCTGGATCGGGCGATGGATGGTCGTCGGTATGAAAATTTTAAATTCCAGGGACCCAAAACCCTCATTTCCATGCATCTGAGTGGATATTTTGAGATTTTTCAGATGTATTTGAAAGATTTCACACTTTGAGAGCCGTTAAAAAAACGTCGGTAAAGCATACAGGTGAGGTCTGTTTATCAGCTTTGGTCGTAACGACCAAAACTGATAAATAGACCTAACCTGTATGCTTTACCAGACGTTTACAGCAATTATACTGTCTGTGGATTATCTTGTCTGGGGTGGATTTGGTACTTCTATGTCTGTAAGATTACGATCTACTTCAGTTAACCGATTTATTAACAGACTGTATACATTTTAGCGTTCGCTGCCATTTACTGCAAAGAATGATCCGAAATCCATCGAAACTGAATCAGTACGAGAGAAACATAGCTGACGAAAATATGGGGGAGGCTCTGGATCCGCCCCTTGTTTCACCATTCATTGGTTGTGTTAAAATATATGCATACAAAAAACATGGCCCGGCAAAAAAGTGTGTGTGTGTGTGGGGGGGGGGGGGGGGGGGAGGGGGGGGGGGGGCTGAAACTCACCCAGCCAACCCCCCGGTTCCACCGCCCCTGTGTATGTATGTATTTTCATGCACACTTAATGCAAGACAGTTGATTTGTATTAATTCCCCGCAGGAAACACCGTTGGTGAAGCAATGCTTATTTTCTGTAGTAAACAAACTCTGTTTTACTGGTTTTTGATTAGGTTTCGCTACGAGTCGCTCTTACCGGGGTTCCTATGGGAGCAAATACGAGTCGAGTCGCGATAAAAAATTGTATACTAGCACCATGACCACAAAACAATTTTATCTACCCTTCATTCAACAAAACCCATCACCATGATTTCTCAAAAAATAGCCGTTAACAAACAAAAAGTCACACTCAACTGATCAAAATAATGGGACTCCATTTTCAATTCTATCAACTCAACGGCACGAGAGGAAATTCTTTCAACATGAATGGAATTGTACGTGGTGATAAAAATCAATCAAACTCCGCCCACGTTTGCTTCTTCCGTCGGGCAATGATATTTCAAACCAAATTCTATTCAATTCATGAGGTCACCTAAGGGAATAGGTGGATGGTTTGCGAAAAAAGCTAGGGAATTATATTTCTGTAGTGCGTAAGAATCGCTTTATATACATGACGTCATTTCAATCAATTTTTTAGAAGCGCGCAAACCACAATGGGATTGAGGTTACATTTCAGAATCTTCTCGCTGTAACTTTCATTTTTAGCTCAATTTTGACGTAAGACAAATTTTAGGTTATGCCATGGCCCGTCGTCCGTCTGTCCGTCCGCCAACAATTCAATACGGCTCGGGCTAGAGGCCGTATTTTTGAACTGATCTTTACGAAACTTCTTGGGTACCTTTGTTATCACCAAGAACGAGTGTTTTGGGGTGCGGTCCGAAATTCAAGATGGCCACAGCAGCCATTTTGTACCGAAATTAGTGCAATCACTTTTCTACACAGATCCTCTGTATGAAAGTTCTGATTTGAATAAATTTTTATATGAATGTTTAGTGGCATGGAATACATCACGTATAATACGGACTTTTTCTCGTGCAGAAATTCGGCAAATTAGATGAACTTTGACTTTTTCAGTGCTACTTACACACAGTAAGTACACATGTCAATACGGCTCGGGCTAGAGTTTGTATTTATGAACCGATCTTCACAAAACTTCTTGGGTACCTTTGTTATCACCTTGGGATGAGAACGAGTGTTTCTGGGTGCGGTCCAAAATTCAGGATGGCTGCCAGTGGCCATTTTGTACCGAAATTAGGTACAATCAGTTTTTTTGTACACAACTTCTATACAGCTCGGGCTGGAGGCCGCATTTATGAACCGATCTTTACTAAACTTCTTGGGTACCTTTGTTATCACCGTGAGACGAGAACGAGTGTTTTTGGGTGCGGTCTGAAATTGAAGATGACTGCCGGCGGCCATTTTGTACCAACATTAGGTACAATTAGTTTTTTTTGTACAGAACTTCTATATGAAGGTTCTGATTTGAATAAATTTTTGAATAAATGTTTAGTAACATGGAACACATCATATATAATACGGGTTTTTTTCTTGCGCAGAAATTATGCAAATCAGATGAACTTTGATTTATTCGGTGCTACTTATACACAGTGTACATGTCAATACGGCTCGGGCTGGAGGTTGTATTTATGAACCGATCTGCACGAAACTTCTTGGGTACCTTTGTTATCACCTTGGGACAGAAACGAGTGTTTTTGGGAGCGGTCCGATATTCAAGATGGCTGCCGACGGCCATTTTATACTGAAATTAGGTGCAATCAGTTTTTTGTACAGAACTTCTAGGACTACGTTTGTTATCATCATAGGATGGTAATGAGTGCTTTAGGGCTCGGCCAAAAATTCAAAATGCCTCAATCATATTTACGAGAATTCTGTGTATTACCTTTTTTGTACAAAACCTGTAAAGAAGATTTTTTATGTCAGTAATGTTTGCTGTAAATGTATAGGGTGCCTTTGTTATCACTGTGCTATGAGAACAAATATTTTTGGGTTCAGTCAGACCCACTCTGGGACTCAAAAAGGGAGATAATTAAAAATCTTTTCCAAAAACACTAGACAAAATAATGTTTCTTGAATTCAGCATCCCCAGGATGTGTATATTCAAATGTGTTGAAGCCAAGTTCCTGTGTAAATATTTGTTGTTGTTTGGGAAGGGTAAACATTATTAGCACAACCCGATTTTCTATTTACAATGAGAAAAATAAAACTCCTCACTCGTGGGAACCCTATGAGCTAAAGATAAAAAAAATCAAATACCTATATTTTAAGAAGGACTGGACAAATATTTATTAATATGAGTCAACCTTAGAAGGGTTTGAATCAAACAGACCAAACAATTGCTAACATTTGGCTTATGGTGCGCCATACAAGGATCCCCATTGCAACATTAACCCCATGAAGATTTCTTTTCTAGTTTAGCATCCAACTATCGCCAACCTTTACAATACTTTACCTAT
The DNA here is from genome assembly GCA_031216915.1 of Pictodentalium vernedei. Lineage (NCBI taxonomy): Eukaryota > Metazoa > Mollusca > Scaphopoda > Dentaliida > Dentaliidae > Pictodentalium > Pictodentalium vernedei. The sequence goes on along the minus strand of CM062291.1, from coordinate 442,641,193 downwards.
ACATTTGTTACAAGCTACGGTCAGTATTTATGTACAGACCGTTACAATACTTTATATGTACCTTTGTTATCAGGTCATTATCTAGATGCGTGTCATTGCTGTGTCACATACTATACATGTACATGTCTTACACAAGTTGAGCAGTGTCATTGACGCGCGCGGAAGTTTGTCAGTCTGTCAAGTTGATAGCATAAAGTTGCGATTTTTTTGTTTAAAAATGTATATATTTTCGATTTTCGGGCTAAATGTAAAGCGTAAAGATAGGGATATGACGGACCCCGAAAACCGATTTGTCACTTAAACAGACCAGCAATAATTCAAGCGCTGCTAATTAAGCATGAAAATTTAATGGCCATAAAGTGCGCGTTTACTGAACACCATATGGGCTATCTGATAAAGATTAAACGTAGTGGAAGCCAGAGCTCTCATGTAGTCATTATCTGCGTAATTATGGTCAGTTAATAGGTAATTGTGGTGAAAACAGTACATCGCATATGTTTTGGACACACACCCATATTATGCATCTGGTCTGTCACGAATGTCAGGAGATACTGAAAATTCGAGTCTTTCAAAGGAACTTAAAAGCGAATATTAAATTAAGATAGATCCAAGCAGCCAAGTTCAAGAGAAGCAAGTAAACTGAGAATTAATGTTCTGGCTATCGAAATAAAAATCGAGGGGTTTCTCGAAAAATTCCTTCCAGCCTGAAGGTGCGTAAGACTGTGGGTCCAGGCGAGGATAAGGGGATGTCCCATGATATAGGTTAGAGTAGGTGCCGCATCGATACGCAAGTATAGGCGCGCTGTAGAGTAGGGCAGCCACAGAGCTCATATTTAGAATAGGGTCAGTCGCGGGCTTAGTCGATGGCCATATCTGAGTGTGGAATCAGAAAAAGAAAGTGAGAGCTCAGGGAAATAGTAGTATTTAGGAAGACGGCATACCTGTTGTAGAAGGCAAGACATACGTAGGCAGAGTAGGCTTGCCTGTATGAACATTATTCTGAGATAAATGTAGGGGGGGGGGGGGCGTTAACCCATTGGTGGCGACGGCTTGAGTGAAAAGCGTCAAGTAAAGTGACAGTAAGCTAGTGGCCGTGCGACGGCAGTGGTAGAGTGACATTCTGTTACTTGTTGGAGGGAATGCGATATAGTGAAGTGACAATACGTTAGTAGCCGTGAAAGGATGAAGTGAAGAGGCGACCAAAGAACAAACACCAGCGAGAAGGAGGAAAAACCTGCGACAACAGAGAATGTGATCATGCAGGTGACTCAAAAACTGTGTGGGTAGGGAGTGATTGACGTTTTGTTTTTCATAGTCATTTGATTCCATGTAAGTCACAAATTACCATATTTATTTATATGTATATGCATTAAAATTGTTGTTTTCAGTGAACCCATGTTGATTTATGCTTTTCGAGGAAAAGTCAATGGCCCCTTCAGCTAAGAACCACCCCAACAAAGTAAAACGGGTGGGTTCGTCACGGCGAGACATACGTTCAAGCATGGATGCAGGCGACACTCCTTGAGTCTGTTCACATTTTGTTTAGCATGGGCTACATCCCGTAGTTCTTATCCGATCATCACGAAAGTTCATATGCAGGTTTGAGGTCATGTCTAGATGAGAACGTTCCCATTTGGTTGCAAGCGGTCAACCGTGACGACTGTTCGGGCCCGAAACCCGAAAACCTTTAGCACAGTCTACAGGTTGTATTTATGAAGGGAGTTCATTGTATCTAGGTAGGATGACTCCGTATAATGTCTAGATGAGAACGTCCTATTTTGGTCGGGTTCAGTCAACCGAGACGGACGCAGGGGCACGTTGCCTAGATTCCTTTAGCACAGTCTACAGCTTGCATGTATGAAGGGATTTCATTGTAAATTGGTAGGATGACTCTGTATAATGTCTAGATGGGAACATCCTATTTTGGACGTGATCAGTCAACCGTGACGGCTGACCTAGATTTGTTTAGCACAGTCTACATTTCATATTTATGAAACGATTTTATTGTAACTTGGAAGGATAACTCGGTATGATGTCTAGTTGAAAATATCCTATTTTTGTCACGATCGGTCAGCCGTTACCTCCGCCTAGTCACGTGACCTAGATTCCTTTAGCACTGTCTACAGTTTCTTTTTATGAAGGTATTTTATTGTAACGTGGTAGGATAACTTGGTATGATATCTGGATGAGACTCCTATTTTGGTCACGATTGGTCAACCGTGACCGCCAACCCGACACGTGACTTAGATTCCTTTAGCAAAGTCTACGAGTAATATTTATGAAGGGATTTCATTGTAACTTGGTAGAATGACTCGTTTTGGAATGATGTTACTGTAACTTGCTAACTTTGGTTGCCATATATATGTTAACTATGAGGGCCACATCAACCCAGGCCTCAATTCTGTAGTCTAGTCTAAACCTCAAATTATTTTTGTTGAAAACCTAGCATGCAGGGAACAGAAATTAATATATTCTCAATAATCACAATTCTTGTCTTATTTCATAATCCTTTCTTAAACATTGAACATTATCCTTTTCATCAAACACTGCACACAGTCACATGTGACATTTAATAATTATAATACAACAAATGAGAATATTATCATACTTTTCATTAATGTTAATTTTTAGAACATTTTAAATGTCAATTTACAACAAGGAATTTGGAATTGAGTGCGCCGACTCATCGATCGAAAAAAGAATCTTTCTGGGCGAATCGATCAACAATGTTTTTCGTAAGAGTTACCAAGTTCAAGGCTCGATGTCACTCTCGGGGTCACTTTCTATACATCTAATTATTTTCCTTTAATATTTTATTGTTATTAAACATCTAATTTTTCAGTCAGAAAATCAACAGAACAGCTTGGAATAGCATGAACGTCTGGTACAGCTGGTAAAGCCGGCACTCAATCGCCGGCAACAGTGTCGAAGGCGAAGTGATGCATCGAAGCGTGTCGTCATTTAGCAAGCTACTGAGAGATATTCACCGTTATCAATCTATTTATTTATTTATTGATGTTTAAGGTCACATATTTATGCACAATGGCTAATCATGACCGTGACAGTTTTACGGGTGGAGGAAGCCGGAGTACCCGGAGAGAACCACCGAGCAACGACGAGCAGCTGCCAGCTCCCCAACATCGTAACTCCGCACTGCAGCACAGGCAGAGTTAGACTGGTTGAAGACATGCGTACCATCGACGTGCAGTACGCCTTAGTACACGGCGTCATCGTGCCCCCACGCGGGCAATGGGGATGAAGTGTCTTGCCCAAGGACAGGTGGGATTCGAACCGAGGACCTCTCGGCTTGCAGCCTGCACCTCTACCTACTGAGCCACCGCGCTCCCCACCGTTATCAATCAAGTCGACGGATATCGAAAAATATCTTTTAGACATTTATCAAGTAACTGCATCAATTCTACATACTGCACTGCAAGGAAATCATTGAGAACTTCTCTTTTTCAAATTTCTGCGTGCCACAGAATCAAGGACGCTGGTTTTGTTTACAATAGCATATCGGGGGTCCGAACTCAAGCCGAGAGAGTGGCCGAGTGGTGTGCATGGTTCAGTATAGTTTCGCTAGGCGGTTGGTGCCGAATAAAACTCTCCCGGCGAGGGTTCGAACCCGCGCTATGCCATCTTTTAGATAATTTGCGATAATTCACAGGCTAGCATATAATAAAGTCATATATGATGAAATTGACCCTTAACACTAATAAATAAATAACCATCGAGTAATATAGAGAAATGTACCCAAATGAGTCTGGAGGACTTGGACTGAATAGAGCCGTTAATTATACTGGTGACGAGATGAAAGATCTATTGATCACTTTATCAAATGTGTTTGTTTAGTGGGGGTGTAACGAAACTTACAACAACCAGGGTTTTATCGTGTCGGACAGTTTCCAAGGTGCAGAAGGCCGGAATACCCGGAGATAACCACCGAACAACGGCGACCAACTGTCAGACTCTTCAACTTAATAACCACACAAACAGAGTTATGGGCGGTTGAAGGCAAAGAGCACCATCGACATGCAGCATACGAAATACACAGCGCCACCGTCCCTCCACCTGGGCAATCCGGATAAAGTGTCTTGCCCACGGACACAACTCAGTCACCACTGGTCAAGATCGAACCATCGACCTTTCGGTTTAATGTTCAATGCTCTAACCACTCAGCCTCCGAGCTCCCATCACTTGATCACAAACCCAGTAAGAGTTGCATAAAGGAATTAGGTAACAAGCTTCGAATTATGTTTTTGATAGCAATACTATGTTTGGCAGATCGTCTGCTTCAAGAAATTAGAGCTGTAGATTAACCGAAACCGAACCGAGGTTTTTAGGTTTTTTTTAAAAAACCGAAACCGAAACCGTCGACATCCCGTAATCTAAGGTTTTTCGTTTTTTATTAAATACTCTCTTGCTGCAGAAATTTACAGAATGTAGCCATCCCAGACTAGTGAGAGAACCCAGACACTGCCATTGAACCCAGACATTGCCAATGGCAGTGTCTGGGTACTCTCACTACTCTGGGATGGCTACATTCTGTGAATTTCCGACATTTCAGTTTAGTTGTGTTTTCAGCTTTCCTCAAGATGCGTGCAGGTGTCAGACCTCGAAAAATGGCCAAGCACAATAAAAGTTCTGTATATTTAGATAATTATTATATTGGCCTTCCTGAATCTTCATGTATTATAGCTTATTTCGGGCATTCATTGAGTTTCACTCAATTTCACTGCCATTCAGTTATGAGTCCGGACATAAGAATGAGTTTTATTGAATTTTATTTGGCCTCATGAACAAACCGAAAACCGAACCGAACCGAGGTTTTATTCCACCTGAAAAATCAAAACCGAAACCGAACAAGAAATTTAAAAACCTACAGCTCTACAAGAAATGATCCCGTTGATGTAGGTATTCTGCAGCATTTAGAAGAAGATGGACGTCGTAATCCTTACTTATTCCCAGTTCCTTATTCGACATTCGTTATCAACCGATTTCATCGGTTGATAACGAATATTGAATAAAGAACTTGGAATAAGTAACTGTTGTCACGTCCCTCAGAAATAGTATGTCTCCTGAATGAAGCATTGCAGATTGTGCCGAGTTTCAATCAAAGGAAGAGAAATTCTTTCATCGAACAACGACGGTTCAAACTCATAAAACATATTTGTTTATACATAGCGTATTATTTATTTATTTATTGGTGTTTAAGGTCACATACTTATGCACAATGGTTAATCGTGACCGTGACAGTTTTACAGGTGGAGGAACCCAGAGTACCCGAGAGAACCACCGAACAACGACGAGCAGCTGTCAGCTCTTCAACATCGCAACTCTGAACTCTGCACCGCGGCACGGGCAGGGTTAGATTGGTTGAAGACATGAGCACCATCGATGTGCAGTACGCCTTAGTACACAGCGTCATCATGCCCCCATGTAGGCAATTTGGGTTAAGTGCCTTGCCCAAGGACACAACGCGGGAGCGCGAATCAGTCGCTGAAATGGTCTCCCATCCAACTACTAACCGCGCCCGACGATGCTAAACTTCGGTGATCTGACGAGAACCGGTTACCGCGACGTCACTACGCCCCCTTATACTTAACATAAGATTGAAAGTAAACGACCAGATAACATAGTTCACGTTTCACGCAAGAACACCTTCAAATGTACCCAAATTTACTTCCGGGTTGTTACTGTTTTTAAAGTGTGAGTTTAAAAAGGCGAAAGCTCACGAGATACATGTATTCCCCAATCATGGCGCTGTAAATTTCCCTTCTTACTTCACGTTGCAATGGTTTACAGTATCCTAATTTCAACTTGAACATACATTAATGATCCATGTGATTCATCCACTAAATCTTCCACATTCCGACAGCATCCGTCTGTAACACCGACAACTTAACCCTTTAACCCGACGGGTCGCTTTTCCGGACAGGAACATGATACGTCATTATATAGCATGGCTGTTCAGTAAATGTGTGGGGTAGTCTCGATACCACTAGGGTTCAAGGGTTAAAAGCGGTGCGACCTCTCGTTTTCGTGTCAAAATGAATAGTTTCTTTTGGTGACTTGCCTCATTTATCGATCACAGCTCACGCACGCATACGTGCACGCTTAAAACAATAAAATATGATTATGAGGCTGCGGTTACACCCAAACTTTCGGTTTCGTTGCAAAATGAGTCTCGAATTTTTTTTTTCGCCATAATGTTCACAATAAAAAAAAAGCCCGAAGGTGTAATTATGTCACGAAAACTTGCTTTCAACTGTCTTGTCAAGACAGAGTGTATGGTGGATTTGTAAACTCATTTTTCGGTTGAAGTCCTATGGTAGAAACGATCTTTGTACTTTCCGTCGGAATTTCTAACGAGTGCAAAGAGAAAGCCCGTGTTTGTTCACGATCTGGTCTCCGATAGGCATACCTCATCAGTAATGACAACAGAAACATCTCAGATAAAAGCAAAGAATGGTGGATATCTGGAAAAAAAATATAAAACTCAGTAAATGCTTATCTTCACTGAAATAGTTTGCCAAACACAAACATTTTACCCTCTAGTACCACGCTTCATTGTATATCATGCCAGAAAAAAACCCCAGATGATTCCTGGAGGTGTATCATTAAGCGGAACATTATGAGGCACTCTTTCTGGAAGGGCTCTCGGATCCTTTTTTCAAATCGTCGCCTGAGTGCTAGAATGTTCTATGTCCCTTATGGGACATAGAACATTCTAGCACTCAGGCGACGAAATAGTGTGGACGTAACTGCTTTTCAACAACAAAAGTAAATACATATAGAGAGGTTGAGATTATTTTAGAAAAGAGTACGGCACGAAAACTATCCTTTAGTTTCCAAACTTTAGAGAGGATGGTTTTTCGGTTTTCCATTTCAGTTCCGATTTTTGCGGTAGACCGAAAAACCGAACCGTAAGACCCAGCAAAACGGACCAAACGGCTTTACTGTATTTGTCCATAAAACTGATCTTACCGGAAGGGAACTGGACTAATGGTCCCTGTGGACTTTTCTCACTTAGCCACTTAATACAACATCGATTAGATAAACTTTGTTCATTTATTACCTTAATTTATCATATGACTCGTCCGTTTTGTTCACTTTAAAACATTTGATATTTTGCTTTCATATTAATCAGTGATAAATAAAGCCTTCCGTCGATTTCATTGGTCAATTTCAAAACTAGACAATTTGATTGGCTGAACAAAATACAATTGGGCCATATTTTCATAATTTGCATAATTGGGATTGAAAGATTTCATTGGTCAATTTCAAATATGGACAGTTTGATTGGCTGAACAAAATCAACTGGGTCAGTTTTGTATAATTTGAGTAGGGAGAATTTACGTTATCTGTCCTATCTAGGTTGGGTTCTATTGCATTAACCCTTTACCTAACATTACGACCAAAACCGGCCAGTGCTATATACGAAACATTTTCATTTTTTGCTTCCAAAACATAAGTTATGACCTCTCATTGGAACGAGCGCATCGGGCTCGTTCCAATGAGGGGTCATAATCTATGTTTTGGAAGCAAAAAATGAAAGTTTTTAGTTATATGATGATGTTTTTTCCAAGTGTCGTCTGCAACACACGTTAGGTAAAGGGTTAAAAAGTCATACTAAGTCGTTAATTTGTGCTTATGTGTGTCATATGATAAACAGAATATGAAATAAGTGTTTTTCTCATATGATATTTATGAAACTCGTCCAAACTTTCCGTTTGGGGCTCGCCAGAGGCTCGTCCAAACGGAAAATTCTTAGACTCGTTTCATAAATATCATATGAGAAAAACACTCATTTCATATCCTCTATTTATGTGTTTTTGTTTCTGTCTAAGTAGACTTAGCAACTGATCCCCTACAGTGCAACCACCGTGGAATGGTCAAAATCCACGCGTGGACAGTATTGCCCACGGGCTCTTTTCTCAATCAATAATCAGTAGTTTTCGGCAAATATTCAATGATTCAATGAAAGAAGAGTAGTATGTAATGCGGTTTTGAGGTATCATTTGGATAATCTCATGGATGATCTCATGTGACGTCATAGTCACGTGACCCAGTGACGCCATGTTGTGTTGTCATGTTAGCCCACGTGAGCGGCCAGGTTGTGACGCCATCGCCATAGAGATACGTGGTGTTAGTGCGCATGCGCAGCGCGTGTTAGGGTAATATGTTTTTCCGTCGTCCATTTTGTATACTGGAGATCGGCATCTTTGTTTCTATGGTAGAACGTGGTTGCTATGTGACCTAAAACCTTCTTATAGGACAGAGGTATGTTCCGTGGGTATGTTCCTTTGTACAAGAGTAATTTCCCGATTCGCAGAATTACCACAAACAACCCGACAAGTTGTTCTATTTCGAATTCTTTCAGAATTCTCTGCTTCTATCTATATATGCAATAGTTTTCGTCTACCTGACGATGTTCCTTTGTCCTGGAGTATACTCCAGTAGAGTAGAAGAGCATATCAGCTGGAACAGCTTTTCTTATTATTACTATATTTAGCTGTTCTGGTCTGTTCGTGTTAGTTCTGATCCTATTCCGAGTACTCTTGTTGTTTCATTTATATAGATCACCCAATCAGTTCACTTTACTGGCGCTAACTGACCAATTAGATTGCTTGGTTTTCCATAATCGGTATGCAGAGTTATCTCCCTTCTGCATAACAAAAGCCTATGTCCTTCCCAAAGCCAATAAGCTATAGAGCAGTTACTGATAAACCATTGCTCGAACGACTCGAAGCCCATCGGCCAAACGGCCAAAACCGGACAGCGCTATTCACAAAAATCGCCAATTAATTTTTTTATTATTTTTTTCATTTTTGTCTGAAAAACATAGGTTATGCCCCCTCTTTGGAACGAGCTCGTCGAGCTCGTTCCAATGAGGGGTCATAACCTATGTTTTTGAGACAAAAAAAAAAAATGAAAACAATGATTTATTCAAGAATTTTGTTTGCAAATGTCGTCTGCTTTTCATGTTAGGAAAAGGGTTAAACGAATTTCTACCAAAATAAATAGCAACAACTACCGTGCGATCTCGCTTTGGTATTGGTATTTGATCAGGTGAAAATCTCGTTAAGGCGTAAATCACCATGACTGGCGAAGTAAAAACTGAAGCATCACATCACCTTTTTTCCCTATGGGTTATCACGATGCTGTGCAGCGTAACCTGCCAGCGGGTTATGATATAAACCCTTTATTTTCAGGTCTTCGTAGAGTGCTAAATTGTTTTTCGTTGTTAGATTTGTTTACCTGTCTTTGCATTGTAATAAAAATTGTAACAAGGCAAAGGCAGACAGATGAAAAAAATTCATTCCAAAGATAACGTGAACCTTATTCACAGAACAGGAAACATTTAAGTTGTGGCGGTGACCAAATATGGACTTACAGCTTTCAAAGCTGTTAATGAAAATAAATAAATAAATAAATAAATAAATAAATAAATAAATAAATAAATAAATAAAAAAAAAAAAAAATAAATAAATAAATAAATAAATAAATAAATAAATAAATAAATAAATAAAAGCCTCCTTCCCTCATCAATTTGAAAAATTAACCCCTCGAGAATCAAATGTATTTTTCATTTGGTCTTAGTGTGTGAATAAGCCGAACTGTCCGATTGCCCACGTGGGGGCATGGTGGCACTGTGTATTAAGGCGTATGGCACGTCGATGGTACACTTGCCATCAACCAATGCTAACCCTGCTTGTGTGGAGTTGGTACGTTGAGGAGTCTGACATTTACTCGCCGCTGCCCAGTGGCTCTTTCCGCAGGTACTCAGGCTTTCTTCATCCGTAAAACTTTTCGACACGAGGTGATACTGACTGTCGAAAGTGTCGTTAAAACCCCAATGAATATGCTTTAGCCTTGTTGTATAGTCACGGATGAAATATTGACTTCAGTTATTTATTTATTTATTTATTTATTTATGGGTGTTTAAGGTCACATACTTATGCACAAGGGCTTATCGTGACCGTGACCGTTTTACGGGTGGAGGAAGCCGGAGTACCCGGAGAGAACCACCGAGCATCGACGAGCAACTGTCAGCTCCTCAACATTCTAACTCTGTTCAACCTCCGTTCAAGCAGGGTTACAGCAGTTGAAGACATGTTCACGATCGACGTGCAATTCGTCTTAGTACACGGCGTCATCGTGACCCCCATGTCGGCAGCCGGGATAAAGTGCCTTGCCCAAGGACACAATGCGGGTTGTCCCGGACGGGGATCGAACTCGGGACCTCTAGCATAGAAGTCCAACAGTCTACCCCTGAGCCACCGCTCTCTTGACATCAGTTAAAAAGTTTCGTGAATGTGGTTCAACAACACTAAATGTCTATCACAAATAATCGCAGCTATAGATAAAATAACATAAAAATCGACTGCCAAAGCAGAGCCTAAAATTCATGCGCGATTCAAAATCGATTCTCGCAAAGAAAACAAATAGAATCAACTTTGATTCTCGCAAAACTTTCATTCGATTTTCGTCATAGATTCTGAAATTATCGTTATCCTTTGCCCCATCATAATGGGGTTACACATTGCCTTAGCGATGGTGTCTAGCGAAGTCTTGGCTGCCCAAACAGGCAGCCAAGACTTCTCTAGAAACCATGCACTGCCCAGGTACAATAAATATAATCAGCAAGACCACTAAAACAGTATTCTATTTATTTATTTATTGGTATTTAAGGTCACATATTTTGGCACAATGGCTAATCATGACCACAACATGAGTATCAACTCAAGACCAGGGGTGAGCGTTAATAAGCCATGTTCCCCTTTTAGGGAGGGTTCGCACCTCCCAAGCATTGGCGACTGGGTCCTATTTTACCAGTAAAACAGAGTCTGTTTACTACAGTGGACGGTCACTGCTTCACTTCCCGGGGTTCCCGCGGGGAAGACAGTATTCTACATGGACATATAAGAAGCTCACCAAAAGTTGGAACTAGGCCATTAAGGGGTTAAACTTAAGGAAATATATAACTATAGGTTTGATTATAATAATGGAAAATGCAGTGTCTACACTCATAAGGGTCTAAGGGTATTCTGATATTCTAAATTATTTAAAAACCGAAAACAGATTCTCGCGCAGGAGTTTGCGAGAATCAAAACTGATTCGCATGAATTGGGACAGATTTTGAGGCCTGCAAAGGCCATGGAATTTCCAAATGTTGTTGGTCTGAGGCTTAAAGTTTCTAATTATTGAAATCTTGGGTAGGCCACCCCCTAACCCCCTATCACAAGGTTCATGGGGAGGCGGGGACATTTCCTAACTTGTTCAGCTCATGTATTTGGACTCCTGGTTTTGATGACCAAAACAATTACCGTGGAGGTTTTTAAATAAAAATTTATTCATTATTATTTCACCCTTTTCCTGGTAAGAGCAGGGCATTGGTAAGGGGTTTCGGATTGCGCGGGGAGGGGAGTGGGGTTCAACTACTAAATTTGGAATCTCAGAGGGTGGATGCAGTCGATTTCCCAGATAAAGGGTTCTGATGCTGAATTCCATGCCCCCCCCCCCCCCCCCCCCCGACTGTAAATTATCCAACCGCGGCTCTTGGAAATCACAAACTTTAACTATAAATAATTACATTGTTAATGTAGTTATACGTTTTGGGTCCAAATACTCAATTAACATTGGTCAGCTGGATGAAAACGTCATGACCAAATGTAATTCATTTCCCAATGAATACATTTGCTCGAACTTTGACCCGCATTTAGGGTAGAGCGCAGTTGACAGAATGTAATTCGGGTAGTGTTTGGGCGGGTTTTTAACTTTTAGCGCCTCTCGCAGTGATCAACTCCGCTGTTGCTTCCTTTGGTGACATTTCCCAATTGTGGCATAAAGCCCGTTACTAAAATACTCATTTCCATCTCTAAAGTTGTGAAAATTAAAAATCAGAGTTGTGCACTTTGTATTTTGTATGAGGGTGGTTTTTCGCCTCGTTCGTTCGTACATGTTTTATTTCGTCTTTCTGCTTTGTTGTTTGGTAAAAAGTAGTTTAAACAGTTACGAAATGTAATTATAAGAATTGAATGCAATTTTTATAATCTTTATTGGAATATGAACGTGTGGGAATGGGTACAAATTATGTATGAATCCTTCGGGATTCATACATAATTTGTACCCATTACCACACGTTCATACTCCAACAAAGATTATAAAAATTGCATTCAATTCATAAATCAATATTTTGGGTATTTCTGCTACTTGTCAATCAAAATTTTGGGGACTTTCCCTGCTTTTCAGTCCAAAAACTTCATAATTTGGCCAAATTTAGGCAAGTTTGAAAATATTCCACAAACGCCCTCGCTGAAATGTCTAGTTTAGGGCTTCGACTTTCCAACTATTGTGAATTTAATGAATGATTGGAGTGGAGGTGACCCCCATTCCCCCACCAACATACATATCCCTACGCCAACGTTTCTGTGCACAAATAGCGGATACACTTTCCCCCCATAAATGATGCAATCAATAAAGATTTTCATTTTTCACCTCGAGACATATCCTATGACATCTTATTTGAACAAGTACAACAAGCTTGTTCCAATGAGGGGTCATAAGCTATGCTTATGAGGGAAAATGGGGATAAACGTCTCCGCCACTGGTAGCATAGCGAATCCAGCATTATCTAATCGAACTTCCTACACACCCATTAACTTTAGAACATGTTTTGCACAAATTTGATATCAATACTTACTCGATGCTCTCACGCGTGCCGATCGCACTCCGATACAATTTATCCATCCAAGCACCGCAAAAATCTGGAACACGAGTGACTGAAAGTTGCTGGCAATCATAGTCACCGGAAACATGATAAATTTTGGTATGAGTTTTTGATGTCGAAGTGATTTCGTGGACATTCGGAATATAATGACAATACCATACATAGCAAACAAAGTTGATGCTGTTCCCATGATTTGAAAATATAAATTTGGTTGAGTGAAAGTCAGCTGAAAATATAAAGAGACAGGCTTCATTTACCAAACAGTTATAATATAGGCAGGGTGATTTTGTTTGCAACTCATCCACCGGCAGTGGCGGATCCAGGATTCTGTGTTGGGGTGGGCGTCACATTTCTTCAATCATGAGTCATAATGTGAGGCATCACCCAACGTCAGGGACGCTGGAAGGACGGTGGGAGAGGGGGCAGCTGCCCTCCCTGCTTCGGACAACAGGGGAGAGAGGGACCAGACAAGACAATGCCCTTCCCAGGCTCGTCACTCCATTTTTGTCAATAATTTATTAACGTAGTAAAACTAAAATACACCCCCAAATCCGTCCTGGCAGCTTTCAAACTTTAATGGGGGAGTTGGATGAGTTTGGGAGTAGGTGCCTCCCTCCCGATGGGATCAGGCACATCTCCTCAATCTCCCCATCTCGGGCCGTCAACCTTCGAGACATACATGTTTCGGCATGACAGGGCTGCTACACTAGAGTAAATACCCTTTTCCCGGGGCGTGACCACCCCTGTCCTGAAGAGCTTCCGGCGCCCCTGCCTAACACGTGGCGGGCCGAGTTAGGGGCGAGCACAAGACGAGGTATTCCATTCTTGTTGGCGGAGTCGGGGTTCTCCGGGGAAAATTTCGAAAATAGAAGGTCGGTGTAGCGCTCTGCACACAAGTAGTATGTGATGTGGTTTTGAGGGAGTATTGGCAGGACCTTGGTGCAGGACCTCGGAAGTGACGTCATGTCACGTGACCCAGTGGCGTGTGTTGTCATGGTAACCCGCGTGAGCGGCCATGTTGTGGCAATTGCTCGATAGCTCATTTGCTCGGTGGGATTCGAGTCATTAGAGCAATAGTTGCGAGACACTCGACATAAGACGGAATCCCACATTTGGAATCCCTTTTTGGAATCCCATTTGTGGAATCCCTTTTTCGAAAACGCATGTGGCTATGGAATCCCTTTTTCTGAAATGAGTCGTTCGAGGAGTCACTCGATCGAGCAATTGCTCGTTGGCTCATTTGCTCGATGGGATTCGAGTCGTTCGAGCAATATGCCGAGTCACTCGATCGAGCAATTACTCTAAAGCTCATTTGCTGGATGGGATTCGAGTCATTCGAGCAATGGTTTATCAGTAACTGCTCGATTGCTTATTGGGTTTGGGAATGCTTTTGATATACATTAGGAAGATAACTGCATTATGGGAGATCAAGCACTGGTAATTATAAGACTTGGACGAGAGAACCGGAGATAGTTTGGACTGGATAGACTGTTAGTGATAGAGAAACATATGCAATAGGCATTAAAAATGGGATTCTGGGAAAATCAGGCCCTGTACTCCTATTCAATAGAACATACCCCCTGTACCCCTAGGTACTATAGCATAACGTGTTATTTTTATATGCCCAAAATGGGGCTTCACATGTCCGTTTGGGTGGTTTGGTGGAGATATTGGTGGTCTGTAAGGGTGGGGGGGGGGTCTATTTGGGTAATTAGATATACTCTAGTTCAATCGAACACACCCCAGAGGACCCCTTGCTACTATAGCACTACGTGCTACTATTATAAGCCAAAAGAATGGCGGTCCTAAATAGGGTTCTGAAAGAATTCGAAATAGTAAAAGTTGTCGGGTTTATTTAGGTAATTAAACGAATCAGGAAAATACTCTTCTACAAAGGAACACACCCTCCGAACATACCGCGTCCCATTGCAGAAAAATTGGGTAATATAGCAACCACGTGCTACCATAGAAATCAAGATGGCGGCCTCCAGTATACAAAATGGACGACGGAAACACGTATCACCCTAACAACACGCGCTGCGCTTGCGCACTCACACCACGTATCACTATGGGGATGACATTACAACATGGCCGCTCACGCGGGTTACCATGACAACACAACATGGCGCCACTGGGTCACGTGACAGGACGTCACTTCCGAGGTCCTGCGCCGAGGTCCTGCCAATACTCCCTCAAAACCACATCACATACTACTCACACAGCCGACAATCTTCGTCCTTGGGAAGAGACTTCAAGAAAAAAATAGATCCCCTTAATTTTCTCATGCTGTGAATAAATTTAACACTAAGGGTATGGGAATTTCATATCAAAAATTTCGAAATATTAGCGAAGTTTTATCATGATGTGCGCTCCTTTTCATTACCATTAAGGCATTTTCCCTTAGAAAAGTAAAAAATACAGAAGCTAACTTTTTAGAATTGGTTTCCCTATCAGTTGGAAAGTTCGACTATGATTCTCTATTGAAACCCATTCAAAAATAGAAAAACTGCATTTTCACCATCTTTTGATATTATGTGACTTTTAATCTGTTAATTATTCCAACAGTGTGTGTATAGTGATATATATAAAACAGACACTAAGCTTTCCATCATTATAAAAGTCTAGGAGGTGTGATCTGCTAATTTTTTTCCCCGGGAAGAATGAAAACTTTCAAATGACTGTAAAAAAACATTCGTTGAACAAAGAATCAGTGCACACTAAGTGTTGGTTGGGGTAAAAGTGAGAGATATTCTTAAAGACAGATTATCTGTGAAGTTGTTGCTTCTAATTGGCTTTCGATAAAAGCAAAAATTCCTTTTGTTACTTTTAATAAACGAAAACAACAGACTGCTCAAGAGGTTATATGTTGTTTTCGTTTATTAGAAGTTACACATGGAAACTCGCTCATCTAATCATTTCAAGGGAGATAACTTTATCGAAAGTCTATTTTCATGACGAGACAAGTGCGTGATGAATGTTTTCAAATTGAAATATTCCAGCAATTTTATATAAACTGATTTAACCCTTTACCTAACATGAAAAGCAGACGACACTTGCAAAAAAATTCTTGAATAACTAATTTTTTCATTTTTTGTCTCAAAAACATAGGTTATGACCCCTCGTTGGAACGAGCTCGACGAGCTCGTTCCAACGAGGGGTCATAACCTATGTTTTTGAGACAAAAAATGAAAAAATAATAAAAATTCATTGGCGATTTTTGAGAATCGCGCTGGCCGGTTTTGGCCGTTACGTTGGGTAAAGGGTTAAATTTTGAAGGAAGGAAGCCAATTTATAACAACTCCCAAGAATTACGCACAGGGGGTATATATTATTAGACGCACGGTGTTTCAGCAGGGTGTACGGGACTGTACTACCCTTCTGAGAACCGTATTTTCTGGGGCTTCAGCCTTAGGAAATACGTATCGCAGATGAGTAGTAGAGTACCGCACACCCTGCTGAAACACCGTGTGACGAATTTATTATCGTGCCCCTTTAGTTTATCGAGTTTTGTTTTATCATATAATCCCCAAACTGTATCCCGGTGATAAAAACCTTGATAAAAGTAACGATTAGAGAAACTGAAAGAAACATCTCTTTCTTTATTATTGAACAAGAACGATTTAGAGTTATTTCCCTTAAACTCAAACATTTGGGAGACTTCAATTCAAGGACATTGGGAAATGTTATTACTGTGGAACACAAGTTGACTTTATAAGTGTTTTATTGGATACAATGGTGGATTGTGTGTCTTGAGGAATCGGAGATATTATATTCAAACTTGTTCAAGTGCTTTAGAAAGTCTCACTGAAGAGACAATTATATTTAAGGAATAGTGCATGGCTTGGAGTTGACTATGCCCATATAGTGCCTAGTGAGGTGGTGTAGTTCCCGCCGCATGGCTTGGAGTTGACTACGCCCATATAGTGCTCAGTGAGGTAGTGTAGTTCCCGCCGCATGGCTTGGAGTTGACTACGCCCATATAGTGCCCAGTGAGGTGGTGCAGTTCCCGCCGCGAAGCGGAGGGAACTGCACCACCTCACTGGGCACTATATGGGCGTAATCAACGACAAGACATGCACTAATCCTTATATTATATCGAACACCCATCAAGAAAAACATCTGTCCGATTTGTTAATCTATTACCAAGGTAGCAGCCCTACCAACCAGCGTTATATATAAAAAAATACCATGTAGGTTTTAAAAACATTTTTTTCTTCCAAAACACGGCTAACTTGGATTATTGATATGAGCAGAAGACATATTTTGAATCGGTCGGCAAGGGTAAACAAAACATTTCCCCCAAACGGAACTGTGTATTCTAGAATCGCGCAACTCGCGAATGAAAACTAAAATTTTCGAAATTTGACTACGCAGTTTGATAATTTCCACACATTTGTCACACATGCACATTACCGATTGGGTCAGCACGGGATACAAACTCCGAAGACTCAATTGAATTCCATTATTTATTCGTTTACTGCCCAAAACATACAATTAAATAGCGAAATAATATGAGCAGCGAAACAAACGATTTTTCATATAAGGACGCGTTCTCATGAAAGTTGGACCCAGGTATAGATCATTCTCTTCGAAACGAGATATGGATCATCTTCTCAAAGAATAAAATGAACGCCTCGAAAAATGTGACTTCAACAATGGAAACGCGATACATTTTTATACAAAGATTTCTTTCCGGGTCGTTTTGTGGATGTTGTGCCTCTGTGAATCGATTTTTAAATTTAGCCTGATCAGTTTTATTCGCCCAGTATGAAAAGAAAACTGATATAGTAGTGTGCTGAAAATAGAAAACGTGTAGTGCCTGGGTGTAGTGCCTGGGTGTAGTGCCTGGTCAGTTCTGTGGATGCAAACTACACGAAATGGGGTATCATCTTTCAGCCAATCAGAATGCAAGGAAGTCACGTGAGATATAATATAACGAGTTAGGTTGCATGTTTCCCGAAACCACAACGGATCTGTACTGTAGAAATACCACAACAGAATCCCTCCCCTCGACTATCAAATCGGAGAATGGATGCACGTACACATGTTATATTTCAAGTTTTCGAAATATTCTCAAGAAACAAAATTGTTCTCTTTTTTGTTTGTGAGTCTGAATACTGATGGGTGAAAGGGAAATCGGCGAAGTGTACCGTAGAATGTCTGTACACTCCTTTTAGCGGTCACGTGGTATTCTCATACTCCCAGTAGAACTTCGTACATACCGTTGGAGATAAATGTACAGTACTGGATGCATTGGTTACTGACCAAACAGGAAGCTTGTATAAGTTTAAAAGGGTATAGCTCTGTCTGTTAAAAACATCATGATAAAATTGAAGAAAGGAATCCAACTGTTGGTTTGATACACTCACAGTCAGGGTTCGATCCCCACCAGGGGTAACTGCATTGTGTCTTTGGGCAAGGCACTTGATCGCGATTGCCCACGTGGGGGCACGGTGGCGCTGTGTAGTAAAGCGTACTGTGCGTCGATGGTGCACCTGTGATCAACCAATTCTAAACCTGCTTGTGTGGAGTTAGTACGTTGGGAAGTTTACAGTTGCCTGCCGTTGCTCGTTGGTTCTCTCTAGGTACTGCCTCCAACCGTAAAACTGTCCGCATTTGATGACCCCGGGTGTCGAGTGTATCGTTAAACTCAAATAAATAAATAAATAAATAAATAAATAAATAAATAAATAAATAAATAAATGCACTCACAGTACAGTGATCACAAAAATTGACTTTTTCACGACCAGATTCCGATGATCAGATCCCGACATACTTACTCCAGTTGGTCAACATTCACACCTACTAATCGATCTCACGCTGTGACGTGTAATTCGACGCTGTGATGTTCTGTTCGGGCGCTGTGACGTGTTTTTTGATGTGAAAAGTCATCGCTGCGGCTGATTTTATCAATTTTCATTCAAATGGAGAGGTAAGAAACACAGCTTTTTACTTTATCAGTTAGACTGATGTTTTCCATCCCAAGCAACTTACTTTCACGTAGGTGACGCCCCATTGTTCTGACGCCAGGAAATGGCCCTCGTAGCCAAAAAAAATATCTCGGATGCAGAATAACCCCCAACACAGCACGTCAAAGTGAACCACTCAGTTGTGAACGTGGTAACGGCGCTGTGATGTTAATGGCAACAACGCTGTGATGTTCATCATTTCTTAACCCAAATGAAAATTTGTAAGTAAAGGTTTTTTTTAAACGTCATTATACGTTAACCTTCAGTTTCATTAGTTGGTTCGTTCGTCGGTATCATCTACTTTGTTTTGTCATTGGTAACACACACGTTTTCGCTCACAAATCCACTGAACATTCCGATTGGCGACGTGTCAGGCCTTTTCGCATTTGACGATTTGTTGGACTTGCTGGTGATGTACTGGGACCGCTGACCCAATGGGGGTGGGGTGGGGGAGAGGGATTTGCAGCGCAGGTATTTTGTGTCGCTAATTGCGATACAAAACTGGCGAGATTGCTCCCTGTCTCGTGGATGTGGGTACGGGCTTTCTGCGGAGGAATTTAGAGAAAACTTGATGCCTCGAGAGCGATCTTGAGCGCGATAGAGTTTTTACAAGTGTTTTTCGGACCACATAATTTCATTCCAAGACGCTTTGAATAAGATTATGTGTGTTCGAAAAAGGCTTGAAGAAAAACAATTCGTCTTGATTTGCCTGCACGGCCGATTACATGACGGAACGTTGAAAATGTGCAATGGCGTAAATGAGATGGACGGCATGTCAGTTCGAAAAATTACGACGTCATTGGACGTAATGTCGATATTGGTTGTTATAGAATTTATCTAAATTATTTCAAAACCAGTTTAAAATCGAATACAACTCCTTTTAATGATTGTATGTGTGTGTGTTGTGTGTGTGTGTGTGTGTGTGTGTGGGGGGGGGGGGGGTATTCTTTCGGTAAGTATTTTTACTTTATTTCATTCTAATGCTATATATCCCGTCGGATATACAATCGGAAATTATATTACGGCAATAGAGCGTATCTCTTGTTTGTCTGGGGTAGTGGGGATGGAGAGCGAAAGTGATTTTTGGTGAGTAATTGTACCTTATGTCGCAGTATAATTATCGGTGCAATATATCTCGCGGGGTACATAGCATCCGAAATTGTATTGCAACAAGAGTGTATAACCGCTGCTAGTGTTGATTAGGAAGGGGAGCAAGAGTGATTTTTTTTGTAAGTTGTATCTCATGTCCTAATATATTTTTTCAATTTTCCCTGCTGTAAATCCTCTTGGGGAGATAACATCGGAAATGATATTATGACAATAGAGTATACACCTCCTGTTAGCGGTGTGGAGGAGCTCTGAGCTACAGTTAGTGGAATGATTTTTGTTAATTAGTTAATTATTGTGTAATAATAATAACACTTCGGCCGGCCGCTGATTTGTCGCGGTTCTCGTATGAGAAGGCCTTGGTTACCCATGTTCTACCAACTGCCTCCCTATTCCCGCGCTTCTTCTCTCCTCCCAACACTCGGAGACGAATTGCTTGATGACAACCCTTGCCCCATTCTACCCAATCTCTCCGATTAGTATATTAACCCTTTCCTTTGGGTCGCCCCCTAACCACATGTCCTTCATTCTCCCATCCCACTTCCCCATTATACTCCCCGTGAATCTTGTTCTTTTAGACTGGTATTTTGGGCATTCTATAAGAAAGTGTTCCTGGGTCTCCACCACGCCCAAGTTACACATCTGGCAAGTATTAAACAGTATTTATTTCCAACAGCAAGTAATGAAAACATACATACAATTGATACAGGTGAGTTTGGATGATGGAAACGGATTCAGCAACACTGTGTAGCTTGTACTAGGCTGTTTCCGTGGCACAGGTTTTATCACAAAAGAGGTTATACAGCGTGACAAACACATTGTACTTGTAGCATTTGCCAAAACCAGTTGAGTGGATACACATAAATATTTACTTTACATGGGTACGCATTCACACAAGAAACCACCAAACACTAGGCAAGGATTGAACGATTGACGAGTGAACATTTTATATAAATAAACATTTGAATAAAGATTTAACAGCCCTTTTAAGGGGCTTGAGGTGTGTGTCTGTGAGAGGGTGTGAAATTATGAAACGCCACCAAGGCATTATTAATTCCGAATCATCACTTCAATCAGACTGGACGATATGTCGAAACCTTTTATTCGACGATATATTGGAACTTACCATTACTTTTACAAGATCATCATCTACGCGAGTCCTTCGGCGCCCAAATTGTACCGACTGAAAATTTATTAGTTCGGGTGCCTCACCCCCCCCCCCCCCCTTCGAAGTTGCGTCCGTCTGTGTACGCAACTACGTTTTTGCGTTCGGGTTTTTACGCCCTTGCAAAACAACGTAGATGATACAGATGAACGAACCAACTAAAAAACTAAAAATAAATGTATAAAAATGTTTAAATAAAACCCCTTTACTTACAGATTTTCATTTGGGTTAAGAAATGATGAATATCACAGTATGGTTGCCATTAAAATCACAGCACCGTTGCCACTTTCCACAACTGGGTGGTTCACTTTGACGGACTGTGTTGGGGTTATTTTGCATCCGGGATCTGTCTTGGTAAGTTTTTTTTTAAATCGAAGGGATATTTTTTAGGCTATTTCCTGGCGTCAGAACAATGGGGCGTCACCTTGGTATGTGATTTTGAGTCGAGTGGCGATGCACAGAAGTTGTACCCAGGCATTTTGTGAGCCCTATTATTCGAAAATATCTGCTACGTGAAAGTAAGTTGGTGGGGATTGGGAAACATCGGTCTAACTGATAAAGTAAAAAGCTATGTTTCGTACCTCTCCATTTGAATGAAAATCGATAAAATCAGCCGCAGCGATGACTTTTCACATCAAAAAACACGTCACAGCGCCCGAACAGAACATCAGTGTCGAATTGCACGTCACAGCGTGAGACCGATTAGTAGGTGTGACATTTCCTAAATAAAATAGTGTCTGTGAAAAACCCAACAAAACAAACAGGCATTTTCAGATTCAATGTCCTCACATTTCTCTTTTTCGACAGGTGATATTTTACAGTGTAGTTGGGAAGGAAAGCGTACAGAGAATTTCGAACAGATCGCGACTGGGTCGCGATCCGATCCATATTCTCATTCCACTTTTGAGTTCACATTCCTGTACGCAACATTAACACAACTGAAAACTCAGTCTCAAACAAAAATCATGAAGTTCATTTATTTATTTATACACCTGGAACTTAATTAAGCAACCCCTGAAATTTTTCATGACAGTGAAGTTGCAGTTTCTGATTATTATGTATTAATGATTGCTATGTCTTGCAGTACATTTCATCTAGTGAAACATGATGTTTTTGGGTAATCGCGTACCCCAAACACATCCCCTCGTCCACGTGAAGCATGCTTCCCACGAAGGTCACAAAAAAAACTCTATCATCCACATGCAATATTTGGGTATAAAACAAGAACATTTGTCATTTCGTTTATCAATAAATGTTGACATGGCAAGGAGGAGACTGTTAGAGGCATTAAGATGGCAAATCATTGGCATGCATGCGACAGGCATGTCAATCAAAGCTACTGGAAGGCAACTTGGCGATAGTCATTCTGTCATCAGCAGACTTGTCCGAAAACATCAAAAAACCAACGATGTTAAGGACCGACCAAGGCCTGGACAACCACAGAAGACCTCTCCGCTGGAAGATCGGAGTCTGGCACGCCTCGTTAGGCGTGAACCCTTTGCTTCAAATGGGGTTTTGAAACGCCTTTGGCTCCCGAACAGGCGTTTATGCAACAGAACTGTCCGAAACCGTATCAAAGCATTGGGTATGAGGTCCAGAAAAGTCATCAAGCGTCCAGCTCTGAACGATCAGCATCGAAGACGACGTTTGGAGCGGTGCATGGCGCGACAATATTGGAAACTCAGGACATGAAGGAGAGTCCATTGGTCAGACGAGAGTAGTTTCCTGCTTCACGTCACAGATGGTCGCATGAGAGTGTGGAGGCATAGAAATAAGCTTACGTGCCCAGGAACAGCAGACCTACTGTTCCTTATGGGGAGGATCAGCAATGATCTGGGGGATCCCCCTCTCATGATTATAAACTTAATATGGTGACAGTACGTGGGAATTCCAGAACATCCGGGACATTCTCAATCCGGTTGTCTTGCCTCATTTTGACAACCACCTGTTGGCTACTCACCCTGTATTTATGGAAGACAATGCAAGGCCACACCGCCCCATGCTGTGAGAGCATTCCTTCAGAACAACGCTATTGCAACACTACCTTGGCCTGCAGTGGTCCCCATTTTGAACTCCTTAGAACACATCTGGGACTTTGTTGGACGTCGTGTGCAAGCAAGGGACACGCATGTACATGGCCGATTTGGATGCTGCATTGCATGAGGACTGGAAGCAGTTGTCTCTGGATCGTATCAGAAGCCTCACTCGTAGCATTAGGAGAAGGGTTCAGGCTGTCACCCGGGCACGTAGTGGATACACTCGCTACTGACGTCAGACACCGCTATTGTGTTCAGGAGATCAGAAGTTACATTTTTTGTCAGTAATTAACGGCATTGTTTCATCATGGTCCGCTCCAGCACATACTTGTCGAGAGAACATTTTCCATCTACAACATTAGTAATAGATATGTGTAATTAGCGCCATTAAAATACTAAATAATTTCAACATTGTGTTGTCTTTCATTTGTCAATAGATTTTTCTTTTCGCAAACATTCACAGTTGGAGATCTGAAAGATAGCATGAAAGTGATGACAGTTTCTATTAACATCACTACGAAAAAAAGACGGGGTGCTCAATTAAGTTCCAGGTGTATATTTATTTACCTCTGGTTAGGATCGAATCCTGAAGTTATGGTTTGCAGTACAATGCTCTAACCACTCCCAGTTACAGTAAATAAATAGATGTGGAGGGCGGGGGTGGGTTGGTAGAAACCTTAGCGATAAAACAAGCCAACGAATAACAATGCATTTTAACTGCATAAATACCGACATTTTACCATGAACATTAATTAATAGGGAAATCGACACATAATGGCACT
This sequence comes from Pictodentalium vernedei, assembly GCA_031216915.1. NCBI lineage: Eukaryota > Metazoa > Mollusca > Scaphopoda > Dentaliida > Dentaliidae > Pictodentalium > Pictodentalium vernedei. The sequence goes on along the minus strand of CM062291.1, from coordinate 442,617,401 downwards.
TTTAATAAATAATTGTCACCCGCCCCATCATGGTCAGCATAACAAACCGACATAAATCTTCAAGACAAAAGCTCTAACATGACAGAATACTTTGAAAACAAAACTCCCCAGGACGAAAGCACTACTACAAACTGACGGACGGGAGCGCGGTGACTCAGTGGTTAGAACATTAAACTTAAATTCGAAGGATTGACGGTTCTATCCTGACCAGGGTTAACTGAGTTGTGTCCTTGGGAAAGACACAATTCAGACTGTCCACCCGTGTGGGGACACTGTGGTGCTGTGTACAAAGGCGTACTGCAAGTCGATGGTCACTTGCCTTGAACCGCTGCTGCTTGTGCAAAGTTAGTAAGTCTGGTAGTTGCTCATGACAGATTGATGGTTCTCTCCGGATAGTCCGACTTCCTCCACCCGTAAGATTGTCCGACACGGTGTGGCCTTCGCTGTTAACCCTTTTACCTAACAAGAAAAGCAGACGACACTTGCAAAAAAAAATTCTTGAATAACTACTTTTTTCCTTTTTGTCTCAAAAACATAGGTTATGACCCCTCATTGGAACGAGCTCGACGAGCTCGTTCCCATGAGGGGTCATAACCTATGTTTTTGAGACAAAAAATGAAAAAATAATGAAAATTAATTGGCGATTTTTGAGAATAGCGCTGGCCGGTTTTGGCCGTTACGTTGGGTAAAGGGTTAAAAGTGTCGTTATACCCCAAACATACAAATCACGGTTGCAAATGGATCCCTAAAATATTTGTAAACTTTAAAATATTTGAGATTTGTATCGCCCGGTAACTGTGTCAGTGAGAGCGCGGTGGCAAAGTTTAACGACACTTTTGACAGCCAGGGTGACCTCGTGTCTGACAGTTTTACGGGTAGAGGAAGCTGGAGTACCTGGAGAGAACCACCGAGCAGCAGCGAGCTGTCCGACTCCTCAACGTACTGATTTCACACAAACAGGGTTACCATTGGTTTAAGATAAGTGCACCATCGATGTGCAGTGCGCCTTACTACAAAGCGTCACCGTGCCCCCGCGCGGGCAATCGAGATTAAGTGCCTTGCCCAATGACACAACGCGGTTACTCCTGTAAGGGATCGAACGTGGACCTTCAGATTTGAAGTGACCAGTCGGTTACTCGCCTATGGCCAGCATGCAGTACAGTATACATCAACACGTGTTGGAAGTTACGCTTTAATTGAAAACATGGCTTATCTACAAATTTGGAACGTGGAGATAAAACATGTATAAGTTATAGAACAAAAGGCAACAGGCGAAACAGAGTCGAAGAACAAAGTTTGTAAAAATATTCTTGAGAACATAAACTCAAGTGGGTATGGCTGACCTCGCCTTTGACCGCACCATTTATGTAGTGTAGTGTGTGTGTGTTCGATTCCCTTACAGGAGTGAGCTGCAATGACCGGCCTCGGACTGTTTTATATTTCACCGTTTATTCTTTCCTTTGAACTGCCTAACCCTTTACCCAACGCAGACGATATGAAAATTTATTATTTTAAATATCATTTTTTCATATGTTTCAAAAAAATTCAACAAAACCATATCATGTGAGACTCGTTGGAACGAGCTCGTTCCAACGAGGGGTCACATGATATGGTTTTGCTGAAATTTTTTGAAAAATAATATTTTTTCAACTGCTGAATTTGCATATTACGTGGGCGGATGCGGCCGATTCGTTGGGTAAAGGGCTAATCTCACCCCATGGAGATTGGGAATGTCATGAAACCCATCCACCAAAAGCCCGTAGACTTACAATTGGTCTTGATAGATGTGAATCAATTCATCAAATCTTACATCGAGAAAATAAACTGATTTGTTTACCTGTCCAATGCCCAATTTATGATCAGACCATAATACTGCTGACACAAACTTCAGTATAGGTTGTATTAATGACGCCTGGAACACAAACCATTTTATTAACTTGATATTTCTCCTGAAAAAGAAAATTAAAAAATATAAATTTCAAAAGTTAGAGGAGTACAGTACTCTGATAATAAAAGTCGTCTCTTTCGCGACTAGATCGCGATTTGATCGCCACACACCCACCAAACACTAGTGGGTCGAGGCCGCATCAAGAAAAACAAACGCAAATAATATCTCAGATACAATGTTCTCACCTTTCATTTCAACGGGTTTAAATTTCGCCCGGAGAGAGACGGAGAGAGAGAGAGAGAGAGAGAGAGAGAGAGAGAGAGAGAGAGAGAGAGAGAGAGAGAGAGGCAGACGGACGGACGGACGGACGGACGGACGGACGGACAGACAGACAGACAGACAAGCATAGAAGAAATTATCTTCCAAACTTCTAAAACAAAATTTCAAGCCTTACGAAAAAGATTTTTCGTTTTTTTCTATAAATGTCGGAGGGGGAGGTAAGGAGGCAGAATTTATAAGACATAGGTTGAATATTTTACATCACAATTTTTGTACCCACCCACCCTAAACTGCAACTTTCACACCAATTGATACATCTCTCATTCTCTGGAAGGCCCAATACATTTTGTTAGCTAAATCACAGGCACTCGTCATATAAGAAGGTTTTAATATACTACTCAAAGTTTGCTGAGCACCAAATATTTGATACATCATTGTGAAATGTGTTTGTGACATATTTGCGATATTTTTGGTGGATATGATTGAGGAATGTATTGAGATGGTCCCCAGTGTTACATTAGCTCTCTTGACAGGCAGACCTTTCGTGACAGCTATGAAAAGCATGTACCCCTTGATGTTCATGATGTTTTCGTGTACTGTCTACATGTACATTACATGTGTAGGGTATTTAATCTTCATTTTAACACAAACCCTTGTGATTCTATGATTGTATGTGGCAAATGCAAATGTAATAAGACATTTTTCTGAAGCAGACATGTGGTGGGCTGTAGGGATGGTGGAGCAAGGGGCTACCCATCGTCAGGTTGATGAAGCCCTTGGTGTGCACCATACGGTGATCACCAGAGCCTGGGCAAGACTTCAGCAGTATGGCACACCAGTAAGACGGCATGGTGGTGGCGGAGACAGGGCAACATCTGCAGGTGAAAACCGGTTTTTGATCATTCAGGCCCGTAAGAACCGCTTTGCCACAGCAAACCAGCTTCGCAGTGACCTTCAAAATGCATCCGGGGTAAATGTTTCGACGCAGACTATCCGGGCAAGGTTGCACGAAGATGGTTTCCGATCGAAAAGACCATGTATTCGCATTCCACTGTCCCAGAACCACGCCAGGCACGATATGAATGGGCTATGGACCACGTTTGATGGACAAGAGAAGATTCGAGACCTGTCCTTTTTACAGATGAGTCATAGTACTGCCTAGACCACACAGATAGGCGTTCTAGGGTATGGAGAAGACCAGGAGAGCGATTCCATGAAGCCAACATTGCTGAACATGACCGCTATGGTGGAGGGTCAATCATGGTCTGGGGCGGCATCAGCAGGGATGGACGAACAGAGCTCTGTGTTGTCGAACGTGGTACATTGACTGCACAGTGGTATATTGATGAGATCCTGGATGTCCATGTCAGATTGTATGCAGGTGCAGTGAGTGAAAGATTCATTCTGGTGGACGATAATGGCCGTCCTCATGTTGCCCATGCTGTCCGGGAGTTCCGACAGAGGGAGGGGATTGAGCGTATGGACTGGCCAGCAAGATCCCCTGACCTCAATCCAATCGAACATGTCTGGAGTGAGTTGCAGCTTGCAATTTCAGTCCGTCCAGTCCAGCCAAGAAGTGTCCAGGAGCTTGGTGCGATGGTGGTCCAAGAATGGAACAACATCCCACAAAGTGCCACCAGGAACCTGATTGGGAGCACGAGAATGCGTTGTCAAGCTGTAATTAACAGTAATGGGTCTCATACTCGATATTGAGCCCATACCAGTTCGCTCCGTCAACTTTTTGACAAATTGAAAAATTCCTCTTTTACCAATAATATCCATTTTCCATGGTTATCGTATTCAAAAGCTAAAAAATAATGTCAAACACAAACAAAATCTTAATTTCTGTAATTAAATCATTAAAGGTATAATTAAATAAAAAATATATACACTTTTCATTACAATATTTCAACTAAAACATAAAACAGGTAGTTGGATATACTTGGTGCTCAGCAAACTTTGAGTAGTATATTAAGGTTTTCCCGACATTGCACAATAAGATACTTTCAAGGCAATTGATCGAATAACATTGCGATCTTGGAATACCAGTAACTTGGGTAGAAGACCATAAGACTCGACAAACCAAAGTGCCTTGACTGATTTTGATTTTAATTCCGTATTTTTTAGCCTATTTGTAGAAGATACATTGTCAAATTTCTTACCATTGTTTGGAGTGACTCTTTCTTGTTCAACTCCTTTACTGAGAAGCTTAGGATTGTCAAATTGGAGTTTTTCAACAGATCGTTCCAATTTGGCAATTCTAGTCTTCTCATTTTTCAATTGTGCAATCTTTTCCTGTAAACTGCGAAACAAAGACATACATATTTGTTCTAACTGTACGTTTTCAACTGCAAATTTGCTAAGTTTAAAATTCGAGTCTATTACGTTTTCTACCTCATGGGAGAAAATAGCTGTATTGTGCACAAAAGTATCAAAATCATAACGTTTACGACCTCTCAGAACTTTATATCTCCGAATCACACAATTAACCCTTTACCTAACGAATCGCCCACATCTGCAAGCGTAATATGCAAATTCAGCAGTTGAAAAAATATAATTTTTCAAAAAATTTCAACAAAACCATATAATGTGACCCCTCGTTGGAACGAGCTCGTCGAGCTCGTTCCATCGAGGGGTCACATGATAGGGTTTTGTTGAAATTTTTTTGAAAACTTTGAAAAAATGATATTTAAAATAAATTTTGATATCGTCTGCGTTAGATAAAGGGTTATAATTGGTGCTCAGCAAACTTTGAGTAGTATATATTCAATAAAATACATATTATACTACAACACTAAACACACGTGTTTTGTTTTTATGTTGCTAGTATAATATTTATTTTATTGAATACATTAAATTCTGTTTTTCTGACGATGGCTAAATCAAACGTGATTAGTCCAGTGGCTAGGATGCGTTCTCTGTGTATTTTCAGGTCGAGAACATTTCTCTGCATTTTCTTTTCATATATCATTTGGAGTTAGATAAAATTCAGAGTAGACTTTCTCTATCTTGACAATAAAGGAGAAAACAGCCCTTAAAGTAATTCCCCAAATTCTCAACGTTATCCAATTGGTGATTAGCAGGTTGTGGTCACGCTACCGTCAAACAAGCAATGCTGATGACAGACGTCGGTCAGGTCGTCCACGGACGACAACTGCTAACAGGATCGTTTCATCCGAACCACAGCATTACGTAACTGCCATCAAAGTGCCTCGGAAATTGGACAGCAGCTGCACCGAGCGACAGATGTGCGAGTCAGTGGTCAGACTATCCAAAATCGCCTACACAGGTGGAATTTGTACGCTCGACAACCTCGAATAATTCCACGTTTGACTGAACGTTACTTCGCAGCAAGGCGTAATTGATGTGGAGCACGACAGCGCTGGGACAATCGTTGGTGGAGCAACGTCATGTTTTCCGATGAATCGAGGTTCACTCTCGACTTCCGCGACAGACGAAACAGAGTGTGGCGGCGGTGGAACGAACGATACCATGACGTAACCGCTAGGCAGCAAGATCGTTTTCGTGGTGGATCGGTTATGGTGTGGGGAGGCATAACCATGACAAGCAGAACAGCATTAGATGTCATCCAAGGGCGTGTCACAGTGCAGTACTACAGTGACAACATGTTAGCAGCTCATGTGGTGCCATTTGCGCAACGTCACTGTCATCAATTCATTTTCCAAGATGACAATGCAAGAGCACACAGGGCCCGTGTCACTACCGAGCTTTTCCAGTAGCAGAACATCACTACACTGCCTTGGCCAGCACTAAGTCCAGACCGTTCACCAATCGAGCACGTCTGAGATATGATTGGCAGGCGCATACGACAATGCCAACAGCCCCCTACCAATGTCCAGGAACTCGCCGCTGCACTGCAGGAAGAACGGAATAACATCAGCCAAGCTGATATTGGACGTTTGGTGAGGTGTATGGCACGTCAGATCCGCGCTTGTCTCGCGAACCGAGGAGGATTTACAAGGTATTGAGGTCTTGGACTGAATGTGGTAAATTCTCTGACAAATCGTCCATGTCTTCTACAGCTCAGTGCGTGGAATGTGTGCTTGTCAGACACCCAACTATCACTGAAATCATTCACCAGATGTCACAGTGCAATGTCTCAACTGTCTTTTTGATGAAAATATAAATATATTTCTTCAAATATCTCACTTTTATCAAATATCCCCTACTTTGTTTGAATTGTTTGAATAGTATATAATGGCATCATTTAATTCTACACACAACACAAAATATACATAGAAATCGGCGAGAACACCTCAGTTTCAAATTTTCTGTGTCATAGAATCCAGAAAGGACGCTGGTTTTATTTACAATGGCATAGCGGGGGTTCGAACCTTCAACTTTGGTTGAAGACAAGTGCACTATCGACTTGCAGGACGCCTTAGCACACTGCGCCACCGTGTCCCCACGTGGGCAATTCGGATTAAGTGCGTTGCCCAAGGACACAACGCAGCTGCCTCTGGTGGGGATCGAACCGGTTTCGGTTTGAAGTTCAATGCCGCGTAACTGCAGAGCCACCACGCTCCCACAGTCGTTCATAGTAATGGAGGTCTGTAGTATTCGATTCGGGCTGCTGGGTACCCAGTGTGACCAGTTTGGAGTATCGGTGCGGCACGTGTTAACCCTTTACCCAACGTAACGGGAAAAAAACGGCCAGAGCTATTCTCAAAAATCGCCAATAAATTTTCATTATATTTTCATTTTTTGTCTCAAAAACATAGGTTATGACCCCTCTTTGGAACGAGTTCGTCGAGCTCGTTCCAATGAGGGTTCATAACCTATGTTTTTGAGACAAACATGAAAAAAATAGTTATTCAAGAATTTTGTTTGCAAGTGTCGTCTGCTTTTCATGTTACGTAACGGGTTAAGTAAATAAGAAATTGTATCATGATTACTACATGTACATTTGCCTTAAAGCGTATAACTGTTGGGAAATTAGCTCACCAAAAGCGCTTGTCAACTTTAAACATTTATTTATATATTTATTCAGCGGCGGTAACCTGCTGTACTCAGGCCCAAAATCGGTAGCCACACTACTGATTTTAAGAAATTAACAATCGTTTAATGTATGCAAAACAGTTACTCTTAACAACGGTGGATAAGCATAACTCCAAAACACCAATTAAACCTTTTTCAAATACAAGATTTGTCAAGCAGTGTGCAAGTAACTATTACCCGAAGGACTAATCAGCGATTATCAGCTTAAGCTAACTGAGCCGTCTTAAACAACACTGTAATTACTGAATAATCATTACAAGAATTAACACTTATGCTTTCATTTTATAATTTTAAAATATGCCGTGGAATATTTATCCTTTGGAAGCCAGCCTTCAACACATTGTATTTGTTCAGTGATAAATTTTTAAGAAGGCTTGATTTTTTTTAACTATAAGGCTAAAAAATTAATGTTTTGATTCCCAGGCAGCGGCACATTCGTTTTTTTTCGACCCGAGTTCGCCATATGTATTTCGGAGACAAAATTCAAAATATATAAAACTATCATAGGATGTGATTTTAGCGGTATCACAACGTGATTTACAATGCAGTATGTCGTATACAATGATACAGTATTGCTATTCTCTTCGCAAAATGCGACACGATTCTCATGTATGTGTATGTACAAAATAAATATTTATTTAACTGGTCGAGAATTAGATTATTTTTTGTGGTCAGTGAATTTGTTCATCAAAAATTATTTTATTACAAATCATTTGTAATAGAACAAATCTGTATAAACAAACTATTATATTTGTTTGACTGAATACGAAACATGGGTAAGTAAAATGTTGGCTTTTTGCACTGGTACCTTCATTTTTTGAAAGGCCTAATTGTGGTTTCTAGCACTCAACCAGTTAAAAAAAACTCCTTATTATTTTTGATCTCCATTTTAGTTGTTCTATATTGATTTGTGTTGTATGATCACTGTTACAAAAGAAAACTATAAGTGAAATCAACATGGACGCTCTAGTGTTTAATTTTAGGCTCTCACAACTGGATTTTAGGCATTGACAAGCAATCCGTCAGGAATAAAAACCGCCCTCCCTCATTCGTTTTTTTAGAATCAGTTATTTAATTTTGTTTGGCCTAATCTCGACTGACTAATTTTCCAACTGCAACGTGAAAGCATGGCTTCAACGAAGCCCTCAACGAAGTCATGCCCTGATGATGTAGTTAAAATATTAGTCAACCGGGTCTTGTGCAATCAGCCATCACAAGAGGAACAACTCACATTTGTGCCCCAAGCGGTCACTTTCGCAACGCCCATGTCGGGACAAATCTGCTCTACACACCTATCGGCCATTTTACAGAAGCCCATATCAGGACAAATCAGGTTTACACACCAATCGGTCAATTTCGCGACGCCCTTGATCGGGACAAATCAGGTTTACACCCCAATCGGTCATTTTCTCGACTCCCATGTCAGGAAAAATCAGGTTTACACACCAATCGGTCATTTTCGCGGCACCGATGTCGGAACAAATCAGTGGCCGGACTATCCAAAATCTCCTTCACAGTTGGAATTTGTACGCTCGACGACTTCGAATAATTCCACGTTTGACTGAACGTCACATCGCAGCAAGGTGTAATTGATGTGGAGCACGACAGCGCTGGGACAATCGTTGGTGGAGCAGCGTCATGTTTTCCGATGAATCGAGGATCACTCTCGACTTCCGCGACAGGCGAAACAGAGTGTGGCGGCGGTGGAACGAACGATACCATGACGTAACCGCTAGGCAGCAAGATCGTTTTGGTGGTGGATCGGTTATGGTGTGGGGAGGCATAACCATGACAAGCAGAACAGCATTAGATGTCATCCAAGGGCGTGTCACAGTGCAGTACTACAGTGACAACATGTTAGCAGCTCATGTGGTGCCATTTGCGCAACGTCACTGTCATCGATTCATTTTCCAAGATGACAATGCAAGAGCACACAGGGCCCGTGTCACTACCGAGCTTTTCCAGTAGCAGAACATCACTACACTGCCTTGGCCAGCACTAAGTCCAGACCGTTCACCAATCGAGCACGTCTGAGATATGATTGGCAGGCGCATACGACAATGCCAACAGCCCCATACCAATGTCCAGGAACTCGCCGCTGCACTGCAGGAAGAACGGAATAACATCAGCCAAGCTGATATTGGACGTTTGGTGAGGTGTATGCCATGTCAGATCCGCGCTTGTCTCGCGAACCGAGGAGGATCTACAAGGTATTGAGGTCTTGGACTGAATGTGGTAAATTCTCTGACAAATCGTCCATGTCTTCTACAGCTCAGTGCGTGGAATGTGTGCTTGTCAGACACCCAACTATCACTGAAATCATTCACCAGATGTCACAGTGCAATGCCTCAACTGTCTTTTTGATGAAAATATAAATATATTTCTTCAAATATCTCACTTTATCAAATATCCCCTACTTTGTTTGAATTGTTTGAATAGTATATAATGGCATCATTTAATTGTACACACAACACAAAATATACATAGAAATCGGCGAGAACACCTCAGTTTCAAATTTTCTGTGTCATAGAATCCAGAAAGGACGCTGGTTTTATTTACAATGGCATAGCGGGGGTTCGAACCTTCAACTTTGGTTGAAGACAAGTGCACTATCGACTTGCAGGACGCCTTAGCGCACTGCGCCACCGTGCCCCCACGTGGGCAATTCGGATTAAGTGCGTTGCCCAAGGACACAACGCAGCTGCCTCTGATGGGGATCGAACAGGTTTCGGTTTGAAGTTCAATGCCGCGTAACTGCAGAGCCACCACGCTCCCACAGTTGTTCATAGTAATGGAGGTCTGTAGTATTCGATTCGCGCTGCTGGGGACCCAGTATGACCAGTTTGGAGTATCGGTGCGGCACGTGTTAACCCTTTACCCAACGTAACGGCAAAAAACGGCCAGAGCTATTCTCAAAAATCGCCAATAAATTTTCATTATATTTTCATTTTTTGTCTCAAAAACATAGGTTATGACCCTTCTTTGGAACGAGCTCGTCGAGCTCGTTCCAATGAGGGGTCATAACCTATGTTTTTGAGACAAACATGAAAAAAATAGTTATTCAAGAATTTTGTTTGCAAGTGTCGTCTGCTTTTCATGTTACGTAAAGTGTTAAGTAAATAAGAAATTGTATCATGATTACTACATGTACATTTGCCGTAAAGCGTATAACTGTTGGGAAATTAGCTCACCAAAAGCGCTTGTCAACTTTAAACATTTATTTATATTCAGTGGCGGTAACCTGATGTACTCAGGCCCAAAATCGATAGCCACACTACTGATTTTAAGAAATTAACAAGCGTTCAATGTATGCAAAACAGTTACTCATAACAACGGTGGATAAACATAACTCCAAAACACCAATTAAACCTTTTTCAAATACAAGATTTGTCAAGCAGTGTGTAAATAACTATTACCTGAAGGACTAATCAGCGATTATCAGCTTAAGCTAACTGAGCCCTCATAAACAACACTGTAATTACTGCATAATCATTACAAGACTTAACACTTATGCTTTCATTTTATAATTTTAAAATAAGCCGTGGAATATTTATCCTTTGGAAGCCAGCCTTCAACACATTGTATTTGATCAGTGATAAATTTTTAAGAAGGCTTGATTTTTTTTAACTATAAGGCTAAAAAAATAATGTTTTGATTTCCAGGCAGCGGCACATTCGTTTTTTTTCGACCCGAGTTCGCCATATGTATTTCGGAGACAAAATTCAAAATATATAAAATTATCATAGGATGTGATTTTAGCGGTATCACAACGTGATTTACAATGCAGTATGTCGTATACATTGATACAGTATTGTTATTCTCTTCGCGAAATGCGACACGATTCTCAAATGTATGTACAAAATAAATATTTACTTAACTGGTCGAGAATTAGATTATTTTTGGTGGTCAGTGTTATTTGTAATAGAACAAATCTGTATAAATAAACTATTATATTTGTTTGACTGAAAACGAAACATGGGTAAGGAAAATGTTGGATTTTACGCTGGTACCTTCATTTTTTGAAAGGCCTGATTGTGGCTTCTTGCACTCAACCAGTTAAAAAACTCCTTATTATTTTTGATCTCCATTTTAGCTGTTCTATATTGATTTTTATCTGATAACCATAGAGTATAACAACCGTTGTATATACTTGAAGTATATACAACGGGTGTTGTATATAATTATAATTTATGCGAACGACCTCTGACCTCTTTCAATTCCATTTTCATTCATTCATTCATGAAACATCGTTATATCACAGGGCAGGTTTTAATTGTACGCTTATTGCACTTTGTCAAAATCCTCTGATAGTGTCATTTCTTATTTATTTTGCTTCAATAAAGGCAACCTAAAATTTTGCTTCAAAACATTGTAGAAATTACTTGAATGTTAATAGTAATTAGTATGCGGCGACTGCGAACTATTTATAGTCACGGCCTCGATCAAAAGTACTCGCGGAACTGCGCTAATTAAAAGTTCGTCTGCTCTACCTGAAAAAAAACCACTTCGTAAAAATTGTAAACAAACGCAAAATTATTTGTTATATTGGGACTACAGCATAAAACACGGAAGAAAACTGGAACTATGTCAAAAAAGAATAACTCTACTGAAACACCGTTTTGTTACTGTTAATAAAATAGTTGAAATTTATTTTGTTCCAGCGCAGTTACATGATGCAAGAAGTGCAATCGCACTTTACAATCGCCGTCATCGATTTTGTAATGTAAGGGACACAACTCTATGCGTCTTGTTCTATTTCTTTTGTCTCGTAGACTGGTTTTCTTTGGAGGCCCGTGGGAAGCATATATAAGTCAGGTAGACGCACGAGACGGGTGTCTGTTTGTTATCAGATAAAAACAATAAACATATAGTGTGTTTTTATATCTGTGTTATACAACTCGTTGAAATATGGTTTATTTTTTCTCGGCGAAGCCTCGAAAAAATAAACCATATTTCAACTCGTTGTATAACACAGATATAAAAGCACACTATATGTTTATTGTCTATGTGTTGTATGATCACTGTTACAAAAGAAAACTATAAGTGAAATCAACATGGACGCTCTAGCGTTTAATTTTAGGCTCTCTCAACTGGATTTTAGGCATTGACGACCAATCCGTCAGGAATAAAAACCGCCCTCCCTCATTCGTTTTTTTAGAATCAGTTATTTAATTTTGTTTGGCCTAATCCCGACTGACTAATTTTCCAACTGCAACGTGAAAGCATGGCTTCAACGAAGCCCTCAACGAAGTCATGCCCTGATGATGTAGTTAAAATATTAGTCAACCGGGTCTTGTGCAATCAGCCATCACAAGAGGAACAACTCACATTTGTGCCCCAAGCGGTCACTTTCGCAACGCCCATGTCGGGACAAATCTGGTCTACACACCTATCGGCCATTTTACAGAAGCCCATATCAGGACAAATCAGGTTTACACACCAATCTGTCAATTTCGCGACGCCCCTGATCGGGACAAATCAGGTTTACACCCCCAATCGGTCATTTTCGCGACTCCCATGTCAGGAAAAATCAGGTTTACACACCAATCGGTCATTTTCGCGGCACCCATGTCGGAACAAATCAGGGTTACATACCAATCGGTCATTTTCGCGGCGCCCATGTCGAGACAAATCAGGTTTACACCCCAAATGGTCATTTTCGCGACACCTATGTCTGGAAAATCAGGTTCACACACCAATCGGTCATTATCGCAACTCCCATGGCGGAACAAATTAGGTTTACACGCCAGTCGGTCATTTCCGCGACTCCCATGTCAGGACAAATCAGGTTTACACACCAATCGGACATTTTCTGTGACGCCCACGTCATTTGCGTGTCTAGACAAATCAGGTTTCCACTCCCATCGGCCATTTTCGCGACGCATCTGGTCTGGCCAAATCAGGTTTACACTTCCAATCCTTCGTCCTCGCATCGCCCCTGCTCGGGCCAAATCGGTCATTTTTGCCACGTCCAGAGTGTGGGGTTTCGTAAGAGGATGCGTAGAGTCCAACGTTTTCGTCCATATCACGAATCAAAGGAGTCTATTATTCTTGAATATAATTCTATTCGTAATAAAAAGATCTGAGCCAAATGCGATTTGAGAGTCGACGAATTACAACCAAAATGCTTGATAAAGTCATATAAAATCAATGCCCATAATGAAAGAAACATCCCCCCAAAAGTCGACAGGATAACTAGAGATATATAGAGGATACGTAGTTTTTTGAGTGGATACCAAAAAATATCTCATGAATGACCGATACAAATGCTTATTTTTCGCGAGCGCTTGCGCGAGAGAAAATAGCAGTTTATCTTAGTCATAAGTGAGATACTTTTTGGTATCTACTCAAAAACACTAGTTTTTCTTTTTATTATACGCTTTTTATAAGAATCTGATAATTCCACTCGTTTCAACCTTGAATTGATGCATGAAAGTAAACAGCGCATTGAATCATTGATACGCGGAAGTGATTTGATCGATACCCAGAACAGACAGCGTCTTGCGATCTGATTCAGTTGGCGGGTTTCTAGTCCAAACATGGCTTTAAAGTCCGTAATACAAGATTTTGATTTGGTGCGTCCTTTGAGAGGACGTACCAAACCAAAAACTTATATTACGGACTTTCAGGCCATGTTTGGACTAGCGGGTTTCATGCATCAGTTCAAGGCGAATACGTGTTGAATTATTGCTGAAAATTATAGATATCTACTGAAAAACACTAGATTTTCTTTTCATTATACGTTTTTAGAACAAATTGATCATTTCCAGTGATAATTTGACGAGTATTCACCTTGAAGTTATGCTTTGAAAGCCGCCATTTTGAAAGATACCGTGAAAGTGAAAATTTCTATATCTTCACAGTGGGGAATACGATTTCTATCTTTCCGCAATTTCTTCGATAATCTATCTCTGTGTTTATACTTCTTATTGATGGTTTGACACAAGCTGAAGCTGTGCAGCTAACAGGGAGGTGACAGGTAGACAGCCAATCTGGCTATGCTGTCTCCCTACGGTATACGCTATTCTTTGCATTTCTTTACAAAAAACAATTGTTACCTATTACTTTTTTACCACTATGTTCAATGTGTTTATTGTATTTTCTTCTGTATTATGTATACCGTAAATTAAATCAATAAATCAATGTAAAAAAATCTAAACTTACTCGTTCACTTCCAACTCGGGAAGACAAAACAATAGGCAACCAATAGGCATGGACTGTAAACTGATTTTCTTATCTTTACAGGAACAATAACTTATCATACTTTGTTTTCCTCCATAATACAGAAACATCAAACTTAGAAACTGGTATAAACCTACAGCCATGTAGCTAAATACAATAAAAAATATCATACATCACATGACGAAGATATGTTTATAGGCCTGGGAATAACGCGCGAACGATCGTTTGGGTTACGTGGAGGTGACCTCAATTGTAAAATACACTAACGAATTACAGGTTAAGAGTTAATAATACAATATAAATTAAATTTCTAATTCTGCATGTTTTTTTCAGTTTGACTTGATAATCTTTCGGGACTAACTTTATTCAAAGGTTGCGCGGGCGTCGTGGAGCGGTGGCGTTGCGGTAGCCGGTTCTCGTCAGATCACCGAAGTTAAGCAACGTCGAGCCCGGTTAGTCCTTGGATGGGTGACCATCTGAGCGATCGATTCGGACTCTCGTGTTGTGTCCTTGGGCATGGCACTTAACCCCGATTGCCCACATTGAGGCACGATGTACTAAGGCGTACTGCACGTCGATGGTGCGCATGTCTTCAACCAATCTAACCTTGCCTGTGCTGCATTGCGGAGTTACGATGTTGGGGAGTTGGCAGCTGCTCGTCGTTGTTCGATGGTTCTCTCCAAATCGCCATGCCACCCGTCTTTTGATACCCTGTAGTTGCACTAGCCACAGTTATTTTTGCGTTTCGTTTTGACACTTTCAAAGCCTCTAGAATCACAGATATTGCGACTTTTTCCAAATTAAAACAAAAATTTCCTTCACCGAGTCGAACCATGATCGGTCCGGGGACTCTCTAATCCCCCTGTCAGGAATCATAGCCCCAGCGTCGGCGAAATCCTAGCGCCATCCCTGGATACTCTGTCTCCAGGGGTGCTTTTTTGCTCTCCAGAACACGTCCAGATCTCTATTTGCATTTGTTTTGTGCATGATGTTCTCCTTGGTCTCTCTCGCACCCTTAGTTTGAGATGCAGGTAGAGACTGATGAAGAGAGGAAATCACTCGATGAATCAAGAAATTGAAGTGGGATAACCCGAAAAACTCTGCATTTGGTTTCCCCCTCTACCTGAAGATCTTCCGCAGCTCTTCTTGCGAAAGAGATAAAAAAGAATCCCTAACGACAAAGACACGTCTGAAGCGTCCATTTAAAAGACTGCGACGGGCAAAAACATATTTTAACCCGAAAATTAAAATTTTAACGGATAATGGACGGTCGGACGATGGACGACAGATGGATGACGAACAAACTTGGAAATAGAAAAACTTCGCTGACAACGCCAAAGCGAGAATGACAAAATTCTGCCGCCATTACTGAGCTATGCTACCAGTTTATACTAAGAACAAAACGAACGGCTATTCTTCAGACATGCTCTATTTTACACAACTTAAAATGCATTAAAAAAAGGTGTCAAATGACATTTTTATGTAAACTATGAAAGAAATTCTAAAATTGTGAATTTGACCATATATTGCGGTAAAAACTATGTAATATGGATTTTGTAAACCCATTACAAACGGAGCGGGCGCATCCACCCGCGTGATTTTCAAATTAAGCAGTTGAAAAATATATTTTTGAAAAAGTTAGAATGTTACGGAGCTGACAGTTGCTCGTCGATGCTCGGTGGTGTACTCCGGCTTCCTCCACCCGTAAAACTGTCACGGTCATGATTAGCCATTGTGCATAAGTATGTGACCTTAACCCTTTACCCAACGTAACGGCCAAAACCGGCCAGCGCTATTCTCAAAAATCGCCTATTAATTTTAATTATTTTTTCATTTTTTGTCTCAGAAACATAGGTTATGACCCCTCATTGGAACGAGCTCGTCCAGCTCGTTCCAATGAGGGGTCATAACCTATGTTTTTGAGACAAAAAATGAAAAAAATAGTTATTCAAGAATTTTGTTGGCAAGTGTCGTCTGCTTTTCATGTTAGGTAAAGGGTTAAACACCAATCAATAAATACAGCTCTGTTCAAGCCCCGCTCAAGCAGGGTTACAGCGGTTAAAGACATGTGCACCATCTACGTATAGTACGCTTTAGTACACGATGTCATCGTGCCCCCATGTAGGCAATCGGGATAAAGTGCCTTGCCCAAGGACAAAACGCAGGTCGCCACGGACGGGGATCGAACTCGGGACCTCTAGCATAGAAGTCCAACAGACTACCACCCAGCCACCGTGCTCCTTTTACAGTTGAATAAACAAATGTATTTTTTAAAAAAATTCAACAAAACCATATCATGTGATCCCTCATTGGAACGAGCTTGTCGGGCTCGTTCCAATGAGGGGGTCACATGATATGGTTTTGTTGACATTTTCACCAAAAATTAAAAACAACCAAAATAAAAAATTACTTGCGCCGTGTAAAGGTTTAAATATAATGATTCCATTTAACCGAGTATGATCCAGTTTTTCCATGTATTCTACCTTGATTCAGGCAGTGATTAAACAACCTAAGAATGGTTAATGTTGTCAGTCTTACAGTTGTCTACATTTCCAACAAATCTTTCTATACGACGACAAGTGCAGCAATTTTTTGAAAAATGAATTTTCGTGATCCGTATGGGTCGAATTAATTGTATCCTACATCCTAACTTGTCTGGTGGTGTAGTTCTATATATGATCGAACCGCTTGTTTGTAATATATATATATGATACAGGCAATTACAACTCGGAGGTTTTCACTTTTTAGATTCGGTTGCGGTTCGGTTTCAGGAAAAACCTCGGTTTCGGTTCAGTTTTTCCATGTGTTAAGAACCGTTACCCATAAATGGACGTTTATTCGAACAATAAAAGTCTTGGATAAATTTTTGCTTTATTCACCTAGTAGCAGCTACTAGTAGGGTGATAAATTTTTCCCGTAGGTTTACCACTGCACGAATTTATTCCGAAAGTAGAGTCGGACTTGTTGACCTCTGACCTCTACCGTATTTGTGTTGTCATGACCTGTTTTATGTTTGTGGGAGAATGAACCGTTTATCAAACGTTGACCGTCGCTGAAATGTTTAGTTTTAAAATATATGACACATTTCAACTCTGTTTAACAATAAAATGAACAACAATTAACAAAGAAAACACAAAGTAAATCAATCGAAACCAAGCGTTGAAAAGCATACAAGTTTGATTGTGAAAGGCGGGGGCATGATGAGTGATGTTTCATTTTCCAAATTAGGAAAGTATAAATAAACAAATGTACGTGTCGTCTGCTTTATTTATAAAACTAAAGTTGAATCGACAACGAAAAAAAAAACAACAGTAAACAACGAAAATAAGAAAGATAAACATTGTTCATTTAATAAAAAGTATTTTTACAAGTTTAGCTCAAGTTTGTAGGGGAATTATTTTTAGACAGAAATGTATCACTGGGCCTTGTTTATTTTTGGCAGTTTTGCTTGTCGATCGAATTGGACCCGGCAATGTGCTCCTCACTTCTCTCGGTGTTTTGTAGCGAGTAACAGCACGATTTCGCAACGACTGCCCTGTAAATGAATTATGGGATAAACAAAATAAACGTATAGTGTTTTTCAAGTAATTAGTTAATAAGTTAATAAGTTATTCTACTTGTAGGATTAAGAATGAAACCGACTCGCCAGAGGGCTCGTCGGTTTCATTCTTAATCCTTCTCACAGAAGAATTTTTTTTACTTGAAAACACTATACGATTATTCTATATATAACAAATAACTCTTCACTGAAATTTTCTGCACATTGTGCACCGCAATTACAATTTGAATCTCCAGCGATAGCTACAAATCGTCCTCTGAGTCCCAATGTGTTCTATGTGCCAGTAGGCACATAGAACACATTGGAACTCAGGGCACGAAATAGGGTAAAACGGGTTCCCCTTGCAAATTTGGTAGGCGATAAAATGTGTTCTTTTTGTTGATAGTTGTCAAATGAATTGCTGCGTGTCTTCTAAGTGTTTTTTCTTTATAGACATAGGGGCGTGTAATAAACACAGAACGACACGCGTGTGTGAATGGGTTCATCAATATGGCACGAGTACTTGCGCGGAAGGATAGAACGAGAAGCTGCAGGCCTCCAGTTTTATCCTTCCGCGATGGCACAAGTGCCACATCTGTATATATAGAACGGGTTGGATCGTTAGGGAAATAACTCTTCACGGCTCCTGAAGTCACACACCTACAATCTTCATCTGCCTTCCTCTCCCATCATTCAATGCTAAATTTCTAAAAGTGTTTTTTTCTTTTTCACACTGTCACAATAGTACGTTTTGTTTTATACTTACACAGACGCTGCCAGATCATCCAGTAAATGCGAGGCTGGGACACAGATCGCAATTAAACATGTAACCATATACACCTGTTGTATGTAAAAAAAACAACAATTTATAAAAAACGAAAGAATTCCAAACATCTAACCTAACTGTGATTCGTGATTTCAGATTGTTTTTATATTGTTCTGAATGCTAAAGTTATACATCACATCTAAACTAAATGCTGAATTTGAGATGTTTTCAATACGGACTGAAATTTGAAATCCCATGTTTTGGGACTTTTGTTGCGAAAGTACTGGAAAGGCAGATATGTGTTTTAGCACGTCAGTCATTCATGAGGCATTTTCTACACATTATACATGTATTCATAAAAAATAAATTTTCTTACATTCAATTAGACAGAGATGAGCGACTTTTTGTTTTAATTCCATATCGATATGATATTGGCAAAATACCGCAACATCAGTGATGATAGGGATCTTTTGTAACTTTTTTGGACAAAATCAAAATAAAAGTTTTAACAGCTTTAGGTTCCTCCCACGGTTCTCAAGACATTTCCAAAAATAACATGCCATACATTCTCTTCAAATGCATACAACACTATCTACCTAAGCAGAAATAAAACATTCTGAATGTGAGTGAAATGATTTATTGTCAAATGCAAGGCTTCATCCTGCAAACTTACATGGAAAAAATGCCGAGACCAGTCATTTTCAGCCACCCAGCAGCCTCAAAAGCAGAATTTTGCCACTATCCCATTTATCTAACCCTAGAGCATATCACCTTATGTTTCTAAAATGTGAAAAAAGTGTATGTATCCATCTCGTTTTTTAGTTACATGCCTGGTAACAACTCCGTGTAAAAATGACATTTAAGAAAGTAGTCAATTTTTTGAAGCCACAGTTTCCAATAATTTTCTGGTAATTTACCCCTATGCATCAGACTCCAACTCTGTGACCAAAACTTCAAATTCTCGTGTCCAACAAATAGCCTAATGTAATCATATATCTGATACTAAAAATATATCTCCAATTTACATGGTATTAGTTTCAACGTATGCTCTATGTTTAGAATTTTACCCCTGTGCAATAGTGCGAAACTGTAGAGCGGAACCTTAACACTGAGGGTGATCTGCCCCAGCCCCCACCCCGATAATTCTACATCATTGTTGGAGTTTCTCTTGTTATAGCCGTAATATGTTGTGTTCTGTCATGTATGTAATAGAGTATTGGCAGGGCCTCGTGGAGCTCTTTCCAAAAGTGCGCTACAAAATATTATTCCAGAAGACAAATGCTGTTGCCATTTTCGAATGGACCGCGTCACTCACAGAGTAGAGAAAGTATATATATATTTTAGCTTGTGTTTGTCATAAAGAGGGTCTCTGTACGAAATTGGTGAACCGAGGTTAGTGTCGAGGTTTATGGATTCGATCAGAATCACGGTGAAGTGATATTCTTCACATCACAAACAGGAAAGGGTGATAAAATATCTCGGTTTCAAATTTATATGTATCACTTCCATAATTCTTTATTAATTTATTTGGGGTTTAACGACACTTCCAATAATCAGAGTTATATCCTTCGGACAGTGTTACGGACAGAAGAACCCTAAATACCCACAGAGAACCATCTTGCAACAGCAAGTAACTGTCAGACTCTCCAACTTACTAACCATACACAAAGAGGGTTATCATTTGTTGAAGACGTGTGTGCCATCGACGCGCAGTACACCTTACGACACTGGGGGACGTGACAACCGTTACTTATTCCAGGTTCCTTATTCAACATTCGAAAATCGTGATGTCAACTGAAAATTGGTTGATAAGGAATGTCGAATAAGGAACCAATAGATACGCCCCTGTTGCTGCTACGACTGTTGAATGCAGGGGCAATAACTCTGTAATCGTCAAATAAATAATGAATTTATGATACGTTTTATTTTCCTGGCGGCTCATTTAACTGTTGTCAAACCTTTACCATCAACTTGAACGCGATCGAAAATTTTGAAGCCATATAATTTGTTTACTTTTCAGTGTATTAACGCTCGACATCAGATAACACGTATCTTGCGACATCAGATAACACGTATCTAGTGATATAGAACGTTCGACATCAGATGGCACGTATCTAGCGATATACAACTTGGGAGTGGATTTGAAAGTGAACAGGGTAATTTTCCGTTATGTCACTAGTAAAATAGGATATTTATTACACAGTGTTATTATTCCATGCATTTCTATACTGATTTGATACAAGCTATCTGTCGTCAATATGTATAGCCGACTTTGACTGCGATACATTCGGGTAATCTAACCCAAATGAGATTGAACCCATTATCGCCATACAACTGGATTGCTAGAAGGTCAGTGGAAAACATCAGAACTCAATCCGGCTCTCAAGAGGCGCTAGGTTAACTCATTGTATGCTGGTGGCGGATATTCCAGCCCGGGACACAAAATATCTTGTCACTGAAATAAGTATAGGTGGGCACATTTAAACAAAGTTCTCTCCTGTAAACGGAATGGACTTTTTGGCTAATGATTTCTTTAGTTAAATTTCGATGAATCTTTCATCAAATCTAGTCATGGCTGCTTCATAGCAAGGACGTACTAAACCAAAGCATTAAAATACGGTCTTTCAGGCCATGTTTGGACAACCACAGAATCATGACACAACGTGCATTCAAACACCATTCAAGTCGATAAGAACTCAATTCGAAATAATGAAAATTCTCAAACAATATTGCCATTGTCTTAAACAAATACTACGATAACATTGGCTAAATGTTTTTTTTTTTGAATTCGCACTAATCACCCGCTCTCTTCTCCCATTGCTCACAACGTGTTTTCTTGAAATGTTTACACCTCGCGACCTGTGATCTGGCACAGGTTAAAAGCCAAGATGACAGTTTCGAAATAGGTTTATAGCATGATAGCATGCGAAACTCTTGTGGAGCAAACTATTTATACATTTCTAAAGATATTGATTTGAAATTTGGAATGAATGGTCAACACCAAGTCCATATCTGCGAGCTATAAATTTCCAGTAGCTCGATGCAAATGTTACAGAGTTATTGCCCTTGACGGTTGCTGATGGAAAATCTTTGTCTGTATTTCTTGACCATTTGGATCCGAAAGATCGTTTCCCGACCCAGAATCGCGATACGACCTGAATTCATCAAGTCGATAGTTGCTCAGTTGATAGCTGTGTGATAGACGAATCAAAATTTTCAACGTGCAGCTTCAAAGCTGCACGTTGAAAATATTGATTGGTCCCCCATGGCCAAGAAAATGTTTACCTTGATCCGATTCTCTATAACATTACCTCCCCTTAATTTATATTCATTGTATCAACAGTGTGTCCATCGTTGCATAAAATACAGACATTGTTCTTTTCAATAATTGAAAAGTCTGTCAGATGTTGTTTTCCATTTTTTTTCCTCTGATGAATTAAAACTTCCAAATTGCTATGAAAACACATTCTCGGACTGGAAAATAACGCAGAAATGGATGAGAAATTACAAAGTAGTTGCTTTAATTGGTGTCGCTATTTCACAAGTCATTGTCATTCATCCACGCATATCAAGTCTCAGAAATTTCACACCTCACCACTCACATTCACTGCATTCTCAATTGGATTTCGTCTCGCAAGTTCAATAATCCCAAGGGAGATAATTTTCGCATAAGAGATTATTTTGATCAATATTGATTGGTCCCCACCCATGTAACGAATATAGACTCTTCCAATTGATGACACAGAACTCGCGTGGAATATACCATCAGTGTTCAAAGGGTTAAGATGTTGGTTTAAAACTCGGCAAGATTGATCAACATCAAGTGCGGATTTATGTGTCACGATCCTAGGCGAGATGGCCATCATGGGGGATCTCAAAGTTTTCCGACATGGAGGACCGAAACTTAAACTTTTGCCAAGTGTTCCTAGGTCGTTGACCCCTACCCCACCGGGTCGAACTTGAAACATAACCAAATATACTTCTTCCTTACGATAACGGACTAAACAGGTCGTAAAAGTTTGTTTATTATTTTCAAGAGTTACTTTCGTTTAA
The DNA here is from genome assembly GCA_031216915.1 of Pictodentalium vernedei. Lineage (NCBI taxonomy): Eukaryota > Metazoa > Mollusca > Scaphopoda > Dentaliida > Dentaliidae > Pictodentalium > Pictodentalium vernedei. The sequence goes on along the minus strand of CM062291.1, from coordinate 442,594,676 downwards.
CTAAGTAATTCCTTTTTACACAATAATAATGCACGGAATGTTTTCGTGTTTATGACTACTAGATTGTCAAATACCAAAAATGAACACATTTATACAAAAGTTATTTGAAACAAAGGGGTATTTTTGTATAATGAAAATTGTGGTTTCGCCAAATGAAGAACATTTTTTCTTTCAAATTAGCGGCTTCAGGAAACAAATATTAGCATTCAAACAACCAACCACCCAACCAACCAATCAACAATTTTTCCGACAGAAATTTCTGACGCACATGGTCATAGGTGGCTAACATCCCTCGCCCCTGCACCCTCACCACGGCCTCCACGATCCAACAGCTATCTGATCGTCAAAACTACCACGTTTGTGATCACCCCATTGTAAATCATAAAATGCAGGAATGTTCAGAAAATGAATGAGCAAAGTACACATCATATCTCAAACTAAAGACTTAAAACTATATGAAGTTGCGATTTTTAAACCTAGTGTGTACACCATGTAAGAAAATATAGGCATTGATCACTTTTCTCTCTCAGGTGATAAAATGGACTCCTCACAGTTTTCCTGTTGGTATTGAAAACAGGCAAATTGCTGTGCAAAGTATATCTGCGGACCACATAAATATGGATATTTCAGTCGTGTCCATGGTATAGTTACTGGGTATAATAATCCTATTGGGAGAATCCAATATATTAAACTACTCTCAGTTAACGTGTTATAATAATTGGAGACCTTGCATTGTTCTTGTCAATTAACAGTGAAGACTGATAAACTATTTATTTATTTATTGGTGTTTAAGGTCACATATTTCTGCACAATGGCTAATCATGACCGTGGCAGTTTTACGGGTGAAGGAAGCCGGAGAAAACCACCGAGCAACGCCGAGCAACTGTCAGCTCCCCAACATACTAACTCCACGCAAGCAGGGTTAGCACTGGTTGAAGACAGGTGCAGTACGTGCAGTACGCCTTTGCACACAACGCCAACATCGCCCACGTGGGCAGTGGGGATGAAGTGTCTTGTCCAAGGACACAACGCGGTTGCCACATGAGGGATTCGAACCGAGGATCTCTCGGTTTGCAGCCTGCACCTCTACCCACTGAGCCACCGCGTCCCCGATTGATAAACTATAGTTTCGTTAAGTATGGCACATGCCAGTTTGCATTGTAGTCTAGGGACATCGAAAAGTATGTAACTTTATCCAAAGTCATTTCCGGTGACGAAACTAGTTGGGGATGGAGTGCACGTGACTACCGTTACTTATTCCCAGTTTCTTATTCAACATTCGTTATCAACCGATTTTATCAATTGAAAACGAATGTCGAATAAGGAACAGGGAATAAGTAAGGATTGTCACGTCCCCGGGGATGGAAGATGTCTGGGTAATGTCTGCCCATGAAAAATAATATTTCAGTACGGACGAACATGGTAAGCCTCTGTACGGAACTACCTCTTGATAAATCTCACTCTGTCATGCAAAGACTACTCCATGAAAGGGGACGCGGTGGCGTTGCTGTAACCGGTTCTCGTCAGATCACCGAAGTTACGCAACGACGCGCCCGGTTAATCCTCGCATGGGTGACTGCCTGAGCGATCGATTCGGGCTCCCGCATTGTGTCCTTGGACAAGTCACTCAACCTCGATTGTCCTCATGGGGGCACGGTGACGCCGTGTACTAAGGCGTACTGCACGTCAATGGTGCGCATGTCTTCAACCAATCTAACCCCGCCTGTGCTGCAGTGCAGAGTTACGATGTTGGGGAGCTGGCAGCTGCTCGTCGTTGCTCGGTGGTTCCTCCGGGGTACTCCAGCTTCCTCCACCCGTAAAACTGTCACGGTCATGATTGGCCAGTGTGCATAAGTATGTGACCTTAAACACCAATAAATAAATAAATACTCCATGAATAAGTTTCATTGTGGTTTAATGATTCTTTCGACCGCCAGGGTCACCTCGTGTCGCTCTGAATAGCTATCCAAAATACAGAATTTTGAAATTAAATTCTTATAAAAAATAGTCCTTGAACAATACGGATCACGTGTGTGGACAATTTAATTACTTCGTTTTTCATGTTTGGGTTATTTTTGGAATAATTTGTATTTTAAATATTTTTTTTAGTTAACTTTGGGCATGCAAAAAATACAGAACAGCATACGCGTTCGAACAGTAATTTTTTAACGCACTCGATCGATTTTGGCCTTCGGCTTCTCGTTCAATATTATCCCTCCGCCCAAATGACAGTTCGAACGCGAATGCCGTTCTGTCTATGTGTCGGACAGTTTTACTGGTGGGGGCATAATTCCTGGAGGGTGTGGGGTGTGTTACACATCCAAAAATATTCAGATCTTCTGTTCTCAGGGCAGCGAGTAGGACTGGTTACCCGGTTACCGCGGTCCGCGGGCCACGCAACAACTGCCCTGCCAAGGAATTATTTGCCAGAATGTTGCCCTGCCTAACAGAATAGATCTTAACAGCTATGGCATGCTGATATATTCTGGTATTTTACAATTTCCATCTCAGTTCATATGCCCTACTGCACATGCAAAAGGGGGCCAGGGTGTCCTTGTAAATTCAACAATTCTATTTAAGAATATATTCATTTATATTCCTGTGTGAAGTGCGCTGCCCAACAGGGCACCTGATATCATATGGTATGTACTGTTGAAAGTACTTGAAAAGGTGATATACATGCAGGGCAGTATGCGCTGACAGTAAGGCAGAATGGTGGTACACCACCCCCAATATTTTTTCGGTAGTCACTAGGTGGAGAGTACTCAGAGAGAACAACCAAGCACCGCATTAAGTTTACAGTAGAGATATTTTCGTTTGGATTGTAGTCTTAACCCCTTACCTAACATGAAAAGCAGACGACAGTTGCAAAAACAATTCTTGAATAACTAATTTTTTTCAGTTTTTTTCTCAAAAACATAGGTTATGACCCCTCGGTGGAACGAGCTCGTCGAGCTCGTTCCAACGAGGGGTCATAACCTATGTTTTTGAGACAAAAAATGAAAAAAATAATGAAAATTAATTGGCGATTTTTATGAATAGCGCAAGCTGGTTTTGGACGTTACGTCGGATAAAGGGTTAAATCTCAATTCCCATTTGTTAGTAATCTGTAGTCTTTTGAGACTAGATCTGGTACTTGGTCTTATGTCTCACACACAATCGGTCAAACAAATCTAAAGTCTGTAGTCCCCGATTCGAATTGTCCGAATCCCAACATGACCATTTTGGAATAAGCTGCGTGCAAAATAAACAGAAAGGTGGAAGCTCATTCGTCACTCTTACTATGTGCATGTATTCCTCAACTAAATCTATAAACCTCTAAAAACTGTAATTCTGACTGACTAATATTTTAACTTCATCATCGAAGCATTTCGGTGGAGCAAGGGGTGGGGGTGGGGATGACATTTGAAAGGCCGTTGTGTCGGGGTTTGGGGCCTCCCATAGTCTTAACTTGGATCCCCCGATCGACCCCCCCCCCCCCCGCTCAACGAACGGAGGGTCCTAGTTAGGTCTAGCTCCTACACATACTAGGAGGAAATTTGGAAAAATTTAGTGATCTTGGAGACATTTGTAGTTTGTCTCTATGTTGGAGACCATTTTGGTGCTCTATATTAGGTGAGATTTGCATTGGGCCAATGTTTTGTTTATGAGCGGGGGGGGGGGGGGGGGGGGGGGGGGGATAGGGTCCCAAAAATTGATAATTTTAGAGGGCAAGGATCCTCTCCACTGTAGCTGCGCCACTGCGACGAAGACATTCCGAGATTGCATACTTAGTGCATTTTATCGGTCGGTTTATCTACGGAGCTTGAGCCATCACGATCAGGACAAATCGGATTCACACCCCAATCCCAAACCCGGTCGTATTCGCGACGCCTCTGGAAGTGCTTGGTTAAATAACGAGCGTTTGGAGCTTCGTTGGTTGATTGATAATTCGTATATAGTCTCTTATCCCCACTTTGTCAGTTTGATGTAGACTCAAAACGCTTTACACAAGTGCAAAACGCTTCTTTCGGGTATTACAAGCAGGTGGAAAGCAAACATCGATTATTGTGGTATGACCTTCGAGGGGGGCAACATCATGGCCTCGCTCTTCTCGAATACAACAAAGGGATCCTTTGCCTGCGAGGAGAATCTGGATGTCGCCATTGTTCAGCACATCGTGTGACACGCATGCAGAACAGCGGAAAGACTCTGACAGTGTGTGTGTGTATGTGTGTGCGGATGGGAGTCGAGCGGTGTCTGACTGAATCCATGGAACGATGTTTTTGTATGTGTGTATTGTAGGGGAGGGGTGAACGTGAATGTGCATTGTTATGAAAGTTCAATAACAATTTGATTGTATTACAAGTCATAATACCTTCTGAAAAACGTGTGTGGGGTACAGCCCCTTCAGAACCACCCCCGACTCCGCGGTGCCTGGAATGGAAAATTTAAAAATTGTCTACTACTAATATAAATCCACAAGAAAGTGGAATTCGCCGCCTTTTTGACGGCTGATAGCTCAGCTGGCATAGTGACTGCCCATTTGGGGACACGGTGGCACTGGATAATAAAGCGTACTGCATGTCGATGGTGCACTTGTCTTCAACCAATGCAAACCTGCTTGTGTGGAGTTAGTATGTTGGGGAGTCTGTCAGTTGATCGCCACTGCTCGGTGATTCTCTCCGGATGATCCGGCATCTTTCACCCCTAAAACTGTCTGACACGAGATTACGCAAGCTGTCGAAAGTGTCGTTAAACCCAATAAATAAATAGTTGGCATGGTGGCAGAATATTTAGGGTAAAATGGTTAGGTGTTGCAGCCGACTTCAGAATACCTTACAGTTTTCAGTTGAATAGTCTCGTACCTAGCACAATACCTTGTGGAATTCCTGCTTGAAATAGGCAGTATATGAAATAATATATCCTCTGTGCAGCGAGACTTCAAATCAAGCCAGAAAATAAGCAAACCGCCATCTGCAAAATGAGGTCCCTAGAGGGTGAATTTAGTGATGCTACCCTGCACAGCAGGGTAGCATCACTAAATTTACCCTCTGTGAACCTCAGTCTGAATTAGAATCTCAAAACAAAGCAGAAAGAGGTACCCAGAGGATAAATTGGCCCACTGTTTGGGATAGCATCATCAAATTTACCCGCTGAGGACCTCATTCTGCAAATGTCAGACTGCTTATTTTCAGGCCTGCTTTAAATTAAATAAACTCACCGGGAACGTTCCAAGAAGCCATATGGTCTTATTACCTCTATCTTTACAAACATAATGCAAATGGATATAGTTGACTTCATCACAGAATATAACAAAACTTATACCACTCATAATACAGCCAAGTATTACAAAAACTATCTCTATGATACCAAGATCTGAAATATAAAACAAACAATACAACAAATAGTTTGTGCGGGGCCTAAAACATAAAACAAACCTAGAAAATGAACTTTTGATGGCAAAGAAATAATTACAATAAAATAAATAAATAAATAAATAAATAAAATGAAAAACCGCCGGCCCACATGCAATTTCACCAAAAAGGCCTGAGAAACAGATCTGTTTTGGGGGGTTTGAATTAAAGTGCTTAATAAAATAAAATGTTGCACATTTTGCAGCAAGAAAAGTAGAATATTTTGTGCTCGGGGACGTGGCTAGAGGTTTCCAATCGCGGGGGTGAGGGTGGGGGTGTAGGGTAGTGAATTTCCAATTAGGGGGAGGGACCGGGAGAGGAAATTCACTAAATGGGGGGAAATGCTGAAAATGAAGCCATGAAAGGGGGCATAAAATTGATTCTAGTAATCGAAATGCCAAAACATTTATGATAAAATTATCAAATTATTATTATTTGGCATTATTCTGGGAAATGAATATACGCTAAACAAATGCTCAAGCTGAGAACTTTGAACAATTCACTCTCCTAATATTAAATCAGATCCTATGCAGAAATGGTGAATTTTCGATGTTTCATCATTTTGTAACAGTGAATGATGGAATTAACTCAAGATAACGATTCTATTGGATGCGATTTTGTTGAAGTGCATTTCTAGGATTTTTTTTTTATTACGATAAGTAAACGTACTATAGAAATCTCGTATCGATTGACATCATGGATACTTATGAAGGTCAATATAGCTGTAAATAGTAACAGTTGTAATTTTTACCGATTTGAAACTGAGTTGGAATTTTGGGAAGTAATCGAGACATCAGCATCACCAAAGAGGTTCTAAAATCCTGATAGATGGAATTTCCAACTACTCATGAATTGCCCTCCGTATTTCCAACTCTAGGAAATTTTGGCCAGGATTTGGGGTGGGGTGACACACCCTCCCACACCCTTGTCGCCACGTCCCTGTCTAAAAGGTATCTTCAAAATGTATTCTCAAGTAATACACTACCATGTCATACTTATCCTTAGATATTAATTTTGGTCAAAGAGTCGTATGTGGAGAATTTGAAATAGGTTTGAAAAAGCTGTTCGAGCAAGTAGATTGTGTATATGTGACCTTAAACACCAATAAATAAATAAATATATAAATAGATTGTGTTCCACTGCTTTTACAAGTATGATAGTGATAAGATAAAGATAAATTTAATAGCAATAAAACATCCACATGGACAGATTGCATAATAACGATGAACATGTACAGTTAAAACTGGAAGTCCTGTCATGAAATGCGCACAAATAGCACGTCGATCTGTGCGTTAATCTACGCGTTATGACCATAGTAAGGCTATCAAATTCTGTACATATGGCATGTGCTTGTTGCACAAGCAATGCTTCAGCCAATGGACCTCCGGAAACCCGGAGGTCCATTGGCAGAAACATTGCCTGTGTTTGCAATGAGTAACCAGGAGAACCTGCCGTGCTTTGGATGCCATTCGATATGGCAATTACGCGCAATTCCTACGCGCAATTAAGCCTAGATAAGCGCACACTTCATGACAGGACTTCTATTTATGTATTTATTTATTTATTGATGTTTCAGGTTACATATTTATGCACAATGGCTAATCATGACCGTGACAGTTTTACGGGTGGAGGAAGCCGGAGTACCCGAAGAGAACCACCGAGCAACGACGAGCAGCTGCCAGCTCCCCAACATCGTAACTCCGCACTGCAGCACAGGCAGGGATTGGCTGAAGACATGCGTACCATCGACGTGCAGTACGTACTTAGTACACGGCGTCATCGTGCCCCCACGCGGGCAATGGAGATGAAGTGTCTTGCCCAAGGACACACGCGATTGCCACAGGTGGGATTCGAACCAAGGACCTCTCGGCTTGCAGCCTGCACCTCTACCTATTGAGCCACCGCGCTCCCGACAGGACTTCTAGTTTTAACTGTAAATATAGAAAAGAACATACATATATATCAATTATAATTCAAATACGTGACAGGTAAATCTCAATGTGCAAACGATTATAAAGTTCTTAACAGCAATTGCTGCATTTGTTCATCTATATTTACTTCACGAAAGATCGTATGATATCTCTGCATGGTGTCAAATAATATAGTTCTTAACCCTTTCGCTGCTACAGATCCATATTGAGTGCGGAACCAACTGTTGACGGCCTATGCGATAAGTCCGTACTCAGTACAGAGATACCACATACATGTACAGGGAATGGATATCACAACTCATTGTTATTCTCAATAGAACGCATGTTATATGAAATGCAAGCGACAGACGATATGGCATTATCCATTTGATCTCAACCATTTGTCGCGTCTATATAAATTCCGAAATACCCGCGGCAACAACGAACTCCATAATACAAACTTGTCCCAACATATATGATTGTTTCTTGTTGTCCTGTGCCACCCGGCGACAAAACAGAACAAAAATTATATAACGGCCTGTGGAGCAAAGTTTGGACTACATGGCCAGTCCATTAAATAGGAACTAAATTCAAGTCGCCTAGACGTCTTTTCTTTCGAGATTTATGGAGTGTGGCTGGGAGTAGTTTTGGAAACATTGTTGAACTCAGTCAACGTTGTTCCAATATACAGTACGTGAAGAATGGATTGTAACAAAATCACCCGTAGAGTGGGGGTATCAGCCAAAGTATCACTTTCAAATTATGCACATATGGACAAAAATCATAAAGAATATTTCAGCCAATGGACCTCGGGGTTTAACCCGGAGGTCCATTGGCTGGAACTTTGCTTGTGCTTGTTATGGTTTGCAACAAATCTGCAATTATTGCTTGGGTGGAAAGGCCACTCCAGGGGCGATTTAGTGATAATACACTATCCACGTACTGTATAATAACAGTTTTAAATTTACAAATATGACCGTTATTGGCGTTTTCGTTTTTTTCACTTTAACCCCATTCCCTCCAATATATGGTTCAGCACAGGATATTACCAAATTGCACAGCAGCGAAATGGTTAATTCGATATATTCAAGACACTCCATTATGAAATGTTTCTCATCTTCAATTTTTCGTATTGAACAAACACAGCATAATCTATTTTCAAGTTAAATGGGAGGTTGATGATGCCGCCCCTTTTCGATAGCAAGGCAATGATTATTTATTCGGAGACGGGTTAATATGGACCTATCATCACTTGAATTCGTATACACAAGATATGGTTCAAGCTCCAACTTGCTCTTAACGAGACGATATGTTCTTAGTTTACTGTTATCCGCGTGTATTTTAACATTAAAATCATTTGAATGCTTTGCGTAAAGTTCATTTCTGTATGCTGATACATTTATATTACAGGTTGCTAAACTATCACCACTAATGACATGCACTGGAAAGTGTAGAGCCAATTGTAATGGTACAAGGCTGCAAGGCTGGTAGAACACTGTAAGGTTCATTCCCACTAGACCAATTCCCTTTAGACCAATTCCCACGAGGCCAATCCCCAAAAGACCCATTCCCCTTAGACCAACTGATGTGTTCTACTTCTAAAATAATTCTATATCAATAATTTGATTTATTGATAATTATTTATAAGTGTATTTAATGTTATTGATATTCAAGCCTGAAAATAAGCAGTCTGTCATTTGCAGCATTAGATCCCCAGAGGGTGGATTTGCTGATGCTATCCCATTCAGTGGGTCAGTTTATCCCCTGGCTAACACTTAATGTTTATGTTTGAGACCTTGATTCAGGTTGAGGTTCACAGAGGGTACATTTAGTGATGCTACCCTACTGTGAGGGTAGCATCACCAAATTCACCCTCTGGGAACCTCATTTTTCAGATGATAGTCTGCTTATTTTCTGGCTTGTTGATATTTTATAGATGTTGAACAGATTTTTCATAACGATTGTTATAGTGATTCAAAGGCTGTGATTCTTTTATTGTTTTGCGGTAAACAGATGTTGAGCTGATTTCCATAACCAACCAAACACAATTCTTTGTGTGTATTAATGTTATAAATCTTTTTTTTATAATTTTTGTTTTATCAAATAAAGTGCTTATCAGTAAATAAATGCTTTCTTAATCAACCCTTAATTAATAACAGTATGTAGTTGGTCTAAGGGGAATTGGTCTTTTGGGAATTGGCCTAAAGGGAATTGGTCTAAAGGGAATTGGTCTAGTGGGAAGACACCCAGTGTAACACTGGGTGACTACAGTGGAAGCTGATTATAGGATGGATAGTGGTGACTATGGACAAGTCAGCTGTAGTGGCCTTGGAGGTATGAAGGGCATGGGTGGCCTAGAAGGCAGTGAACAAATAGGTACTAAGAACCATAACTACCCTCAAATAGATATCCACCAAAACGTAGAGGCGGACTGGCCGTATGGTCCACCGGGAGAATTCCCTGTGGCCCCCCTATTGTGTTCCCTTGGGGCTCCAAAATTGATGCAGCCCAGCACATGTTTGTGTGTGAAATGTCGTGAAAATGACCAAAAGGCGAAATGGATCTGATTGCATACACTGCGGTATATCTAAATGTTCTCTATGTGGACTGCCACTGCCATTGGCAGTCCACATAGAATACATTTCGATATACCAGCAGTCAAGTCGACCACTGATCGCTAAGATGAAGAGAAACAGCGTTCCTTCAGTTCGAAAAAATCAAAATAATTTTATCCGATTGAACCGAACTATGGTCTTCCCGCAGTGGCGTAGCGGAAAATCGTGTGCCCCCACCTCCGCGAGATAGAGACGGGGGCCCTTTCATAATGGTGGTTGCCTTTAAAACGGGAGCAAATTTAGTGTTGTTACCGTACACAGCATACAGGATTTCACGTAGTACATACGCCATAAATTAAATGAAGGTATAGCCTATAGAATCCATTCTAAAAGAACGACTCTGTAGATTTTTTCATTACATGTTTTAAGTTTCACCCCCACCATCCAACGATACACACATGTGTGACTTGAGAGGCACCATTTAGATGTATGCATATTGTTCATTTCTCAACTCTATCAGTTACAATGATGTAGCGTTCACTTAACCCTTTACCTAACCTGAAAAGCAGACGACACTTGCAAAAATAATTCTTAAATAACTATTTTTTTTTCATTTTTTTGTCTCAAAAACATAGGTTATGGCCCCTCGTTGGAACGACCTCGACGAGGGGGTCATAACCTATGTTTTTTAGACAGAAAATGAAAAAAATAATGAAAATTAATTGGCGATTGAGAATAGCGCTGACTGGTTTTGGCCATTACGTTAGGCAAAGGGTTAAAAGAAAAATACATAGACTACAAAGAGTATGTCGTGTGGAAGAGAGAGTTTGAAATTATGTTTATTTGGTACACAGTCTCTCCCTCTCTCCCCATTTCCCTCTTTCTGCCTTCAAGACGGGGGCCCCCTTCTAGCCGCCGCCCCGTAATGCGGGCCCTGCGGGCCCATCCCCTACGCCACTGTCTTCCCGATGAGTCCACCCCGGTCCCCGCTCTTCTGTAGAACCGTTTTTGCCGAATAATCGTTAAAGATGATACAAAAATGCCATCGAAATGTCTGTGGACTGCAATTGATCGCTCAGATGCAAAGAAGCCGCGTTCTTTCAGTCTGACCACCCCCCCCCCCTCGCGGCACATGTCCCGTTAACTTTTCTTGGCCCAGTCAGCCAAAAGGTATCCTCAAAAGGTATCCCCAAAAAGTATTCTCAGATAATACACTACCATGGCATAAGTATCCTTAATTACCGAGATGAGTTGTATGCGGAGTCACTCGGTCGAACAAATGCTCGTTGTCTCATTTACTGGGTGAGGTTCTAGTTGCGTTGTCCGAGCGATGTCTGTTCGAGTCACTACTTGATAGCTTATTTGCTCGATAAGATTCGTGTCGTTGGAACAATACCTATTCTTGCTCGATTGTCTTTCGGGTTTAAGAATCACAGAGGTCTTCGTTATACACAAAGGAAATAACTGTGTGGGTAGGTACAGATTACAGAAAATCAAGCAATATGACTGGTGATTATAAGACTTTGATGAGGGCAGAGTTCGGAACAAGCGGCAGTCAAGAGTAGCTAGGAATATATAGGCAGCTAGGGTTAGAATTGCGTCTAGAATAGAGAACGAGGATTCTGAGAAAACAGAGTCAGTAAAAATACTCCACGTCAATAGAACAACACTCACACAGTCCTATAACACTACGTTCTACTCTTACTCTTATGGAGAGGATTCTGGGGTATCCGAACCAGTACACATACTCTTATACAATAGAACAAAACCCCTCCAGTCGTTTTCCACTACGTGCTACTGTCATTAGTCCAAGTTGCGTACTTCGCCAAGTCCGTTTCAGCAATTTCGGGTGATTTTGGTGATTTCGGATACATGTCGGATTGTTTTTGATAATTAGATTTACTCTAGTTTAATCGAACAAAACTTTTGGTACCCTTTCGGCCACGTAGCACCAAGTACTGCTATTGTAATGAGGATTCTCCAGGAATACGAATCAGCAAAAGTTCTCCCATTCAATCGAATATACCTTTTAGAAAACTCAAAGTTCTACAGCTCTATGGGCTACTCTTATAATAAGGACTCTCAAGGAATCACTATGGTAATGACGTCACAACATAGCCGCTCACGAGAGTCGCCATGCCAATCCAACGAGACGTCACTGGGTCACATGCCATGACGTCACTTCCGAGGTCCCCCAAATAAGGGGGGGGGGGACATACGAGACATACTACTGCCGAGTGAGCATGCCAACTATTATAGTGCATCCACTCAGTTCCTTTCTCCTCCACTTAACCCTTTACCTAACATGAAAAGCAGACGACACTTGCAAAAAAAATTCTTGAATAACTAATTTTTTTCAATTTTTGTCTCAAAAACATAGGTTATGACCCCTCGTTGGAACGATCTCGACGAGCTCGTTCCAACGAGGGGTCATAACCTATGTTTTTGAGACAAAAAATGAAAATATATTGAAAATTAATTGGTGATTTTTGAGAATAGCGCTGGCCGGTTTTGACCGTAACGTTGGGTAAAGGGTTAAAGGGTCACCAATCTGGCTTCATGGGGTCTGAAGAGGCAAATAACATTGTATGTGCAGGTAGGTGAAAAAATCTGGCCGAACGTCGAACTTGACTGAGTCAGTCGAGAGGAGAGAAATGATAGTTGTCCCAAGGGTCGCTAGGGCCGGAGCAATGGGGGAGAGAGGCAATGGAATGCGCCACGAAAAGTCCAAATAATGTGATCTGTTTGTTTAAACCTTGTACTTTCCCACCCACAATTTAAACCTCGAATAAGGCCCATGTCTTGAACGACGGTATGGGTGCTGTTGTGCTGGAGGTGTCCACACGGGACAGCAGGACGATCAATGCCCAGATGAGGACAAGAGGGGTGGTAGATTATATCTCATTGAGCTGTTTCCCCCTTGGCCCTCATGGCCTCACATGACGCAAAGGGATTCTATAGGTATAGACAAAGCACAGGAAAAGATTCCACAGAACGTAGTCGTTAAATACCGAGATGAAGATAAGAGGGGGTTTGAGATAAGACCCCACTGTGGAATTCCCTCTTGGAACTCATTGCCTCCAAAAGGGGATTCTACAAGCAGAGAAAGGGATTTCCCGAAATATGGTCGTTCAATACCGAGACGAAGATACGAGGGATTTGTTGTAAGACCTCATCAAGGGATTTCCTCATGGTCTCATATGCTGGAAGACGAACGTCTCGATCTAGACACAGTATATAGTGATTGTGGGCAGGGTGAAGATAAATGGGGCGATCTGATTGGTTGATAGATAGGTAGGATCAGATAAACTGCTAGGATTAGAGTAGCTAGAACAGCATCTGTGATCTGTGATATGTTGAAAACGACGATTATAAAGGAATCCAAGCCAGTAAAGATACTCCCCTCTAATCGAACGCACCTTTTTATTGTTAAACAGGAGGATTTAATTCTTGGGGAAATCCAAACTGAAAGTCGTGTTTGGTAATTTAGGTATTTTCGGGTTTTTTGAGGTAATTCGATATACTCTTATACAAATGAACGCATATTATAGCAATACGTGCTACTTTTGTAGGGAGGATTCTGGATGAATCCGAACTAAATAAAGTCCATTTCTTTTGATTTTGGTGGTTTGGAGTAATTGTCGGGTCTATTTGGGTAACTAGATCTACGAATATAGAATCAAATCTACAAAGATACCACAGTTGAACTGAACACTCGTTTTAGAAGCCTCTTGGCCATGTTGGAAGCCTTCAAGACTCATAGCAACCACGTGACACCATAGAAACCAAGATGCGGCCTCCATCAAACAAAATGGACGACGAAAACTCGTGTCAGCCAAACAACACGCCCTGCGCACCTGACACCACGCATCTTCATAGTGATGGCCAAGAGGCTTGCATCGTAAAGCGCTGCTAATGTCCCCGACCGCAAAAAGTTTCTAGGTCGAAAGAGCTAAAAAAGGCCATAACTCTGGAAAAAATGTGTGAAGGAAACTCACGCTGTACAGGAATCATTCCCCTACGATGCTCTATCACAAGATACAAGAGAAAATGTTGGTACGGACGGACGGACGGACGGACGGACGGACGGACGGACGGACGTAGGTCTCCACGAGGGCATAATAAACGGTGGACTATTTACATGTAAGGGCTAGACTGGTTCAAGGCAATAACAGTATCGGATTTTGTTTAAGAATTTATATGGTGCCTTGAGAGCTTGAGAAAAATGACGAAGACAAAAAAGTAACGTAGAACGAGAGGAGTTGAGATATCGAATCGACTTGAGCACATACGGCGACGTGCTTTCAACTTTCGAACACTGCGCACAACATATCTGCTGAAGTCACGCCACTGTCCGAAAACTTGGCATCACTGGGGGTGGGGCGTATATGGTGTAACACCCCTCTCCAATATTTTTTTTTTTACTATTCCGGACATTTTCGTCTGGATTGGAGTCTTAGATATTAATTCGTTCTCTTACTAGTAACCACACCAGTTGGCACACCCAGCTGAAAACAGCTCAGACGCCTCTTTCCAGCTGAGTGTAACAACTGATGGTTGTCAGGAAAGATTATTTGGATGCAAGTACTTTTCTTTTATAAATCTATATCCATCATTTGCTCTATTTGATATATGTATAGTTTACTATGCCCGGTATTTAATTTATTTTTTATATTGTCAGTTGGGAGCGCGGTGGCTCAGTAGATAGAGGTGCAGGCTGCAAGCCGAGAGGTCCTCGGTTCGAATCCCCCCTGCGGCAACCGCGTTGTGTCCTTGGGCAAGACACTTCATCTCCATTGCCCGCGTGTGGACACGATGACGCTGTGTACTAAGGCGTACTGCACGTCGATGGTACGCATGTCTTCAACCAATCTAACCCTGCCTGTGCTGCAGTGCGGAGTTACCATGTTGGGGAGCTGGCAGCTGCTCGTCGTTGCTCGGTGGTTCTCTCCGGGTACTCCGGCTTCATCCACCCGTAAAACTGTCACGGTCATGATTAGACATTGTGCATAAATATATGACCTTAAACATCAATAAATAAATACTAATAATATTGTCTGTTGCAGGGTTCTTTTTGTGTGTTTATATTTGAATTCAATGATGTTTTTGGTACTGATGACCTGTGATTAACCCTTTACCTAACACGAAAAGCAGACGACAATTGCAAACAAAATTCTTGAATGACTATTTTTTTCATTTTTGCGTCAAAAACATAGCTTATGGCCCCTCATTGGAACGAGCTCGAGGAGCTCGTTCCAATGAGGGATCATAAGCTATGTTTTTGTAAAAAAAATAATGAAAATTGAATGGTGATTTTTGTGAATAACGCTGGCCGGTTTTGGCCGTTATGTTGGGTAAATTGTTAAATAATCCACGTTAAACTTTCAGCCGCCTCTGAGTTGTTCACACATCCATGTGCGGGCATATTATGCCACCCGAATACACTCAGCCTGCCATACAAATGGAGGTCTAAACGTATTAATTCAATAAGATGGTGCGTAACGACTACAACATGTATATTTTATTTAGGCTGATCTAAAGAAAAATTTCCAAGAGAAGTCTTGAGTTCTTAACTATAATCCCGACTGACTTATATTCTAACTACGTCATCAAGACATGCTTCCAGGGAAGACATACCTTGATGATTCAGTTAGAATATTATATCAGTCAGCCCCCCTCCCCTCCCCCCAATCGGTCATGTTTACTACACCCCTATCAGAGAGAACCTAATCTTATGGCATCAAGTGCTGGCGGAATTATGAATAAGTTAATTTCTAACTTAACCCTTTACCTAACATGAAAGCAGACGACACTTGCAAAAAAAATTCTTGAATAACTAATTTTTTTCATTTTTTGTCTCAAAAACATAGGTTATGACCCCTCATTGGAACGACCGCGCCGAGCTCGTTCCAATGAGGGGTCATAACCTATGTTTTTGAGACAAAAAATGAAAAAATAATGAAAATTAATTGGCGATTTTTGAGAATCGCGCTGGCCGGTTTTGACCGTTACGTTGGGTAAAGGGTTAACTTACTCAATCCTTACTCTTCTACCACAAGTCATCAAAAGTAGGCTATATAATTTTTCCATCAGAAAAGGTTTGTTTTTACAGTTAACACACACGGCAGACTTAATGGCAGAAAATAATGGAAGAAGGTAAAGGGCAAACTTCCCTCCAGTAAACGTTAAACTTTACCTTGAAAATACATATCCGACGGCGGATATTCATAGCTACAGTTGTCACTCATTTTGATAGACTGGTCTCCAAGGTCTCAAAATGGGTAAACACGCACCTTCACCACCAGGCGTCACCTGAAAAACATCAGTCACAAGATTAAACTTGGCATAAGCTCCACTGGTCTAGAAACGATATATTATTACATGCATGTACATCAGCGACAAGGAACTAAAATGGAAGCTTGTAGGGCGAGGGGCAGAGTAATCCAACCAGATCATCTCAAAACTTTTAACAACAGTTGTGTAGTTCTTATCTTAAATGAAACTTTCGAAAAAAATTACTGAAGTAAAAATCCACCTTTTGAGTTTTTATATTCCAGTGTAAGAATAGAGGATACCTATTGTTTTTGAATAGGTACGGAGGGGGGACTTGACCCCCTAAGGTCTGCGATCCCCCTCCCCCAGAAATACATTTGTCTAATGCAACTTTCAAATAACATAGAACACTCAAATCTAGGGCTACATACGCTACAAATGCCTCTTTAAGCATAGAATGTTATACGATTTTCTCGGGGGTGGGGATGGGAGAGGAGGGGAGAAAGAAGTGGGTGGAGGGAGTAACGACAGCAGGGTCCTTGTTAGGATTGAGGAGGATCCCACCCACCCATCAAAGTGGCTTTCAAAAATACAATGGCCCGAAACCCCAAACTGGCCCAAACTGGCTGGGGTACTCCTTATTATAAAATCATGACTATGCGCCTGACCAGAATCATCCCCTGAATGACTTCAAGCAAATATACGTTTACAGTAGCAGCTGAAACCCAGTCCCTCCCAGTCCAAATAAGAACAGTAACTCTCACCACAATCCCTGTAAGCATTCTTTTCAGTATATGCTTTGCAATTTCTTAATTGCAATTAAAACGCCCAAACGTCGAAAGCGCGCAGTTGTATTGATCTAAAATTATTGCGCACACGCGTCACTTCCGCAGAAATATTCATTCTTTTGTATCTAATGTGACGATAGAAACATGTATCGCATAAATATTTGTTGGATATTTCCCGTTATCCTTCTGTGCAGTTCATAATAAATACCTTCACCATCCCATTACCCAAATTAACGGTAAGAACCGGTCAGCGTTTTGAGTCGTTTGTAATGTGGTTTTGACTTGAAGGATGCTGGATCTCATCCCGGATATCATGCGTGACGTCATGTCACGTGAACCAGAGGCACCATGTTTGATTGTTATGGTAACCCGCGTGAGTGGCCATCTTGTGGCGTCACTACCATAGTGATACGTGGTGTTAGTGCGCATGTGCAACGCACATTGATAGGGTGATACGTGTTTCCCTCGTCCACATTGTATACTGGAGGCCGCCATCTTAGTTACTATTATAGCATGTGATTGCTATGTGACCCAAAACCCTCTAATGGGACAGGGGTGTGTTCGGAAGGTGTGTTCCTTTGTACAAGAGAAAATCTAATTACCACAAACAACCCGACAATTGTTGTACACGTTCGGATTCGTTCAGAATTCTCTGCTTCTACCTATGGCATCTACGCTATAGTTTCTGTCTAGTCAGTCCTGTCCATTTGTTCTGGAGTATACTCCAGTAGAGTAGACAAGCCGGTCAACTGGAAGAGTTTTGTTACTATGTTAGTTTTTCTGGCCTGTTTTGGCTAGTTCTAACTCTATTCCAAGTATTCTTGTTCTCAGTTTATCCAGATCATCCAATCAGCTTCATTTACTATACCATCAAGTTCCGTAGAACCTCTTTTTGTGGATATCTTTCTGAGAATCTTTTTGTGGTGTATGAGGCCATGAGAAAATCCCCAATGAGGTCTAATTTACCATCCCCCTTAGCCTCATTTCGGTACTCGAGGATACCTATCACATGACAATCTATCATTTGAGGATACCTTTTGAGAATACCTTTTAGAGAATCCCTTTTTTCGTATGAGGCCATGAGGGCCATGAGAAAATCCCTCAGTGAGATCTTATTCACCATCCCTCGTAGCCTCATTTCGGTATTCGAGGATACCTATGACATGGCAATATATCATTTGAGGATAACTTTTGGAGAATACCTTTTTTGTTGTATGAGGCCATGAAGGCCATGAGATAATTCCCCAAAGAGGTCTAATTTACCATCCCGCTTAGCCTCATTTCGGTATTCGATGATACTATGACATGGCAATATATTATTTGAGCATACCTTTCAGGATACCTTTTAGAGAATTCCTTTTTTGTAGTACGAGACCATGAGGGCCATTAGAAAATCCCCCATGATGTCTAATTTACCATCCCTCATATCCTCATTTCGGTATTCGATGATACCTATGACATGGCAATATATTATTTGTGGATACCTTTCAGGATACCTTTTGAATAATCCCTTTTTTGGCGTACGAGGCCATGAAGGCCATAAGGAAATCCCCCATGGTGTCTAATCTACCATCCCTCTTAGCTTTATTTCGGTATTTGAGGATACCCTTGACTTGGCAATATATCAGTTGAGGATACCTTTTGAGGATACCTTTTGGAGAATCCCTTTTTTATCATGTGAGGCCATGGGTGCCATGAGAAAATTCCTCAATGAGGTATAATTTACCATCCCTCATGGCATCATATCGACATTTGAGGATACCTATGACATGGTGATGTGTTATTTAAGGATACATTCATAGGATACCATTTGAGGATACCTTTTATAAGATACACTTTGAGGATATCTATTGGTGTTACTTATCTGAGGATATTTATTTGAAGATAGTTATGATTCCTATTACCCGTTTAGCCCGGCCTTCTAGGCTACCCCAAGACATACCTATCCCAAGTTTCCCCTTTTTGTACAGTCGCCGTGGATTGTTCGTAATCCACACGTGGGCAGTTATGCCCACGCCTCTGTTTACCATGTAGTAAAAACCATTATTAGCAAAGTTTTAATTAATGAAGCACCGGGTAGTACCCGGTGCTTCATTAATTAAATTTTTCATGATAATTCCTGTAATTAGTGTTTGGAATCTAATATTATTGCGTCTGTGGAAATATTGCCCACGCGTGGAAAGTGACCAGTCCACGGCGACTCTATTGTATAAGCTATCGAGCAGTTACTGAAAAGTTATTGCTCGAACGACTCGAATTCTATCGAACAAATGAGCTATCGAGCAGTTACTCGATCGAGTGACTCCACATACTGCTCTACGACTTATCTTGGTATTTGAGGACATGTCATGGCAATGTATCATTTGATGATACCTGCTGAGGATACATATTAAGGATACTTATCTGAAGATATCGGGTCATGGCAAAATATAGTACGCTACTGGAGATTACCCCAGAACAAACGAACAGGGTCGGGTAGACAAAAACTACAGCATAGATAGAAGCAGAAGATTGCAAAGGAATCCGAATAACAGGTACAGTTAAAACTAGAAGTCCTGTCACGAATAGTGCGCTTTTCTAGGCTTAATTGCGCGTTAGAATTGCGCGCTGTTGCCATATCGAATGGCATCCAAAGCACGGCAGGTTCTCCTGGTTACTCATAGCAAACACAAGCAATGTTTCTGTTTACATGTTTACACAGGCCATATGTACAGAATTTGATAGCTTTACTTGGGTCATACCGCGTACATTAACGCGGATATCAACGTGCTATTTGTGCGCATTTCATGACAGGACATCTAGTTTTAACTGTAGAAATCGAGGATTTGGGGAAAATTCGAACCAGAAATCTACTCCACGTTAATACTCCTTATAGCACTACGTGCTACTCGGATAAGCCCAAAATTGAGAAATCTGCAGCAAATAACGTCGTTTTGAGTGATTTGGAGGGAATGTCGGATTGTTTGTAGTAATTAGATATACTCCCTTTGAATCGAACGTACCCTAGAGTATTACGTGCTACTTTTATAAGTCCAAAATTTTGGTAGTTTTTAGGGTTTTTTTGATGACTTGGAAGGATTGTCGGGTTTATTTGGGTAATTAGATTTACTCTTGTACAAAGGAACATACCCTCCAAACATACCCATCTCCTATTGTAGGCTTTCCATGCTCATAGCAACCACGTGGTACCATAGAAGCCAAGATGGCGGCCTCCAGTATACAAAATGGATGACTGAAACACGTATCACCCAAAAAACACGCGCTGCGCCTGCGAACTTACATCACGTATTATTATCGTAATGACGTCACAAGATGGCCACTCACGCGGTTACCATGACAACCCAAATTGACGACACTGGGGCACGTGGCATGGCGTCACTTCCGGGGTCATCCAGAATTGAGGTGTCCGGGTACATGACATAATATTGTTTTTCACGAAAATCGCCATCAATATTACATTTCATCGCCCCCCTCCCACCCCACCCCCCCCACCCCACCCACCACCCACCCCCCCATCCAAACGTAGCTTATGGTTTTTCACTCAAACGAACACGTTAACTCGTACCAATGAGTGACATAAGCTCAAGGGCGCCTGGAGAATCCGAAGGCAAGGTGGTACGGGGTATCAAAAAGGCACTCGACTTTGGGTACGAAATAAGACCAGGAGTTAACAATACCATAAATTGTAACATGACACTTAATAGTATTGACAATGTTCACAAAAACGGTCATCGATATCTTTTACTCATCAAAACGCAAACCGAAAATGCCAAAATATATGGCATGGAAAAGTGTGGGAGGGACATGGCTCTTCTGTTCCCACCCCTGTTCAGGCGCTGCTGAAGTGTATCACAAATGAAATGGAAAAATCAATCAATTCAAAATGAAATACCAATTTTTAAGGAATGAAGGACACTACGACGGCCGACTAGTAGACGAAATACCGAAAAAACAAAACAAATCGGTTGTGTTGTGAATCGCTTTGTGCGGACAAAATCGGTATGCGGTTTTATTCAGTCTAACAGAGAATCTGTGTCTTTCTCCCATCTCAGGTCTATTGGGACAGACAGAGACAGAGACTATCTTACCCACCGTGTCTGGGGTGAGATACCTGGTTGAGACAGATCTATTTCACCCACCGTGTCTGGGGTGAGATACCTGGTTGAGACAGATCTATCTTACCCACCGTGTCCCGGTGATATACCTGGTTGAGACAGATCTATCTCACCCACCACACGTGACCATCCTTAATTGAATATTTAATATCCATCAGCTGCTGTTCTGAATGGTGCTGTCGTTTTTCACCGGAAAAGTTTGCATAGACAAAACTCCAGTGGCTAAGGGAATTTAACACTAGTTGCACCGGGACAAATCCGTCTGGGTAATCAGACCCGATCCGCCCCTCTCATAAGACTCTTGCCGCTCCCCGGTGTTTCTCTCCGGGTTCTTCGACTTTCTCAACCCGTAAAACTGCCCGACAGGGTATACAGTTAAAACTAGAAGTCCTATCATGAAATGCGCACAAATAGCACTTCGATATGCGCATTAATCTACGCGTTATGACCATATTTAGGCTATCAAATTCTGTACTTATAGCCTGTGATCAAGCAATGTTTCATCCAATGGATCTCCGGGTAATCCGGAGATCCATTGGCAGAAACATTGCCTGGGTTTGCTATGGCTAACCAAGAGAATCTGCTTTGCTTTGGATGCCTTTTGATATGGCAATTGCGCGCAATTACTACGCGCAATTAAGCCTAGATAAGCGCACAGTTCGTGACAGTACTTCTAGTTTTTACTTGAACCCTGGCTGTTGAAAGTATCGTTAAACTACAATAAAATATACAAACTTTATGTAGGATGAATCGGTAACTACGAAGTCCCATTTTTCTCAATTTTCTAAGTAGGAATCCGCTTTACGTCCCAACAGGACAGTACGCTGCGCTGTGATAGCATCAGCTTCACAAGTGATGGCTGATGAACTTTCCTGACGCAAGATCAATCCCCGAACCTCAGGATTAAGAAACCACCACACGTGTCCTTTTGGCCTCAACCCTTTCTTTTTACAAAAAGCTGCACCATCCACACTGTTAGAAAAAGACCCTCAAAGGCGGTGATGTCTGTGTTGGGGTGGGGGTGGGGGTGATGGGGTGTCCCAAACACGCGCTGCACAAAGCATTCAAGAAACGGAGTGTATACTGATGTGCTAGCGTAGAGGCATTCTTTAAAATGGCAGAAGAAGGGTGTACAGGGATTCCACGTGCCATCAACGATTTTTCCACAGATAAGTAACACAGAGAGTTATACGCTTTATCCAACCCGAACGGGAGACGACACTCGAAGAAATATTTCTTGAATGACTAAACATTTTAATTTTTTGTCTCAAAAACATAACTTGTAACACCTCATTGGAACGAGCTTGTTGTTCTCGTTCCAATGAGGGGTCACTTGCTATCTTTTTGAGACAAAAAATTAATGAAAGATAAAATTTGAATGACGATTTTTATGAATAGCGTTGGCCGTTACTTTGGGTAAAGGGTTCAAAAATGTTTCAATGTACAGGTATCCTTGTAATATATTGAGTGTAAATGTAATAATTTTGGGCACATAAATTACATTTTGAGCCTATTCAACCTGTTTCTTCTACTTCATCCACGGTCCAACGCGAAACTATTCGGATGCACGATGTTGAAGTAGGAGAAGTACACCGATTAGAGGTGTCCCAACGCAGACGATATCAAAATTTATGATTTTAAATATCATTTTTTTTAAAATTTTTCAAAAAATTTCAACAAAACCATATCATGTGACCCCTCGTTGGAACGAGCTCGACGAGCTCGTTCCAACGAGGGGTCACATGATATAGTTTTTTTTAAATTTTGTGAAAAAATATTTTTTCAACTGCTGAATTTGCATATTACGTGGGCGGACGCGGGCGATTCGTTGGGTAAAGGGCTAAAAGAGAGGGGGTACACTTGAAAGGTTCTAACAGCACACCTACTTTCCAGTTACCCCCATTGCCCATGTGGGGGCACGATGACGCCGTGTACTAAGGCGTACTGCACGTCGATGGTGCGCATGTCTCCAACCAATCTAACCCTGCCTGTGCTGCAGTACGGAGTTATGATGTTGGAGAGCTGGCAGCTGCTCGTCGTTGCTCGGTGGTTCTCTCCGGCTTCCTCCACCCGTAAAACTGTCACGGTCATGATTAGCCATCGTGCATAAATATGTGACCTTAAACATCAATAAATAAATAAATGACTTTCCAGTTGGAAACGTTCCGATTGATGCTCCGAGATGATCTGAGGAATTCAAGCTTCAACACCCTTCATGTCGCATATATTCCGACTGAAGAAATATGGAGTCCGAAATTATGAGTTTTTGATTTCGATCCGAAAATTATAAAATAGTGCTATATTTAAAACAACAGGCATTCTATAAAATTTAACCAATTTGGATTCTGGACTTAAGCTCGCAAAATGTCAAACTTTGTAACAATAGAACTTCCCCATCGTCCTTTTTAGCATTTCGAACAAAACGGAAGATAGCGAGTACACGAACATTTGATAATATATGGTAAAGCGCCCTCTGGCGCATCCAAATTCGATGCGATTCGAAATCGTCCCGATGATTTTGATTCGATTCTAGTCGGGATGATTCGGAATTTCCGAATGTCAAGCTGTTCTCAAAATACTACCAAGAGTCTCCTCTTGAACTTTTATTCTATCCTCTGGTCCTCTGTAAAGGCGGGAGTTGGGGGGGGGGGGGGGGGTCCTCTACAGGAGACCTGATGACAGACGAAGAGTTCTAGGAGGTTCGTTTTCAAAAGTAATTTAATTCCGTCCAGGAATATTCGGCTTTCTGAGTTTGCACTAGCCACCGAAAGAGAGCCAGGTTATCTACTCTCGCGGGGATAATGAATACATCCTATAATACGAGCGGCTCGGCATAACAAGAACCAAAAGCGATAGTGGAAACAGCAGAATGATATGAATATGTGATCTTCTTTGCAGGAAGCTGATTTCTTGTGACCGAGGCGGAAGAATTTCGTTGAGCTGTGTAAATTCTGCTGTGTACATACACAGCGGCGATGTTTAATTGAATCGGTGAGTGTTTTACAAAACGAGTTGTAATGGCGTAGTCATATTCCGCGAGAGCCGTAAGAATGGCGTACTTGGAAAGACGTAGTCATATTTCGCGAGAGCCTGTGGCTCTCGCGAAATATGACTACGCCATTCCAACGAGTTATGTAAAACACCCACCGATTGAAACACACATCGCGTTCTGTGTTTATTACACATCACATACATTAAAATTCAGTTAAATAAACAAACTTTAATTCCGATGTTTAAACCCAAAGGTAAAGAGTCCGTTTGTTTTGCTTGAAGCTATACTGATCAAATGGGTCGGTAAAAAATCAAAACCCCTACTTCGTTTTGGGAACAGTCTAAATTACATTCATTATCTTTTCTATTGGGCGTGTTTGTTGAAATTCGTATAGCTATTTCTCATTGGCTGGTGTCCATTCACGCCAAACCATTTTGTGGCTATTACTGATAGTAAAAATAGAAGTACAAATTTGGGCAGATTTGCAAAACAGCTGAGAGAAACTTTTGTAAAAGAAGTTCGAAGCATGTCAAGATGTCCGAAGATTTACCGAAATAAAGTTGACCAATTTAGTTGGCGATCCACATACGAGGCGGCCACGGGACTGGGTTAATGTTGTGGTTGGAAATGAATGTCTTTTTAAAATTATGTCATTTTTGGTTAACAAATTTTTTTGTGAACCGACTTAATTTTGTTTTGGACGTTTTTATTTTCACACTTCGCGACAGACGATCGATAATTGTATTACGAAATTTGAAAACGATTCGAAGCGAAACTAATGACTCGACGGGAAAGGAACTAGTATAAACGGTGCTGGGAAAAAGTTCCGGCTTGTACATCACCGTCTGAATACAGAAACATTTATGTCATAGCGGCGATTCCGTTAAATACAAGGGTTTAAAGTTTAATGTATGTGTAACAAATACTGTTTCATGTCAGTTTTCTTAAATAGAAAAGGTTTAATTGGACAGAAGATGCATAGCGTCCAGTGACCTCAGAACAACATCCATGGTGAAAAAACAAAAATATACATACAGTATTTTAAAAAGTCCGTTTGCTTGTTTGAAAACTCCTTGCAATAATATAACTGAATGCGAGTGATAGGAGGGCTCGGGATCAAGTGTATTGGTCAAATGCATACTAAATTTCCATTTTAAATGGTTGTTAATACTTGCTTAAAGACAACACTCAGAGTTTGACCTTTTAAGTGTAAATAAATTATTATCAGTTGGACATTTATTAGGTTGTCAAGATAACTGGTATTCTTATTGACGTTGTAATCTCAAGATAAACACCCGAGTTGAGCTAACACCTGATGTTACTATATTTAACAACGTTCACTCTTTTCTCCGAATTTTGTGTCCGTGGATCCGAAGAAAATAGTGTGAATGTGGAGGCGGTGTATGGCGGCATGGTCGAGGCAAAAATACTTCATTAGCCTAGCTGTAGAGATCAAAACCACTTAAGAACACTTTGAGATCGGTGTTGAAAGTGTGGGTGGGTTTGAGGTAATGGTGTAGAAAGTATCTTTGGGTAAGATTGGGAGCATTGCGAGTGCGAGAAGAAATGATCGGAGGCGTGGGTAGTAAATTTCTTTAACCACATGTGGCAGGAAATCAAACAGGACGACCATGTTTCGCTCCGTTTACGAAATCGATTTGCTCCTTTAACCCTTTACCCAACGTAACGGCCAAAACCGGCCAGCGCTATTCTCAAAAATCGCCAATTAATTTTCATTATTTTTTCATTTTTTTGTCTCAAAAACATAGGTTATGACCCCACGTTGGAACGAGCTCGTCGAGTTCGTTCCAATGAGGGGTCATAACCTATGTTTTTGAGACAAAAAATGAAAAAAATTAGTTATTCAAGAATTTTTTTTGCATGTGTCGTCTGCTTTTCAGGTTAGGTAAAGGGTTAAATCCGATTTCTTTGGGTAGAGAATTTTATGATTTTGCGCAAATATTTTGTGGACAAATTCTAAATCAAATGTAATGCAAAGTGGCGATTACTGAGTGGGTGCGGTCACCCCACAGGGGGAGTTAAAATATGGCAGTGTAGTTTTTCTATATTTAACTGGTAGAGTGCAAAATTATTTTTGGTTGTCAAAATGTTTCCACATGTCTTCAGTGCCGTATTAACCCATGGCCGGGCCCCTAGGCTTTCTCGCGGCCCCCTCCGGCGCTTCCAGCTTTCACCCTACTATAGCTGACAGACTGACCCTGGTACGGTAGGTACTATGCCGCAGTACATAGCCCTATATCCATTTTACGGGTCTACTGAAGAATTCTACTCACAACTTGACATATTATTTAACCCTTTACCTAACATGAAAAGCAGACGACACTTGCAAAAATAATTCTTGAATAACTAATCTTTTTCATTTTTAGTCTCAAAAACATAGGTTATGACCCCTCGTTGGAACGAGCTCGTCGAGCTCGTTCCAACGAGGGGTCATAACCTATGTTTTTGAGACAAAAAATGAAAAAATAATGAAAATTAATTGGCGATTTTTGAGAATAGCGCTGGCCGTTTTTGGCCGTTACGTTGGGTAAAGGGTTAAATAAGCATTAAAATAATGTACTGTGTATAAATACATATATATATTTATATAGCATACTTATGAGAGTATATATATATGGATAAATACATATGTACATGTATCGCTACGGCGCAGAGTGCATAACCATTGGAGCACGTTGCGTTTAACCATTGAAGCACCAAGGCGCTGGTAACAGTACCTCAGCAAAAACAAAATAAAATAAAAAAACAATTGGCGGGCCCCCAGGCTTCAGCCTAGTGAGCCTTATGAATAATATGACCCTGCATGTCTTAGCCTTGTTTCAATTTATGGGAGAGTGTCTGGCGACACTCTCCCATAAATTATAACGAGGAAAAGCTACACAGATTAAATAATGTCACTTCAAAGATAATATGAAGCACATCCACAGAATATGAAACGTTTAAGTTGTGGCATGTGCACTTCAGAATAAAGCTCAATTATGGGCTTTCAGCACTCAACCAGTTAAAAATACAATTTTACAATTTGACTGTATATCTTGAAAGTGGACACTAAGACTCTAGGTCAAAGCATTTAACATAAGCTTCTCCTTACCCGACAATGACACTATAGAGAAAATATTTACTATAGGAATTCCCATAGACATCTTGGATCTACATCCACAGTTCTGAGTAACCTATAGAGACAGAGGTAGTCCTACGGGAAGGTGTAACTTTCCCGATTTGAAATCGAGTTGGAATTTTGAGAAGTAAAGGAGACGTCAGCATCACCAAATGAGCTCTAAAATTCAGATAGATGGAATTTCCAACTACTCATGATTTGCCCTCCGAATTTCCAACTCCCAACTATAGGGAATTTTGGTCAGGATTGGGGGGGGGGGGGGGCACCTCCCTGTCGCCATGTCACTGTCTCTCTCACCGAGTTAAAAGAATGGCGCCGTTACAGTGAGTATCAACTGTATTTCACACTGAAGGAAGAGATAAGACGGCGTGTGTTTGTTTCTGCAGATAAGAATTCTCTGCCAAAGCTGTTCATTTGCTTGACGGATTCGATAGAGAGGTAAACAATAAATGCGAATACACTTAATATGTTAACCCCTTACTGCCTACAGTACAGCCGCCGTGGAATGGACGTAGTCCACTCTCCCATATATTGTAACAAGGCAAATTCATACACACCAAACAGTTTCATTTCGAAGGTAACATGACACACATCCATAGAATATGAAGCCTTTTAAGTTGCCTAACCTGCACTGAAGACCAAATATGGGCTCCAACACTCAAGCTTTTAACTTGAAGCGTTTATCGGTTGCCACCATTTTGAATAATCAATGAACAAAGGGGAGATTACCCATAGCTGTCAGCGTATATTGATGTTGACAGGCAGTGTATGGTTTTATATGCAGTCTGCACGTGACGTCTTTGAACCAATGAAATTCCCAGGTACTTGTAGGAGGTAAGATATAGACACATACGATGGACAAGGGATTCTAGAAGAAAAGTCAGAATGGGATTCCACGTAGCGTGGTACTGATGTTTGGTGAAATGTGCCTGTGTGCTAGTAGACATTGTGTCACAATATGTACACATCACATGTAGCACATAGGCACATGCTGGATGTGTCGATATGTGTTTATATGCTAGTACACAATGTGCACACATCACATTAACTACAAAGCCACATATTGGTATTTGAGGATGCTGAAAACATGATGATGTTCTTATGGGGATGCCTTATCTGAGGATACTTGTTGGACTTTCTCACCCGGGTACTTCTGTTGGGAAATGTATAAAAATGGCGCGAACTCTGCTTTAAACTCATTTGTGTCCTGACCGTCGTCGAGTGAAGACATGCTATCTGTTCGGCGCAGATACTGTTCTAAGGTATTTTAGAGATCTGATAATGCCAGAAGTTACGAGTGGAAGCATTGTCGCCAGGGAAAAAGTCGGTTCCAATGCAGAAATTGTGCCAAGATGTTTTCCCGGCCATACAATAGGGAGGGGCTGGAAGAACCTTGCTGCCCAAGAAGAACAGAACTCAGTCATGAAGACCATTCACAGAGAGATACTGAAGACAGGAGACCAATGATCGATCGGAATAAAATAGTTTTAGAATTTTTACGCGATGCTGACAAGGAGGAACTGGATGCTGTTTTTCGAGCTGCAGGTGAAGATTTGACTACTTGTTTGTGTTGATGTGTGCCAATATCCTAGAAGATAGGATACCACCGAATGCAAAGGAATACAGTGACCTGCGAAAGCACGAGAGTGCATTGAAGCCGCTTACCTCCAATGAAGTATCACTAGATCAAAGAAGAACCATGTTACGAAGGAGTTGCTTTCTCTCGTCTCTCATCATCCCAATCCTATCCGAAGTTCTGAGAAATTATATACAGACACCAAATACTCATTTGTTCTACGACTACGAAAGAGTGAGGACATGGCAATTCATCGTTGCGGATATTTTGATAAAGACACGAAGATGGTCACTGTCCCAATAGAGCCAAAGGCGAGGATGAAAAAAACCGAACAACACTGAAAGACCGAACAGAAATTCAGATACACTGTGATTTCTATCTCACGCTGACCGTCGTGGAGCCAAGACTATGACCAAGACAGCTAATGACGATTTGATGCAATGCATCTGTGATTGTGCCAAGAACTTATTGGATTATGAGGTGCCAATGACGAAATCTGAGAAAGCTCAGCTGATTCCATACAAACACCAAATGCGGAGGCTAACCTTACCAAAGGATAAACTATCGTATCGGAAGAAGACGGATCATACAAACATATGTACAAAATTTGATAGCCTTACTATGGCCTTAACGCACAGATCGACGTGCTATTTGTGCGCATTCATGACAGGACTTCTAGTTTTAACTGTAAATTCATTTCCGTTCTAAACTCCGAAGAGTAAAGATGTCTATATCAACAACAGTGCTCAAATTCAAAGATGAATTACACGTACAAATTTTCAAACATAATGTTGGATTAAAGGTGCCTTCCCAAGAATTGGCCCAAGTGAATCGTACGGTCGGCGAAGGAAAGAGAAGAAACCTAGACAACTACATAGGCTGTGTAATGAGAAAGAAACAAAGATGTGTGGATACGCCTTATGGTACGTGTCGATTGTTAACCAAAGACCAGAACGAAGAGTCCAAGAAAAAGAATGAAGCAACCACAACAAAGAACAGCACAAAAGAGATGTCAAAGGCAGCTCCCATAAAGAACGAATCGAAAAAGACTTATGTTCGACAAGGTACAAAACAGAAAGAAGTCTCCACTCAACCTAGGAAGCAG
This sequence comes from Pictodentalium vernedei, assembly GCA_031216915.1. Taxonomy (NCBI): domain Eukaryota; kingdom Metazoa; phylum Mollusca; class Scaphopoda; order Dentaliida; family Dentaliidae; genus Pictodentalium; species Pictodentalium vernedei. Next base: position 442,564,827 of record CM062291.1, on the reverse strand, counting down.
CCTGAAGACAAGAGAACGAAAGTATGCCAAAAGAGCTCCCATCAAGAACGAGCCGAAGAGGACTGACGATTCCACTAAAACTACAGAGCAAAGCAAGAATGACGTTTCCACTGAAACTACGAAGCAGCCTGAAGACAAGAGAACGAAAGAGATGCCTGAGGCAGGCGAACCGAACAATGATGTTGCTACTCATAAGAAAGATGCCAACCGGAACACCAGCAAGCAAAACAACCAACAAAGCCAAGCTGCTACCATTCAACGAGAGAACATGTTTTATCAAGAGTAAAGACCCAACCAGAGTGGGGGCAACAGGAAGAAAGTCCATTGGTGAAGAGATACGTGTTGAGATGGTTATCCAATGATGCAGGAAGAAGAGAGAAGAAGAACTATAAATATATATTCGACGAAGAAGATGCCGTGAGCAATTGAACTGTAAATGAACAAAGTGATTGTATACTGTGAACGGAATAAAAATGAATGAAATGTTATATTTTCGTATCTTATTTTTTATCAACTACCCAAACGAAGTACCAGAATGAAGAAGTCCAACAAGTATCCTCAGATTAGTATCCTATAAAAGGTATCCCACAATAGTACATCACCATGTTATAAGTATCCTCAAATACCAGCATGTGCCTATGTACGGCATATGATGAGCGCACATTGTGCACTAGCACCCAAACACATATCGGCACATCCAGCCTGCGCCTATGTGCTACATGTGATGTGTACACATTGTGGCACAATATGTACTAGCACATAGACACATTCCACCAACCATCAGCCCCACGTTCTGTGGAATCCCATTCTGACTATACTTCTAGAATCCATTTTTTCATCGTATGTGCCTATGTGCTGCATACACATTGTGCATTGTGCACCCAGCGTGTGCCTATGTGCTACATGTGGTGTGTAAACATTGTGATACCACGTGTACTAGCACACAGAAACATTCCATCAAACACCAGTCCCAAGTTCCATGGAATCCCATTCTGACTATGCTTCTAGAATCCTTTTTTTCATCGTATGAAGTGCTGCATGTGCTGTGTACACCTTGTGTATTAGCGCACAAGCACATATTGGCACATCCAGCATGTGCTCATGTTCTACATGGAGTGGGCGCACAGTATTACAGATTGCGTGCTAACATATAAGCACAACTCGGTACAATTAACATAAGTCTCTTATACCTAAGATACCCTAGTCTGCACAAGGTCTGCTCATTGTGTAGACTGATACAGGATTAGATGAATGGGGTGATCCGATGGAGACTATTATAGATTTGGCCAAGGCCTGAGATAGGAACAGGGTCAGACGAAGCTAACAAGCCTTAAGTAGTATTACAAGTCAGTAATGGTGAGACACTCTAGCACAGGACTGAATATAGTGGTAGTCAATAGTAATAGTACAAAGCAGTAATGGAAAGACAGAATACTAAGTCTAAAGCAGATAGAACCCATAACATAGGTAGAATAGGTCCAGGAATGATAACGATGTGTCAGTGGGTGGAGTTTAGATGAATGGAATGATCTGATTGGTTAGTTAGTTGCAGTAAAATGAACCGATTGGATGATCTGGATAAACGAAACATGGCATATGCTATTCGAAAGAATAACAGGAGTACCCCGAATAGGGCTAGAACAGACCAGAAAAGCTAAGCATAGTAACAGTAAACAATACTTTCCCTACTTTATACACCAGAACAAACAAATAGGGTTGGATAGACAGAAAACAATAATGTAGACAGAAGCACAGGATTCTGAAAGAATCTTAACTAGTAAAACTTGTCGGGTTGTTTGTGGGAATTAGATACACCCCACTGAATGGAACACACCTCGAACATACCCCAGTTTCTTTGTAGGGAATGACGTCACCACATGCCCTCTCATGAGGGCATCATGACGTAACTGGGTCATGTGACTATGACGTCACTTCCTCTCACCCATCCCCTCAACCAGAATTGGGTCGTCCAACCCAGACATACTGCTGACATCTAACCATATTGCGTGTTTTGGGAGATGTGACCAAACTTCACTCAGAGAAATCAGCGCCATATTTGGTTCCAAGTAGAACCAAAATCTATCGAAGAACCAAAACAAATGAGTGTTCATGTGATCTAGAACCAGGCAATTTCATAAGCAGTTATCTGTCCTGTTTTATATAAAACATTTGCCATTGTCGAGCAAATTAATCCTTTACCTAACGAATCGACAGCATTCGCCCACGTAATTTATAAAGTAAACAGTTGAAAAAAAAATTGTAAAAAATTCAACAAAAGCATTCCCCCCTCCCCCCCCCCCCCCCCCCCCTTCGAACAAGCTCGTCAAACTCGTTCAAGTGCGAGGTCACATGATATAATTTTGTAGAATGTTTGGAAAAATAAAAAAAAAAAAACAATAATTAAAATAATAAATTTGATATCGTGTGTATTGGATAAAGGGTTAACGTATGCGCGGTGAAACAAATGAGACCGTATTTCTGACGTTGCTTCGTCGCCATTTTAAAACTTGGCACGGATTTATATTTTACAATTTATACAATATCCAGATCCCTTAACAGTTCAGTTAATGTGACAAATCGAAGAACCAAAGAACGGGTATGTTTGGTTCCATGTAACCAAATTTAGTTCCCCTTCCAGGATAAATTGACGAACCAGTTTTGGTTACTGGAGGAATTAAAATGTCTCTGTGTGTACGACAACAACAATATAAAAAACTCAGATAAAATGTTTTTCCAAGGATCACACAATTCGGACACTTTTACCACAGATTGCGAACAGCGGTCACCCAAGCCAATTGAAGGGAACGTAGAAACTGATACTCAGTATTTTTGAGAAAAAGGAGTTTGAGTTTGTTAGTATTTCTTGTTCTAACTATTGAAGCAAAGAAAGAGCGGATGAACATCAGAAAGCCTCACGTCTATAAAAGGTTCCAATATTCGTGCCGAACATTAAGATTTGATATGAGTGTCGATTGTTAACCCTTTAAAAACTGGTAGTATCTTCCATGTCCGTTCATTGGCAGCAATTAGAAGAGTCCATATTCATTATTTGGGGGAAAACCAATTAATATTTTCAACGTGCAGCCTTGCGGCTGCACGTTGACAATATTCATTGGTCTACCGCACACATTCCCTTAGCAGTCACCCTCTTTATTATGAAGTATCATGTTCTTTGGCCGAGAAACCGGTCTCTCGGGTTCAAATTGTTAATGGTGCACCCCCCTCCCCGCCCAGCCCGGATTGGCATGTCCAAGGATCTGTCAGTTGCTCCCCTCTCCTCTGTGGTTCCATCTGGCTACTCTGCGGCTGCACGTTACCATTATTCATTAGTCTACCACACACATTCCCTTAGCATTCATCATCCTCAGTGAAATTATGAAGTATCATCTTCTCAGACCGAAAAACCGGCCACTCATGTTCAAAGTGTAAAAATGATAACTTACCTTCGAATTGCAATGCCCTTCAGTGAAAATGTCACCATCAACATTGAAAGATAGTCAAAAAAAAAGATATTTTTATACAAGTAGCCGATATGCTCAGTGTCAGGTGCCTTCTCATCACCGATGTATGAATCACAACACATTTAATTTTCTTCCTGTATTTTTCTGGACTATTGTCAGTGATAAGTGTTTAGCCCCCACTTCCAGTCTTCATTTAAGCATTATTTATTCTGAAAACTGTTTTAAAAAAAGAGATAGCTCGAAAGTGGCTACTTTTATTGTCACTTTCACCCATAATAAATCCACTGGTTATGAATATTTCAAACGACTGGTGATAGACGCTGCAGGTGAATCTGCAAGCCAATATTATGAACTCTCTATACTCAAGCCACATTTAATGAACCTATTTGAGTGTTGATAACATATCTAAGTTTGTTTGTTGTATTTTCTGTTCAAGTTATTGATGGGTTCAACCGCCTCTTTTTAATGCTATTTGTTTTTACAAGGCTTGGCGAACAAGTTGTGCAACTTATATTAACGCCTCTTCTTCTTCGCTCTTCTTGGTCCAATAGAAACTGGTAGCTGGACATCCCAACATCTGATACAAAGAAAATGTAATTTGTATAATTCAGATATAGGCGACGAATTCCATTATATTCTTGTTTGTAATCAACTCCAAAATATACGCCACAAATATTTAAAACCCTATTTCGACCCCCCCCTCCCCCGAATATGCTCAAACTTCGCACACTCTTCACACGTGAAAACAGTAAATCCACTATGAATCTGGCCAAATATATAAATGAAATTCAAAAAATCATAAACCCTTCTCACGTCTAATTGCCTACCTGAATTTTCCTAAACCAAGATTTTCACCCAGTTGCCCAGTTTGCACCAAGATGATGACAAAGGAATATGCCTAAACGAGCAACATATATTCAGAAACGTCTAGCATTCCCGGTGTTCTCCCCTTGCAGACAATAGTGCCCTCCTCTTCGTCTTTTCGAGGTAAGGATTTATTTAGCCCATTACCCCGTTTGAAAGTGCACTCTGCAAGGAGAGAAGCAACTTGGATGAATGCTACATGTAGTTCGTTCACATATTGCATACTGATCCTGTCAAAAATTGTCTATGTCTCAAATCATGGGCACACCATGAGCCACTGTTCCACTGAGAGTAAAATCCCCATCCTCTGATTGGACGAGAGCTCGCTTAGTATATTCTATGTTTACGGCTCAAGTGGCAAATGTTACCGTCTGATGTCACAACGCGAAATATTTGCAATGACGTTGTCCGTTTCCTAAGTGCTACATCAACGCAGTAACTGGCACGCCGCTTCATTTTTCTGGATGTTTCACGTGTGCAGCAGATGGTGTTTAGGATGAAGTGTTGTTTAAATTACAAACTGACTTACGATTTGAACTAAGATGGAATTAGTTTATCTGGTTTATTGATTATTTATCCAGTGCCGTCGTGGATACACGAGAGGTTTATTTACTAAACCTGTGATCGTTAAAAGTTGCCTTGAACAAGGCAACTTTTAACGATCACAAGTTTAGTAAATAAACCTCTCGTGTTTCACGATGTAGGTTTTGGGCTATGGGTAGTATCTATTGGAACATATACATTATTGTGATGAATTGGCGGTAAAATGGTTTGAGCTTTGCGGCTCGGAGCGTATATTCAATCTCGACGCTTCGCGTCTTTGTTGAACATAAGCACCGAATCGCAAACCTCAGACCATGTTACCGTCAATTCATCACAATAACTTATAATGTACTATTGTGTTCTGCTACAATGCACTTGTGCATTGATCCTAAATGATGGACAAGAGTGGAGAGGGAGGGAGGGGGTGGGAGGGGCGAGGGAGCGATCAGCTAAAGTTGATGATGATATTATCTTGTGTAGATACACCACCCCAGCATGCTTCTAAGTTTTTGTATGATATTGGTTACTCTACCCCATATTACATAGGAACAAGTTCTAAAATAAACTGTCAAAAAACTGTTGGATGACTTTCGTAGCGGCAACTTATGTTTGACTGTATGGGAAAAACCGAGGAATTTGCTACTGATTTACTCTTAATACAATGGCAAATTCTCCGACTACTCCTACGAATTAATTAATTAATTAATTAATTAATTTGGGTTTTAACGATGCTTTTAACAATCGGAATCACATGGCGAAATTATTTATTTATCGATGTTTAAAAACACTTTCGACATCCAGGGTTACTACGTGTCAGACAGTTTTAAGGGAGGAGGAATCCAGAGTACTCAGAGAGAACCATCGAGCAGCGGCGAGTAATGTCAGGCTCCTCAACGTACCAACTCTGCACAAGCAGGGTTAACATTGGTTGAAGGCAACTACGCCATCGACATGCAGTACCCTTTAGTACACAGCGCCACCGTGCACCCCCACGCGGGCAATCGGAATTAAGTGCCATGCCCAAGGACAGAACGCCGTTGCCCCTGGCATGGATCAAACCGCGGACCTTTTGGTTTGAAGTCCAATGCCGTAATTACTGAGCCACGGTGCTCCCATTATGTCGCACAATTTTAAGACTGGGGTTCTTGACAAGATCTACCAACACAGCAGCAACTTTAACCTCTTAACTCAGAAAACAGACAATGGATGCAAACGTTTTTTAAAATAACTGAAAATGTTCATTTCTGAAAGCATAGCTTATGGTGCCTCGTTGGAACGAGTTCAACGAGCTCGTTTCAAAGCGGGCTCATAATTTATATTTTTTAGTAAAAAATGAAAAGATTCTATATAAATGGCGATGTTTGCAATTAGCGCTGACGGTTTTAGCCGTTACGTTTGGTAAAGAATTAAAGTCGTTTGCATCCCAGTAAATTTTAAAATCGCCCCAAAGTGAAATCGTCGCCTGAGTGCTAGACTGTTCTATGTCCCCTATGGGACATTGAACATTCTAGCACTCAGGCGACGAAATACCGAGAGTTTAGTTGCAGGCCCGATTTTAAACAAATTTATTTATTTATATATTAGTGCTTAACGCCACATCAACAGAAGGCTATATCGTGGCGAATTTAAACAAATAGTAGACTTCTTGAATAGGCCTCAGCGGTGTAGCCATGGAGAAGGCGGTGGGGGGAGGAGGGGGCTTGCGGGCGTTACTAGTCCCCCATGTTTTTTTCTGAAAAATGTCAAATTTTATATACATTTATGACTGAAATCCGTAATACTGGTTCATATTCTCCTACACGGGGGGCGCGGTGGCGTCGCGGTAACCGGTTCTCGTCAGATCACCGAAGTTAAGCAACGTCGAGCGCAGTTAGTAGTTGGATGGGTGACCATTTCAGCGACTGATTCGCGCTCCCGCGTTGTGTCCTTGGGCAAGACACTTCACCTCGATTGCCTACATGGGGGCACGATGACACTGTGTACTACGGCGTACTGCACGTCGATAGTGCGCATGTCTTCAACCAATCTAACCCTGCCTGTGCCGCGGTGCAGAGTTCAGAGTTACGATGTTGGAGAGCTGACAGCTGCTCGTCGTTGCTCGGTGGTCCATCTTGGACAAGGGGAATTAAGTACCAAAGGTTGGATTCTATGGACAAATGTTTAGATTTTAACCCTTTATCCAACCTGAAAAGCAGACGACACTTGCAAAAATAATTCTTGAATAACTAATTTTTTTCGTTTTGTGTCTCAAAAACATAGGTTATGACCCCTCGTTGGAACGAGCTCGTCGAGCTCGTTCCAACGAGGGGTCATAACCTATGTTTTTGAGACAAAAAATGAAAAAAATAATGAAAATCAATTGGTGATTTTTGAGAATAGCGCTGGCCGGTTTTGGCCGTTACGTTAGGTAAAGGGTTAAAATAATATTTTACTGGAATGTCTGGATATTGACAGGTTTGCCTGCGCTCATTTTAACTCATGCTGTGACCCGCAACATGTCTGTGGAAAAAAGTGGAGGGGCGCCTGTCTGCTGTGTACCTCCCTGGTTCCACCAAGAGAGCTCTTGGGATCCCGCATATGACAATATATGTAACATGGGCACGGTGGCTTATTTATTGGAGCACTGGACTTGAGATTGGAAGGTCGACTACTCTGTATTGACCAGCGCCACCTGCGTTCTGTCCTTGGGCAAAACCCTTAATCCTGACTGACTATATGGTAGAACGGGGGACGTGACAACTGTTACTTATTCCCAGTTCCTTATTCGACATTCGTTATCAACCGATAAAATCGGGAACATTGAGAATTCCTCAATCAATGGCAATAAGGTGTCATTCAATGTGCTATATAAGTAAGGGACATTTGTTTACTTTTAAATTCCCATATCTGATATTATATAAATTCAGATTAAATATACGGAAATTATACCTCAAAATGAAGGCTGAGACGTATACAACACGGAAAATATATGCAATCAACTTACAGAACTTTGGAGCTATGTGTGTCACATGATCAGCGTTTTTAATGAGAAAATGCTCAAATTTGAAGTGATGTAAAAACGTCAAAAATAGTGAAATCAATAAAAAGAAAACAAAGCAAACAAAACATCTAGGTCTCTCTTTTAATTTATCGAGTTCTACAACATACTAACATTTCATGAAAATCGGGCAAAAAGTTTTTTTCCGACTTATGACCCATCTGACGTCAACTGAGGAATTATATATTTCCCATGCGCAAACACTTTTTTAGATATTTTTTTATTGGGGATGTGATATGCAAAGTTTGAAAGAGGGGGCTTGATACAGGCGTTCATATAAAAAAAATACATTGAAAATATCAAGAAATTAAAATCCCCATCGTTCACATAGTGGATAGAATTTCAGAAAACAAATGGTTATTCGAACGAGAAGTTTATATTTCTGATCAGTGTACCGAATTTGGTAAGTGCGGATTAAGGGAAAGTACCCGAACTTTTGGTCTGACGAAAAACAAAGAAAAGAAAAAGAAATGAAAAAGGCAAACGATCTCAACTGGTCATTCCACCTTCCGTAGGATGACGTAACCAGATGGTTTTGATTCCACCGTCCGTTGGATGAGTTAACTAGATGGCTTTGATTCCACCTTCTGTTGGATGAGTTAACTAGATGGCTTTGATTCCACCTTCCACTGGATGAGTTAACTAGATGTCTTTGATTCCACCTTCCGTTGGATGAGTTAACTAGATGGCTTTGATTCCACCTTCTGTTGGATGACTTAACTAGATGGCTTTGATTCCACCATCCGTTGGATGAGTTAACTAGATGGCTTTGATTCCACCTTCCGTTGGATGACTTAACTAGATGGCTTTGATTCCACCTTCCGTTGGATGAGTTAACTAGATGGCTTTGATTCCACCTTCCGTTGGATGACTTAACTAGATGGCTTTGATTCCACCTTCCGTTGCATGACGTAACCAGATGGGTTTGATTCCACCTTCCGTTGGATGAGTCAACTAGATAGCTTTGATTCCACCTTCCGTTGGATGACGTAACCAGATGGCTTTCATTCCACCTTCCGTTCAGTGACGTAACCAGATGGCTTTGGTTCCACCTTCCGTTGGACGAGTCAGCTAGATGGTTTTGATTCCACCTTCCGTTGGATGACTTAACCAGATGGCTTTGATTCCACACTCCGTTGGATCACTTAACCAGATGGCTTTGATTCCACCTTCCGTTGGATGAGTCAATTAGATAGTTTTGATTCCACCTTCCGTTGGATGACTTAATTAGATGGTTTTGATTCCACCTTCCGTTGGATAAGTCAGCTAGATGGTTTTGATTCCACCTTCCGTTAGATGACTTAACCAGATGGCTTTGATTCCACACTCCGTTGGATGTGTCAACTAGATGGTTTTGATTCCACCTTCCGTTGGATGAGGCAACTAGATGGTTTTGATTCCACCTTCTGTTGGATGATTTAACCAGATGGCTTTGATTCCACACTCCGTTGGATGACTTAACAAGATGTCTTTGATTAAACCTTCCATTGGATGAGTTAACTAGATGGCTTTGATTCCACCTTCCGTTGGATGAGTTAACTAGATGGCTTTGATTCCACCTTCCGTTGGATGACTTAACTAGATGGCTTTGATTCCACCTTCCGTTGGATGAGTTAACTAGATGGCTTTGATTCCACCTTCCGTTGGATGAGTTAGCTAGATGGCTTTGATTCCACCTTCCGTTGGATGAGTTAACTAGATGGCTTTGATTCCACCTTCCGTTGGATGAGTTAACTAGATGCCTTTGATTCCACCTTCGGTGAGATGACTTACCCAGATGGCTTTGATTCCACACTTCGTTGGATGACTTAACAAGATGGCTTTAATTCTACTTTCCGTTGGATGACTTAACAAGATGGCTTTGATTCCAACTTCCGTTGGAAGAGTCAACTACATGGCTCTAATTCCTCCTTCCGCTGGGTGACTTAACTAGATGGCTTTGATTCCAACTTCCGTTGGATGAGTCAACTAGATGGTTTTGATTCCACCTTCCGTTGGATTACTTAACCAGATGGCTTTGATTCCACACTTCGTTGGGTGACTTAACAAGATGGCTTTGATTCCAACTTCCGTTGGATGAGTCAACTAGATGGCTTTAATTCCTCCTTCCGCTGGGTGACTTAACTAGATGGCTTTGATTCCAACTTTCGTTGGATGAGTCAACTAGATGGTTTTGATTCCACCTTCCGTTAGATGACTTACCCAGATGGCCTTGATTCCACCTTGCATTGGATGAGTTAACTAGATGCCTTTGATTCCATCTGCCGTTGGATGAGTTAACTAGATGCCTTTGATTCCACCTTTCGTTGGATGAATTAACTAGATGCCTTTGATTCCACATTCCATTGGATGAGTTAACTAGATGGCTTTGATTCCACCTTCCGTTGGATGAGTTATCTGGATGGCTTTGATTCCACCTTCCGTTGGATGAGTTGACTAGATGGCTTTGATTCTACCTTCCGTTGCATGAGTCAACGAGATGGTTTCGACTCCACCTTCCGCTGGATGAGTTAACTGGATGGCTTTGTTCCACCTTCCGTTGGATGAGTTAACCAGATGGCTTTGATTCCACACTCCGTTGGATGACTTAACTAGATGTCTTTGATTCTACCTTCCGTTGGATGACTTAACTAGATGTCTTTGATTCCACCTGCCGTTGGTTGAGTTAACTAGATGCTTTTGATTCCACCTTCCGTTGGATGACTTAACTAGATGTCTTTGATTCCACCTTCCGTTGGATGAGTTAATTAGATGGCTTTGATTCCACCTTCCATTGGATGACTTAACTAGATGGCTTTGATTCCACCTTCCGTTGGATGAGGTAGCTAGATGGCTTTGATTCCACCTTCCGTTGGATGACTTAACTAGATGTCTTTGATTCCACCTTCCGTTGGATGAGTTAACTAGATGGCTTTGATTCCACCTTCCGTTGGATGACTTAACTAGATGTCTTTGATTCCACCTTCCGTTGGATGAGTTAACTAGATGGCTTTGATTCCACCTTCCGTTGGATGACTTAACTAGATGGCTTTGATTCCACCTTCCGTTGGATGAGTTAGCTAGATGGTTTTGATTCCACCTTCCGTTGGATGACTTAACTAGATGGTTTTGATTCCACCTTCCGTTGGATGAGTTAACTAGATGGCTTTGATTCCACCTTCCACTGGATGAGTTAACTAGATGTCTTTGATTCCACCTTCCGTTGGATGAGTTAACTAGATGGCTTTGATTCCACCTTCTGTTGGATGACTTAACTAGATGGCTTTGATTCCACCATCCGTTGGATGAGTTAACTAGATGGCTTTGATTCCACCTTCCGTTGGATGACTTAACTAGATGGCTTTGATTCCACCTTCCGTTGGATGAGTTAACTAGATGGCTTTGATTCCACCTTCCGTTGGATGACTTAACTAGATGGCTTTGATTCCACCTTCCGTTGCATGACGTAACCAGATGGGTTTGATTCCACCTTCCGTTGGATGAGTCAACTAGATAGCTTTGATTCCACCTTCCGTTGGATGACGTAACCAGATGGCTTTCATTCCACCTTCCGTTCAGTGACGTAACCAGATGGCTTTGGTTCCACCTTCCGTTGGACGAGTCAGCTAGATGGTTTTGATTCCACCTTCCGTTGGATGACTTAACCAGATGGCTTTGATTCCACACTCCGTTGGATCACTTAACCAGATGGCTTTGATTCCACCTTCCGTTGGATGAGTCAATTAGATAGTTTTGATTCCACCTTCCGTTGGATGACTTAATTAGATGGTTTTGATTCCACCTTCCGTTGGATAAGTCAGCTAGATGGTTTTGATTCCACCTTCCGTTAGATGACTTAACCAGATGGCTTTGATTCCACACTCCGTTGGATGTGTCAACTAGATGGTTTTGATTCCACCTTCCGTTGGATGAGGCAACTAGATGGTTTTGATTCCACCTTCTGTTGGATGATTTAACCAGATGGCTTTGATTCCACACTCCGTTGGATGACTTAACAAGATGTCTTTGATTAAACCTTCCATTGGATGAGTTAACTAGATGGCTTTGATTCCACCTTCCGTTGGATGAGTTAACTAGATGGCTTTGATTCCACCTTCCGTTGGATGACTTAACTAGATGGCTTTGATTCCACCTTCCGTTGGATGAGTTAACTAGATGGCTTTGATTCCACCTTCCGTTGGATGAGTTAGCTAGATGGCTTTGATTCCACCTTCCGTTGGATGAGTTAACTAGATGGCTTTGATTCCACCTTCCGTTGGATGAGTTAACTAGATGCCTTTGATTCCACCTTCGGTGAGATGACTTACCCAGATGGCTTTGATTCCACACTTCGTTGGATGACTTAACAAGATGGCTTTAATTCTACTTTCCGTTGGATGACTTAACAAGATGGCTTTGATTCCAACTTCCGTTGGAAGAGTCAACTACATGGCTCTAATTCCTCCTTCCGCTGGGTGACTTAACTAGATGGCTTTGATTCCAACTTCCGTTGGATGAGTCAACTAGATGGTTTTGATTCCACCTTCCGTTGGATTACTTAACCAGATGGCTTTGATTCCACACTTCGTTGGGTGACTTAACAAGATGGCTTTGATTCCAACTTCCGTTGGATGAGTCAACTAGATGGCTTTAATTCCTCCTTCCGCTGGGTGACTTAACTAGATGGCTTTGATTCCAACTTTCGTTGGATGAGTCAACTAGATGGTTTTGATTCCACCTTCCGTTAGATGACTTACCCAGATGGCCTTGATTCCACCTTGCATTGGATGAGTTAACTAGATGCCTTTGATTCCATCTGCCGTTGGATGAGTTAACTAGATGCCTTTGATTCCACCTTTCGTTGGATGAATTAACTAGATGCCTTTGATTCCACATTCCATTGGATGAGTTAACTAGATGGCTTTGATTCCACCTTCCGTTGGATGAGTTATCTGGATGGCTTTGATTCCACCTTCCGTTGGATGAGTTGACTAGATGGCTTTGATTCTACCTTCCGTTGCATGAGTCAACTAGATGGTTTCGACTCCACCTTCCGCTGGATGAGTTAACTGGATGGCTTTGTTCCACCTTCCGTTGGATGAGTTAACCAGATGGCTTTGATTCCACACTCCGTTGGATGACTTAACTAGATGTCTTTGATTCTACCTTCCGTTGGATGACTTAACTAGATGTCTTTGATTCCACCTGCCGTTGGTTGAGTTAACTAGATGCTTTTGATTCCACCTTCCGTTGGATGACTTAACTAGATGTCTTTGATTCCACCTTCCGTTGGATGAGTTAATTAGATGGCTTTGATTCCACCTTCCATTGGATGACTTAACTAGATGGCTTTGATTCCACCTTCCGTTGGATGAGGTAGCTAGATGGCTTTGATTCCACCTTCCGTTGGATGACTTAACTAGATGTCTTTGATTCCACCTTCCGTTGGATGAGTTAACTAGATGGCTTTGATTCCACCTTCCGTTGGATGACTTAACTAGATGTCTTTGATTCCACCTTCCGTTGGATGAGTTAACTAGATGGCTTTGATTCCACCTTCCGTTGGATGACTTAACTAGATGGCTTTGATTCCACCTTCCGTTGGATGAGTTAGCTAGATGGTTTTGATTCCACCTTCCGTTGGATGACTTAACTAGATGGTTTTGATTCCACCTTCCGTTGGATGAGTTAACTAGATGGCTTTGATTCCACCTTCCGTTGGATGACTTAACCAGATGGCTTTGATTCCACACTCCGTTGGATGACTTAACAAGATGGCTTTGATTCCAACTTCCGTTGGATGAGTCAACTAGATGGCTTTAATTCCTCCTTCCGCTGGGTGACTTAACTAAGTGGCTTTAATTCCAACTTCCGTTGGATGAGTCAGCTAGATGGTTTTGATTCCACCTTCCGTTAGATGACATACCCAGATGGCGTTGATTCCACCTTGCATTGGATGAGTTAACTAGATGCCTTTGATTCCATCTGCCGTTGGATGAGTTAACGGGATGCCTTTGATTCCACCTTCCGTTGAACGAGTTAACTAGATGCCTTTGATTCCACCTTCCACTGGATGAGTTAACCAGATGGCTTTGATTCCACCTTCCGTTGGATGAGTTATCTGGATGGCTTTGATTCCACCTTCCGTTGGATGAGTTAACCAGATGGCTTTGATTCTACCTTCCGTTGCATGAGTTAACTAGATGGTTTTGATTCCACCTTCCGTTGGATGAGTTGACTAGATGGCTTTGTTCCACCTTCCGTTGGATGAGTTAACCAGATGGCTTTGATTCCACACTCCGTTGAAGAACTTAACTAGATGTCTGATTCCACCTTCTGTTGGATGTCTTAACTAGATGACTTTGATTCCACCTGCCGTTGGATGAGTTTGCAAGATGGCTTTGATTCCACCTTCCGTTGGATGACTTAACTAGATGGCTTTGATTCCACCTTCCGTTGGATGAGTTAGCTAGATGGCTTTGATTCCACCTTCCGCTGGATGACTTAACTAGATGTTTTTGATTCCACCTTCCATTGGATGAGTTAACTAGATGGCTTTGATTCCACCTTCCGTTGGATGAGTTAACTAGATGGCTTTGATTCCACCTTCCACTGGATGAGTTAACTAGATGTCTTTGATTCCACCTTCTGTTGGAAGAGTCACCTAGATGGTTTTGATTCCACCTTCCGTTGGATGACTTAACTAGGTGGTTTTGATTCCACTCCACCTTCCGTTGGATGACTTAACTAGATGGTTTTGATTCCACCTTCCGTTGGATGACTTAACTAGATGGTTTTGATTCCACCTTCCGTTGGATGACTTAACTAGATGGTTTTGATTCCACCTTCCGTTGGATGACTTAACTAGATGGTTTTGATTCCACCTTCCGTTGGATGGCTTAACTAGATGACTTTGATTCCACCTTCCATTAGATGACTTAACTAGATGGCTTTGATTCCACCTTCCGTTGGATGACTTAACTAGATGGCTTTGATTCCACCTTCCGTTGGGTGACTTAACTAGATGGCTTTGATTCCACCTTCCGTTAGATGACTTAACTAGATGGCTTTGATTCCACCTTCCATTAGATGACTTAACTAGATGGCTTTGATTCCACCTTCCTTTAGATGACTTAACTAGATGGCTTTGATTCCACCTTCCGTTGGATGACTTAACTAGATGGCTTTGATTCCACCTTCCGTTGGATGTCTTAACTAGATGGTTTTGATTCCACCTTCCGTTGGGTGACTTAACTAGATGGCTTTGATTCCACCTTCCGTTGGATGACTTAACTAGATGGCTTTGATTCCACCTTCCGTTGGATGTCTTAACTAGATGGCTTTGATTCCACCTTCCGTTGGATGACTTAACTAGATGGCTTTGATTCCACCTTCCGTTGGATGTCTTAACTAGATGGTTTTGATTCCACCTTCCGTTGGATGTCTTAACTAGATGGTTTTGATTCCACCTTCCGTTGGATGTCTTAACTAGATGGTTTTGATTCCACCTTCCGTTGGATGTCTTAACTAGATGGTTTTGATTCCACCTTCCGTTGGATGTCTTAACTAGATGGTTTTGATTCCACCTTCCGTTGGATGTCTTAACTAGATGGCTTTGATTCCACCTTCAGTTGGATGTCTTAACTAGATGGTTTTGATTCCACCTTCCGTTGGATGTCTTAACTAGATGGCTTTGATTCCACCTTCCGTTGGGTGACTTAACCAGATGGCTTTGATTCCACCTTCCATTAGATGACTTAACTAGATGGCTTTGATTCCACCTTCCGTTGGATGACTTAACTAGATGGCTTTGATTCCACCTTCCATTAGATGACTTAACTAGATGGCTTTGATTCCACCTTCCATTAGATGACTTAACTAGATGGCTTTGATTCCACCTTCCGTTAGATGACTTAACTAGATGGCTTTGATTCCACCTTCCGTTGGATGACTTAACTAGATGGCTTTGATTCCACCTTCCGTTGGATGAGTTAACTAGATGACTTTGATTCCACCTTCCACTGGATGAGTTAACTAGATGTCTTTGATTCCACCTTCTGTTGGAAGAGTCACCTAGATGGTTTTGATTCCACCTTCCGTTGGATGACTTAACTAGGTGGTTTTGATTCCACTACACCTTCCGTTGGATGACTTAACTAGATGGTTTTGATTCCACCTTCCGTTGGATGACTTAACTAGATGGTTTTGATTCCACCTTCCGTTGGATGACTTAACTAGATGGTTTTGATTCCACCTTCCGTTGGATGACTTAACTAGATGGTTTTGATTCCACCTTCCGTTGGATGACTTAACTAGATGACTTTGATTCCACCTTCCATTAGATGACTTAACTAGATGGCTTTGATTCCACCTTCCGTTGGATGACTTAACTAGATGGTTTTGATTCCACCTTCCGTTGGATGTCTTAACTAGATGGCTTTGATTCCACCTTCCGTTGGGTGACTTGACCAGATGGCTTTGATTCCACCTTCCATTAGATGACTTAACTAGATGGCTTTGATTCCACCTTCCGTTGGATGACTTAACTAGATGGCTTTGATTCCACCTGCCGTTGGATGAGTTAACTAGATGGCTTTCATTCCACCTTCCATTGGATGAGTTAACTAGATGGCTTTGATTCCACCTTCTGTTGGATGAGTCAACTAGATGGTTTTGATTCCACCTTCCGTTGGATGAGTTAACTAGATGGTTTTGATTCCACCTTCCGTTGGATGACTTAACTAGATGGCTTTGATTCCACCTTCCGTTAGATGACTTAACTAGATGGCTTTGATTCCACCTTCCGTTAGATGACTTAACTAGATGGTTTTGATTCCACCTTCCGTTGGATGTCTTAACTAGATGGCTTTGATTCCACCTTCCGTTGGATGTCTTAACTAGATGTCTTTGATTCCACCTGCCGTTGGATGAGTTAACTAGATGGCTTTGATTCCACCTTCCGTTGGATGACTTAACTAGATGGCTTTGATTCCACCTTCCGTTGGATGAGTTAGCTAGATGGCTTTGATTCCACCTTCCGCTGGATGACTTAACTAGATGTTTTTGATTCCACCTTCCATTGGATGAGTTAACTAGATGGCTTTGATTCCACCTTCCGTTGGATGAGTTAACTAGATGGCTTTGATTCCACCTTCCACTGGATGAGTTAACTAGATGTCTTTGATTCCACCTTCTGTTGGAAGAGTCACCTAGATGGTTTTGATTCCACCTTCCGTTGGATGACTTAACTAGGTGGTTTTGATTCCACTCCACCTTCCGTTGGATGACTTAACTAGATGGTTTTGATTCCACCTTCCGTTGGATGACTTAACTAGATGGTTTTGATTCCACCTTCCGTTGGATGACTTAACTAGATGGTTTTGATTCCACCTTCCGTTGGATGACTTAACTAGATGGTTTTGATTCCACCTTCCGTTGGATGACTTAACTAGATTACTTTGATTCCACCTTCCATTAGATGACTTAACTAGATGGCTTTGATTCCACCTTTCGTTGGATGACTTAACTAGATGGCTTTGATTCCACCTTCCGTTGGGTGACTTAACTAGATGGCTTTGATTCCACCTTCCGTTAGATGACTTAACTAGATGGCTTTGATTCACCTTCCATTAGATGACTTAACTAGATGGCTTTGATTCCACCTTCCTTTAGATGACTTAACTAGATGGCTTTGATTCCACCTTCCATTAGATGACTTAACTAGATGGCTTTGATTCCACCTTCCGTTGGATGACTTAACTAGATGGCTTTGATTCCACCTTCCATTAGATGACTTAACTAGATGGCTTTGATTCCACCTTCCGTTGGATGACTTAACTAGATGGCTTTGATTCCACCTTCCGTTGGATGACTTAACTAGATGGCTTTGATTCCACCTTCCGTTGGATGACTGAACTAGATGGCTTTGATTCCACCTTCCATTAGATGACTTAACTAGATGGCTTTGATTCCACCTTCCATTAGATGACTTAACTAGATGGCTTTGATTCCACCTTCCGTTAGGTGACTTAACTAGATGGCTTTGATTCCACCTTCCGTTGGATGACTTAACTAGATGGCTTTGATTCCACCTTCCTTTAGATGACTTAACTAGATGGCTTTGATTCCACCTTCCATTAGATGACTTAACTAGATGGCTTTGATTCCACCTTCCGTTGGATGACTGAACTAGATGGCTTTGATTCCACCTTCCATTAGATGACTTAACTAGATGGCTTTGATTGCACCTTCCGTTGGATGACTTAACTAGATGGCTTTGATTCCACCTTCCGTTGGATGAGTTAACTAGATGGCTTTGATTGCACCTTCCGTTGGATGACTTAACTAGATGGCTTTGATTCCACCTTCCTTTAGATGACTTAACTAGATGGCTTTGATTCCACCTTCCGTTGGATGACTGAACTAGATGGCTTTGATTCCACCTTCCATTAGATGACTTAACTAGATGGCTTTGATTCCACCTTCCGTTGGATGACTGAACTAGATGGCTTTGATTCCACCTTCCATTAGTTGACTTAACTAGATGGCTTTGATTCCACCTTCCGTTGGATGACTTAACTAGATGGCTTTGATTCCACCTTCCGTTGGATGACTTAACTAGATGCCTTTGATTCCACCTTCCGTTGGATGACTGAACTAGATGGCTTTGATTCCACCTTCCGTTGGATGACTGAACTAGATGCCTTTGATTCCACCTTCCGTTGGATGACTTAACTAGATAGCTTTGATTCCACCTTCCGTTGGATGACTTAACTAGATGGTTTTGATTCCACCTTCCGTTGGGTGACTTAACTAGATGGCTTTGATTCCACCTTCCGTTGGATGAGTTAACTAGATGGTTTTGATTCCTCCTTCCGTTGGATGACTTAACTAGATGGCTTTAATTCCACCTTCCGTTGGATGACTTAACTAGATGGTTTTGATTCCACCTTCCGTTGGGTGACTTAACTAGAAGGTTTTGATTCCACCTTCCGTTGGGTGACTTAACTAGATGGCTTTGATTCCACCTTCCGTTAGATGACTTAACTAGATGGCTTTGATTCCACCTTCCGTTAGATGACTTAACTAGATGGCTTTGATTCCACCTTCCGTTAGATGACTTAACTAGATGGCTTTGATTCCACCTTCCGTTAGATGACTTAACTAGATGGCTTTGATTCCACCTTCAGTTGGATGTCTTAACTAGATGGTTTTGATTCCACCTTCCGTTGGATGTCTTAACTAGATGGCTTTGATTCCACCTTCCGTTGGGTGACTTAACCAGATGGCTTTGATTCCACCTTCCATTAGATGACTTAACTAGATGGCTTTGATTCCACCTTCCGTTGGATGACTTAACTAGATGGCTTTGATTCCACCTTCCATTAGATGACTTAACTAGATGGCTTTGATTCCACCTTCCATTAGATGACTTAACTAGATGGCTTTGATTCCACCTTCCGTTGGGTGACTTGACCAGATGGCTTTGATTCCACCTTCCATTAGATGACTTAACTAGATGGCTTTGATTCCACCTTCCGTTGGATGACTTAACTAGATGGCTTTGATTCCACCTGCCGTTGGATGAGTTAACTAGATGGCTTTCATTCCACCTTCCATTGGATGAGTTAACTAGATGGCTTTGATTCCACCTTCTGTTGGATGAGTCAACTAGATGGTTTTGATTCCACCTTCCGTTGGATGAGTTAACTAGATGGTTTTGATTCCACCTTCCGTTGGATGACTTAACTAGATGGCTTTGATTCCACCTTCCGTTAGATGACTTAACTAGATGGCTTTGATTCCACCTTCCGTTAGATGACTTAACTAGATGGTTTTGATTCCACCTTCCGTTGGATGTCTTAACTAGATGGCTTTGATTCCACCTTCCGTTGGATGTCTTAACTAGATGTCTTTGATTCCACCTGCCGTTGGATGAGTTAACTAGATGGCTTTGATTCCACCTTCCGTTGGATGACTTAACTAGATGGCTTTGATTCCACCTTCCGTTGGATGAGTTAGCTAGATGGCTTTGATTCCACCTTCCGCTGGATGACTTAACTAGATGTTTTTGATTCCACCTTCCATTGGATGAGTTAACTAGATGGCTTTGATTCCACCTTCCGTTGGATGAGTTAACTAGATGGCTTTGATTCCACCTTCCACTGGATGAGTTAACTAGATGTCTTTGATTCCACCTTCTGTTGGAAGAGTCACCTAGATGGTTTTGATTCCACCTTCCGTTGGATGACTTAACTAGGTGGTTTTGATTCCACTCCACCTTCCGTTGGATGACTTAACTAGATGGTTTTGATTCCACCTTCCGTTGGATGACTTAACTAGATGGTTTTGATTCCACCTTCCGTTGGATGACTTAACTAGATGGTTTTGATTCCACCTTCCGTTGGATGACTTAACTAGATGGTTTTGATTCCACCTTCCGTTGGATGACTTAACTAGATGACTTTGATTCCACCTTCCATTAGATGACTTAACTAGATGGCTTTGATTCCACCTTTCGTTGGATGACTTAACTAGATGGCTTTGATTCCACCTTCCGTTGGGTGACTTAACTAGATGGCTTTGATTCCACCTTCCGTTAGATGACTTAACTAGATGGCTTTGATTCACCTTCCATTAGATGACTTAACTAGATGGCTTTGATTCCACCTTCCTTTAGATGACTTAACTAGATGGCTTTGATTCCACCTTCCATTAGATGACTTAACTAGATGGCTTTGATTCCACCTTCCGTTGGATGACTTAACTAGATGGCTTTGATTCCACCTTCCATTAGATGACTTAACTAGATGGCTTTGATTCCACCTTCCGTTGGATGACTTAACTAGATGGCTTTGATTCCACCTTCCGTTGGATGACTTAACTAGATGGCTTTGATTCCACCTTCCGTTGGATGACTGAACTAGATGGCTTTGATTCCACCTTCCATTAGATGACTTAACTAGATGGCTTTGATTCCACCTTCCATTAGATGACTTAACTAGATGGCTTTGATTCCACCTTCCGTTAGGTGACTTAACTAGATGGCTTTGATTCCACCTTCCGTTGGATGACTTAACTAGATGGCTTTGATTCCACCTTCCTTTAGATGACTTAACTAGATGGCTTTGATTCCACCTTCCATTAGATGACTTAACTAGATGGCTTTGATTCCACCTTCCGTTGGATGACTGAACTAGATGGCTTTGATTCCACCTTCCATTAGATGACTTAACTAGATGGCTTTGATTGCACCTTCCGTTGGATGACTTAACTAGATGGCTTTGATTCCACCTTCCGTTGGATGAGTTAACTAGATGGCTTTGATTGCACCTTCCGTTGGATGACTTAACTAGATGGCTTTGATTCCACCTTCCTTTAGATGACTTAACTAGATGGCTTTGATTCCACCTTCCGTTGGATGACTGAACTAGATGGCTTTGATTCCACCTTCCATTAGATGACTTAACTAGATGGCTTTGATTCCACCTTCCGTTGGATGACTGAACTAGATGGCTTTGATTCCACCTTCCATTAGTTGACTTAACTAGATGGCTTTGATTCCACCTTCCGTTGGATGACTTAACTAGATGGCTTTGATTCCACCTTCCGTTGGATGACTTAACTAGATGCCTTTGATTCCACCTTCCGTTGGATGACTGAACTAGATGGCTTTGATTCCACCTTCCGTTGGATGACTGAACTAGATGCCTTTGAT
Organism: Pictodentalium vernedei; assembly: GCA_031216915.1. Classification (NCBI taxonomy): domain Eukaryota; kingdom Metazoa; phylum Mollusca; class Scaphopoda; order Dentaliida; family Dentaliidae; genus Pictodentalium; species Pictodentalium vernedei. Next base: position 442,543,226 of record CM062291.1, on the reverse strand, counting down.
TCCACCTTCCGTTGGATGACTTAACTAGATAGCTTTGATTCCACCTTCCGTTGGATGACTTAACTAGATGGTTTTGATTCCACCTTCCGTTGGGTGACTTAACTAGATGGCTTTGATTCCACCTTCCGTTGGATGAGTTAACTAGATGGTTTTGATTCCTCCTTCCGTTGGATGACTTAACTAGATGGCTTTAATTCCACCTTCCGTTGGATGACTTAACTAGATGGTTTTGATTCCACCTTCCGTTGGGTGACTTAACTAGAAGGTTTTGATTCCACCTTCCGTTGGGTGACTTAACTAGATGGCTTTGATTCCACCTTCCGTTAGATGACTTAACTAGATGGCTTTGATTCCACCTTCCGTTAGATGACTTAACTAGATGGCTTTGATTCCACCTTCCGTTAGATGACTTAACTAGATGGCTTTGATTCCACCTTCCGTTAGATGACTTAACTAGATGGCTTTGAATTCGCAGAACAAATTTCCAAAAGTCATACAACAAAGCACGGCCAACGCCATTGTGCGGCTAAAACCATTGTAGTGGCCAAATCTCGTGTGTATTGTGATTATACTTCCAAAAGTTTGAAAGGGAAATGATAAATATTAAACATGATATTAAAAAGTGAAGGTAAATTCAAAAACGCAAAATTGGTATCGCTGGCACTGGGTGTGTAAATTGGAGTTGGAAATACGAAATGTTACAATTTCAAATAAACAAAACAGTGTGTGAAGTGCCATAGCTGTGCCCCTTATAAATAAGGAGCTACGCAGATCACAAGGTAGCGTGTTTAATGAAATATGCCAAAAATAGGATAAACTTTGAAGTGACGTAAAAACATTTGTGTGTGGATTTTGATCTCCTTTGGTATGGTGGGAGACTAATATGGGGAGAAGACATCCACATATTGTGGGTTTCGTTCATGTATACTGACCAGAGTTATGGCCCTTGTTTCACTTTTAGAACTTTCCTTACGAATATTTTTTTTCCACACGGTTGTTGAATTTTTATTTCCTGTGGTGTGGTGGTAGATCGTTCTGGGGAAAAGGATATCCGCATATTGCGGGTTATACCCATGCATACTTGTTACAGTTATGCCATTTTTTAATCTTAGAAAAACTGTCCATGTGAAGTTTTTCTATTGTTTTTTGTCCATGGGAATAATTTTTGTTGAATGGCAGCAGAAAATTGAATAATTTTTGTATAGCCCATGTTGACATTGCAGGAGGGGGCATACTCAATGCTTCGTATGGGACTATTTTCTTATAATTATTTGTTTTGGTCTAATAAATAAAGAGGTTATTACTTGGTTAGTTTTATATCAGTCGAGATATCAGTCCTCAGTAACTTCACATCGGTCTTCGATCATCGGTCACAGGCTGATATAAATTTATATCGGGCTGATATCGCGGCCGATACGAAACTAATAACCTCTAAATATTGGAACATGTATGTATTAGATATTTCCTGATACTTGTATCTTGAAAGGTATCGCATAATAAATAGAGATTATTACCATTATGTGGATGTACAAAATATGTATCCGAGTCGAGCTCCGGGTTCTAAGGGCAGATCACGACGAGTCGAAGACGAGTCGTGATCTACCCTTAGAACCCGGAGCGAGACTCGGATATATATTTTGTACATCCACATAATGATAATAACAAATTTATCTTACAATATATTGGGGATAAGTCAAGAATGTAGACGAATATATAACGAACTATTTATTCGTTCGGATGAACAAAAGAAAAAAATGGAACTCACGCGAAAGGAACGTGCTTGTATCCGACCCCTTGATACAAACATCGGTATCAGGGGGTCGGATACACGACAGTTGCGGAGTTAATACAGACAAAATACATGTTGATTGTTAAATAAATAGAGATTATTACCATTATGTGGATGTACAAAATATGTATCCGAGTCTCGCTCCGGGTTCTAAGGGTAGATCACGACGAGTCGAAGACGAGTCGTGATCTGCCCTTAGAACCTGGAGCTCGACTCTACATTCTTGACTTATCCCCAATATATTGAAATACGTTTATCACTTTCATCATATAACTAAAATAAATACTTCGCTGTTTTCGTGATAAATGCATTTTGTTAGGCCTGTACTTTGGAATTATTCCATCACTAATTAGAATGTTTTTTGTCCAAAAACTGAATCAGGCATTTTAGAGTCAGGAATCCCTGGTAAGTAATTTTGTTTGTCGGAAACTATCGAGGAATGTAAGTGGCAGAAAATTCACACAGGAATATGATTGACGCAACTGGTAACTAAAGAAGCAAAGAAATAACATGGCAGTTGTTTACAGATATCTAGACAATGACATCTAAATGAAACCTAACTGAAAAGTTAGTCTTTGTTTGCATGTATCAACTGCAAAATATGTCCACCATGAGCCGAAGTTACAAGTTACTTTAAACCCTTTACCTATCATGAAAAGCAGACGACACATGTAACATTCTTGAATAACTAATTGTTTTCAGTTTTTGTCTCAAAAACATAGGTTATGACCCCTCGTTGGAACAAGCTCTACGAGGGGTCGTAACCTATGTTTTTGAGACAAAAATGAAAAAAACAATGAAAATTAATTGGCGATTGGCCAACCCACCAGCACCAGATTCAACGCAAGCATCGAATTCTCTCAGATTAATGTCAGTCCCCCAACGCGGGACCCGGAAGTCCAGTAGTATCACCTATTTTCAAGCTAAATTTCGTATTATTTATTTTGCACTTTAACATGGGCTGTAACCAGTGGTGAGCATATAATATCCCTCGCTGTTTCCATATCAGCTGTTCCGAAGACGCAGTGAAAATTGCTCTCAGTCATTCCCATGACAAAATGATGGCCCTGTTCAAAAAGGGAAGGTTGCATGCGTGTGCTGTTTTATCCGGTAAAAGTTCTTCATGCATCTACTATGAGGCAAAGATTTTTCTGTATATGAACTAAAAATTACAAGCAACGCGCTCCCGTTTTACACTTGGATACGACGAGCACTGAGCCAAGTATCTGTATTGCTGGGAGGGGGGGGGGGGGGTCTGTGTGAGGTTCCAAGCATGTTTATGCCGCAGGAATATCACAAAGACCTAACTTTTGAGTCTGAGAAATCAGGCGGTTTATTTACTTTTCGCGTTGGTGTGAAAATTTTGAAAAATATTCCACAAAAAGACGCTATTTAGAGACGTTTTGAGACTTGAAAGAAGGGGTGGGTGGCGGCAGCCACTGGAGTTCAGGACTGAAGATGGTCTTGTCACACCATGTTTTTTGTAATTTATTAATCACTTAATATTCTATTTTCTGCTCGGAAGAGCTGATATGGAAACAGCGAGGGATATTATATGCTCACCAATGCTTACAGCCCATGCTAAAGTCCAAAATAAATAATACGAAATTTAGCGTGAAAATAGGTGATACTACTGGACTTCCGGGTCCCGCTTTGGGGGACTGACATTAATCTGCGAGAATTCGATGCTTGCGTTGAATCTGGTGCTGGGGGTTTGGCCCGGGCATACAACAACCAGTGAACTTTCGGCCGTGACTCACAGGTGGGAGCTCTTCTCCGAGAGAGTACCACCATACATATTTCCACTGGTATCTATAATTCTTACTGGCTAAGGGTACCACACCAGTGGATCGACATCCCTGTTTCTAATGATTTAGGAAAAAACAAAAACGATTATCAGATGATCTTAATGCCTGATGCAACATAATTTGGTAACACCTGTACTGACTAACACGGCAAGTTCGATCAAGCACCCAAGCAATTCAACAGAGCACCCCAGAGCCAAATAAGTAACCCATAAATCAGGGTGCTTACATCTCATACAGCCTAATGTGGTCTCAGCGGGCACGGACTGACAAAAGACGAAATGCACTGCTCACTTGCTTTCAGTCCAACGACGATATCTCTGCAGTGTCGACAGTTAACCCTTTACCCAACGAATCGGCCACATCCGCCCGCGTAATATGCAAATTCAGCAGCTAAAAAAAAATTAGTTTTCAAAACATTTCAACAAAACCGTATCATGTGACGCCTCTTTGGAATGAGCTCGTCGAGATCGTTCCAATGAGTGGTTGCGTGATACGGTTTTATTGAAATATTTTGAAAAAATGTAAAAAATTATATTTAAAATAATAAATTTTGATATCGTCTACGTTGGGTAAAGGGTGTTTAATTACTCAGACAATGAACTGAGGCTAATGAATGGACATACCTCAAACAATACAGCACATACATATACCAATAAGCCTTTTAGTAAGGTCATATCTCATACTGTGCGCTGGACACTAATACGATTTTACATGCGAAACATTGTACCTGCCTAATAACAGGGTCGCATCCATTTATTGGAAACTCTGATGGCCCTGATGTCGTATCATACAAATCTGTCAGTAAAGCACAGGGCATTCAACAATGTAGCATGCATTCACAGATGAGCCTTAGAGTGAATGGTAGGGGTAGATGGAGGAAGGCGGTAGCTAAGCCACTCACCCTTGGTCTTCCACCAGTGTCATTAATCATCACAAATGTCATACTGATACGATATCACAAATAAAACATTGGATATGTCGTATAATACGGACTGTATCCATTTAGTCAAACACATACTCGCATACGCAGCAGTTACTCGAAATAAATTCACAAACCACGCATCGTATCGTGCGCCACATAACTAATCCGTAACTAAGCTCGCCTAATCCGTTTCCAGAAGCATTGAAGAGTTATATAACTCCAACAAGTTGCGGCTCCAACGCTCCACTTCCACCTTGCAGGGAAACGTTTACACATCGACAGCATCATCTGTTCCCATCAGCTTCGAACAACTGTATAACCCCATAGAGTGGAATCCACCCATACAGCTGCCCAATACACGGGCCAAAATCTGGAACAATGTTCAGCTCATACACATAGCATACATGGTGTTATGACATCATATTCTGCAAGAAGTGGATAGGCGCACCTCCCTATCTACACACACACTGTGCTGGACCCATCGTATGTCTCGCACTGAACGTTCAGTGTTAAACATGCAGCCACAAGACTTTCAGAGATTGAAAGTGTCGTACATAGAAAATGGCTTGCCCTCAGACGAGGCCACCAAAGCGGCCAGGGAAGCTCTTAGAGACAGCGTGAGAGCTTCTCTCTGTAAGAAATTATTTAAGGCAATGAGTCGAGTAAGGTACTTCAGACAATATCCAGTCTATGGAAAAATTAGAAAAACTGCTCAGCGACTTAGAGATGAGGAGGGTTACGGAATGAACGAAGCTGAAATATTCGCAACTGAGAAACGAAAATACTTGTTTAATCCATTATTAAGAAAATACACGTTTCTGGATGTGCAGACAGCTTGGGATCATAACTAGAGAAAGTCCAGAACAACGACAACAACAAAAACTATCCCTTTTCAGGGACAAAAGACAGTTACTGAACATTTAATTATGTTTATTGTATGCTTACCTGTAAAAGAAGTATTGTAAAACTACTTATTGTAGAAATTACTTACGGTGAAATTGTAAAATTACTTGTAAAAACTTACTGAAAATCCATTTTGACTGATTGTAAATCCATTTAATTGATTGTAAAACCATTCTGCTTTGAAAAAAATACTTGTAAATTTGTAAGTCTGATTGCAAATCAATTTTGACTATTGTAAAACCGATTAATTACTTGTAAAACTGATTTTATGTGAAAACAACATTTAATAGAGAGAAAATCTAGAGTTGTTCATTCCTTTTCAGCTTCCACTTCCAAACTATCATCAGGCAACGCTATAAACAACGAGAAAAAAAAAACAGAATTCTTTACCTCGCGAGTAATTAAGATATAATCACCATTGAATTACAACCACACCAGCTCAGAGAGAATGCAGAAGTTATAATTCAAGGGTGATTATTCCGTGTGGCTTTTACGACGGAAATGTTTGTTTGTCGTTCTCACTATTTCTTTTGCCCTAACATATCCGTCCCTCTTTCACTAGAGTTCCAGGGGGATTGTACTTCTTCCATCCAATAACACTTGACGCTTTGGGCAGAAGTACGACAGTCCGATCTTGGTTTGCCTGTAATGACATTAAAGAAAACAAGGGGTGCCTTGTATAGGCGTAGAGGTGGGGAGGGGGGGGGGGGGGGTAGTAACGTGTGCAGTGTGATAAGAGTTTCTCTTTTTAAGATTATGGTTGGCCCTGAAAAGGGCCGTTTTGTTGTTGTGCACTTCAATCTTCACAACAGGTCGACTTCAGTCAGAGCAAAAGGTACACGACAAAATGGACATCTGGGTGTTAGCTGTGCCTGTATGGTTGCCACACATACCTTACGTAGATTATCCGTGCAATGCAGTTGCAAAAATGCCGAAATACTTCGGTATTCACAACAAACACCGCAGGTTTTATGGCCTTCAATGGCGTCTCCTGCCAAAACCGCTCTTAAAAAATCTTCTGTGCTCTTAGGCATTTGGTTAGTGTGTCTTCTGTGGACTGTCAAAAGGTCTCTTCGTATGTCTGGGTTAATGTTCAGGCCAACGTATTTAGCCTTCAGCTGGGCAATCAATTCCGCACTCGAGCTGATATCTGTTGCAGGCAGATGCCATGTGTGTTGGCCCAGTTGAAAGGTCTCTGGAAGCTGTTTTGGTGGCGGGGGACTTTGTAAAAAAAAAATCCATATCTGAATCGGAGCTACTCTCATCGTCACTAATAACTATAACTGGATTTGAAGACATTTCTATTCTATGAAGAAACAATACACCGCACCTCCTCTATATATATATTTTAACAATCTGTTCCAAACTCCATCATTAAATCAAAGATTCTCTCTATCTTAATCACCTTTATCTATGCATAGACAAAGACCAGGTGTTCTCTAGCTCAATTCCTTTATGACATGTCCAAACAAAGTGGACTTTTATCATAAAGCATTTTTGTATGTACACAGCATCAGATGTGCCCCTTTATCGTAATTACATAACTGTCTAAACAAACCAGGTAGTCTTTATGTCTTAAGCATTTTGTATGCTGTTACGTGTACATGTCCTTGACAATATTTACCTTAGAGATATTTACCAAGAAATAAAGTTATGGGAGGGGCAGGGAGGGGATAGGGGTGGTGGCACTCTTTTGTTAGTACTCATAAGGACACCTCAGTGCGAAAGTCCCCCAGCTTTGGGCTATCCTTGGACAGGGGAGGAACAGTCCAGAGCTTTAGTGGGGAGGGAGTGGGCGTTGGAAAGGAGGGAGCCCACATACGGGGAAAACCTAAACAATGTTGGGAAAGCCTAAATGGGCTATACATAGCCTGGGTCCTAAAATGGGCTTTGGGGAGGGATAGTCTAAACAATAGGGTACATACAGGGCGGGTAGGGTGAGGGGCGCCAAAAAATAACCTAGGCCTTGTGTGGAGAGGGGAGTGGATGGGGAGGCCTGACCTCGAGGTCCTGGTAAAGAGGGCAGATCTCAACCTTACATACTACTTATTTCTATTGAGTGTTTTGTTTTATATGAAGATCTTACCAGGTTAAGGGCCCATATAAGTAATGAAATTTTGTTTATTTTGAAAATTCTCACCTCTGATATTCCTTCATTTCAAATTAAATATACACAAAATGTACATCAAAATGAAGAGTGGGATGTATAGAACACGAAACACATGTGTAATCAACTCATAGAGTCGACTGTAGGCACCACTGGTTCCTGGAAGTCTGCTGCCGTATTCGCACCAGAACTGACAATTTAATAATATTTCACGAAAAAAACTTGTGGCCAAATATGCTTTACATATCCAAGAACAAAGCTTGGGGATCAAAATTCTTCAAAGCACGGCGACAGAACTGCATGGGGAAAAATTCCAAAGCCTTTAATCAAATAATGAAAAAGATCGCCTTCATACAGTATACTGTTATTAGAAAAGAGATTGCACAGTTGCCATATTCAATGCAAGGTATCATGATACCTGTTGAAATTTCTTAGAATTACGATTTTGTTTTTCGATGGAAATTCGTGGTATCGAGCGATTTGCGCATGTATGTCGAGCATGGAAACCATCATCAATAAAAAGTGCAGACAGCGTTGTCCTTTTCCAAAATGCAGTCCTGTCGCTGCACTAGAAAGTGTTTTGAATGCCTAGCTTTGTTATTGAATATCTGAAGCACGAGTTGTTCTTGCGAAATATTATTTTATTATCAGTTCTGGTGCGAATACGATAGCAGACTTCCAGGAACCAGTGGTGCCTGCCGTCAACTCTATGGGTTGATTACATATGTGTTTCGTGTTCTATTCATCCCAACCTTCATTTTGATGTATAATTTGTGTATATTTAATCTGAATGTAAGGAATATGAGAGGTGAGAATTTCAAAATAAACAAAATTCCATTACTTATATAGGCCATTAAGATATACTAAATTATTTTGTGTCCGATATTTAATGTATGATTTTCTTGCCTTCCTATATCTAGTCCTCGCAGCTTTCCAATCATTTGAAAACCACGGTGTTTTACGTTTCCTTCTCAATGTATGTGAAGTATGCTCACCAAATGTTAATTTAGCAGCTTTTAAGGTGATTCTAAAGTCATGGCTGCCAACATGGAAGCCAGAAACACAGAAAAATGTGAACATTTCATTGAACAATAACTTGGCAACGAAACAGCCTTGCCCTTGGATACCAGGGTTGGGGGGAATGGTCATGTCACATAGAACGTGATGGGACCCGCAAAATATGCATTTAACAAATTTACGAGTCATTTGGAGACATTAGAAAATATGTACTGTCAAAAAGTCGGAAATGGCGTGGACAGGATTTCAAAAAAATAGCCAGACGCCTCACCTTCCAATGAACAACCAACGTGAACTATCAATAATGCACTGCAGCAGTTGAGTCTTAATTTTCAATAAAACACATCGAGGATAGGACTAAGCTCGTTGTCAACCTGGGTCGTTTCAGCCTCAAAAGTGTCCGCCATGTTTACGGTGGGAAATTCAAAACACTGAAGGTTGTGGGCAACATTGCGACAAAAGATCTCGCCATATGTCCCGTAAATTCTCATGACAATGCCACTGCTGAAATTCTGATTGTCGATATATCTCAAGGGAAGCAGACTAATAGAGGCAAATTGCATTGATTGTCTGTTCTATGTGAATATTCTTCTCTCACCAACTGAAGCAATAAATTTGTTTACATGGATCGACCTTGCCATTAGTTTGTATTCATGCGCCAAAATTACCAATAGAGAACAAAAATTTCAATTTTCTTTAATTAACAAAACGGTGACATTTTGTGGAATTAGAAACCCATGTTGTATTCCTTCGTTGTTGAAATATTCGTAAACTGGTTGCTTTTTCACTTCTTTTAATCGCAAATTGGGGGAAGTATTTTTCGTCATGTAATATTGATGGTTAACTTTATTGGTCTGTCATTCGGTCCCGTTACGGTCTGGTTTCGGTGAGTTCCAGAAATAATGCTCCTAATTTTGCAATCTGGTGTGATTTACATTGCGAATCATTGTAAATGATGTATTTCATTAAATTTGTTTGCAATCCACAAAGATCATTGATAATTTCGAATAATCTGTGGGCTATTAGACTCATGCCTGCAAGTATTTGTTGATCGAGGTTGTTGTCACCGGAAAGTCACATGCGTTGGTAAGTCGCTTGTTCAAAGTGCGAAAAATAATATTTTTTCTTTCTATCCACCCCACTAGACCTCCTAATCACAAATAAAATATGATAGAAGTGTGAACATGAATTTTTTCTCTAGAAAATTATTTTATCAGTCGTTGCATAGAAATTCTCAACGAAAGTGAAGTATGGCAACACACACAAGGCACAATCGAGCATCAAATTTTTGGGAACGGGTCAACTCGCCACCGGGTCAAGTCGCCACGGGTCAACTCACCACCAAAAAAACCCCCAATAATACAAGGTAGGTTTCTGACACAACATGAGTTTATTCATGATCCAAAACATAGCATTTAGCACATGAAAAATACTTTTATACATTAAGCACCTTATCGGATTTTTTCAATAATTGGACGAATATTTTATACTTTGAGCACTGTAAGTATTGGTCAATCGATACGATTTATTGGCGGAATTCAATTACATAACTTCCCTTCGAGCCTGCATGTAGTCCTGGTAGGTGATTCCAGTGTCACACTTTTTCAACTTTGAAAACTCCTTTTTTTAGTTTCCAACCAATAATTTGAGCTGTAATTGACAGAATCAAATAAAATTTGTTGTGTAGGTGTATCAACATAAAATGCAGGTCAAGTCAGATCAGGGTTTGATCCGACAATTTTTGCCAGAGTTATGTCCCTTTTTCAATTTTGAAAAATTCAATTTTTTTTTGTGGTGGGGGGTAGCCACGCAGTCTTTTATTTTCTATTATTGGGACTTGACGATACACTTTCAACAGAGTCATTTCATGTCAAGACAGTTTTACTTGTGGAAGAGGGCAGAACAGACATATCACTTGTATGGCTAATATTTCCAGGGGAGGTCAACTAGATTACTGATTAGTGTGGTGTGCCATACTTTTGAACTGTAAATAGTTCCCTGTGAAAAAATGGCTGGACCAGTGCATGCAGTGGTCTTTCAAAAATTTAAATAAACATACAATTGGATTTATTTTTTAAAAAGTTGTGACTCAGCTGTTGTTCTCCAGTGCACATAGAAAGCATATTTTTCAATGTGAGATTCATATTTTAAGTTTTGGTGGCAGGAAGTTGACCGTGAGTTAGGGATTTTTAAAAGCATTTTTTTGGTAAGTAAATTCTTTTTTTAAATTTTTTTATCACATTTTTGTAATCTATTAGGTAGGAAGCAATCATTCATGTATTAAATAACCATTACTATAGAAAGGTAATGAAAAAAACATCATGTTTTCCACCTGTCCACTCAAACTACAATCTTCAGTTTAGAGTCACCTTAAATAAATGTCGGTAACGGAATCCATCACCGAATTAATGTCATTTGGGGTCACAATAGTTTTAGTTTGCATGTCCGAAAGTGTGTTACATACTTCAGACACTTTATTATTGTTTATGTTTTCACTAAACATCGTCGCTTTTTTGTTAACCCATTTTCCTGGACTCTTTTGTTTCCCATCATTATTTGTTAGTTGAGGAATTGTTTGGCATGTGTCTTGTCTTTGGCATGTGTCTTGTCCCCAAGAGTGGCATGCTCTAATACATAGTTTGACCGGGCAGTGCACATCAGACAGCAAGTTATTGAAATCATCCACCCGTAAATTAATCAAATCTGTGTACACAAAACGCAGTCAACAATACTCTTTTGTTTGCAAGTTGTTTTCCCGTGCTCTTTATCATCATTAAGCCTGCCGTTAACTATAACTAATTCAAACATCTTACTGAGGTCAATCAGTTTTTTACCACAGTTATTTACATGTACAACAGAGTCTGGTGATTTTCTTTCTGGGGAAAAATTAATTGGGGGGTGTCAGGATTTTTCATTCCGCTGTTTTAATAAAATGTCAAAATCAATTAAACCGCCAATACGGGCGTTTATGTCGCCAGTTAAAATAATTCGTTCAGAAATATTTAACTTATCTGCTATCGAAACAATAATAATATCATCAACTAGACTTTATGATTCTGGAGAATCATGGCTTTTCCCAATGAGATTCCATGATTTTTCATGACCCCACAGTGTCTGATGAATTGTTTTTAACTGTCTCACTGAAGTTCCTTCATTGATGTTATGAGAAAGGTGAAGATAGTAGTCTCAAATGACACAGTGTGATAAAAAATTGTTTAGGTAAAAACCATCATTAACGGTGGAGTGGGTTAATGTCAATATCATCGGCCAACAAGTCAATGACCGAAAAAAGGAGTTATGTTTGTTTGACACATAGCCACTGAGTGCGGTGTCAATTTAAAAATGGTCCATTTTATCTCAAATGTATCCAACATATTGATGTCTGGCAGCTTGTAGAGGGTTAACAAGTGCCAACAGGAATATTTATTCATGCAACTTGTAATGTCACACCAAGAACTGAGAATGGCCATTTTTTCTTTAAAATCTACAAGATGTTTTCAGAGAAATCCAGGGAGAACAAGAATTTTAAGCTTTTGATGGGTATCATTGTTTATCCAGCCCAAAACGGGTTAAGTGTTGTTTTTTGGAATACTCTTATTACTTCTAAAAATAATCCTCAGTGAATTCTATTTCCACTTATTTTGATCTCTCCTCCCAACTTCGGGTGGTGTGGGTACGCAAACACCGCCTATTTTATCAACGTTTTAATGTTTGAGAACCTGCATAGGGTTAACAAATGCTTACAGGGATATTTTGTACATGCAACTTGTAATGTCACACTAAGATCTGAGAATGGCTATTTGTTTCTGAAAATCTAGGGGATGTTTTTAAAGAAATCCTCAGATAACACGAATGTTTAACCTTTTGAGGGGTATCTCTCCATAGCCAGCTCTAAAGGGTTAATGCTTGGTTTTGTGAATATCTTCATTACTTACAAAAATGATCGACGGTGAATTCCACTTCCAATGAAGGAGGTTATGTTTATCTCGTAGGTACACATTTGGTGTTATGACAGCACAAGAACAGCCCATTTTCTCCAAATGTCTATGCTTGGCAGACTCTGGAGGGTTAACAAATGCTTACCGAAACATTTTGTTCGTGCAACTTGTAATGTCACTCGAAGACCTGCGAATGGTCAATTGCTCTTGGAATTTTTTTTTGAGAAATCCACAGAAAACTGGAATTTTAAGCTTTCAAGGGGTATATCTCCTTAACCAGTCAAAAATGGGTTAAGACCTCGATTTTTGAATACATTTACTACTTACAAAAATGTTTCCCTGTCAGTTTTGAGTCCGATAAAAGAAGTTACGTTTCTCTGTTGTATTCCCATTTGTTGTTGTTGTTGTTGTTCAAAAACAGACTATTTTTTTCAAAATTTGGACATTTAGCAGCCCATGGTGGGTTAACAAATGCTTACTGGAAAAATTTATCTAATCAACTGGTAATGTGACACCATGACCTATCAGTGGCCATTTTCTCTTGAAAACCTTTCCAGATGTTTGTAAAGAAATCCAGGGAAAACATAAATTTTTAAGCCTTTTATGGGTATCACTATTAACAACCACAAAATGGGTTAACGCTTGGTTTTCGGAATACCCTTATTACTTACAAAAATGGTCTTCGGTGAATTCCACTTCCAACAAAGGAGATTATGTTTATTTCTCAGGTACACGTTTGGTGATGTGCGTGCCTGAAAACAGCCCATTTCAACAAAATTACGATGCTTGGCATTTCCAAAGGGTTAATAAACGCTCACCGGAATATTTTGTCCATGCAACTTGTAATATCACACAAAGACCTGCGAGTAGTCAATTTTTCTTGAAAACCTACAGGACGTTTTTAGAGAAATCCAAAGAAAATGGGAATTTTAAGATTTTAAGGTGTCTATCTCTTTAGCCTGTCCAAAATGGGTTAAGACTTCGACTTTTGAATACCCTTACTACTTACAAAAATGTTTGCGTATAGATTGTGCGCTCGATAAAAGAAGGCACGTTTTTTTGTGGCGTATCCATTGGGTGCTGTTGGCGCCCCAAAACAGCCCATTTTATCACAATTTTGACTTTTAGCAGCCCGTGGAGGGTTAACAAATGCTCACCGCGTTATTTTGTCCGTGCAGCTTCTATTGTCACACCAAGGCCTGGGAGTGACAATTTTTTTTTGAAAATCTACAAGACTCGTTTAGAGAAGTCCACGGGGGGGGGGGGGGGGGGGGGGAGGGGGGGGCGCGGTGGCTCAGTTGGTAGAGATGCAGGCTGCAAGCCGATAGGTCCTCGGTTCGAATCCCACCTGCTCCAACCGCGTTGTGTCATTGGGCAAGACACTTCACCCCGATTGCCTACATGGCGGCACGATGACGCTGTGTACTGAGGCGTACTGCACGTCGATGGTGCGCATGTCTTCAACCAATCTAACCCTCCCTGTGCTGCGGTGCAGATATCGGAGTTACGATGTTGGAGAGCTGACAGCTGCTCGTCGTTGCTCGGTGGTTCTCTCCGGGTACTCCGGCTTCCTCCACCCGTAAAACTGTCACGGTCACGATTAGCCATTGTGCATAAGTATGTGACCTTAAACACCAATAAATAAATAAATAAATAAATAAATAAATAAATAAATAAATAAATCCACGGAAAACACGAATGTTTTAGTTTTATGGGGGTATTGCTGTTTAACCAGCCCAAAACGGGTTAACGCTTGGTTTTTTGAACACCCTTATTACTGACAAAAATGATCCTCGGTGAATTCCACTCCCAATAAAGGAAGTTATGTTTATATCTCGTGTATTGTTTGGGTGCAGTGGGGGCCTGAAACCGGCCTATTTCATCAAAATTTCGATGTTTGGCAGCCTGTGGAGGGTTACCATATGCATCGTCTGATATGTCGTGTGTACCAAAGGGCGTGTCACAGACAGGTCTAGCAATGGCGAATGTATAAACAAATCTACAAGACGTGTTTCGAGAAAGTGCCGATAAACCCCAATTTTGGCAGTTTTTTGCCAATTCTGACGAAATAAGGGTTAAATCGAAAATTCCAGTTCGGTACATTTTTAGATTTTGTGCCCCTCTATGCGTGTGCAAAATTTCATGAAAATTGGTCCGAAAATGGCTTCGGAGTCGTGCGGACAAAATGTGTGGACCCCCCCCCCCCCCCCCCAAAAAAAAAAAAAAAAAAAAAAATAATAATAATAATAATCCGTAGAAAAACAATAGTCTTTTCCAGAGGGAAAAGCCTAAAAAGATTTGAGGATGCATATTTCGTATTTTCCGGTGGAAAATATACATTACCAAAAACAATTGGTTTTTCAAAATCTACCCTAAATCATATGTATGTTATGGAATGTCGTGTGTGTTATTTCGAGGTTGTTTTTAATTTACAAGCTGTGGCCAGAAAGTTTATGATATTCACACCACGGCGTGCAGTGTTTTATTTTTGAATTACGCACCCAGAAAATGAAAACACAGTCTGGCGCAATCAGCAACCAGAAAATGATAATACAAGCTGGCGTAATATGTTGTTAAGTATTTGTCAAAACAACTTCTAATGGGAACTTTTACATGGTATTTTTACGTGTAGTTGCCGCCGATTGTATAGTGATAGTGGAAACGAATAAGGGTAGCCTTATGGAATTATGTATTGGATTTCAATGTTTGATATACGCTTTTGACCAGCGCACGGTGTTGTGTCTTTTGGCAAGACATCCCTTCATCCCTATTTCCTGCGTGGGAGTACGGTGGCTCTGTGTATTTATTTATTTATTGGTGTTTGAGGTCACATATTTCTGCATAATGGCTAATCATGACCATGACAGTTTTACGGGGGGAGAAAGCCGGAATACCCGGAGAGTACCACCGAGCAACGACGAGCAACTGTTAGCTCCCCAACATAATAACTCCACACAAGCAGGGTTAGCATTGCTTGAAGATAGGTGCACCATCGCCGTACAGACAGTACGCCTTAGTACACAACGCCATCGTGCCCCCACGTGGGCAATGGGTTGAGGAGGGGGGGGGGGGGGGGGTAACGTGTCTTGCGCACGGACACAACTCGGTTGCCGCAGGTGGGATTCGAACCGAGGACCTCTCGGCTTGCAGCCTGCACCTCTGCCTACTGCGCCACCGCGCCCCTTGGCGCTGTGTACTCTGGTGTCAGACAGGACGATGTTACACTTGCCTTCAACCGATACTAACCCTGCTCCTGCCGAGTTACTGAGTTGGAGAGCTCGACAGATGCTCGAAGTTGCTCGGTGGTTCTCCTCGGCTTCCTCCTCCTGCAAATCTGGCTGGTTGAAAGTTAAACAAAAATATTTGAACAAACGAACAATCAGTCAAGGCATATTCTCGAAGAGTAGTATAAAAATATAAAGGCTGGCTTTTTACAATTTTTGCCCAATCATTT
This sequence comes from Pictodentalium vernedei, assembly GCA_031216915.1. NCBI lineage: Eukaryota > Metazoa > Mollusca > Scaphopoda > Dentaliida > Dentaliidae > Pictodentalium > Pictodentalium vernedei. The sequence continues at coordinate 442,527,288 of CM062291.1, read as the reverse complement.
TGCGCGTTTGACTTTTATTCTCTATTGAAAGCCATCCAAGAATAAGAAAACGGCGTTTTCACCATCTTTTGACGTTGTGTAACTTGTTTTTGTTTCCGTTATATCAACATTGTGTGCATTGTGAGACGTAATACAGACACTGTCCTTTTCATTGATATAAAAGTCGAGGAGGTGAGATTTCCTAGTTTTGTTTTCTGGGTAGTATAAAGATTTGAATATTGCACATTCGCTAAACAAAGCGCCAAAGTGGACAATACGTATTGTTGGTATGTGTGATATTAATAGATATTCTTAATGACAGATTATCTGTGAAGTCGTTGTTTCTATACTGTCCAAAACAAGTTAAGTCCCCCCCCCCACCCCCCCACACACCCTGTAATACCTGTGGGTATACGAATAGCTCATATTGTGACATTCTGCATTCCTGTATCGGATCGGGCATACATCCTTAAAACAGGTGAATATTTGCTGGCTATTGACCACTTCACTGCCGTGTGCTTATAGAGAAATGCGACATCACAGTGAGAGAAATTCAGACGGTCATGGACAGCATGCCACGCCGATTAACCCTTTACCCAACGTAACTGCCAAAAGCGTCCAGCGCTATTCTCAAAAATTGCCAATTAATTTTCATTATTTTTAATTTTTGTCTCAAAAACAAAGGTTATGACCCCTCATTGGAACGAGCTCGTCGAGCTCGTTCCAACGAGGGGTTATAACCAATGTTTTTGAGACAAAAAATGAAAAAAAAATAGTTATTTAAGAATGTTGTTTGCAAGTGTCGTCTGCTTTTCATGTTAGGTAAAGGGTTAAGGTGTGTTAGATATGCTCGAGGCTGTTCCATCAGGTACTGAACAACGTGACGTTTTTTAACGTTGTGGTGACGTCGGCGATGCCTAATATTCATTCAATAAAAAAGAAAGCTCTAGAAACCCTTGCTTCCTCAATAAGGTATATTCCCCCTACTGCAAATAGCAGGCTTTCTCGGGAGAATTTAGATTTACTGTAGACCCACCGGTATTATAGGGAGGTGGCGGGGGGGGGGGGGGGATCTTAACTTTTTTTGGACAGTACAATTAGTTTGCCATAGAAAAGTTTCTTTGTCTAACTTTTAATAAATGAAAACAACAGACAACTCACGGAGTTCACAGAGCTGTCTGTTATTTTCGCTTATTAAAAGTAACGAAAGGAAACTTGGCTTTATTTTCTACTGACGTCATGTTTTTCTCAACAATCACTTGCTCATTACTTGAACTTTCCTCGCTCGTCTAATAATTTTAAGGGAGATAACTTGATCGAAAGTCAATTTTCATGACGATATAAGTCAGGCGTGCACTGATTCAGCAATGGTGTGATGTATGCAAACCCCACCATCAAATATTTCCCCCGAAGCTCATCATATAAAACATCTTACGTTTTGAATAAAGATAATATGTGATCAGTGGTCTATCGGAATTGGAATTTTCTATTTTTTAGGGGGCGGGGGTGGCGCGAACGCTAAACTCACATTCTTCCACCACTATTCCTAGAAATTGTTTTCATGGAAATCTCCATTCAAATGTTGTTTTTTTTATTTTTGCCCCCAAATATGATGGATAATAAGATATGTTTTTCAAGTCAAAAATGAAAATTTTGGGTAATTCACGAAATTTATATCTAATTCGTCTGCAGTTCGAGGTTCTGTGGGCTTTTTTTTATTTTAATTTGTGTTGCTTTTCTAATTTGTCAAAATCTGGGTTGGAAAAGAAATTTTGTTTTCAAATAACTAATTCAATACCCATAATGTTAGAGTGTTTGTTGTTGTTGTTGTCTTTGTTTTTTTGTTTTTTTTGTTTTGTTTATTTTTCGGGGTTTTTTTGGTGGGGGGGGGGGGGGTGGATTTACGACAACCAGTATATGCATAATTCTTCAGTTGCCGAATGAGGTTTTGTAGATTAGACGAAAATGAAAGTGTAACACCATTTAACCCTTTACCAAACGTAACTGCCAAAACCGGCCCGCGCTATTCACAAAAATCGCCAATTAATTTTCATTATTTTTTCATTTTTTGTCTCAAAAACATAGGTTATTACCCCTCGTTGTAACGAGCTCGTGGAGCTCGTTCCAACGAGGGGTCATAACCTATGTGTTTGAGACAAAAAATGAAAAAAATTAGTTATTCAAGAATTTTTTTTGCAAGTGTCGTCTGCTTTTCATGTTAGGTAAAGGGTTAACCCTTTATTCAACGAATCGACAAAAACCGGCCAGCGCTATTCACAAAAATCGCCAATTAATTTTCATTATTTTTTTCATTTTCTGGTCTCACAAACATAGGTTATGACCCCTCTTTGAAACGAGCTCGTTCCAAATGAGGGGTCATAACCTATGTTTTTGAGAGTAAAAATGAAAAAAACTTAGATATTCAAGAATTTGTTATTTAGTTATTCGTTAGTTAATAGTTATTCAAGTGCTCTCTTAGTTTTTACTATGTTTATGACTCCAGTGGCATATGTTACCGTCTGACGTCACGAAGTGAAATATTTGAAACGATAGTAACAATGGGAGGGGATTTAAAGTTCGCCCTGCCGATAAAATCGGTTTTTTTTCGAGGCCAGAGATCATTCCATGAATGTATATCCACAACCATCTTATATAAGGGTCATGATTAATCCATCTCATTTCAAATCAAAGTTGAACTCAGATGGAGTAACCTCGACCTTTATCTAAGTTATTGACGTCGTGGAGTTGACAAGGGGTTTATTTACTAAATTTGTTATCGTTAAAGTTGCATTGTTCATTCAAGTTGCCTTGTTCATTTCACAATGTGGGTTTTGGTCTGTGGGTAGGGTCTTATTGGAACAAATACGTTCGTGACTCGGTTGAGCATAAGTTCCGATCCGCAAACCGCAGACCATGTTTCCGTTAATTCGTCAAATAACCTATAATGTTGACAGATTATATACACATTGGTGCTCCTGCGGCTGCGGCTGCGGCTGTTCAAGTGGCAGGGGCAATAACGATATTTATCAGTGAGGGTATGGTGAGGAACTGTGGTAAAGCTGTACCAGTGACTTGGGCAATGATGGAGTTCATCAATGGAGTGGTGGGATTGTGGGAGCACTTCACCAGTGCCTGGGGCAATAGTGATTCACTCCTCTGAAATATTTCAGTTGGTCGTAAAAGCGAACCAGTGGTTCGCTTTTCCGATCGACTTATATATTGCAGGCAATGAGTCTAAAAACTACCATAAAGATTCATTTTCTTTGTATGAACGCTAGAAATTTTGCTCAATGGAGACTTTAATTGATCGAATGTTTGATGATATTAGAAATAAAAACTCACCATGGCCGTAGTTTTATGATTGCTCAACGTAGTTACACTAATTGTGTTAATATCTTGGCACTTTTAAGGCAAATTAAATACTTATTGATTAAAATATCTATAACTGGTGTGCGAAAGAATATAAAATATATGTATTTATCATATGACTCGTCCGTTTTGTTCACTTTAAAACATTTGATATTTTGTTTTCATATTAATCAGTGATAAATAAAGCCTTCCGTCAATTTCATTGGTCAATTTCAAAACTAGACAATTTGATTGGCTGATCAAAATACAACTGGGCCACATTTTCATAATTTGCATAATTAGAGTTGGGAACTTTCATTGGTCAATTTCAAAACTGGCTAAACAAAATACAACTGGGTCACATTTGCATAATTTCAGTAGGGGGAATTTACGTTATCTGTCCTATTTAGGGTGGGTTATATTGTATTAATCTTTTACATACAAGAAAAACGCCATTCATTTTTTTTATATTTTCACTTTTTGCTTCCAAAACATAGGTTATGACCCCTCATTGGAACGAGCTCGACGAACTCGTTCCAATGAGGGATCATAACCTATGTTTTGGAAGCCAAAAATGAAAATGTTTAGTTATACGAGGATGTTATTTCCAAGTGCCGTCTGCAATTCAAGTTTGGTGATGGGTTAAAAAGTCATACCAAGTGGCTAATTTGTGCGTGTGTGTGTCATGTGATAAATAAAATATGAAATGAGTGTTTTTCTCATATAACATTTATGAAACTCGTCCGAATTTTCCGTCTGGGCTTGCCAGAGGCTCGCCCAAACGGAAAATTCTCAGACTCGTTTCAAAAATATTATATGAGAAAAACACTCATTCCATATCCTCTATATCTTTTTGAGTAAAAGGACACCACATTACATCAATGGTAGCGCACAAATTTCAACGAAAAGTGGGTAAACAAACAACCCATAACAGCGTCGACTTCCGAACAGAATTAGACTGGTGACCCGAGAGCTTGGCTCCAACTGTTACCATCCTGCACATACATGAATGAAATTCTGGAAACGACCGTACCGACAATTTCCGAAGTATACCCGAAAATATCATTGATGTGTGTTTGCAGTCTGGTTACAGTGACAGAATGAGGTCGGAATATGTTAAAATATTGGGGGAGACTCCACAACAAATATAATTACAGTGATTATACGCACTCCCATTGAATCCAGTTAAATCCAATAAAAACCTAATAACGTTTCGAGACAGTTTGTAGGTCAACTTCTGTAATTCTATTTGTTGTCGCGTCGTTCCTTTAATTTTGACATATTCCCATCGAACGGAGCATACTCCTCGAACACATCCCTACACTGTCAAAGGACCTTCAGTCACATTGATACCACGTGACACCATAGAACTTAAGACGGCGGAATCCATCATACGAAATGGAAGACGGAAACATGTACCATCCTAACAATGCACAGCGCCTGAGTATTAACACCGCGTTTCACGGACTACAATAGCAACACATGAGATGTCATTAGCCCCCGCCTGTAAAACAGTCTGAAACGATATGACCCTGGTGTTGAAAGTGTCGTTAAATCCCAATAAACAAACAAACGAACAGTACATGTAAATCCTTTGTGATTCATCTTGCACATAGGAGCATACAGTTTTCATATTTCTCCAAAAGAAACGACGCCCAGGCATTTTGATGCCATCGTGTTGCAAGTTTGACAGAATGTCCTGGATTGTTGTAACAAAGATAGACTTAAGAAATGATATTGTATGTATGGTTATCGACATATATTTCAATCTCACATTGGAGTTAAGTTTTGAAATTTACTTAAATTCAAGAAGGGAGCGTAGTTTTAGAATTCTTGTTGCAAGGTTTTGAGATCTCTAATGAGTCACGAGCTCAAAAAACATGTCTGTACCGAGTTCACCGGTGCACAAATCAATTTTAGTGAGCGAGGTTCAGAAATTGTAAATCAAAACGTGACGATATTAATATTCTTTTTATCACACAATGCCTTATTTATCCTTTTACCTAAAGTAAGAACTAAACTGGACAGCTGTGATAAATGTTATGGCCTTACGAAGCTTCGAAATGAAACAATGATTCGATTTGAATGGATTTGCGTCGTATTCATTCGGAAATTTTCAAATGTTTGAGATGTTCTCCGGATCCTTCCAAGTGTCTCTTCTTGAACTCTTCTTTTATCATCACGTCTCCTGCTCGGGAGACCTGAAGACAGAAGAAAAGTTCAAGGAGATTCTTCTTCCGAAATTAATTACTATTTTGATTTCGTTCAGGAATATTCCACTTTCTTGATTGACTTTTTCTCAAACACACAAATCACCGTTGAGAATAATACGTTAGGGGGACACTGGCAACATTTCCAGTTGTAAGAAGGTGAAATATCTATAATTTGAAATGCGGCAAGATTCGATTTGGGATTCAATTCGACTCAATTAAATTCTCTTTCTTCACTTTCTTTATTGCATTAAATATTGACATGTTTTTGGCATACAGAAGCAAACTATTCAATGGAAACTGTGTACAGACATTAACGTTAAGCACGACTTTAACCTCAGGAAGGGTGTAGGGGGCGAACTGAGCGCTGCTTTCATCACAATTAAAATGAAATATACCAGAGGGTTAAATAAATATTTAATAGAGCCGTAACCTAGATATTTCCTTACGAGAAATGATTGATGTGTCCCAAATATTTTCTCAGACCGGATAAAATTAAATTCAAGCAGTTACATATTCATAGAACTTCCATTAATTGACATTCCTGTGTTTAAAAACTGGAACCATAGACCATTATAATAGTTATCTGTGCCATGTTCATCGAGGCAAACAATTAGCAGGTAAATCTCACAATAAATACATGCGCAATGTGGACAATTCCGAATCACCACTGACAATAATTCCAATAAATTCAAATTGTCAATTCTCGAATATCGGTCTGGGATCTGGTTGTAAACGTGAACTGACATATCTCTGAGTTAATTTAAACCTTTTTGGGGATTGCCGCAAGCTCAGTTGGATAGGTGGCAGAGCATTTATGACTAGCCGACTGGGTATCGATGCTTCTCGTCTGGGCCATCTTCCTGAAAAACTTTACAGTTTCAAGTTCCGTGGCTCGAACGAAGCACTGCACCTGGTGGAATTCCTGCTTGACATGGGTGATATAAAATTAAATTCAAGCAGTTGCATTTTCACAGATCTTCCATTAATTGAGATTTCTGTGTTTAACCCTTTACCCAAACACAATGGAAAAAACCGGTCAGTGCGATTCTCAAAAATCGCCAATTAATTTTCATTACTTTTTCATTTTTTGTCTCAAAAACATAGGTTATGACCCCTCGTTGGAACGCGCTCGTCGAGCGCGTTCCAATGAAGGGTCATAATCTATGATTTTGAGACAAAAAATGAAAAACATAGTTATTCAAGAATTTTGTTGCAAGTGTCGTCTGCTTTTCATGTTAGGTAAACGGTTAAAACTAGGCGCATAGACCATTATGTAAATGAAACTGTAACACCATTTAAGACTCGTCAATTTTTTCTTCAAACGAACTTTCGACTTGCCTTTATCAATTTATACAGTTATGAGTAGACCAAGAAGCATTACTTCTTTAAAAAATATACACGAAAAGTACGACGCCAATGTAACGTACACAGCCGCGCAAAATATGAGACAAATTGGCTGATTGTACGCAAGAGAGTCATAATCTTGCCACGTAGACATAAGTCATGACCCCTGTACATTCCTCGATTGAAGAAGTCAAATAAAGATCAGTTTCTGATCCGTTATTCTCCGCTTTGACATGTTGTAGAGAACCCCTGCAATACATGCACTTGATGTCATGCAGAGTGTGGCCCAGTAAATTGAAATAAACTGCAACAGGGAGTCCAGCGTCATTGACGCGTATGGTCTGTGCCCCTCCCAAATAAATAACACATAACACAGCAGCTTGCCGACAAGCGTTGGCGACATTGAGTGACGCTCTCAAATTTATTTTGACATAATGGAAATACTGTGCCACAGGCACAATTTGCAAAGCACACCAAAATGATCCAAATCATACACGCTAAAAACTAAAGTGTTAAAAACTACACTTGAAGTGCTGTATTTAACACTTACTAAGTGCTGAACTAGCACTTTGTTCAAGTGTAGATATCCCAGAACTTGACAGGTGTAGACAATAATACCACTTGACAAGTGTAATGTCGTGACACTTAAAAGGAAACAACGCAGATGACGCGGATCAGGCTCGAACTCTCGAGCCTGATCCGCGCCATCTGCGTTGTGTCATTTTAATTATATACCCACCAAGCGCAAATCAAATTATGGACGATTCTGGAAGAACCACGAATGCTAGACACATGGGAAGTTCCATCCATTCAAATTTCAGATGTCTGACGAATGTAATGTCTAAGTGCTTAAAGCATTGCACTTTGAGTGTTAAAATCAAACCCTAAGAGTTAAAATGGGTTTAACACCTTGAAAGTGTCAGTTTTAACACTTTAGTTTTTATTGTGTACAACAGGAAATGTAGTGTTACGTGGCCGCCCAGGAAAAGAACATAGATACCCCTGTATTTTTAATTCTATTTTATATATCTTTGATGTCAGAGGCCCATGGAAACCTGTTATCCGAAGCTGTACATGCATGATGCACTGCCATCGTAACTATGAAGTGTTGGAAGTTCACTTGTTTTTTTGTTTTTTTTACAAGAGGCGCGACACTAAGCCAGTGAGTATTAAGGCTAGCAATATACTAATAAAACAAGAGATGTCAGCGTCGTGAAAGAATCGCTTGAACTGACGAAAAAACCCCTGCGACAAAACCTTGTCAAGCACGTGACACCACCACCCCTTCCCATTGGTACAAATCAGCAACCCATTTATTTGAATATTCAAAGACAACATTTTCCCACTAAACTGCCATAACGCGGGAAAATATTATTCTACCGGTGTCCACTTAACCCTTTGAAAACGTAAGACCGATTTTTCGGGCTAAGGCATAATGTCGTCCCATTTTTGTCTTATAATGAGAGGTCTATACCCGGGGCATTGACGGCTGCAGACTGCAGTTATTATTTTATCCTCTCTGTATATTGATATTGGACTGACCCATTTCACTATAAGCGTACACAAAGGCGATACCATTCCAAGAAAGGAGGGTTCAAAGAGTTAAGCTAGACGCACATTGATGCGATTGCGGCGATGCATCTTGGCTCTGGTGCGATGTTTCTACCGCATCCGATGCGGTTGCGATACGAATCTCAATCGTCGCTAGGAATCGAATCTGAGAGAAAATGTTTGTATTTTCCCTTCGGCATAATTCATCGTTCCGAATCCTACCGCAGGGGAAAGTCCTTCTCTTTTACGTCATTCCGGGAATACCACAATGCCTCGTGCTATTTCAATAACACCCCGAGAGGTTGAAGATCTGTGTGGGTCAGTCAAGCCCCGGCGCTATTTGTATAATAGTCAGCATATAGACTATCACCGCAGCATTTCTCTTCGTCTTTGTACAGTTCTGGCATGAGTGAACTAAACACACCATTTTCTTTCTGTAAGAGGTTAATCTTAGGGACCCACATTCTTCTATTCTTTCTTTTTTATGACCTATCTGTAGCAGTATATACAAACGGCCAATATTAATAAAATCTGAACCTTCCTCCTCGCTATCCACTATAAAAAAGGCTAAAAAGCACTACTTTCGGACAGCTTTCGTATGGCCACAACGCAACCAAACCGGCTGCATGTGCGTGTGGCTTCGGACGGAAAATACATCCGGCGATCTGATCCGAAATTCGTTGTCGCAACCTCATCAATGTGCGCCTAGCTTTGTTAGTTTACACGATGTCTATCCTGTTTCTCAAAAAAAATAATTTGCGGGCATTTTATGCATGACATGTGATACACAATATCTCCCGAAACGCAGGAGAATGACCTCTTAGAGGTGAATGATTTATTTATTTATTAGGGTTTAACGACACTTTAACAGCCAGGGTCATATTATATCGGTGACAGTTTTGCGGGTGGAGGAAGCTACAGTACCCGGAGAGAATCACCACCGGGCAACGACGAGCAGCTGTCAGCTCTCCAACATCGTAACTCTGAACTCTGCACCGCGGCACAGGCAGGGTTAAAGTGTCGTCTGCTTTTCATGTTAGGTAAACGGTTAAAACTAGGAGCATAGACCATTATATAAACGAAACTGTAACACCATTTAAGACTCGTCAATTTTTTTCTTTAAACGAACTTTCGACTTGCGCCTTTATCAATTTATACAGTTATGAGCAGAACAAGAAGCATTACTTTAATAAATATACACGAAAAGTACGACGCCAATGTAACGTACACAGCCGCGCTAAATATGAGACAAATTGGCTGATTGTACGCAAGAGAGTCCTAATCTTGCCACGTAGACACAAGTCATGACCCCTGTACATTCCTCGATTGAAGAAGTCAAATAAAGATCAGTTTTTGATCCGTTATTCTCCGCTTTGACATGTTGTAGAGAACCCCTGCAATACATGCACTTGATGTCATTCACAGTGTGGCCCAGTAAATTGAAATAAACAGCAACAGGGAGTCCAACGTCATTGACGCGTATTGTCTGTGCCCCTCCCAAATAAATAACACATAACACAGCAGCTTGCCGACAAGCGTTGGCGACATTGAGTGACGCTCTCAAATTTATTTTGACATAATGGAAATACTGTGCCACAGGCACAATGTACAAAGCACACCAAAATGATCCAAATCATACAACAGGAAATGTAGCGTTACGTGGCCGCCCAGGAAAAACCATAGATACCCCTGTATTTTTAATTCTATTTTATATATCTTTGGTATCAGAGGCCTATGGAAACCTGTTATCCGAAGCTGTACATACATGATGCACTGCCATCGTAACTATGAAGTGTCGGAAGTTCACTTGTTTTTTTGTTTTTTTTACAAGAGGCGCGACACTAAGCCAGTGAGTATTAAGGCTAGCAATATACTAATAAAACAAGAGATGTCAGCGTCGTGAAAGAATCGCTTGAACTGACGAAAAAACCCCTGCGACAAAACCTTGTCAAGCACGTGACACCACCACCCCTTCCCATTGGTACAAATCAGCAACCCATTTATTTGAATATTCAAAGACAACATTTTCCCACTAAACTGCCATAACGCGGGAAAATATTATTCTACCGGTGTCCACTTAACCCTTTGAAAACGTAAGACCGATTTTTCGGGCTAAGGCATAATGTCGTCCCATTTTTGTCTTATAATGAGAGGTCTATACCCGGGGCATTGACGGCTGCAGACTGCAGTTATTATTTTATCCTCTCTGTATATTGATATTGGACTGACCCATTTCACTATAAGCGTACACAAAGGCGATACCATTCCAAGAAAGGAGGGTTCAAAGAGTTAAGCTAGACGCACATTGATGCGATTGCGGCGATGCATCTTGGCTCTGGTGCGATGTTTCTACCGCATCCGATGCGGTTGCGATACGAATCTCAATCGTCGCTAGGAATCGAATCTGAGAGAAAATGTTTGTATTTTCCCTTCGGCATAATTCATCGTTCCGAATCCTACCGCAGGGGAAAGTCCTTCTCTTTTACGTCATTCCGGGAATACCACAATGCCTCGTGCTATTTCAATAACACCCCGAGAGGTTGAAGATCTGTGTGGGTCAGTCAAGCCCCGGCGCTATTTGTATAATAGTCAGCATATAGACTATCACCGCAGCATTTCTCTTCGTCTTTGTACAGTTCTGGCATGAGTGAACTAAACACACCATTTTCTTTCTGTAAGAGGTTAATCTTAGGGACCCACATTCTTCTATTCTTTCTTTTTTATGACCTATCTGTAGCAGTATATACAAACGGCCAATATTAATAAAATCTGAACCTTCCTCCTCGCTATCCACTATAAAAAAGGCTAAAAAGCACTACTTTCGGACAGCTTTCGTATGGCCACAACGCAACCAAACCGGCTGCATGTGCGTGTGGCTTCGGACGGAAAATACATCCGGCGATCTGATCCGAAATTCGTTGTCGCAACCTCATCAATGTGCGCCTAGCTTTGTTAGTTTACACGATGTCTATCCTGTTTCTCAAAAAAAATAATTTGCGGGCATTTTATGCATGACATGTGATACACAATATCTCCCGAAACGCAGGAGAATGACCTCTTAGAGGTGAATGATTTATTTATTTATTAGGGTTTAACGACACTTTAACAGCCAGGGTCATATTATATCGGTGACAGTTTTGCGGGTGGAGGAAGCTACAGTACCCGGAGAGAATCACCACCGGGCAACGACGAGCAGCTGTCAGCTCTCCAACATCGTAACTCTGAACTCTGCACCGCGGCACAGGCAGGGTTAAATTGGTTGAAGACATGCGCACCATCGACGTGCAGTACGTCTTAGTACACAGCGTCATCGTGCTCCCATGTAGGCAATCGGGGTTGAGTGCCTTGCCCGAGGACACAACGCGGGAGTGCGAATCAGGGATGAATGATTGACCATTTTGGGTGATAGGGGTGTCATTGTTTATGAGGCGACAAATTCCACATCTACTCCTTCCACACTCATGAGTTCCTGGTGCATCATGAGAATAAGATAATCGGCTGGATGCAAGTCTGTTTTTGGAGTTAGACGACTAAAGAAAAAAATGATGAGTCTTAACCCTTTACATAACATGAAAAGCAGACGACACTTGCAAAACAAATTCTTGAATAACTAAGTTTTTTCGTTTTTAGTCTCAAAAACATAGGTTATGACCCCCTCATTGGAACGAGCTCGACGAGCTCGTTCCAAAGAGGGGTCATAACCTATGTTTTTGAGACAAAAAATGAAAAAAATAATGAAAATTAATTGGCGATTTTTGTGAATAGCGCTGGCCGGTTTTTGCCGATTCGTTGGATGAAGGGTTAAATGGTGTTACAGTTTCATTTTCTTCTAATCTACAAAGTCTCATTCGACAACTGAAGAATTATGCATATATTGGTTGTCGTAAATCCCCCCCCCCCCCAACCCCCCCCCCAAAAACCCCCAAAACAAGCAAACAAACAAAACAAAACAAAAACAAAAACAAAAAAAAGCAACAACAACAACAAACAATCTAACATTATGGGTATTGAATTAGTTATTTGAAAACAAAATTTCTTTTCCAACCCAGATTTTGACAAATTAGAAAAGCAACACAAACTAAAATAAAAAAAGCCCACAGAACCTCGAACTGCAGACGAATTAGATATAAATTGCGTGAAGTACCTAAAATTTTCATTTTTGACTTGAAAAACATATCTTATTATCCATCATATTTGGGGGCAAAAATAAAAAAAAAAACAACAACATTTGAATGGAGATTTCCATGAAAACGATTTCTAGGAATAGTGGTGGAAGAATGTGAGTTTAGCGTTCGCGCCACCCCCGCCCCCTAAAAAATAGAAAATTCCAATTCCGATAGACCACTGATCACATATTATCTTTATTCAAAACGTAAGATGTTTTATATGATGAGCTTCGGGGGAAATATTTGATGGTGAGGTTTGCATACATCACACCATTGCTGAATCAGTGCACGCCTAACTAATATCGTCATGAGAATTGACTTTCGATAACGTTATCTCCCTTAAATTATTAGACAAGGAGGAAAGCCCAACTAAGAAGCAAGTAATTGTTGAGAAAAACATGACATCAGTAGAAAATAAAGCCAAGTTTCCGTTTGTTACTTTTAATAAACGAAACTAACAGACAGCTCTGTGAACTCTGTGGGTTGTCTGTTGTTTTCATTTATTAAAAGTTAGAAAAAGAAACTTTTCTATGGCAAACTAATTATACTGTCCAAAAAAGCCCCCCCCCCCCCCCCTCCCCGCCACCTCCCTATAATACCGGTGGGTATACAGTAAATGGGTAAATTCTCCTGAGAAAGCCTGCTATTTGCAGTAAGGGGAATATGCCTTATTATTATCAATTTACCGGGCGTTACCTACACATTAATATTAATTTACATAGACGATAAGGGAACATACCCGCCCGTGGGTACGAAAAACCGGGGCGGATAATGGCCATTATCGCCCAGCGTCTTACATGACGTCATTTACTCAACATCCGGTTGATTTGTTTTGATTGCAGACGACGTAAAAATAGATTTCTATCGAGTAAATTAAAAGCAAAATAAAATGTCTCAATCATCAGAAATGGATGAGAGCGTTTTAGAGCAAATGGAAGCGGATGCTAGGCCGATTAACACCAAGAGGTCGACAGCTTATGGCATTCGAAAATTTACGAAGTGGCTCGAAATACATTACCACATCGCTGATATGGACAAGAAGTGAACTTTATGGTGACACACAAAATGACTTCCGAGAAACAAAACAAAATGAATGTCAAATCAAATGTTATTTATAATGTTAATTAAAAAAAATTATTCCAATGTTATCTCCAGTTTGAATATGCCTGTCTATTTGATATATGCCCGTCTGTCAATCACTGTATTAGTGATTGGCAATTTGGAATACATATTTGGGTCGTCTTTCATACAGTACTTGATAATAATAATAATAACGTGATTTTCTCGGCCGTATCGCTCCATTATCGGACCTCCATTAGTGATTAGCAGCCCTACAGTCATTAGCGGCCCTCGGCTATCGCCTCGGGCCTCTAAGGGACTGCCGGGCTGCTAATCACTAATGGCGGTCCGATAATGGAGCGTAACGCCCCCGAAAATCACGTTATTGTATAATTAGTGAAGCAAAGGTTTCTAGAGCTTTCTTTTTTATTGAATGAATATTAGGCACCACCGACGTCATCACAACGTTAAAAAACGTCACGTTGTTCAGTACCTGATGCAAATCTAATACATCTTAACCATTTATCTAACATGAAAAGCAGACGACACTTGCAAACAAAATTTTAAATAACTATTTCTTTTCATTTTTTGTTTCAAAAACATAGGTTATGACCCCTCGTTGGAACGAGCTCGTTCCAACGAGGGGTCATAACCTATGTTTTTTGAGACAAAAATGAAGAAATAATGAAAATTAATTCGCGATTTTTGAGAATAGCGCTGACCGGTTTTTGCCGTTACGTTGGGTAAAGGGTTCATCGGAGTGGCATGCTGTCCATAACCTTCCGAATTTCTCTCACTGTGATGTTGTCTCATTTCTCTATAAGCACACGGCAGTGAAGTGGTCAATAGCCAGCAACTATTCACCTGTTTTAAGGATGTATGACCGATCCGATAGAGGAATGCAGAATGTCACAATATGAGCTATTCGAATACCCACAGGTATTATAGGGTGGTGGGGGGGGGGGGGGGGGAGGGGGTGGTGATTAACCTGTTTTGCACAGTATGGAAGCAACGACTTCACAGATAATCTGTCATTAAGAATATCTATCAGTATCACACATACCAACAATATGTAACGTCCACTTTGGCACTTTGTTCAGCGAATGTGCAATATTCAGTTCTTTATACTTCCCATAAAACAAAATTGGGAAATTTCACCTCCTCGACTTTTATATTAATGGAAAGCACAGTGTGTGTATTACGTATCACAATGCACACAATGTTGATGTTCAGAGATCATTACCATTATGTGGATGTACAAAATATGTATTCGAGTCGAGCTCCGGGTTCTAAGGGCAGATCACGACGATTCGTGATCTACCCTTAGAACTCGGAGCGAGACTCGGATACATATTTTGTACATCCACATAATGGTAATAATCATTTTGTCATACAATATACTGGGTATAAGTCAAGAATGTGGACGAATATATAACGAACTATTTATTCGTTCGGATGAACAAAAAGAAAAAAAAAATGGAACTCACGCGAAAGGAACGTGCTTGTATCCGACATCTGTATCAGGCGGATACACGACAGTTGTGGGGTTAATACACACAAAATACATGTTGATTATAAGATAAAATGGAAACAAAACAAGTTAAACGTCAAAAGATGGTGAAAACGCCGTTTTCTTTTTCTTGGATGGCTTTCAATAAAGAATAAAAGTCAAACGCGCAAAATGATTGGGCAAAAATTGTAAAAAGCCAGCCTCTGTATTTTTATACTACTCTTCGAGAATATGCCTTGATTGACTGTTCGTTTGTTCGTATATTTTTGTTTGTTTTACTTTCAACCAGCTGGGGTCACATCGTGTGGGGCAGATTTGCAGGAGGAGGAGGCCGACGAGAACCACCGAGCAACTTCTAGCATCTGTTGAGCTCTCCAACTCAGTAACTCGACAGGAACAGGGTTAGTATCGGTTGAAGGCAAGTGTAACATCGTCCTGTCTGACACAAGAATACAAAACGCCACGGGGCGCGGTGGCTCAGTCGGTAGAGATGCAGGCTGCAAGCCGAGTGGTTCTCGGTTCGAATCCCACCTGCGGCAACCGAGTTGTGTCCTTGGGCAAGACACTTCACCCCCATTGCCCACGTGGGGGCACTTTGGCGTTGTGTACTAAGGCGTACTGCACGGCGATGGCGCACCTATCTTCAAACAATGCTAACCCTCCTTGTGTGGAGTTAGTATGTTGGGGAGCTGACAGTTGCGCGTCGTTGCTCGGCGGTTCTCTCCGGATACTCCGGTTTTCTCCACCCGTAAAACTGTCATGGTCGTGATTAGCCATTGTGAAGAAATATGCTTTCTTAAACACCAATAAATAAATAAATAAATAAAAAAAAAAATAAATAAATAAATAAATAAATAAATACACAGCGCCCACCGTACTCCCACATAGGAAATAGGGATGAAGGAATGTCTTTCCCAAGGACACAATACCGTGCGCTGGACAAAGTCCTATATCAATCACTGAAATCTAATACAGAATTCCATTAGGCTACCCTTACTCGTCTGCGCTATGACTATACAATCGGTGGCAACTGCACGTGAAAATACCATGTAAAAGTTCCCATTAGAAGTTGTTATGAAAAATATTTAACAACATATCACGCCAGCTTGTATTATCATTTTCTGGTTGCTGATTCCGCCAGACTGTATTTTAATTTTCTGGGTGCGTAATTCAACAGACAAAAAACTACACGACATGGTGTGAATATCATAAACGTTTTGGCCACAGCTTGTAAATTAAAAACAACCGCCATTCCATCACATACGAAATCCGTTATTAAAAATTAAGTATTCAAACCCAAAAGCCAAACTCTAAACACAGTATCGGACTACCCGCGTAAGGCACATAGGACAAATGCCCCACATCGTCCTTCAAGTGAAGAGGACGGACTGCATGTGAGAACTGTAGATATATTGGTACTATATGTGATCAGAAAAACGGACAGAGAATGTCGACCCCATCGCGACTGAGTTGCGATGCGGTCGAAATAATGTTTCCGCTTTTCTCCCCAGAGCATCATAAAGTCTTACCAGGTGGTCGTCGGAAAAGAAATGTGAGAATATTTAACCCTTTGCAATCTGATGTCAGAATGTCAAAGTTTTCAGCAGCAATATTTTCAAATGCAGTTTGATATTTAACCAAATATATCTTGTTTGACAGAGCTCACTGAGCTCTGTCAAACAAGACGTAATTGGTTAAATTCATGTTTGAACAAGAGAAAACAGAGTGATTGGAGAAAATTCTGTTGCACTACCAGCGTGCTAGGTGTTAATCTGAGACTCAGTGGTTAGCGCATTGAACTTGAAACCGAAAGGTCCATGGACCGATCCGCGCCAGGAGTAACTACATGTACATTGTGTTAATAGGCAAGGCACTTAATCCCGACTCTCCGCGTGGGAGTATGGGAGTATGGTGGCGCTGTGTACTCGCACTCACTGCACGTCAATGGTGTTAACCCTATTTGTGCGGAGTTAGTTAGTTGGAAAGTCTGACAGTTGCTCGCCGCTGCTTTCTACGGGTATTCCGGCTTCCTTCAACCGCGATGTGACCGTAGCTGTTGAAACTGCCATTAATCATAATTAGGAAACAAACAAACAAACCTGTCGGAAAAGAAATGTGATAATATTAAATCTGAGATGTTATTTTCGTTTTTGTTTTTTTTTGGAGTTAGACTTAATTTCGTAATATTTTATTAATGAAATTTCTATCTTCGATGTAAACGTATGTCTCGACGCGAGTGCAATCTGGTCAACAGGGGGCGCGGTGGCGTCACGGTAACCGGTTCTCGTCAGATCACCGAAGTTAAGCAACGTCGAGCGCGGTTAGTATTTGGATGGATGACCATTTCAGGGACTGATTCGTGCTCCCGCGTTGTGTCCTTGGGCAAGACACTTAACTCCGATTGCCTACATGGGGGCACGATGACGCTGTGTACTAAGTCGTACTGCACGTCGATGGTGCGCATGTCTTCAACCAATCTAACCCTGCCTGTGCCGCGGTGCAGAGTTCAGGGTTACGATGTTGGAGAGCTGACAGCTGCTCGTCGTTGCTCGGTGGTTCTCTCCGGGTACTCCGACTTCCTCCACCCGTAAAACTGTTACCGACATGATATGACCCTGGCTGTTACTGTGTCGTTAAACTCTAATAATAATAATAATAAAACAGAAATACCATTTATGTGCTCACAGTTGCACATTCAGCCCAATAGGCACAATAGGGTTGGGTGATTCATTGTATTAATCTATGTTCGTTACCATCCTCACGATTTAGTTAATCTCCTTTACCCTGATAGTATTTCTACGTCAGACCACTGACGTCAAATGGAAGAGTTCATATTCATTATTTGGGGTTACACATGTTAATATTGTCCACCTACAACCTTGGGGCAGTACATGTACGTAGAAAATATTGATTTTGCACTACACAAAGACTCTGAGCTACAATTAACCTTATGAAATTATCATGAAATGAAAACTCTCATACTCCAGTCAAATTCTAAAAGGCTTCCCAGGCCGTTATTGATTATTTGTTTAGCCACTTTTCGTGGGGTTTGGGCGCGGACTAAAGTTTTCTGGAAGTTTGTGATCTGTATGCTCATATCCCCACAGTATTGATGAATTACAGTTTGATTCAATGGGAAAGGTTAATCAAATCAAATAACAGTTGATCAGATGTTAAAAAAAAACGATTTTATTTTCAAAAATACTAAATTCCAGAATTGACAATAGAGTTGTCTGTTTTTATCCATATTAAACAACAAGGGCAAAGAGATACCAAATTAGACCAATATATTTTTCAGGTTTACCAGGTAATGTACCACTAAATATTTTGACGGTATGCCACTTAAACAATTAGAACATGTGGTTATAAAATGTTAATGCATTAATACTTCAATTCTCAGGTATTCTGGAGTCGAATGACTTCCCATCGGCTGATTGCTAGAATGGTCTATGTCCCGTAGAGGACATAGAACATTCTAGCACTCGGGCGACGTTCTGTTTCATTGAGTATATTTGTTTAACCCTTAGAACCGTAGCAGCCATTTTTTCCGGCCAGGAACATGATACGTCATAATTTTATTAAATAGGATGGATGCTAAGTGTATGTGCGTGGTAGACCAATCAATATTTTCAACGTGCAGCCTCAAGGCTGCACGTTGAAAATATTAATTGGTCTAAGCCTAAATAATGAACATGGACTCTTCCAGTTGCTGTCATTGAACTAATATGGAAGATACCACCAGGTTCAAAGGGGTAAGTATACCTTTTTAGTTTTTTAAAGTTTTCTTTTGCTTTCACATGCAATTTATAGAGCCATTTTTCTTACAATTTTAATATTTTTTTCTTTCAAAAATTGATGGAGAAAACGAGTGGAGTGACAGGAAACCATTTTAAGAACACAAATCTATTATCAGTTTACTACCAGTGACCTTCAATAATTTTGAGTACCTATCCACTGACCTGTCTTTAGTTCATGTCAGAGCATGGCCATCTCTCAAAAAAGGAGAAGTCAGTTGATAATAATCAGTCTGAAAGTGCACTGATATAAGGGCGGAAAAATAGATTATCAGATGAAAATTACTAAGCGTCTATTGCTGTTGTCTGTGTTGTCAAGGAAATTATACACAAACTGGGAGACAACTATGCACGTTTGTTACAACTTACATAGCGTTTTGCACCAGTTTTGAAAATGTGCCGGCGTTCAAATTTGATTGTTATTTTGTTTTCGCTGGCATAATAAATACGTTACAGGACGTTCAGGTGGCGGATACGGTGTCATATGAGGGTCGGCAAAAACAATATTGGACTCGGCGTACAGCCTCGTCCAATATTGTTTTCACCTCGCCTCATATGATACCGTATCCGCCACCTGAACGTCATGTAACTTATAATATCAAGTGAGTTACCGGTTACGGCGGAACCCTTAGATGGTACTCAAAGGTTCTGATTGGACAAACTAACTTTGAGGCATAATAATTAATAAATCTGCCTTTTACTTCACAATGTATCACCTCAAATCTGAGGGACACAAATTATACTTCTGTTTTGAAACATCCGTATATCCTTCGACTGGAATAAATGCATTCCAGCTGAATGCTGGAAAATGGTTTCAAAAAGAATTTAAAAACATTCAAAGAACTAGGAACAGGGGAGAACAATCATTTGAAAATATCTGTCTTGGACGAATATATGATTAACATTTTCATAAAAATATATTTCTCACGTTCATTCATTGTAGCTGACCGATCAAGAATCTTATGTCGTGCCCTCATTCTATTATAATGACTGTCCCAACTGGAAAAGTAAATTATTAGCAGAAAATGACTCCGACCAGTCTGTTGCTTTCGTTTATTAAAAGTAACAAAAGGAAACCTGGCTTTTATGGCAAGCTAATTAGAAGCAATTAGTTCACAAATAATCCGTCATTAAGAATATCTATCAGTATCACACCTACCAACATTAAAGTGTCCACTTTGGATATTTGTTTAGCGAATATGTTTTTGCTGTAATTTGCTAGTATTTATTCTTCCCAGGAAACAATAGCAAATGTTGCCTCCTAGACTTTAACTTTGTAGGACCTCACTCACAACATAGGCCCTGTCTATAAGTATCTTCAGTGGGTTCATTCTAACTTTCCTTTGATCATTTTTAGGTGTTCTATAGGATCCACCCATAAAACTCTTCGACAGGAGTTGACCCTGACTGTCGAAAGTGTCGTAAAATTTCAATAAATAAATAAATATAAATAAATAAATAAATAAATAAATAAATAAATAAATAAATAAATAAATAAATAAGCTCTCGTGCAATTTTGAAGTTGATAAGCCTGACGAGCCAACAGCATTTTAAGGCTTTCCCTGAAATGGGGACGTGGCAGCCGCTACGTATTCCCAGTTGCTTATTCGACATTCGTTATCAACCGATAAAATCGAATAAGGAACTGGGAATGAATAGCGGTTGTCACGTCCATCCCTGAAATTTTAACGTAAGTCCCGTTGTCGGTAGCTCATTTGGCATGATGTTTGCCCACGTGTGTGTACGGTGGCGCTGTATACTAAGACGCGCTGCACGTAAACTGATCCTTACTCTGTGCGGAGTTATTTACAGTACAGTCGCCGTGGATTGGTCGTAATCCACGCGTGGGCCGTGATGTCCACGCATGCGTTGACCAAGTAATACAAAATCACCAGCAGCAAAATTTTAATTAATGAAGCACCGGGTTGTACCCGGTGCTTCATTAATTAAAAATTTGATGCTTATTCCTGTAATTAGTGTTTGTAGTCTACTGTTATTGCGCATGTGGAAATACTGTTCACCTCGTGGAAATTGACCAATCCACTGCGACCGTACTGTAGTTGGAAAGTCTGACATGATAGTTGCTCACCGCTGCTCTCTACGGATATTCCGGCTTCCTCCACCCGTAAAGCTGTCCGGGATTATTTGTTAAGTCTATTAAATAAAAAAAGAAAATAAATAAATTAAGGTAACCAATGATCTATTCTAATCAATGTTGTATTGTCATCTGGTTCAGTTTTCCAGTTTGCCGTAAAAACCGGAACCGGTCAAGCAAAAACAAAATATTGAACACCTAACTTAACCCTTTGAACACGGGTGGAATCGTCCATGTAGTTCAATGACATCAATTGGAAGACCAATTAATATTTTAAACGAGCAGCCATCGACGACACATTCACTTTATCAACTATTCTACTTTATTCAATTTTGACGTATCATGTTCCTGGGCCGGAAAAGCGGCCGCTCGGGTTCAAAGGGTTAACAGAAGGGATCAGTGATAATTTAACTAGAGGGCTGTACGGTTAAATTATCAATGAATCTCCACATAAAGGTAACAACAATTTCGTTTATATTACAGTGTTTTACACGATTCAATTTAGGGATTTAGGGTTAAAAGGGATAGAAAGCATCTTGTTGTATAAATACAGTCAGTCTCAATGTGAAAACATATATCTTGTCCATATAATTCACATACTGTTTGTTACTTTCCAATAAATTATAAAAGGCCGCTCGGCCACATGTCCCCCGAAAAAACAAGTCGAAAAAGGGGCATAACTCTAGTACAAATGATCGGTCCGAACCCATATTCGAACTTGACCTGTATTTTTACCCCAGAAAGTCACGTACCAAATTCTTTCCGATCAAATAATCCTAATTGGAGTTATCATCCGGACACCGCAAATCTTGAAATTTCTAAGTCTAAAAAGGGGTATAACTCTAATAAAAATAATCTGGCCAAACCCATATTCGAACTTGACCTTTGGCTTGGGCTAAGAAGGTCACATACCAAAATTCCAATCAAATGATCCAAACTGGAGTTATCATGGGGACACCAAGTGGGACGGAAGGAGGGACGGACGGACGAACGGACACCGCTGATTTCTATAGTCCCCCGAAAAAAAATAATTGTTAGTCAGCAAAATCTGAATACCTAAATTTATCAATAACGCTATAATTATACAAAAAATGTCTCCGTTCACATCAGGCATCTACAGTTAAAATTAGAACTATCGAATGGCATCCAAAATACGGCAGGTTCTCCTGGTTACTCATAGCAAACACAGGCAATGTTTCCGGCTTATCCGAAGGGTCATTGGCCGAAAGATTGCTTGTGCACAGGCCATGTGCACAGACTTTGATAGATTTACTATGGTCATAATGCGTAGCTTAACGCGCAGATCGACGTGCTATTTGCGCGCATTTCATGACAGGACTTCAAGTTTTAACTGTAGGTATCACACTACTGAATATTTTCTTGATAACCTTGATAACGTTCAACAGAAAAAAGAAATCAATTTTGGCAGTCAAATATCTTTGTCAAGTATAGCTCTTCCAACAACTTTTACTGACAGGGGGTCATGCAACAAACAAGAGGTCCCATGGGAATCGAGTTGCTCAGCTGGCCATGTTTAAAGGATTTAATTAGCATCTAAGGCTAGTTCGCACTACAGAGGAATGAAGTTATTTAATTATTTATAGCTCTATTGGCCATGCCAGATATTTTTTTTCTAGTACTGGGATGCTACCACAGAAAAAATACCAAGATTTTCAGTAATGCAATAACTAGGGAGTCCAAATATCAACCTAGGGACTTAACTTGAACAAAACTTGAAGGACGTTGTATACCAAATGTCGAAAGATTCTGTCTAGTGGTTCTGGATAGGAAGATTTTGAGAATATTACCAATTTTGCACTATGTTAAAATTTGCCACCCCCCCCCCCCCCACCCCTCGACAGGGAACACAAATATCAACCCAGGGAATTTATTTGAACAAATTGAATTTGAACCTCTAAGGATGCTGTATATCAAATATCTCATGAAGCAGATTTTTAAATATTATTGGCTGTAACATTGCTTGTGCACAGGCCATATGTACAGAATTTGATAGCCTTACTATGATCGACGTGCTGTTTGTGCGCATTTCATGACAGGACTTCCAGTTTCAACTGTACGTCATTTGACGAAAATAAAGTCACATCCACCAATATCAAGCAATAGTTACATCCTCGATTCTCGTGGGTGTTTTTGGTATGTGGAGAGGGGTGATATCATTTTTATTTTACAATCAATCGATTTCCCCCCAATACAAGCTGCAACGTCTGGACTGATATATATTTGTATTTAGCCAAAGAAACTTCTGCGAGGACGTGATATCATTCAATCAATTATTATTATTTATTTATTTATTGGTGTTTAAGGGCACATACTTATGCACACTGGCTAATCATGACCGTGACAGTTTTACGGGTGGAGTACCCGGAGAGAACCACCGAGCAACGACGAGCATCTGCCAACTCCCCAACATCGTAACTCTGCACTGCAGCACAGGCAGGGTAAGATTGGCTGAAGACGTTCCACCATCGACGTGCAGTACGCGTTAGTACACGGCGTCATCGTGCCCTCATGTGGGCAATCGGGGTAAAGTGCCTTATAGGTCACACATTACCGGATTGATTCAGTGGTACAGGAGCTGCAATCAATAGTTAGAGCCCAGATTCTCGCAGAGTAGTGTTGGTATGGGGAGAGGAATGATATCATTTTTATTTTACACGCACTCGATTTTCCCCCAATACAAACTAAAATGTGTGGACTCATACAAATTTTTATTAGCCATAGAAACTTCTGCGAGCACTTGCCGTCGTTCAAATAATAGTGAGAGCCTCGATTCTCGTGGGCAGTGATAATTGTGTTGGTATGGGGAGGGAGGGATGTTATCATTTTTTAATAAACTGAATTATTCGAAGTTTTCCAACAATTGAAACGTCCAGCTATTGTACAGGGATGGATTACTACCTTAGCGTGGAGTCATTTTCGACCAAGCATATATTTACACTAGAAAAAATGGCAGCTCTTGTACCACTGATTGAATCCAGTGATGTGTGACCTATAATTTGTTTACTTTGTTCTTAAAAAAAGTTGGAAAATTTAGGTAGAAAATCCACCAGCTGGGTTAACATAATCTATATGCTGCCTAGTTATTCAACTACGACGGTGGTGATTCATCGTACCGGATAATAATCTCATCAAAATAGTGACCAAATCAGGCCTGGATTAAGCAACAGTTTTAGCTTTGATTCACAGAAAACGAATCTTTATGAAATGTTTCAGATTCAATCGTCCGGAATACATCAATTGATCTATATTGGGAACCTTAGGTTAGCTTTTCCAATCCAGTGCTCAAAATAACTTTTTTCTTTGCGTAGCAAAATGCTACACATTTCCAAAAAATGAATAGCATTTTGTAAAAATTACATAGCTATTTTTGTATACCAGAGTTATGTTATGCTGTTTTGTAATGAATTCTTCTAAGTAGATAGAATAGTTTCCATCCATTTCTGGGCATTTCCAAATGATCTGCAACACATGAAACATTTACTATGTTTTTTTTAACTGAACTGCCTTTAAGGGTTGCATGGACTTGGATATTTTCAAATGGCGTCTTGGTTGTTTAATAGAGTTCTCAAAATGGAAGTTGGGATTTTTAATTTGATGGGCTTGAAGTTCTTTTTAATGGACATTTTATGCAAAAAGTTGTAAAAACAGGAAGAATTTAAACCAATGGAATTCATCTTACATATGATGTCGCAAATGGTGCTTGGTGGAGAGTTAATCTGAGTTATGCCTGGAATGTTCCACAATCAAAAGTAAAGCATCAGTGAACTAGTTTTCAAATTTGTTTGCAAATTTTCATTTACATTTTGCGGTACAAGATAATCAACTGCAGCCTAATAGGCTGCAGTTGATTATCTTGTATCGCAAAATGCTATACATAAGTGAACAATGGGTAGCTTTTTGCAAGTTTTGCATAGCAAAAAGCGACGCGACGCCGCTTATTTTGAGCCCTGTTCCAATAAAGTGAAATATTCCAGAGGAGAGAATCTAAATATATAGATTCGCTATTGGAGGGCTAGACTGGTTCCATGCCATAACAGCATCAAATGTCTTACAAAATTAGACTAGTGGTCTGGTAGCTTAGAAAATGTGTTGTGTATAAACTTTTTATACAACACGACGAGACTTGCAAAAACGTGTCTTGAATAATTCAAAATCTGCTACGTCTTTAATATTTCACTTTGGTAAATTAACGAATATAATGTTTTGGACCATAACCTTGCCAACTGGGCTCACCGTGGGATCGCAAATTTCTTTTTAAGAACTTTCAAAAGAATTAGTGATCAAAATCATTTTGATATTTGGTGTGCAGCATGCTTAAGAACACTGAGCAGATTCAAGTTTGCTCAAATCGTATTTCCTAGATCTTATCTGGCCTCACTTATTCTATATCCTGTCCAAAATGAGGATTTTGTGGTTAAAAATATTCACAAGACCCAGTGAACAGAATGTTTAGATTCTTCATATGAAACAGACTGGGAGGGTTACCCTGCATAAAACAACCATCGTTGTGAGCATGTAGTAAAACGTTTTATCATATGACTCGACCGTTTTGTTCACTTTAAAACATTTGATATTTTGTTTTCATATTAATCAGTGATAAATAAAGCCTTCCGTCAATTTCATTGGTCAATTTCAAAACTAGACAATTTGATTGGCTGGACAAAATACAACTGGGCCACATTTTAATAATTTGCATAATTAGAGTTGAGAGCTTTCAGTGGTCAATTTCAAAACTGGACAATTTGATTGGCTAAACAAAATACAACTGGGTCACATTAGCATAATTTCAATAGGGAGAATTTACGTTATCTGTCCTATTTAGGGTGGGTTGTATTGTATTAATCTTTTACCTAACGTTACGGCAAAAACCGTCTCGCGCAATACAAGAAAAACGCCATTCATATTTTTTATATTTTCACTTTTTGCTTTCAACACATAGGTTATGGCCCCTCATTGGAACTAGCGTGTCTCGCTCGTTTCAATGAGGGGTCATAACCTATGTTTTGGAAGCAAAAAATTAAAAATTTTAGTTATACGAGGATGTTTTTTCTAAGTGCCGTCTGCAATTCAAGTTAGGTGATGGGTTAAAAGGTCATACTAAGTGGCTAATTTGTGCGTGTGTGTGTGTCATATGATAAATAGAATATGAAATGAGTGTTTTTCTCATATAATATTTATGAAGCTCGTCCGAAGTTTCCGTTTGGGCTCGCCTCTCTGGCGAGCCCAAACGGAAAATTCGGACGAGTTTCATAAATATTATATGAGAAAAACACTCATTCCATATCCTCTGTATACCAAATTCTTATTTTATTTGTTAATTCTACTTCGAGCTTGTATTTAACGGGGTGAAGATATGAAAATATTTATTCTGTTCAAAACAATGTCAAATATGCTATCAATGACATGAGTTACGGAATTTCTATACCCAGCACTGTTACATCTGTAGTATGTCACTGGCGTTAAATTGATATTTGTTGATGTTAGTGAAGTCTATAATACGGCCACTGAAACACCGTGTGATCAAAATTCCTCCAGATTAACCCTTTCCATGTCCGTTCCATGGTAACAATAGGAAGAGTCCATATTTATTATTTGGGGGTAGAAGAATTAATATTTTCAACGTGCAGCCTTAGGGCTGCACGTTGAAAATATTAATTGCTCCACGCCATACATTTACCTTGCAGCCACCCCCGTTGGAAGACCTAGGCAGACTTGGCAAAGAAGCACCGACGCTGAAGTGAAGGTTGCCGGAATGACATGGGCCGAGCTGAAGAGGATCTCCCAGAACCGTGTCCGTTGGAGGAGTGCTGTTGCGGCCCTTTGCTCCCGTGCGAGGCCAGAGACATACGTCAAATCATCCCCCTTAATGACATTATGACGTATCTTGTGACCCTGGATGAAAAACGGCATCTGGAGTTCAAAAGGTTATGTACTGCGATACAGTACCAGAACTGATAAATTAACTTATGGAGGATAAAATAAAAAAGAAATCTGTAAGTTAATAATTTTATTGGAGCACAGACGAAAAATTCGATCGAGTAAATATCCATCGATATGACAATCGCAAGATTTACACTCCTGGATTCTTTATCAGAATTCGCATACAAAAAACGTCAATGTGAAAACATGACTGAAGGACACCGCCTTCTCTTACACCAGATGAATTCTAAAATATAGAACTGAATCCATTATATCACATTACGCTGAGCTCCAGGAGCTCAATGTAATGGGGTAGAATGCGTTAAACACAACCTTTAACTGCCAGTCACCTAATAATGACGCTAGATGAGATACCAGAATATGGAACTGAATCCACTATATCACGTAACACTGAGTTCCAGGAGCTCAATAAATGTAATGGCGTAGAATGTAACAAACAAAAACTTATAACTGTCAGTTATCTAATAACAACACATAGTAGTGACTGACAAATATAGAATAAACGTATAGTGTTTTCAAGTAAAATAATTATTCTACGAGTAGGATTAAGAATGAAACGGACGAGCCTCTGGCGAGTCGGTTTCATTCTTAATTCTACGAGTAGAATAATTTTTTTACTTGAAAACACTATACGTTTATTTTGTTTATCCCATAAATCATTTACAGTGCAGTCGTGGTGAAATCGTGCTGTTACTCGCTACAAACTCTGCGGGAAGTGAGGAGCACATTTGTTCAATTCGATCGACAAGCAAAACTGCCAAAAATAAACAAGGCGCAGTGATACATTTCTGTCTGAAAATAATTCCCCTACAATTGTGAGCTAAAGTTGCAAAAATACCTTATTAAATGAACAATGTTTATCTTTCTTACTTTCGTTGTTTATAGTTGTTTTTTCCGTCGTCGATTCATCTTGAGTTTCATAAACAAATTAGACAACACGTGCATTTGTTTCTTTACACTTTCCTAATTTTGAAAATGAAACATCACTCATCATGTCCCCGCCTTTCACAATCGAACTTGTATGCTTTTCAGCGCTTGGTTTCGATTGATTAAACTTTGTGTTTTCTTTGTTAATTGTTGTTCGTATTATTGTTAGACAGAGATGAAATGTGTCATATATTCTAAAACTAAACATTTCAGCGACGGTCAACGTTTGATGAACGTCGGTTCATTTTGTCTCCCACAAACGTAAAACGGGTCATGACAATACGAAGGCGGTAGAGGTCAGAGGTCAACATGTCCGTCTCTTCTATAAGAATAAATTCTTTTAGTGTTAAACCTACGGGGAAAATTTATTACACTACTAGCAGCTGCTACTAGGTGAATAAAGCAAAAATGTATCCAAGACTTTTATTGTTCGAATAAACGTCCATTTATGGGATAATACTCTGTTAGAATGTACATTATTTGGCCATTGTTAGTAAATGAAACCTATTCGGAGTATTATTTAAATATAAAACATAAAGCATCATCCCTGTAAAATGAAATTGTAGTCAGAGAAACAAGGTGTACTTATGGAATATCAAACAAAGGGTGGGTGGGAGGCAGGTCAATTTTATAAATTCAAAACCCAACTGCTTCGATCGAAAATTTTGCCAAGACTGACTTTGCGACAATGAATTTTACTCAAACAATTTGACCATTCAGACATACAGTTAAAACTGGAAGTCCTGTCATGAAAGGCGCACAAATAGCACGTCGATCTGTGCGTTAATCTACGCGTTATGACCATAGTAAGACTATCAAATTCTGTGCACATGGCCTGTGCACAAGCAATGTTTCATCCAATGGACCTCCGGGTAACCCGGATGTCCATTGGATGAAACATTGCATGTGTTTGCTGTGAGTAACCAGAAGAATCTGCTGTGCTTTGGATGCCATTGGATATAGCAATTGCGCGCAATTCCTACGCGCAATTAAGCCTAGATAAGCGCACAGTTCGTGACAGGACTTCTAGTTTTAACTGTACAGTCCAACTGAGTGATACCGATGTTACTAATTTGATCCCCAAAGGCAATTAATATATTTGATGCTGATAAATAACATCAATTGACTTATGGAGGATAAATTATAAAGAAATCTGAAAGTTAATAATTTTGTTGCGGAACAGACAAAAAGTTCGATCGACAATACAGCCATCAATATGACAATCGCAAGATATACACTTCCTAATTCTTGATGACAATTCGCATACAGTACGTGGAGAGTGTATTATCACTAAATCACCCGCAGAGTGGATATTCCACCCAAGCAATAATTGCAAGTTCATCATCACTGTCCTTCCACAATCTACTTGCCTGCATGTTAGTCCCTTTACCCGTCTGCGTACTCTCTCTCTCTCTCTCTCTCATTTTCTTCTATCTTTAGCCCTCCCACTCTCTTTTCTCTACTCTCTTTCTTTTTTCTCCCTTAGACATTTCCATGACCATTTCCCTCTTTCGAGTAGAGCTCATCCACTTATCTTTCCTTCGGTCGCGTCACTCACTCTACCCCTCCTCTCTTTTCCACATGATCTCCCACTCTCTCTCTCTCTCTCTCTCTTTTATTTATTTAATTTTACACACAAGTTTGGCCAACAACATAAGATAATTTTATGTAAAAAGTAGATAACGTATATCAGCGCACTATAATATATTATGGCCTGTCCGATTCCACATTTTATTTCGCTTGCTCTTTTTTCTCTCTCTCCCTCTCACTCTTTGCATCCTTTGTTCTCGTCTGGTTGTTAACCTCCATTAACTGCTATAAATACTGTTTTACCGCCGCTCGTCCGTTTATCTGTTTGTTGGTCTGTTCCTCTGCCTGTCTCTCTGCCTGTTCTTCTGTTTGCTTCGTCTGTTTGTCCGGCAATTACTCTTGGCTTCCTCTAAAACACGATTGTGTCACAATTGTGTCATTTTTTTTTCGGTGTGCAATAGTCTAATGGTTTAGGCGCTGGACTCCTGATTGCCAGGAGGTGTTGCTGAGTATTCGCATCCCGGCGGGGGATCAGAAACCAACATTCAAAATTCCTCCAAAACATGACTGTGTTATTCGAAATACACACCATATACACATCTTCTCACTATCTATTTCTCTTAAAAAACAATGATGCCTTAGTACATTTCAAAATTAACAAAAAATTTAAGCTCAAAACATATACATGTGATATAGGGTTCTATATTTCACAGTTAGTTCTGGCACCCCTTGGAGTTAAATCATGTCACCCAGACAGAAGTTTATGGGGGACCTATGTCGGCCAGATTCCCCTTGTTGTTGTTTTGTTTTACAAAAAATTGTTTTGAAATTGGCATATATATTTAATCAAAATATTAACTCTAATTATGAATATACAGTAATACGACTGACCTTGCTGATTGTTTATGACAGCCTAAACCAAATGAATCCTCATGGATAGTATAATTTTCGGAAGTTTGAATTGCCGAGGTCTATCCTCAGACCCCATTAAGCGGAGGGACATCTTCTCAAAATGTAGAGACGCATACGATATAACATTTCTGATTGACACACACTCCTCAAATGAAGTTGAAAATATTTGGAAACATGAGTGGGGGTTTGAAATAGTCTTTTCATCGTACCAAAGTAACAAAAGGGGTACTGCCATTCTGTTCAAAAACAGTTTTGGCTACGAAATCAAAAATAAAGTAATTGATACAGCTGGAAACTTCGTCGTGTTAGATATTTTGATCCAATCGCAACGATTAACCATCGCTGCGGTATATGTCCCTAATAATGATGAACCTAGTTTTTATAGAAATCTGTTTAATACTATTGAAAATACCGGTAACACCACAGTGTTGATTGGTGGGGATTGGAATGTGGCATTGGACCAGGGTTTAGACACACTAAATTATAAAAAACAAAATAATGTTAAATGTAATGAATGCATCCACAAACACATGGAAAAACTAGACTTACACGATGTGTGGCGTTTAGAAAATCCTGGCAAAAAAATGTATTCATGGAGAGGCCCACATAAAAAACTGTCGCGATTAGACTACTTTTTAATCACATCTGACTTACAGACAGCTGTTCAAAAAGTAGATATTGGTATCATGTACAGATCGGACCACGCACCCGTTGTAATTTCCCTAAAATTTATAAATCAAACTAGAGGACGCGGTATTTGGAAATTTAATAATAGTTTGTTAAGCGACCCCAAATATATACAAATAGTTAAGGACACTATTGCAGATACTGTCCTTCAGTATTCATATAACAATCGCAGTAGGAGAAGTAGTAGTAGTGATAATAAAATTAATAATAATAATGATGATGAAAATAATTCTAGATTCACAATAAACAATCAGTTATTTTGGGAAACACTAAAGCTAATGATCAGAGGTAAAACAATTTCATATTCCTCCTTCCTGAAACGAAAACTTCAATGCACCGAATTAGATATCGAAAAACAAATAAAAGTTCTTACTGAAAAACTCGAAGATGGTTGTGAAAATATGTTAGAAAATATCCGCTGCCTAACTAATGAACTGCAAAATATAAGAAATAAAAAGGTGCAAGGCATGATCATCAGATCAAAGGCTAGATGGAAAGTTGAAGGCGAGAGGCCCTCAAAATACTTCTGTAACTTAGAAAAGAGACATTACAAAGAAAAAATAATACCCAAATTAATAAGAGATGACGGTACAGAGTGTACAGAAATTAACCATACACTCACCGAGCAACGTAACTTTTACGAACTACTGTACAAGTCAAAAATTAACAGTAATCACAAAACTAACCTTTTAGAAAGCTTGTTTTTTGACTCTGAAAATCCACACATTTGCAAACTGGATACAGAAGAAAGTTTACTACTAGAAGGAAAACTATCTTTAAACGAATGTGCTATGGCTCTAAAAGACATGGGTAACAACAAATCACCGGGTTCCGATGGATTTACAATTGAATTTTATAAATATTTCTGGGGCGACTTGGGCAAATACGTAGTTAATTCCCTAAACCATGGCTATGACTTAGGAAAATTATCTATCACTCAGAGGCGGGGGCTTATTACCTGTATACCAAAAGAAGGGAAATCGAAAGAATATATAAAAAACTGGCGACCGATCTCCCTCCTTAATGTTGATCAAAAAATAGGCTCATCAGCAATTGCCAACAGGCTTAAAAAAGTTCTTCCTAAAGTAATTTCTGAAAGTCAGCTGGGATTCATGAAGGGAAGATTCATAGGCGAATCCACGCGATTGGTCTCTGACTTAATTGAAAAATGCGAATCTATGAACATTCCAGGAATGTTAGTTCTAGTTGACTTCGAAAAAGCATTTGACTCACTTGAATGGTCTTTTATCAGAAAAACTCTCATGTTTTTAAATTTTGGCGAATTCTTAATTCAGTGGTTCAACACGTTCTACGGCGAGGTTTCTAGCTGCATCATGAACAATGGGCATTGTTCAGATTATTTTAATATTCAGAGGGGAGTACGTCAAGGGGACCCATTGTCTCCTTACCTGTTTATTTTGAGTGTCGAAATACTTAGCGCATTTCTTAAATTCAATCCCAAAATAAATGGAATCAAAATTAATGACTCGGAGTATGTAATCAACCAATACGCTGACGACAGTACTCTATTCTTAGATGACGACCAGGATTCCCTAAACGAGACCTTAAATTCTCTGGACAACTTCGCTGCGATATCCGGATTAAGCGTTAACTTTGATAAGACTCATATCGTTTGGATAGGATCTCGGCGTGGCTGTGGGATTAAACTGGAAACAGAAAAACATGTACAGTGGAATCATAACGGAACGTTTACCATACTTGGCATAAAATTTGAACTAAATTCGGCCAATTACTTCTATAAACACTTCTCAGAAAAAATAAACAAAATGCGAAAACTTTTAGCAGATTGGTCCCTCAGAAATCTTACACTAGTCGGTAAAGTTACAGTCATTAAAACGTTAGCGATCCCCATCTTATTACACTCTCTTACTGTTCTCCCTGATCCAGCTGATAAGATATTAGATGATATTCAAAGTATAATGTTTAAATTTCTATGGTCGGAGAAAAGGGACAAAATTAAACGTGACGTAATAATCAACTTAATCGAAAATGGCGGGCTCAATCTACCCCACGTAAAAACACTGTGTTGCTCCTTAAAAATGATATGGATCAAAAAGTTACTAGATTCAGAAACAATGGCCCAATGGAAAACACTCGTAGTCGATAATTTTGAAAAATTTGGGGGGAGCAAAATGTGGTCTTTGAATAAACATGGTATACTTAGTGTTTCAAATTATATGGACCCTTTTTGGAAAAACGTACTTAAGGTATGGGCTCTCTTAAAAAATAGCAATCACACAACCCCGACAGAAATTCTCTCACAACCACTATTTTATAATAATTATATAAAAATTGATAATGAACCGTTTCTTTACAGACGTTGGTGTACAAAGGGTGTTTTCTTTATAAACGATATACATAGCGCTTCAGGATCCATCTTTGACTTTCAAGAATTTAAGCTGAAATATGACCTTGATATTCCATTCACCAACTACCTCGGTGTGGTCAATGCAATACCAAGGTTATGGAAAAATATAATATCTAATAGTACAAAACTTGAATCTGTTGCAGATCCCTTGGTAAATGAACTCATATTTTGCACTAAAGCAAACCGCCACTTCTATCCCATATTTCTTCAGAAAGTATCAAAAAAACCTACACACACCCAAGAGAAATGGAACACCGCAATGGACGAAAATCTTGACCATAATGATTGGCAATACATTTACAAACAAACTTTTAGGGAAACAGATGATACTTATCTACAGAGTTTACAATATAAGATCAACCATAAAATCCTATTCACAAAATCTAGACTCTTTAAATGTGGGCTTTCGGAAACAGAGCTGTGCTCATTCTGTGGAAATACGAAAGAAACGATTGCACATCTATTTTACGATAATAATTGCAAGTTGGTTGCAAAGCATAACTAGCACAAGCAAAGTTTCAACCAATGGACCTCCGGGTTAAACCCGGAGGTCCTTTGGCTGAAACATTGCTTGTGTTTTTTGTCGATATGAACAAAATTTGAAAGTTATAGCTTGGGTGATAACTCCACTCCGTGGGTGATTTAGTTACAATCCACTCTCCACGTACTGTACATAAAGCGTCAATGTGAGAACATGACTAAAGAACACCTCCTTCTATTAAACCAGGTGAGATTCTAAAATATAGAACCGAATTATTTATATCCCATTTCACTGAGCTCCAGGGGCTTAATGCAATGGGTAGATGCATTAAACACAACCTTTAACTGTCAGTCATCTAATAACAACGCTAGATGAGATACTAGAATATAGAACTGAATTCACTCTAGGGGCTCAATTTTTTTTATTAGGGTTTCACGACACATTAACAGCCAGGGTCATATCATGTCGGTGACAGTTTTACGGATGGAGGAAGCCGGAGTACCCGGAGAGAACCACCAAGCAACGACGAGCAGCTGTCAGCTCTCCAACATCGTAACTCTGAACTCTGCACCTCGGCACAAGCAGAGTTAGATTGGTTGAAGACATGCGCACGATCGACGTGCAGTACGCCTTAGTACACAGTGTCATCGTGCCCCCATGTAGGCATTCGGGGTTAAGTGCCTTGCCCAAGGACACAACGCGGGAGCACGAATCAGTCGCTGAAATGGTCACCGATCCAACTACTAACCGCGCTCGACGTTGTTAACTTCGGTGATCTGACGAGAACCGGTTACCGCGAAGCCACCGCGCCCCCTAGGGACTCAATGTAATGGGGGTAAAATGTACCGAACACAAACTTATAACTGTCAGTTATCTAATAACAACACATATGTAGTGAATTGCAATAATCTGTAATTATATACAGTACATGGAGACTGTATTATCAATAAATCACCCGTGAATGTAAGATGTTTCATGTAGTGAGCTGCGGGGGAAATATCTGGCGTTGGGTTTTGCACATCTCACACCATTGCTGAATCGGTGCACCCCTGACTTATATCGTCATGGAAATCGACTTTCGATAAAGTTATCTCCCTTGAAATTATTAGTCGAGCGAGGAAAGCTCAATTCTAATACAATTACTATACATCTCGAAATTTGATTGGTTAATCAATAAAATTTGCGACAGTAAAATCAGCGTAACCTGTCGCAAATTTTATGTTGTCGAAAACTATTTCGGAAAGTCAAGATGTATTCGCGGGCGTTCTATTTTCGTTCCATTTGGAGTCATTGACTACCGTATCCAATGTAAACAAACGCTGTGAACGCGTTGACTTGCTGTAAAAAAACGTTCTCTATCTTTCTTGTAATTAACTGTATTTAATATGGATGAAGTTGGAAAGTTTAATATTAATGAGGAATAGGGGTTTGGCAGAGACTGCTGAGTAATGAAATGAGTGTTGAAAAAAACTGATTTCGACGGGCTTAACGGCAACCGTGTGGAACCAGTAAGCGATATTAAAATATAATTTATAAATAGCCATTTTTCGTACGATGAAGAATTTATGGACGCTATGTGCGAAATAGAAAACCAAACTTCCGACAACTGGCAATAATAATTTTAATTGTTCAAGGCCAAATATTTCAGACACATCCGCTAGCGATGTTATAACATCGAGTTCAAGTGCAAGCGGTCCTTTCATTTTCTAATTTGTTACCTGCGTTCGTGGCACCACATCACGCACATGTACAGCTACAGAAATTCACCTTTGAGAGAGGTGAACTATTCGTTCTGCAACAATTATGTCAATAGCAGTAGCCCAATTCCACAAGACATCACTTCCTAGAAACAGTTTGAAATGAACAATTGTTCTGTAACCATAACTAATTATTACGGTTAAACAAGGGCTACCAATCAAAGATCTCAAATTTTCTAACTTTAATGGTAAATCCTCGAGTGCTTTCCGACGCCGACTGAAACATCATAAGGTGAAGTCTAAACTTTAAACAGAGAAAGCAGCCGGCGTATTTTGTTTTCAGATTGTCACAAACATTTAAACACGATAAATGTTGTCAGTACAAATATAAATATATTTTGTTATTGGTGATAAAATGACTAAAACGTTTGGAATTATTTGTATTGTAGCAGCGTAAAATATATTTCGTGATTTGGTTCGGAACTCCCAAATGACGTCACGAGGACTGTATTTTTAGTTTTAAATTGTTGACAATGTTGTCTTAAACAAGGCATTGTTTTATAGTTGGGGGATCAAATACTATCTCCGTTTTCAGCCGAATTATATATACTAACGCGTCGCCGGCAAAACTCAATCTGCGACAGTAAAACCATCGTTTACGGCCCCAAACAATCAAATACAACATAGTTATCCCCTAATTAACCCTTTACCTAGCGAATCGGCCGCATCCGCCCTCGTAATGTGCAAATTTAGCAGTTGAAAAAATATTATTTTTCAAAACCATAACATGTGACCCCTCGTTGGAACGAGCTCGTCGAGCTCGTTCCAACGAGGGGT
Organism: Pictodentalium vernedei; assembly: GCA_031216915.1. NCBI lineage: Eukaryota > Metazoa > Mollusca > Scaphopoda > Dentaliida > Dentaliidae > Pictodentalium > Pictodentalium vernedei. The sequence goes on along the minus strand of CM062291.1, from coordinate 442,490,808 downwards.
CACATGATATGGTTTTGCTGAAAGTTTTGGAATAAATGATATTTAAAATAATAAATTTTGATATTGTCTGCGTTGGGTAAAGGGTTAAGAAGCAAGTAATTGTTGAGAAAAACATATGACATCAGAAGAAAATAAAACCAAGTTTCCGAAAACGAAAATAACAAAAGTTAGAAAAAGAAACTTTTCTATGGCAAACTAATTAGAAGCAACGACTTCACGGATAATCTGTCATTAAGAACATCTATCAATATACCATGGTTACCTATTCTACTATATATGAAAAGCCTATGACATAAATTTTAGCTTTACACACCAACCGTGATGAACACACCAGCAATGGCATTTCAATGGTTAAAATTTACACCTACAGTGAACTACATCCCCGTTGACCTTTGGTGACGATGACCTGAATGCAAACTTGTCTAAATTTATCGCACCTCGCGTCGCGGAGGGTAAAATGGAAGTGACAATTATTTATTACGTTTTTAAATGGGTTTACCTCATAAGATGCCAAAAAGTAACAAACGTGCATTGCCTCATGTAAATAAAGCATGCATAACTCGAAATAGTATGTTATTATGTTCAAAAAACGAAAAAGGATGTTTCTTTTTTTTCATTTCGTTTCGGCGATAAAATGGACAGCGGAAGTACCTCCCACCGATGCTCGTGTAAACAAAAACAGATTTGCACGTATGTACGTCTGGTGCTCAGTAAAATCGAGAAAAAATAATAGCGACTCTTAATAATCTGACGATCATGGTATAAATAAAATATACCCAAAGTAGCTTGGTGTACCAAATGTTCACAACTCGTGGTGAAGTGGTGTTAACCGCGCGCCGAAGGCTCGCGGTTAACACCACTTCACCACTCGCGGTGAAGATTTGATACACCAAGCTACTATGGGTATATTCTATATATATCACACATACCAACAATAAATAAACGCCCACGTTGTCTTTTTGTTTAGCGAATATGTAATTCGCAAATCTTTATTCTTTCCAAGAAAAAATAGCAAATCTAACCTCCCAGACATTTATATTAATGGGAAGCACACTGTCTGTATTATATGTTACAATGCGCATACTGTTAATATAATGAAAAGAAAAAAGTTACAGAACATCAAAAGATGGTGAAAACGCCGTTTTCTTGGATGGGTTTCAAATGAGAATAAAAGTCAAAAGTGCAAAATGATTGGGCAAAAATTGTAAAAAGCCAGCTTCTGTATTTTTATACTACTCTTCGAGAATATACCTTTTTGACTTTTTGTTTGTTTATATATATTTGTTGTTTAACTTTCAACCAGCCAGGGTTACATCGTGTCGGGCAGATTGGAAGAGAGTGAAGCCGAAGGAACAGAAAAGAACCACCGAGCAACGACGAGCATCTGTCGAACTCAACAACTCAGTAACTCGACAGGAACAGGGTTAGTATCGGTTGAATGCAAGTATAACATCGCCCTGCCTCACACCAGAGTACACAGCGCCACCGTACTACCATGTAGGTAATAGGGATAAAGAGATGTCTTGCCCAACGGCACGACACCGATGACGCGTGCCCAATGTTCTATTCAAGAAGCCACCGTGCGCTGGTCAAAGGCCTGAATCAATCGGTGAAATCCAATACAAATTTGCATATGACCACCCTTACTCGTCTCTGCTATCAGGATCCAATCGGCGGCTTCTACACATAAAATTGCAATTAAAAAGTTCCCATACTTAATCACACATTGCGCCAGCTTGTTTTATCATTTTCTGGTTGCTGATTATGTCACCCTGTGTTGTCATTTTCTGGTTGCTGTAATTTAACAGACAACATTACACGCCCAAGTGGAATATCATTAACAGTTTGGTCACAGCTTGTAAATTAAAAACGGAATAACGCAACACACCGTTCCATCACATAGGAAATCCTTATCGTAGCAAATTCCAAAACACTGAGCACAGCGCCGGACTACTCGCGCAAGGAACATTGGACAAATCCCCAACCTCCTCCTTCAAGGCAAGAGGGCTACATGTAAGAACAGCAGATATGTTGATACGACATGCGATAACATAAACGGACAGGGAATTGCGACCACATCGCGACCGATTCGGTCAGAATAATCTTTCTGCTTTTCTCCCCAGAGAACCATAGACTCTTCTCAGTCGGTCGTAGGAAAAGAGATTTGATAATATTGAATCTGAGACTCAGAGGTAAGCGCAATGAACTGCAAACAGAAGGGTCCACGGTTCGATCCTGTCCAGGAGTAACTGCATTGAGTTCATGGACAAGGCACTTAATCCCGACTGTCCTCGTGGAGGCTCGGTGGCGTTGAGAATTAACGCGTATTGCAGGTCGATGGTACACTTGTCTTCAACCAATGCTAACCCCATTTGTCTGTTAGTACGTTGGGGAGTCTAACAGTTACTTGCCACTGCTCAGTGGTTCTTTCCAGCTTCCTCCACCCATAAAACTCTTCGACAGGAGTTGACCCTGACTGTCGAACGTGTCGTTAAATCTCAATAAATAAATAAATAAATAAATAAATAAATAAATAAATAAATAAATAAATAAATAAATAAGCTCTCGTGCAATTTTGAAGTTGATAAGCCTGACGAGCCAACAGCATTTCAAGGTTTTCCCTGAAATGGGGACGTGGCAGCCGCTACGTATTCCCAGTTGCTTATTCGACATTCGTTATCAACCGATAAAATCGAATAAGGAACTGGGAATGAATAGCGGTTGTCACGTCTATCCTTGAAATTTTAACGTAAGTCCCGTTGTCGGTAGCTCATTTGGCATGATGTTTGCCCACGTGTGTGTACGGTGGCGCTGTATACTAAGACGCGCTGCACGTAAACCGATCTTAACTCTGTGCGGAGTTATTTACAGTACAGTCGCCGTGGATTGGTCGTAATCCACGCGTGAGCCGTGATGTCCACGCATGCGTTTACCAAGTAATACAGAATCACCAGCAGAAAAATGTTAATTAATGAAGCACCGGGTTGTACCCGGTGCTTCATTAATTAAAATTTTGATAATTATTCCTGTAATTAGTGTTTGTAGTCTACTGTTATTGCGCATGTGGAAATACTGTCCACCTCGTGGAAATTGACCAATCCACTGCGACCGTACTGTAGTTGGAAAGTCTGACATGACAGTTGCTCACCGCTGCTCTCTACGGATATTCCGGCTTCCTCCACCCGTAAAGCTGTCCGGGATTATTTACAAAGTCTATTAATTAAAAGAAGAAAATAAATAAATTAAGGTAACCAATGATCTAATCTAATCAATGTTGTATTCAGTGTTCAGTTTTCCAGTTTGTCGTAATAACCGGAACCAAACCAGATAACCCCAGAAAAACTCGCCTACCTCAATGAACCCATAGGGACAAAACGATGCTTGCATTTTCAACATGGTCGGCAATACTTAATGGTCAAGTAAAAAGCAGAAATTGTCAGTCTGGGAGTAGACAAGATATTAAACACTTAACTTAACAGAAGGGATCAGTGATAATTTAACTATATGGCTTTAGGGTTAAATTATCACTGAATCTCCACACAAAGGTAACAAGTTCGCTGTATATTGCAGTGTATAGGAGGATTTAGGGAGTTAGGGTTAAAAGGGTTAGAAAGCATCATGCTATATAAATAAAATCATATTCATTGTGACAAAAAATATATCTTGTCCATATAATTCACATACTGTTTGTTACTTTCCAATAAATTGTAAAACAATAATTGTTTGTCAGCAAAATCTGAATACCTAAATTGATCAATAACGCTACAATTATACAAAAAAAATGTCTCCGTTCATATTGGGCATCTACCTCATTTGATGAAAATAAAGTCACATCCACCAATATCAAGCAATAGCTACAGCCTCGATTCTCATGGGTGGTGTTGGTATGGGGAGGGGAATGATACCATTTTTATTTTACAATCAATCAATTTTTCCCCCAATACAAGCTAAAACATCTGGACTGATATATATTTGTATTAGTGACAGAAACTTCTGCGAGGACGTGCCGTCATTCAAGCAATATTTAGAGCCCAGATTCTCGCGGGGTAGTGTTGGTATGGGGAGAGGAATGACATTTTTATTTTACAATTTTACAATTAATCGATTTTTCCCCAATATAAGCTAAAACGGTGGACTGATACAGACTTCTATTAGCCACAAAAACTTCTGCGAGCGCGTGCCGTCATTCAAGCAATAAATAGAGCCTCAATTCTCGTTGGTAATGGTAATTGTGTTGGTATGGGACATGGGGGTGATATAATATTTGAATAAACTGAATTATTCGAAGTTTTCAAACAATTGAAACGCTGAGTTATTGTACAGGGATGGATAACTACCTTAGTCAGCAAAATCTGAATACTTAAATTCATCAATAACGATATAAACATTGTCTCCGTTCATATTAGGCATCAACAGTTAAAACTGGAAGTCCTGTCACAAACTGTGCGCTTATCTAGGCTTAATTGCGCGTTTGAAATTGCACGCAATTCCTATATCGAATGCCATCCAAAGCACGGCAGGTTCTCCCGATTACTCATAGCAAACACAGGCAATGTTTCTGCCAATGGACCTCCGGGTCCATTCGCTGAAACATTGCTTATGCACAGGCCTTATGTACAGAATTTGATAGCCTAACTATGCCCAATAGTTACATCCTCGATTCTCGTGGGTGGCGTTGCTGTGGTGAGACAGATGATATCATTTGTATCTAACAACCAATCGAATTTCCCCAAATACAAACTAAAACATCTGGTCTGACAAAATTTGTATTAGCCACATTGACTTCTGCGAGCACGTGCCGCTATTCAAGCATTAGTTGGAGCCTCGATTCTCGTGGGTAGTGGTAATTGTGTTGGTATGGGGTAGGGGGATGATATAATTTTTTAATAAACTGAATTATTCGGAGTTTTCCAACAATTGAAACGTTGAGCTAGTGTACAGGGGTGGATTACTACCTTAGTGTGATGGATTCATTTTCAACCAAGCATTTATTTACACCAACAACAGATTGCAGCTTCTGTACCACTGAAACAATCCAGTGGCGTGTGACCTATAATTCTTTTGCTTTGTTCTTAAAAACGTTGGACAATTTTAGATGGAAAATCCACCAGACACATCAACATAATTTGTGGAACTATATGCGGCGTAATCATTAAACTGCGGCTGTGCTGATTCTTCGTTCCTGATTGTTATCTCACCAAAATGGTGACCAAATCAGGTATTGATTGAGCAACAGTTTTAGCTTTGATTCACAGAAAATGAATCTTTAAGAAATGTTTCAGATTCCTATCGTGAACAGCTCAAAATCTGCCACGTCTTCAATACTTCACTTTGGTAAATTAACGAATATATTATTTTTGGCCATAATCTTGCAAACTGGGCTCACCGTGGGATCGCTAAGTTCTTTAAGAACATTGAAAAGAACCAGTGAACGAAATCATTTTGATATTTGGAGTGCAGCATGCTAAGAACACTGAGAAGATTCAAGGCTGTTCAAATCCTGTTTCCGGGATCATATTTGGGCTCATGTATTTTAAAACTTATCCAAAATGAGAATTTTGTGGTTACAAATATTCTCAAAACCCAGTGAACAGAATTTTTACATACTTCATATGAAATAAGATGCTAATGTTACAGTGTAGAAAAGGTCATCGTTGTAAGCTTGTAACAAAACGTTATAAAAAATTCTTTTAATTATTAATTCTTCTACGAGCTTGTATTTAATGGTGTGAAGATATGAAAACATTTGGAAATGAGAGTTAACGTTTGTTAATGAAGTTGACGTAAACAGAAAACAACCATTTTGATGCATGCTGGGATGAAGGATTTTCCCAATAAGTACATGTGTGGTAGGTGGTAACAATCAGAGACGCATGTGTAAATGTAAACCTGTTATCCACCAATAGGCAGAATGCCTACGATGCATTATTCAGTTAATAAAGAATAATTAAGAACTTGATTCATCTCAAAACACAGTTAACCCTTTACTGCCACGCCCACTTTAGACATATATGGAGGGCCTCTATGTACGCCTATATGCGAGGAATTTTAATAAAATTTATGAAATATTTGAAACCCTATCATCTGATTAATTGTTGGAAAGGGCTCTCTGAGCCCTTTCCAACAATTAATCAGATGGTAGGCTTGATCTGCGCATACCAGAACGTACAGATAATCATCATAAAATAGGCGACAATAGTCCTTTTCGGCAGCGTAAGTGTTAAATACGCTGTCAATGATATGAGTTACTGAATTTCTAAACACGGCACAGTAACACATGGACTGTGTCACTGGCGTTAAATTGACTTTTCCTGATGTCAGTAATAATACGACCACTGAAATACTGTATTGAAATTCCTCCACATTAAGTATTCCGACACAGTACTAAAACTGATACAAGTCTGTAAATAATGGGCGTACATCGTAACCTGTTGGCAGGTTACGCTATATAGAAAGTCGGTAATCCATAGGAAAAAGGGTTGTGTGATATTTCTCCGTCTTCTCTGTTTTTACAACGCCAGTCATGCTGTTTTATGTCTTAAGGAATTTCCACCCGAATAAAGACCAATAACTAACGCGCGGTCTCGCAGGTTATTTGTTGTTATTTATTTATTATGACTGAAATTCTTTTAAGATGGAAATAGCATGCCATTCTGTTCATATATGACTGCAGTACTCAACCATCGAATCGAGAAAGTGGACCCCCGGTAACGCGTAGATTAACGCGCAGATCGAGGTACTGTTTGTGCGCATTTCATGACAGGACTTCTAGTTTTAACTGAATGTACATGCACTATTCAACCATGAAATCGAGATAGTTCCGATACTTCGAAAAGTCTCTATAGTAAAACAAGCGTGATTAATAATTAATTTAATAAAGTTATGTTATATTATCTTTTGGTAACCTGTAGTTCGTTCGCGTCTTCTACAATTGACGTAACCCTTACATAACCTGGACAATCGTTCGCAGGTTATTTCCAGGTCTGTATACGTGTAATGAAACACTTCATATATATGACATTGTAGCTGAAAATCACTTCATACTGTCAATTGAAATTTTCGGATTTGATGTTTCATTGGCAGTGAAAATAGATAACACCATAAAATTGACAGATCAAAATATAGCAGACAAATTGTTATCCTAAGATCACTGAATGCAGCCGTTCAAAGTATTTCTGGCTCGAGTTTCTGTCTGCGGAAATGAGACCCAAACTTTGTCCAATTCCCTTAAGGAGAATCTAAACAGAAACAATTTGGCGAAAATCGTCGTGTACAATTCTTTTTTAATTTATATTTTATGATGAACTCTTGATGAAACTACATACTATATCATATATAAGATATGATTATGTTCCCAGAAATCGTTTTATAATTTCAATATTCCATAAACTAACGTTTAAAAAATATTTTTCCGCGTACCCATTCTCACTCTCGTGAGGTACATCTTCTACAAAACGAAAGTCAAAAGTTTTCTCTTTTTGAAGTACATATGAGTTGGGACTCGGATCTTTTAGACATTTTGTCAGAAAGGAAAAAGCGTGAAAGTTTGGTAAATGTGTTAATGAAGCTGATATAAACAGAATAATACCCCTTGGTGAGTGTTGACCCCTCCCTCACCTGATGCATGTTGGGGTGAAGGATTTCCTCAATAAGTATGACAGGCAGTAACAATCTGAGATTTTTTCAGAGTGTGTTTGGCCCAGATTCCACGAGACAACTACTGCAGAAATACACACGTTTCATAGATGGTCGGGTCTCTATTGTTTGAGATACCTCAGTGATTGTTTTCAGACAACACTCTCCTTGTTTGGATGTGATACAACGCATACAGTTGTGAAATGAAACATCATCTAGCGTACATAATGTTTGACTCCAAGGAGCCAGAAATATAAAATATTAGGTATTATCATATGACTCGTTCGCTTTGTTCACTTTAAAACATTTGATATTTTGCTTTCATATTAATCAGTGATAAATAAAGCCTTCCGTCGATTCCATTGGTCATTTTCAAAACTAGACAATTTGATTGGCTGAACAAAATACAACTGGGCCACACTTTCATAATTTGCATAATTAGAGTTGGGAGCTTTCATTGGTCAATTTCGAAACTGGACAATTTGATTGGCTAAACAAAATACAACTGGGTCATATTTGCATAATTTCAGTAGGGAGAATTTACGTTATCTGTCCTATTTAGGGTGGGTTATATTGTATTAATCTTTCACCTACAAGAAAAACGCCATTCATTTTTTTTATATTTTCACTTTTTGCTTCCAAAACATAGGTTATGACCCCCTCAATGGAACGAGCACGTTCCAATGAGGGGTCATAACCTATGTTTCGGAAGCAAAAAATGAAAATATTTTGTTGTACAAGGATGTTTTTTTCAAGTGCCGTCTGCAACTCAAGTTAGGTGATGGGTTAAACAGTCATACTAAGTGGCTAATTTGTGCGTGTGTGTGTCATATGATAAATAGAATATGAAATGGGCGTTTTTCTCATATAATATTTATGAAACTCGTCCGAATTTTCCGTTTGGGCTCGCCAGAGGCCCACCAAAACGGAAAATTCTTAGACTCGTTTCATAAATATTATATGAGAAAAACACTCATTCCATATCCTCTATATATTTCTCTTTCAACGCAGCTGGTGTACGTAAATGGTTTTTATGTGTATACCCAAATCATGGTACTTGAAAAATAAAGTTTATTTGGGTCACATTCCCCTGTCAAATGTGCTTGGTTCTTGGGTTGAGTCGTTTTTAACAAACTGGTACTGGCAGTGAGTTAAACACTGTCATAGAAAACAGTATTCACTGAAATGACTCACCACACTTTCTTGATAAAAGTAGCTCCCCTAATCAGCACGAAAAGTTTTGTTAACATGAGCTTGATTAACATATTTTGAAAACTTTTAAAGTTGATTTCTTTGTAGCACAATATATCGAATTTACTGACCTCAGCTCATAAACATCACAAAGAGGCAGATGTTTTTATTGTCCAAGGTTTGATCACACTACGATGAGAATAAGTGCTTAGGGGGCGCGGTTGCTCAGATGGTAGAGATGCAGGGTGCAAGCCGAGAGGTCCTCGGTTCGAATCCCATCTGCGGCAACCGCGTTGTGTCCTTGGGCAAGACACTTCATCCCCATTGCCCACGTGGGGCACGGTGACGTTGTGTACTAAGGCGTACTGCGCGTCGATGGTGCACCTGTCTTCAACCAATGCTAACCCTGCTTGTGTGGAGTTGGTATGTTGGGGAGCTGACAGTTGCTCGCCGTTGCTAGGTGGTTCTCTCAGGGTACTCCGGCTTCCTCCACCCGTAAAACTGTCACGGTCATGATTAGCCATTGTGCAGAAATATTTGACCTAAAACACCAATAAACAAATAAGTGCCTAGAATTTTTTTAAAGTGAAATTATTGAATATTTAAATTATTGACGACAAAGCTGCAGCTCACAGAATATATTATTTATTATATAGAATGAAAATGAACTAAAGGAACCAAACTGGAATTAATAACCATTTTTACCAAGTGTGCCATTTGGCGATCTTCCGCATATTTTTTCTGCTTTACATTCCTTGTAAAATAAACGTTTTCTGGCGGTACTTTTCAGGATTCCGAATGTTCATTTGAGATCAAATATAAATCATAAATTTTGATACTTTCTGAAGAATACCAAGCTTTCCTGGTATTTCCTTTCTTTAGGGGTACCAGCGAATAGAAAATTGCGATGAACGGACATTGGCTGAAAACGAAGGGAAAACCGTAAACAGAAACTTTATTGTCATTTGAAGTTTGTGTAAAGTTTTCTGACCACATTCGTCATTGTCAGACAAAACGAGTATCAGGTAAATATTGACACATATAGATAATTTGTCTTTGATCACATTTATACAAAACATTCCTGTCTGTGTTTTCTATCGAGGAAAATTATCACCACAGACGTTGGTAACAGTGTCTATCTATGGTCATGTCTCGTTTAGACTTTTGTAACTCACTATATTCTGGACTTGTATTGAAATCAATAATCGACTTTAGCGCATTCAAAATACCGCAGTTAGGATTGTCACAGGCACTAAAAGAAATGAACACATCACGCCAGTTCTCAAATCATTACATTGGCTACCAATAGATTTTCGAATCAGATACAAACTTCTAACGACAACACACAACCCCATTCATAAAGACAACGCCCCTACCTACTTAAAAAAGATCGTAAATTTACACAAACCCTCCCGGAATCTTAGGTCGTCATTGGATAACCTTCTTGACATTCCACGTGTGAGATCGGAGGCAGGAAAGCGATCTTTCGCTTTTGCTGCCCCTCCACTGTGGAATGCATTGCCAAAGAACCTACGAAACATCTCCAAAACTGAAGGCTTCAAAACAGGTTTAAAGACTTATATGTTTAAGATGGCTTTTGATTGTTTACAACTCTTTCTTCATTTTCTTTTTCTCTTTTTTAAAATGTAAGTGCTTTAGAGCAGATTTGTGTTTGAATTAAGCGCTATATAAGTAAATTATTATTATCGCAGTAACAAACATTGCTGCACTTACAGGGTTCCGACGGGAGAAATTGTCTTAAAATAGTCGCCCCTTTTTACTTAATTATCTTAAGCTGCCGAATCATTGTTCTCTATACAACTAGTTTGCTGGAACCTCAGCGACTTCACTCAAACGGACCACCCCGCCCCCCCCCCCCCCCTCGCTCCACTACGATTACGTCAAATAAATCAACATGATAATTCCCCCCAGTCCATGACGTTTGGGGACGCACACTGCAAAAAATATAGGTTCTCGTTAGAACCAAAACTGGTTCTAATCTTGTCCCTGAGATGGAACCAGTTCTGTTTAAACAGAATTTATTTCAAACCAAATAAATTTAAGAAGATTAGCATTCAATTTTGACAGAATATTACATGAACTGAAGTAGATTCAGCAGTAAACTTGGAGCTTATTCAACGCAGTCGCCAAACATTTTGAAACAAAGGAGATACGAATAGTTGGCATATCGAACTAGTTTTGGTTCAAAACTAGTTCGATATGCCAGCTGTTCATATCTCCTTTGCTTAATAATGATTTGAGACAACCTCGAATAAGCTCTAAACTTACGGCTGAAACCCCCTCAATTTATGTTTAATTCTGTTAATATTTAATGTTAATCTTCATAAATTTATTTGATTTGAAATAAATACTGTTTAAACAAAACTGGTTCCATCTCAGGGACAAGATTAGAACCAGTTTGGGTTCTAAAGAGAACCTATATTTTTTGCAGTGCAGAGTAAGAACTTTCACTCCATAAAACGCCATAGCGTTTACGTTGCACCAAAACGGATAATAATTTATCAACTTTTCAATCTCGGCACTTGCTTTTGGTCAATAATATCCGAAACATGTTGTAAATATTCAATTTTCATTGTCAAGAAAAATATGCACATCATCAAAATATTCATTTGTCGCAGACATCAAAGTATATTCTTTAACCCTCTACCTAACATGAAAAGCAGACGACACTTGTACTCAACATTCTTGAATAGCTAATTTTTTGGTCTCAAAAACAGCTCGGTCCAAAGAGGGGTCATAACCTATGTTTTTGAGACAAAAAATGAAAAAAATAATGAAAATTAATTGGCGATATAAAAGTATATCTTACCTCCTACTAGTATCTGGGAACTTCATTGGTTCACAGACTGCATATAAAACCATATACTGCCTGTCAACATCAATATACGCTGACAGCTATGGGTAATCTCCCCTTTGTTCATTGATTATTCAAAATGGCGGCAGCCGATAAACGCTTCAAGTTGCAAAATTGGGTATTTTGTCTGAAGTGCAGGTTAGGCAACTTAAAAGGCTTCATATTCTATGGATGTGTGTCATGTTACCTTCGAAATGAAACTGTTTGGAATATATGAATTTGCCTTGTTACAATTTATGGGAGAGTGCCTGTAGGCACTCTCCCATAAATTGCAACAAGACAAAGACATGTGAACACATTGTGAGATTTCTCTCATTTAATTTTGATCGCTGTTGTTATTAGTTTTGTGCATCGATGCAGCAGTCGGTAAGATATATTCGTTACACAGTTTGCTGGTGACCTAATGTGGTATATATGGTGTCAGTTAATTTCATATTGGACGAGAGCGCTCTCGTCCAATATGAAATTAACTGACACGATATATACCATATTAGGCCGCCAACAAACTGTGAAACTAATAATATTCTTTAAAAAGTGATTTGAGATTGTGAGACGTGGAGAAAGTGAATAAAATTGAGAAACTTATTTTCGTTGATGAATGAGTGCTTATTTATGGGCGGAATTGGAATTTTGAGTTCGGTATCGGTTTCGGTGTTGTTGTTTTTTGTGTTTTTTGGGGGAGAGGGGGGTATACCGTGGTATCGGTTCGGTATTCGGTATCTGACTTGACTGAGATTTGTAGATCGCACCAAAGAGGAATTCACATCATAAAAAACAGAATACGTTGTTATAGTATCATTCTACCAGAACGCTATAAACGACACCGCCAATGAACGCAACAGTGGCATACTTTTACGACCACAAATCATATCTACAGTAACTCTGTGACTTGTTCTAAACGTACCTTAATGTTTAAAGACCTATCTCGGCCCTTGTGATCCCAGAGCATGACCCTGGCCATGCCATCTTTATGAGGTCCTGCTGACAATAGACAAAACACCTGGGCAGTCTGTTGGGAATTAAGGACAGCTGCCCAGTCCATTCAGGGCTAACCAAACTGAAAAGGAAATCGGTCACTTCTTTCATGAAAATGAACAGTTCTGCTGTTGTCAAGCCTCAACAGGAATTTATAAATAGCGAATGTAGGAAAGTTTGAAAATTCAGACGGTATCGGTATCCAACGATTGGTTCGGATTAGTTTTTCGGTACCACATAACATCGGTAACGGTTCGAATTTTCTTTATATTGTCCATCTCTATTATTTATAACAACTCTCTCCCCTCACTAAGGTGGCGGCGGTGGAGAAATTTTACTATATGTGACCAATAAACGTTCTAGAAATCCAGTTGTATTTGGACATGATAACCGTTACTTATTCCCAGTTCTTTATCGACATTCGTTATTGACAGATTTTATTGGTTGATAAAGAATGTCGAATAAGGAACTGGGAATAAGTACTGGTTGTCACGTCCCCAGTTGTATAGAGGTCAGTGTGTCGTATACGTATGGGGTTAATTTTGAAATCAAATATTTAACAGATATTGTGTTCTTTCTTGAATGATGCAAAGGTATATCCGTTTTTTTTCACTGAGAACGTATTGTCAAATAAATGCTGAATCAAACCGAGCAAGAATAATTGTTTCACTACAGTCTGGGACTAATGACAATAGACCAATGATAGTTTTTCTCAGTAAAATCCCTGGAACCATTCAAATCATTAACTATTTTATTCAGTTATCGATTAATTACGGTGAATTCTTTTTCAAGACTGTGTGTGTTATAATGCAGAACCACAATTATGTTTGAATGGGTTAACGATTACTGGACTCGAGCGAGAGGCACTGGGATACCACTCAAGCCTAACGACTCTCGTGGTATCCCTGCGCCACTCGATCATATCCAGCAATCGTTAACCCATCCAAACATAAGTGTGGTTCTCTATATTTCTTTCACTGGGAACGGATTGTCAAATAAATGCTGAATCAAACCGAGCAAAAGAATTATTTCATTACTGTCTGGGACTAACGAAAATTGACAAATGAAAGTTTTCTGCAAACACAAACATACACAAATACATTGCCAATTAAATACTGAAAATGACTTTGCAATATTATACGAGCTATATCGTTTTTGTCTGGCAAAATGAGAACAGACAATTGCCAAATCATCTGAATATTGAAGCCTTTCTGGCAGAACTTAGTTTACGTAGCCACAACCGGTGTTGAATAAGGTGTGATACCCAAATGTGTAGAAATACATTGTTTTCACAATAAATGCTAATTATAGCCTGCAAAGCAATGTGGGCTACTTAATTTCTGTTTGGGCAAATCGTAGACAAGACAAAACTTCAAAATTGATTAGAACATTGAGGTTTTAGTTGTACTAAATTTAAGCAGTGAAAATACAGTTAAAACTAGAAGTCCTGTCATGAAATGCGCACAAATAGCACGTTGATATGCGCGTTAATGTACACGTCATGGCCCAAGTAAAGCTATCAAATCCTGTACATATGGCCTGTGCACAAGCAATGTTTCAGCCAATGGACCTCCGGGTAACCCGGAGGTCCATTGGCAGAAACATTGCTTGTGTTTGATATGAGTAACCAGGAGAACCTGCTGTGCTGTGGCTGCCATTCGATATGGGAATTACGCGCAATTCCAACGCGCAATTAAGCCTAGATAAGCGCACTATTCGCGACAGGACTTCTAGTTTTAACTGTAGGTACAGGACAAAGAGTGAGAGCGAAACATATAACAGAAAATCTTTTTTACCCATAAATGATAAAACAGTTATGAAAAGAAATATAGGATTTTACCTTTCTGTCTGAGAAAAATGAAGACAGAAAAAGCAGAATTTACTGAAAAACCATCTTTTCGGACAGAATTAATTTCCATGCATCCAAAACGGGCACTGGATAAAGGGTGACACCCTACTCTTCTTTAGGAACCTAAACACATATTGGGTTAAGACTTTCATCAAAACATATAAATGGAAAAAGCGAAACAGTAATAATTAAATACCAAATGTTGGGGAAGCCTAAAATCAATTTGTAAAATTCATTTGCAGAAGAACCAGGGAGTCGTTTCGCGACAAATCATTTCATTATACACGTATTTGGTCTGCGCCACCTGTCGCCATAAATAGGGCTATATATTAGACTTGGTGTATGGAAAGACACGACGCTACACAGAGGTTATACAGAAGGCTTTACCAAGGTGAGTCTCAATACATTATTTTTATTTGATCATGCAGTCGACTATTGTCCCCGGGCTCGGTATTAATGAATAGCACACCCAGTCGGGTTAAAAATCAATCGAGTTGAGTGAATATGAACCCAATTGGGTTCATATTTTCTCAACCCAGTTGATTTGGGTCGCTTTTTTAACCTAACCGATTTTAGTGTGTAATACTAGTTGGCGTATCTTAAAGCTGTGTGGATCCTATGCTTCGATACACTTTCCGACAAGGTTTCGGTTTGGCACATAAATCTGGTGTAAATTTTGTTGCTAATCACGACCAAGGAGCAGAATAGTTTAGATGATTACAAATCGTCCCCTGAGTTCCAATGTGTTCTATGTGCCAGTAGGCACATAGAACACATTGGAACTCAAGGGACGAAATGTCTTTCGGCATCAGTGATATATGTGACGACAATATCACGAAATTGTTAACCTCCCGTCTCAATCTCTTAGGCCACGTGTCTAATTTTGGAAGGAATTCGACGCTTTTATGGGCTATTTGTTAACCCACTTTTCGTAGAGTTTTCACACAGGCTACAGTTGATATAATGTGATAACCCTTCATTTCCGAAGATATACAAATGTTTTTTCGTGCTCTAGTTATATATATTCTAATCAACAAGTATTTAATTCGCCTTTACACCATCAAGATATTACCTCAATTAGTAGAACTCCATGACGTTATCATTAAACTACGGCTGTGTTGTAGAGCTGTAGATTAACCGAAACCGAACCGAGGTTTTTATTTTTTTTTAAAAACCGAAACCGAAACCGTCGACATCCCGTAATCTAAGGTTTTTCGTTTTTCATTAAATACTCTCTTGCTGCAGAAATTCACAGAATATAGCCATCCCAGACTAGTGAGAGTACCCAGACACTGCCAATGGCAGTGTCTGGGTACTCTCACTACTCTGGGAAGGCTACATTCTGTGAATTTCCGACATTTCAGTTTAGTTGTGTTTTCAGCTTTCCTCATGTTGTGTGTAGGTGTCAGACCTCGAAAAATGGCTAAGCACAATAAAAGTTCTGTATATTTAGGTAATTATTATATTGGCCTTCCTGATTCTTCATGTATTATAGGTTATTTCGGGCATTCGTTGAGTTTCACTCAATTTCACTGCCATTCAGTTATGACTCCGGAAATAAGAATGAGTTTTATTGAATTTTATTTGGCCTCATGAACAAACCGAAAACCGAACCGAGGTTTTACTCCACCTGAAAAACCAAAACCGAAACCGAACAAGATATTTAAAAACCTGCAGCTCTACTGTGTTGAGTCTTCATATCTAATGGTAATATCATCAAGAAGTCGGTCAATTGATCAACATTTCGTTGATTCAGTTGTATTGATTTGGATTTAATCGTCTTGAATATATGGAAGGTTCGTTTTTCCTACCAACTGAAATATTCCAGACGTGTGAATGTAAACAGATGCGATGTGCTATTTAAGAGCTAAACTTGTTCCAAGCCATAACAGCATCAAATTCGTTACAGAATGAGAGGATGCTCCAACCTTAATATAATGCAAGTTCAAGGCATTGGTATCGGAAAGGTTCCAATTCGAGATATTCTAAGCAACAAGTATTTAATTATTGGAAGTCGTCGACGTTATCATTAACCCTTTAAACCCCAGCGGCCGTTTGTCCGACCAGGAACATGATGCGTCATAATTTTATTAACCCTTTACTCAACGAATCGCCCGCATCCGCGCGCGTAATATACAAATTGAGCAGTTGAAAAAATTGAATTTTTCAAAATATTTCAACAAAACCACATCATGTGACCCCTCATTGGAACGAGCTCATTGAGCTCGTTCCAATGAGGGGTCACATGATATGGTTTTGTTGAAATATTTTGAAAAATTAAAAAGAAATTATATTTAAAATACTAAATTTTGATATCGTCTGCGTTGGGTAAAGGGTTAAGCAGGACAGATGCTAAGTGCATATATGTGGTAGACCAATCAATATTTTCAACGTACAACCCTTAGGCCGCACATTGAAAATATTATTTGGTCTACCCCTAAATAATGAACATGGACTCTTCCAGTTGCTGTCATTGAACTAATATGAAAAATACCACCAGGGTTCAAAGGGTTAAACTACGGATGTGTTGAGTCTTCATTTCTAATGGTAATGTCATCAAAAAGTTGGTCAAATGTATTGTCAATTAATGTCATCAAGAAGTCGGTCAAATGTATTGTCAATTAATGTCATCAAAAAGTCGGTCAAATGTATTGTGAATTAATGTCATCAAAAAGTCGATCAAATGTAGTGTCAATTAATGTCATCAAGAAGTCGGTCAAATGTATTGTCAATTAATGTCATCAAAAAGTCGGTCAAATGTATTGTCAATTAATGTCATCAAGAAGTCGGTCAAATGTATTGTCAATTAATGTCATCAAAAAGTCGGTCAAATGTATTGTCAATTAATGTCATCAAAAAGTCGGTCAAATGTATTGTCAATTAATGTCATCAAGAAGTCGGTCAAATGTATTGTCAATTAATGTCATCAAAAAGTCGGTCAAATGTATTGTCAATTAATGTCATCAAAAGTCGGTCAAATGTATTGTCAATTAATGTCATCAAGAAGTCGGTCAAATGTATTGTCAATTAATGTCATCAAAAAGTCGGTCAAATGTATTGTCAATTAATGTCATCAAAAAGTCGGTCAAATGTAGTGCCGATTGAGAACCATTGATTTCGTTGATTCAAAGAAAACGCTTATGGCATTGTTTTAGATTTAATCGTCTTGAATATATGGTAGATTCGCTTTTCCGACCAACTGAAATATTCCAGACGAGTGAATCTAAACATATGAGATGTACTATTTAATGGATAGACTTGTACCAGGGCACAACAGCGTTAAATTCCTTACAGACTTAGATTCGTGGCTTGAGAGGTTGCTCCGACCTTAATAATGCAAGGTGAAAACATTTCAGAAAAGCTCGTATTCGAAAAATGAACGTCAAGAGCTGAGGCTATTGGGGATTGAGAAATGAAAAAGAGCTACCCGTTCAATTAACCTACATCTGATTTCCACTAAGATTATTCTAACATTCTATTTGTATGATTTTTTGTTGTTTTTGAATTAAGAATTTTTTTTTTTATGTGCTAGGGTTTCCTTAAAAATGGTATACCACTTCCTTTACTTAACCCAACAAACAAAACTAGAAAGCGCGATTAACAAAAAAATGCAATTCAAATGTTATTCTTTTTACTTTATTTGTTGCATCAGCATGAGGCTTAGTACTCCTCACTGGAAGACTAGTGTTGAGATCGTACGAAGGAAAGGTTTGGAGTGTCCAAGCAGGGCCTTTCAAATTGGAATTTGACTCAGAATCGGTTCTCGAAGTTCTCTTTTTTGCGAATCGAACCGTCTCAACAACACTGGTGACTTGCTCTGGGCATTGTTAGGAAAACTGCATGCCACCCCCTAAGAGCAACAAGGCGTCATCTGCAATGCTAAAGCATTGCAGATGGCGCCTTGTTGCACTGAATGGGCCGCGTATTCCGTATGAAGATGTGTGAGTTACGGGAAGCTAGAAATTCCCGGCCACTTTAGCAAATAAGCAAGCGTGTACCATGTACATGAAAACTTCAGGGATATTCCGTGTTTGATTGTATGCAATGATTAATATTCCGCAAGGATAATGACGCCATGTCTACAGAGAGGGGGGCCTGGTGGCTCAGAAGTTACGGCATTGAACTTCAAACCGAAAGGTCCATGGTTTGATCCTCGCCAGGTGTGACTGCCTTGTGTCCTTGGTCAAGGCACATAATCCCGATTGCCACTTGGGGACATGAAGACGCTATGTACAATAGCGTACGTCACGTCGATGGTGCACTTGTCTGGCTGTCGAAAGTGTCGTTAAACCCCAATAAATGAATGAATAAAAAACAACTAAATAAATAAAAATAAATAAATAAATAAATAAATGACCCGATCGCTGTGATTTCTTCAAAGAATAATTCCACTTTTTCTCTCTCTCTTGCTTTGAGCATTGTCAGAAAAACTGCATGCTACCCCCTAAGTGCAACAAGGTGCCACCTGCAATACGTTAGCATTGCAGACGACGCTTTGTTGCACTGAAGGGGTGCATTGGAAGATGTGTGGGTCGCGAGAAACTGCATACCACCCTCTAAGAGCAACAAGGCGTCATATGGAATGCTTTAGCATTGAATCTGTTCCGTGGAGGGCCGAAAGGCCCAAGGCGGGAGGGTATCTCTAAGCGATTCAACGAAAGTAGTGGGCCAGGTGGCTTTGAACCCCCACTTGCATGCTCTCATTGCATGTTCTCATAGTGGTGCTCATGTCCGGAATGAGAAGTGATGTATTACAGACAGGGCGCGCGATCGTCCATCTTGTCACGTCATTATTATAGCGACATGTGGTATTTTGTGCATGCCCACACGTGGTTCTAAGGTGTTTAAATTTCCGAGATTTCTTTTCCGAACCATGCGGGCCGACATTTTGTTTTAGGGAAACGCTTTTTGCACTCGTCCAACAAGGCGGGGGTAGTTATGGCTATAACAATACTCTGTCCTGCTCGGAGGGCATTTTTTGCGCCAATTTCCCCCATTTTCCATCAAATTACCCAATACAACCCCAAACATGCCTAAAATCGCCCCTGTAGGGTCGTAAAGTAATAGGTTCTTCCCTGTGTGTGGCCATGAAACAAACTAGAACCCCTGGCTATCCCATAAGGCCTTGCGCGAGACCTGGATTACTCTGACAGAATTCTGAGAATTGCCCCCAAAAAGACGACCATAACAGCAGGTTTCTGGAATCTCAAATGTGCATTTCTATGTTCATTCCCGCAAATATCAGTTATTATAATGAACTTCATCAGCATATGGACACATACGACCTGAAGCAATAGCCACACTACCACCATACCTACGTCGCCCCTATGCACCTACATGGAAGGGTTGCAGCCCGCATAAACTTCTCTCAAACGTATACCCGACGAGAGGGCATGTTCGAAGGAGACGTTATGGATATTGGTGTGTTATATGTATAACTTATATGTTGATTTTGTTCTGTGTTACGGCGTAGATTTGCGTCAGTTCCAGCTTGAATTCACTTACGGTTAGATACAAAATGACGTTCTGAACCATATATACTACTCTAAGTTTGGTAAGCACCAAGTACATCCAACTTCCTGTTTTACGTTTTGGTTGAAATATTGTAATGAAAAGTGTATATATTTTTTATTTAGTTATATCTTTAATGATGCAAGTACAGAAATTAAGATTTTATTTGTGTTTGACATTATTTTTTAGCTTTTGAATACGATAACTATGGAAAATGGATAGTATTGGTAAAAGAGGAAATTTTTCAATATGCCAAAAAGTTGACGGAGCGAACTGGTATAGCTTCAATATCGAGTATGAGACCCGTTACTGTTAATTACAGCTTGACAACGCCTTCTCATGCTCCCAATCAGGCTCCTGGTGGTCCTTTGTGGGATGTTGTTCCATTCTTGGACCAGCATGACACCAAGATCCTGGAACTTCTTGAAATTGGTATCGGGGGTGACTTTGTAATTCCAAAAATAGATGCACACAATGTCAAACGTCCATAAAGCTTCATAACTGTGTCATGTATAACTACGAAAAAAAATGGAATTACTAAAGTAACGTTTTAATGAAACTGGCCTAAACTTTTTGTGACGTTTACGTGAATTACATCACCCGAAAATGCGACTGAGGCCAGGTCGGTTCTACATTTTTTAGATATGTTTTTGGTGGAGATGATATATATAAAATATGAAAGAGGGAGATTTGCTGGAGCAGCTGATATTAAACGATGAAGAGAACATTTGAAGGTGACACTATTTTGGATACAGGCGGGATATCATAAACCTAATTGCTAATTATATAACTAGAAGTTCCCCTTAACAAGAGTATAACAGTAGGCCAAGGTAGCTTTAAAAATGTGGCGAGTGTACAGAAAACAACAACAAAAAAAAGCTAACGATCCCAATACAGTACAGACGTACTGGACTGATCGTAATCCACACGTGGGCGGTGATGTCCACGCATACGTTTACCAGGTAATATCAAATGCAGTAAAATTTTAATTAATGAAGCACCCGGTGTGACAGGAATGATAGTCCGTAGGAACGTTAGTCCCTCTGGACTATTATTCCGCGGAATTATAGTCCTAGGTCTAACATTCCTAGGAATAGTAGTCCGCCGGACTACTATTCCTAGGAATGTTAGACCTAGGACTATAATTCCGCGGAATAATAGTCCAGAGGGACTAATTTTCCTACGGACCATCATTCCTGTCACACCGGTGCTTCATTTATTGAATTTTGGATGATTATTCCTATAATTAGTGTGTGGAATCTAATATTATATTTATTATTACATCCGTGGTAATATTGCACACCCGTGGGAGTTATATGCCCAAGTAAAACTCCATTAATGTGAAGCCGAGATGTTTGGATAGCTGAAGTCAGAGAAGAGGAAACTTCAGACTTTGTGAAAAGAACTAGAAATAGCACTGTTAGCAAACGATAACAGATCAGAGAACACTTTGTGGTTATTTGTCTGGTTCCATAATAAAAATTACATGGTTAGTTCATATCGACCGGGATATCTGCACAAGGTAACGTCACACCAGCCTTCGACCTTCGGTCTCAAGCTGGTGTGAAGTTACCTCAGGTTGAAGTCTCGGCCGATATGATATAATTAATAATTAACTAATAGAATTTTGTCTGGAACCTCATGACATCTACCTTCCTTGATACATATATCACACTCGGGTAATATAACATCAAACTCGGCAGATGCAGATTTCAACTCGGCTGATACAAGTTAACCGGGCCATTATCGTTTGTGATTCCTCTTTTCCAGACACAGCGTCCAACGCACACGCGTTCTCTCGGTCAATGAAATTTGTTTTCGCTTCGCCATGTGTTTCTTCACTGAAGTGACAGCCGTTACTTATTCCCAAATCCTTATTCGACAAAGGTTATATTATCGTTTGGGAACTGGGAATAAGTAACGGTTGTCATGTCCGTAGCTTTCATGTATTTGTACGTCATGGAAGAGGAGCTGAATTTCTCTTCTCTATCTCTTGCTCCTTAAAATGCCTTCAAACAACACTGGCAAAGTACTGAAAACTCTTTGAACTGACAGTTCATTCAAGTGTGGAACTCTGTAGTACGGTGTAGGTGGATTTTGAGCGTCTGTTGTTCGCGAACATTTTATAAAAGCAGCGCAATATCGGAAGCACTAGCCTGATACCATTGAAGCATCAGTTACCAGCTCAAACTTCACTTTTAATTTTTTCAATTAAACTTCAGTAACGGGTAAAACTGTACTCGTGAGGTGGCGGCGGTATCCAACGATGCGAAAATACTTAGTAATATCGTTTATAATACACCGGTGCCATGAACATTATTTTAAATCGAAGTACACTTAGTTTTTTCATTCATTACGTTTCTTCAACATCCAACGTCAGTTCTGAGTTGGTACACAAAGGCCGAGTCGTCATAAAATATTTATTCGCTGTGTTCTCACCTTGGCAGACCCTCTATATGCTTCATCCACCCGTAAAACTGCCACGGTCACGATTAGCCATATGTGACCTTAAACACCAATAAATAAAGGAATAAATAAATAGACCCTCTCAATATCTTTCGTGCTATTTGACTCAGTTCGTGCTTTCTTATACTAAACTGTCACAGTAATGTTGTTTCAACACTCTTTCTGATTGTCTTCTCCATTCATGAATTAGGTTATTATTTTTTTTCTTCCGCGTGCTGGAGAGCCGCTGCATTTATCATCTTTCTCTTGTTAGACTTTTCCCTCTGGAAAACACTATTCGTCCCCTGAGTTCCAATGTGTTCTATGTGCCAGTAGGCACATAGAACACATTGGAACTCAAGGCACGCATTGTTTTTCTACGGATTATTAGGATTTTCCCTCTTCATTGGAAGTGGAATTCACCGAGGATCATTTTTGTAAGTAATGAAGGGATTCACAAAACCAAGCATTAACCCGTTTAGGGCTGGCTACAGAGCGATACCTCTCAAAAGGTTAAAAATTCATGTAATCCGAGGATTTCTCAAAAAACATCTCTTAGATTTTCAAGAAAAAATGGCCATTCTCGGATCTTAGTGTGACATTACAAGTTGCATATACAAAATATTCCAATAAGCATTTGTTAACCCTATGCAGGTTCTCAAGCATCAAAAAATTGATAAAATGGTCTGTGTTTGCGCACCCACAGCACCCAAAGTTAAGAGGAGGGATCAACATAAGTGGAAGTGGAATTCACTGAGAATTATTTTTGTAAGTAATAAGAGTGTTCAGAAAACAGTCCTTCACCCGTTTTCGGCTGGATAAACAATGATACCCATTGAAAGCTTAAAATTCATATTTTCCCTAGATTTCTCTGAAAATTTCTTGTAGAGTTTTAAGAAAAAATGGCAATTCGCAGTTCTTTGTGTGACATTACAAGTTACATGGAAAAATATTCCTGTTAACACTTGTTAACCCTCTACAAACTGTCAGACATCAATATTTTAGATACATTTGAGATAAAATGGACCATTTTCAAATAGCCACAGCACTCAGTGAATATGTGTCAAACAACATAACTCCTTTTGTCGGTCATTGACTTGTCGCAAAAGGATATTGATATTAACCTACTCCACCATTAATGATGGTTTTAATCTAAACATTGTTTTATCAAATTGAGTCATTTGAGACTACTATACCCACCTTTCTCATAACATCAGTAAAGGAACTTCAGTGAGACAGTTAAAAACAATTCATCAGACACTCTGGGGTCATCAAAATCATGGATTCTCATCTGGAAAAGCCATGGTTCTCCAGAATCATAAAGTCTAGCCTTTGTCTTGTCTTTGTTATACGATGACCTTCCTACTATAACAAGGGTGATATTTTGTTGACGCCTTAAAGCATATTCAACCACGCCTCTACTCTAAAATCAGCTGAGTTGAAAATCAACACAAATTATCTGGGTTGAGTGAATATGAAGCAAATTAGGTTCATATTCACTTAATTTCAAGTGACAAAGTGGATTATTTATTAAGAACATGGCATAAATAAAACAAATAGGTACTAGGGCCGGTAATCAGATTTAAACCACTAGTAGAATAAGGGTTTTAAGCCGAGTGAGTAAAGCCATTATCCAACTCTTGGTTTAAATCTGGTTACCGATCCGAGTACCTATTTATTCTATATATTCGTTACCTGGTGGAAGACCATTCAATATTTTCAGTGTGTTGCCATGGTTTTGTACGTTGAAAATGTTGATTAGTCAACCACACAAATTCAGTTAGCAGCTATCCATTTGATGAAACGATATCTGAAGTGGCCATTCGTGTTCAAATGGTTAATGTTGAGAAGAGTGAAGTCGATGGTAATGGCAATAATGTTAGACTGGGGAAAGAAATTCACAGAACGACACGCGTGTGTGAATGTGTTAATCGATATGGTACGAGTGCCAGTGCGGAATAATAGAACGGGAGGTCACAGGCCTCGAGTTAACCCATTCACACGCGCGGGTCGCTCTGTTTTTATTACAAGCCTTCACGTCTATAAAAAATATTAGAAGGACACTCAACAATTCATTTGACAACTATCAACAAAAAGAATACATTTTATCGCCAACCAAATTTGCGAGGGGAACCCGTGTTACTATTTTGTCCCCTGAGTTCCAATCTGTTCTATGTGCCTACTGGCACATAGAACAGATTGGAACTCAGGGGACGATTTTCAGCTTGCGATTCAAATTGTTATTGCATTGCACGATTTGCAGAGTATTCCAGTGAAATTTCGCTTCTATTTAAAAGTAGTTCGTCAACGACTTCCATTTCGCACATATTTGCGGAACAGATTTTCATCTACCGTACAGTTTAGTGTTGCTGAAGATGGGGATTACATAGAACAGGCGTGTAATACAATTAAAGCGTTTAGGTTCCCCGACTGATCCATATATTCACGCCCAACCCTAATCTTTTTATGAGCTGATAGCAAAAACTTATATCTCTTTAAAACGCTATCTGAAGATACGCACGGGCCTGATGTCAAAAACATGCACACTGGGAATATAACCAATACATTTTAACCCCTTACCTAATCCTATGCTTTCTTCAATA
Organism: Pictodentalium vernedei; assembly: GCA_031216915.1. Lineage (NCBI taxonomy): Eukaryota > Metazoa > Mollusca > Scaphopoda > Dentaliida > Dentaliidae > Pictodentalium > Pictodentalium vernedei. The sequence continues at coordinate 442,465,724 of CM062291.1, read as the reverse complement.
AGTATAAATTTTCATTTTTGGCCTCCAAAGATAGCTTATAAACACGTTCCAGTGAGTGACCATACGCTATGTTTGTGAGACAAAAATACTAATTTGAATGGCGTTTTTGTTGATAGCATTTGGCTGGTTTTGACCGTTACGTGAGGCAAATTGTTAAGCGACTGTATGAGAAAATAAAATATTTATAATAAATGAATAAATCCCCACAGAACGACTCTACTTTTCTAATGGATGCAGCCCGAATCAAACCATTTCTATTTTCGCCTTATACGCGATGTGCGCTGGTACAGACGGTCCTCATACAACGGACCAAGAGAGTCTTGGTATCTGAGCAGATGCTTCCAGCCACATATCGTCTGCCCTAAGAGAAACATATGCGCGGCCATAAGTTTTGTGCAGACGGTGATGTTCAATAAATCCGCGTTTATTTCCAAGCACCTAGTAGTTAATGCACGTTTAAAATATAGAATCAACATGTTGGTGGTTTCTTTTCCAGATGGCGAAAGTCACATGTATTGCTGTGTGTGTGATGTTGGTTATCTGCGTGAGCATTGCAGGTAAGTATCATGTAATATATATAATAGAAAGGATGGGATACACACACTGTTGGCAATGTGTCTGGGTATTGAATCTCATTCAGCTGGTTAGTGTTTTGATGACAATTGACTCTTTAACCCTTTACATAACGAATCGGCCACATCCCTCCTCGTGATATGCAAAAATTCAGCAGCTGAAAAATATTATTTTTCAAACAATTTCAAGAAAATCATATCATGTGACCCCTCTTTGGAACGAGCTCGTCGAGCTCGTTCCACTGAGGGGTCACATGATATGGTTTTGTTGAATTTTGTTGAAAAAATCATATTTAAAATAATAAATTGTAATATCGTCTGCGTTGGGTAAACGGTTAAGATTAATCCACTGCAGGGACTATTTTGTTATCCAGTTCACGACATGTAACAATCAACATTATCAAAAGTTTTACTAAGTGAAATTCAATTGTTTTCGCCGAACTTCACCGAAGTTGGACTTTGTCCACAATATATAGGAATCAAGTCTAAGAATCAGTATACCATATACTGTGGCTTGAAATTACCATCATTACATACAATTAACACCTTCCTTGTCTCAGATATATCCCCAATGATAAACGCTGCCATAATGAATTAACCGCCCCCATACTGTTATCTACGTGTAGGTACTAAACTGTGGCTGTTAATACAACGCATTGTTGCCGGCGCCAGAGAGACAAACTTTGATCCAGATAATTACCCGCTACCATCCACCCTTGATTTTAATAAGACCTCCTTCTTCACTTCGGATTCTTCAAAAGGCCTTTTTTTCATCTCATCTTAATATTTAAATTTTACGCCTTAAAGCTGACGTTCTTAGCTGCAATGCATTATTGAATGACATATGCATGCGTTCCCTGAGATTTAGCCTGACGCAAATTATCTCGATTCTGATATCGTCTTATCTGATTACTACTCCACTGTATAAGGGCTGTGGAACTATATTCTATCCCCCAACCCTACCCCTTTATGCAGATCATCTTGCTTTTTTGCATTCTTTAATTTTCTATAACAGTCCAATAAGTTGAGAAAACTGTCTGTTCTTGAAATATAAGACAGTTTGCTACCTATTGAACGTTTGAATAAAGAACACTGTTTACCAACAATGGACCCTTATGGGAGACCGAAGAGAATAGGAACAAAAGACTTTATCTATTGACTAAAGTGAATTTTTTTATTTGATTGGTTGATAGATACGTGGTATGAGACCATATTCATTGAAACGTCCGCCCGGCGACTGACAAATTTCCCATACCCAGTGGAAGCCTCGTTCCGAAATCTACAAATTGTCCATACCCCGTAGAAGACGCGTCATTCCAGTTTTACAGTGTACATGTACTATATTTCAATTTTTTATCTCCAAAATATAGCTCATGACCCCTTATTGGAATGAGCTTGTCGAGTACCCTCCAATGTGGGGTTCATAAGCTATGTTTTTGAGACAAAAAAGAAAAAAAGAAATTCAATAATTTTTTTATACTAGTCATATCGGCATATTTTCACAAAAACTCTTTTGCACAAAAATTCCACAGAAACCTGTATGGCTCAACAATGGAAGATAAAAGATCTCATGCTATGTGTGTTCACACATGAAATAGATTGTACTTCTAAAACGGAAGGTCAATAGATAAATTCGTTACCCCGTGTCTGATCACGGGGTAACGAATTTATCTATTGGCCTCATGGGATACGGCTGGCTTCGGGTAGGTAAAAACCCGTACCACGTGATCAGACACGGGGTAACTAATAATATCATGGCTATGTTATAATTCTGTTAGATACTTGTATAGTTTTTCGAATACTGTTAAATAAGTACACTTCTGACGTCATCCCGACCTATTACTACAATTGATGCAATTTAACCCTTTACCTAACGTAACGGCCAAAGCCGGCCAGAGCTATTCACAAAAAATCGCCAATTTATTTTCATTATTTTTTTCATTTTTTGTCTCAAACACATAGATTATGACCTTTGGAACGAGCTCTTTGCGCTCGTTCCAATGAGGGGTCATAACCTATGTTTTTAGACAAAACATGAAAGAAAAACGTTATTCAAGAATTTTGTTTGCAAGTGTTTTCTGCTTTTCATGTTGGGTAAAGGGTTAATTTCCAGTATCTAACCAGGTAAGTGGCGACGATGGAGGGGGGGGGGGGGGAGATGTTTACACCCCTCCCGAATGACGACCAAAGTTCTCTATAGTGAGAAATTTTAAACCTCAAACCACCCCCACCATCAGTTTTAGATTTCATACTCTACAGTAGGAGATTTCTTGGCATTGTATCTGTAGCTTTTATGGTTTCTTACAGACACAGTGATTTTTTAACCACATTTCATGTGATGTTCTCTTTGGAGTCAATATTTCGCCCAGTGAGTGCAACAAGGCGCCATCTGTAATGATAAGGGGTAAGCATTGCACATGGCGTCTTGATGCACTCAAAGAGATGATTTCAAACTCTAGAATCAAAAAGTAATATATTTATTTATGTATTGGTGTTTAAGGTCACATACTTATGCACAATGGCTAATCGTGAGCGTGAAAGTTTTACGGGTGGAGGAAGCCGGAGAGAACCACCGAGCATCGACGAGCAACTGTCAGCTCCTCAACATTCTAACTCTGTTCAAGTTCCGCTCAAGCGGGGTTACAGCGGTTGAAGACATGTGCACCATGGACGTCCAGTACGCCTTAGTACACGGCATCATCTTGCCCCCATGTAGGCAACCGGGATAAAGTGCCTTGCTTAAGGCCACAACACGGGTCTTCCCGGACGGGAATCGAACTCGGGACCTCTAGCATAGAAGTTCAACAGTCTACCGCAGTTCCACTGTGCTCCCGGTAATATATTTCGAACAGATGGCGAGAGAGAGGAGAGAGAGAGAGAGAGAGAGAGAGAGAGAGAGTGAGAGTATTCGGATTTCTTCGGCTGTTAGAAATTCACAGGTGATAGTTGGAAAATATTCACTCTATGGTGGTAATTTCAAGCCACAGTGTATGGTATACTGTTTCTTAGACTTAGTTTCCTATATATTGTGGACGTTACACGTACTTAAAAAAGAACGTGTCTATCGGTATACGATGATGTACGTAAGTGCTGAAATGGCCTACATTTTTAGCCATTGGAAGAGATTTGCAGAAGAATTAGCTCCCCCTACTTTTCAAAAGCTGTCAGTAAATTTACCACCAAGAGTGTGGGAATTTCATTTAAAATCTGAAATTGGGAAATGTAAGTGAATTTGTATGATTTTGTGCATCATGTTACAAAATATAGAATATACCAATAGTAGATTGGTGTACCAAATCTTCACCACGAATGGTAAACATTTGGTACACCAAGCTACTGTGGATATATTTTATTTACACCATGTTCGTCAGATTATTAAGAGTCGCTATTATTTTTTCTCGATTTTACTGAGCAGCAGCCGTACATACGTGCGAATCTATTTTTTGTTTACATGAGCATGGGTGGGCGGTACTTCCGCTGTCAGTTTTATCACCGAAACGAAATAGAAAAAGAAACGGAGCCTTTTCATTTTAATAACGTACTATTTCGAATTATGGATGCTTTATAAACATGAGACAATGCATATTTGTTAATTTTGGGTGTCTTATGGGGGTAAACTCATTTAAAAACGCAATAAATAATTGCCACTTTAAAATTTAGATTAGTTCGCATTCGGGTTGAGGTCACCAAATGTCAACTTGAATGTACTGTAGATGTAAATTATAACTACAGAAATCCAATTGCTGGCGTGTTCACCACAGTTGGTGTGTAAAGCTAAAAGTTATGTCATAGGCTTTTCATATATTGTAGAATCATGCTGTAAAATACAAAAGCTGACTTTTTACAATTTTTCCCCCAATCAGTTTGAACATTTTACTATATTATACTATGTGGAAAGCCGTTTAAAAATAAGAAAACCGCTTTTCACCATAATTTGATGTTCTGTAACTTTTTTTGTTCCTTAAATTAAAAGTGTGCACATCGTAACATATAATGCAGACACAAAAGTCTAGAAGGTAAAATTTGCTCTTTCGGGAAAGAATAAAAACGCAGATTATTGTAAAGATACATTTACTGAACAAAGAACAAACAAATGGACAATTACTTAGTGTTGGTAGGTTCAATACTGATAGATATTCTTAACCCTTTACACAACAAATCGGCCGCATTCGCCTGCGTAATATGCAAATTCAGCAGTTGAAAGAATATTATTTTTCAAAAACTTTCAACAAAACTATATCATGTGACCCCTCCTTGGAACGAGCTCAGCGAGCTCGTTCCAATAAGGGGTCACATGATATGGTTTTGTTGAAATGTTTGGAAAAATTTGAAAAAATGATATTTAAAATAATAAATTCTGATACCGTCTGCGTTGGGTAAAGGGTTAATGACCGATCACCTATAAAGTAGTTACTTCAGATTAGCTTACTATAAAAAATTAAGTTTCTATTTGAAACTTTTAATAAACGAAAATACAGAGAGAGAGAGAGAGAGAGAGAGAGAGAGAGAGAGAGAGAGAGAGAGAGAGAGAGAGAGAGAGAGGGGGGGAGTGTCTGTTGTTTTCGTTTATTAAAAGTAACAAAGGGAAACATGTTTTTATTTTCTAATGATGTCATAGGCGTTTTCTCAACAATTAAATGGGACCTTCCCCGCTCGGTCTAATAATTTAAAGGGAGATAATTTTATCGAAAGTCGATTTTCCTGGCGATATAAGTCAGGGGTGCGTCAGACCATTTAAACTATGACTATGGCATACGATGATAAGAAGACATGTTTGGGATACATTTTTTTCGTACACTGCACACCACTACCAGCTACACAGAAGAAGAGGCCCACTCGTCATCTGTTCAGAAAGTATAGCATTTGTATCGGTGCCTCCATCCACCGAGCTGCGCCCCTGACATACACACTTTTCAAGACATTCTGTCCAACGCGTCAGTACTAATGGAATAATAATGATGTTCTCGTGGGCCGGTTTTTAAATGTTTCTCCTGTCTAGGAGAACCATTGTCAGGGGCGTGGCTAGAACAATTTCTTCTGGGAATTGCCAACAAAAATGCACAAAATGTTAACTGCATTTTAGGCCCAGGAAATACTCAGATCATCTCCCTTTTCTTGTGTAGTATTCAGTATTGATGTGAAAATCAGTTTTTTTTTATAGAAGCCTTATTTTCGAATACTGTATTCTATCCGAGTTCAACATTCCAAGGTAGATAACCTTCAACCACATATTTAGTACAGCTCGTGTGTGTATACTGCGGTTGATAGATTCCGATTGTGTACCCGGATCCCAGCTACGCGATGTATTCAGGTAATTACTCAAAACGTACTTATTGTAAGATAAAAAGTATTGGTATCTACTAGTAGAGGTAAATTAAGCATTCGAGCACAGCAAAAAGGCAGAATCTACTAATGCAGTGTAGAAACAAGTTAAAAAGAATGACAGCATATTCAAAGAACAGTTGCATCCTTTAAGATAGGGCTGTTTTGTTCATGTCTGTGTCTAAGACTTATCCATATGAAATTTACTTATTTATTTATTGGGATTTAACGACTCTTTCGAAAGGCAGGGTCACCTCGTGTTGGACAGTTTTACGGGTGGAGGAAGCTGGGGTACCCGAAGAGAACCACCGGGCAACGGCGAGCAACTGCCAAACCCCAAAGCAGGGTTAGCATTGGTTGAAAACAAGTGCACGATCGACGTGGAGGACGCCTCAGTACACGGCGTCACCGTGTCACCACGTGGGTAATCGGGATTAACCCTTTACCTAACGAATCGCCCGCATCCGCCCGCGTAATATTGAAAAAAATTCAATTTTTCTAAATATTTTAACTGTAACCCCTCATTGGAACGAGCTCATTGAGCTCGTTCCAATGAGGGGTCACATGATATGGTTTTGTTGAAATTTTTTGAAAAATTTTAAAAAAAATGATGTTTAAAATAATAAATTTTGATATCGTCGGTGTTGGGTAACGGGTTAAGTGCCTTGTTCAAGGATACAACTCAGTTACCCCTGGCGGTATCGAACCCTAAACATTTCGGTTTGAAGTTCAGTGCCGTAACCACGGAGCCACCGCGCTCCCATCCATGTCAAGTATACCAAGGTTCTGATTCACGATCTATATGTAACAAACGAGTCTGGTGACAAAATATTAAAAAGAAGTATTAGAAGGGATCAAATTTAGGTAATATTAGTCAGTTGTTCCGACCCTTTCATTGTGACTACATCGTTTCTATAATATTTCTGCTCAGGTACGTTTCATCCCAAATGTCTCAAGGACTTGATACAAGCGAAAATATGAACTTGGGTCTTCACAGAGGGTAGAGTTTTGGAAAATACCTGTCTGACTGAAAGCAAATGTGGATTATCTGCAGTGAAATATCATTACACAGAGAGATTCGGAAACTGAAGAATATTGATCCATGGAGCATTTTGCTTTTTCTGCATGGGTTCTATTTTTTGTCGATCTTGTTCCAGTAAGGTGTCACGTGTTTTTTTTTAATCTTTAGAAAACAAATCTTTTCTCAACTCCCCAATTTGTACATTATGTGGTTCATTCGTTAGGTAAAGTATTCAATAATTTGCACCTCATCCTCTGAGTTCCATGTGTTCTATGTGCCTACTGACAGCCTACTGGCACATAGAACACATAAAGAGGGTGGAGGTTTGGTGGAGTATGGATTATCTGCAGTTAAATATGATTACACAGAGAGATTCGGAACATGATGCGGGTTCCATTTCGTCGATCTTGTTCCAAAGGAGGTGTCACGTGTTTTTTTTAAAAATCTTTAGAAAAAAAATCCTTTCTCAACTCCTCAATTTGTACATTATGTGGTTCATTCGTTAGGTAAAGTATTCAATAATTTTCTTCCCACCCCCTGAGTTCCATGTGTTCTATGTGCCTACTGGCACATAGAACACATTGGAACCCAGGGGACGATTTCCTGTTCTTTGTTCTGAATTATAATAACCTAAGACTGAAAAGAAGAGATCTTTTTATGTCTTTAGAATACTTATTGCTAGAAGATGATAACTTGTCAGGAATTATTTTTTCAGAATCAAAACAAAAATACATCGGATGTTACAATGACAAAAGTGTTCGTGCAATGACAGGCTATCGTCAGTTTGGCATGAATCGTTTAACCAATAAAATGTGTATTTGGATGTGCTTTAAAAGGAGGTACAAGTACGCTGCTACAGAGGTGAGTATAGATCAGGAAAAAATGTTAGTTTTGGGACATGACTTGTTTCAATTGAATAGGTCCGCGAGGCCAATTGTGTCTGAAAGCCGAACTCCACAAAATGCGAGTGTCTGGTGTCCACAAGCCAACTACGTCCGCAAAACGTAAGCTGATTGTCTCTGCAAGCCGACAACGTCCACAAAAAGTAAATTGATTTTGTCTGCAAGCCGACTACGTCCACAAAACGTAAATTGATTGTGCTTACAAGCCGACTACGTCCACAAAACGTAATTTGCATGTGTCTACAAGCCAGCTACGTCCACAAATGGAACGTAAATTGATTGTCTCTGCAAGGCGACTACGTCCACAAAACGTAAATTGATTGTCCCTGCAAGACGACATACATCCACAAAACCTGAGTCGATTTTGTCCTCAGGTAAACCTTAAAAGAGAGATCAGTGCTGAGAAAGGATAGAAATATTTGGTCGTTTTTTAGTTTTGCAAAATACAACAGATCAGTGATGTTTTCCATGTGTTTTGTGTGGGAAAATGGCCATTGTGTAATTTCGCCGGACTTTTTTGGAGAGTAGCAAACCTATAGATTTTTAAGAAGTTTAGGATCCACTAATATAAAAAATGGATGTTGCAGGTTTTTTCAATGACACGGTTGCCATGGTAACGATGAATTTTGAGTAAAATGCCATTTATTTAAATTGTTGAATAAAAAATTATTTAAAAATACAGAATAAACAATTGATGAATTATAACCACCTAAATATGAAACAATGGAAATTATAATGTATTTTAAAACTTTGCTGTTATTTCTGATTGCCATGGTAACAAAATTTATGCGGAAATAATGGATTTTTTGCATTGAAAAGGGAAAAATTGAAAAACCTTACAACAACTAAATAATTACCAATAAATGTTATATAGCTGATATAAATGTAGTGTCTTATAAAAAAAAAATATGCATTTTAACCATTGGTTGCCATGGAAACAGTAATTAACCTTGACCCTTCTTATTCTTTTCATGGAAAGTGTTGTTTAAATTCGGGTTCTTTGTGCATATAACTTGACATTTGTGTGACGTTTTTGGAGAAGAGCAAACCCCTACTTTTTTTGAATGTATGATAGATTTCCAAAATTGAATATGTATTGAATTTTTCAATGTATGTATATAAGGTGTTCAAATTGGTCAATATGGGACAAAAGAAAGTCAGTGAATTTTGCCTGAAAAAATTAGGACTATGCACAGGATTACAGTGATGGTGAAAAACGGCTAACTAGTGGAAGATTCTTGATACAAAGTATATATATTCACTTCTAGAACAAAGGTTGCCATGTAAACTGCATTAAATTTGTCCAATTTACCATATATGTGTATTTCTTGCAGCACTTAAATCAGTTGATGCATCATATATTACATTTATCAGTAAAAATCAGTACAAGAACCACGTGCAACTTGGAGGTAATTACCCTCCTAAAAAGTTCTAATCATTATGCCAGTAATTAGGCCAGTGGGGCATCACGCCTCAAAGTCACTCATCCTTTGTTGCATCATCATCACTATCATGGTCCTGTCTTTCAATGTTTGAATACCCATCATTCTCACAGGAAGTATTGCACACACATAGATCAGTGCGTGTTAGGTTCTTGGCACGGCAGGAACATCTCTGCGAGGAGCAATCTGTCTTGCATTGACATATCGTCCCCTGAGTTCCAATGTGTTCTATGTGCCAGTAGGGGACGAATTATAACCATCTCAATAATTGACTTCGGTGATGGGAGAACATCAGTGGTAGTTGGTTTGAGTTGACCACATGTGTCCTTGTGGTAGCCATGTTTTAATGGATCAAGAAATGTCTGGTGAGAAATGCCAGCTTGGCCCCAAACATATGCTTGGATATGTACTCGCATGATATGCTGCCGTAGTGCACCAACAGTTGTTGGAAGTCTGTCATTCTCTGCCATGTTCTTACAGAAGAGATGCCATCGAAGTTCATGAATGTTAGATATATTGACACCATTTGGACAATATGCTGAGCAGACGAATCTTGCTAATGATGTGAACACATCCTCTGACAGCTCCACTTCCTTACAAAGCATGAAAAAGGCAGTCACCATGTCGTCATCAGCCTTCGGGTATTTCTGGAACCACTTTGCTTTACCAACTCTAGCAAACCGCCCGGTGTTATCTGCACCCGTGAAGGCATGGAAAGCTGACAATGCCTGGGCTCTCTTTTTACCCAGGGCCTTACATATTGGCTCAACTTTGATCACACTAGATGCAATCGAGAGAGATGTGCTTCCAGTCAGCAGATGATAGTTTGCTATTGCAAAAACTAGGACGTCTGTATCAGGTGAGAATAGTGTCAATTCAACATCCTCTTTATACTGCTGTGATGCAGCTATTGCCAGCTGGATCATCAACGTGTCAGCCTCCTCATGGTTGTTTGATTCGGACTGGGCACTCCTATTGATCGATGTACGCCCTGATGCTGACACAACGATAACCTTGTTTGAGTTACGGCTGTACTCTAAGGTCTTATTTGCGAGGTAGTCCACAAGATAAGCCTTGGTTTGCTCATGAGACAGAAATCGGTTCATCGTGATGTGTTTAATACTTGTATCATCATTCACCTGATACTGGACAGGTGTCTTTCCATGACGTCGCTTGGACCTGATTGTTCTCTTGACGGAATCTTGTTTGTATGTGTCGAAGACCAGAAGTATGTGGTCGAAGCCCCTGGTCAAGGCCAACACCCTATCCTTAAAGCATTCACTGAAATCATTCACTGTCACCACTGTTGCTGGTTTCTTGGTCATTTTTTGGACAACAACAAATCCATCTACGACGGCAAGTTTCTTGCTAGGGTGTACATGTGTACTACCTTCATTTGCAGGATCACTAGTAGGGACAGGTGTCATGGGTCTGGAACTAAGTTCATCCTCAGGCAGAGACATTGTTTCGTTTGCAAATTTATCCAATGCATGGAGCAAACAGTGCTCTGGGTGTCGCTGTGAATTCGAAATTACCTTATGGTTAACATCCCTGTTGGACCTAGAGAGCATCACCAGTCTACCATACAAATCTTTGGTTTCTTTCAGATCTACCGTTTTGTCCCTAATCTTGACAGCCAGGTTTGTATTTCCAAACATATACATTCTGTTCTTCTCCTTTTTAACTCGTGCCCACAAGCTGACATCGCCATTGATCCGTTCAGCAATAAATTGTTCATAGAGCTCCTGCCCTGTCTCATCAATGTTCAATATTTGTGGTACAAACTCGTCTGGCACATGAGCATTAGTGATTACAGTGAAGAGCTGGTTGCCCTCGGCTTCAAAAGGATTCCCATGACTAACTATGGCTGCCTTGATTCGGTCGATTGCATTGTGTTCACGCTTTAGAACACTTGGAGAAAGGCCATGGTGTTCTCTGGACTCATTGTCTTGTATACCAAACTGCCCCTTGTACTCACTAGACATCTGGGGCATTTCTGCTGCAGCTAAGAAAAATCGTTGCCTGGCATTGGCGTTATTTGATATGCCTATCAGACCGGCATGAACTTTTAGGGATCTATTTAGATGCTCAACCATATGGTCTGCTCCGAGTGATACAAATTGGATAGTATTCTTGGTAACTGAGATGTTTCCTGCTTCAAGCTCTCTCCAGGTGTCAGGATGGCTGGACTTCAGTGCATGCATGTCAGATATGTATCTAGGCCACATCCGCTTGTACTTGATTTTGTCCATTGCGAAAAATATCTTGCTGAGCTCTTCGGCAGCTTGTAGATGAAGGTTTACGTCAGCATTCCGTGAGGCAGAAATAAAATGCAGAATTACTTCTACTCTGTGAAGATAGTTCATCATCGCCTTGAACATGGCATTCTTTGAGCGGCTTACTTCTCATTCCTCATTTTTTTATGACAGGTTTTCATCAATGATAACCAGGAGCAGGCAGTTGCTGGCATGCTGAACCAATTCAGCTTTATTCAGTTTTATATTTTTCTCCACAAGCAGTTTGTACTTCTTCTGTTGCAAGAAGACATGCCTCCCTCAAATATGGATTGTCCTGAAAGAACTGCCCAACTGCCATTTCATAAAGTGCTACATTTGAGTATATGTGAGCCTGAAGAGAGCGTTTATAATGTGTGCATTTCAGAATTTGTCTCGTGGATGCAGATCCATAGACATCGGCCTCTGTCCAAGCATCATCTATGTCAGAGTTTTCTATGGATATACCCAGTCCTCGCAGTGCTGCCATAACAACATGAAGCTCTCCTAATCTCGGAATGATTTTGCCTTTTAAGTCAGGATTAGCATCCAGTAGTTGAACAACTTTCTCATAGAGGACCAAGTCACAAGATACAATAGTTGGGTGATCTTTCCCAACGGCTAGCTCCTTCAATCTGCAACATTGCTGGAGTACTGTCATCAGTATTGACCACTCTTGCGCTGCCTCAGGAAGAAGAGTCAGAGCTCCGACCTGTGTTACTGACAATGGATGTGTTGGAAGTAGGGAGTTATAGCCAGCCCAACATGGGAGCTTTGTAAGAGTCCCTTCTGTGTTTGTTCTGGAGAGAACCATTTCTAAGAGCCAACCCAAGTGTGTTAGCCTGTAGCATTTGTCGACACCAGTCTTATTGATGGTAAACTCTGACTGTTCATCCCTAGAACCTTTAATTGGCTTTGCCTTGTTACATGGTATAATGTCTGTATGGTATGGAGTAACAGTCACGTTCGTTGCTCTGTGGAGATCTGAAGAGACTGTGCTATTGTCTCTCCAGCACCATCTGACGTTTGAAACACTGTTACAATGGTTCCATGAGTTGTATCCTTGCCATCGGGAGTGTCCTCCCCAAAATCAGCATTGTCAAAACCAAAGACGGGAAGTTGCCCTCGTTTAAGCATTGGTGGTACATATAGTCCTTGGAACATGGTAGTGTTATGAACCACAGCATTTGCAGTTGATGTCTCAAGAAGCAAGATACGGCTGTATGGAACACAGTATCCCAAGGCATTGAGAAGGTCTACCATACTTTTATTTCTTGTATCATGACGGACAGCTAGCCCCGTACCAACAACATTTGGGTTTTCCCTTTGACGTTGTGTACGAAATAATGCAGAGTCACTCTGTGGTTTGTACTTCTGCTGCCTTCGTGACTTGAGGCCATACATAACGGTTTGACTCACAGTTAGTACTGATCTGTCTGAAACAGATGTCCGTGCTTTTGTCTGCATTGCTTCCACTGGGCCAAGCATTATCCAGTGTATCATTGCCTTAAGCTCTCCAGGAACTTGTATCTGTTTATCCTGCTGACCTTGCTTGTGAAGTTCTGAATGCTTTGGCGAACCAGTGATGCTGCCTTATATATGACATCCATATTGTCCATGGTATTGTCGTTTGTAATATCATTGACCATATCTTCCACACATGTTTCTAGTGAATACAGGATAGCCGATTTGCGTCTGTTCTTTGGGAGTACTGACCTCAAATTTGGTAATGCCTGTAAGATTCTATCCTTCAGCCATTTCCTGCTGAATGAGGGGACATGATGTTCGAGGGCATCTTTACCACCTAGAAGGTTTACATAGGTTGTCTCGATTTCCTCCATACTGAGTTGTGTTTGCTGCCTGGTAAGGTAATCTACCAGGTTTATCACTTCAATTAAATTTGCAACTTGTGCCATAGGTGCCCTTGCCTTCCCTTCTTTGGCACCACGATCTCTAAGGATGTGGAAATCATTTTTCGTCCAGCACGACCTGTGGTACATAACATCAATTGCATGAGCACCACTTGGATCTATGGCAGTATTTAATCGAGTCGTAAACACAGGGTTCTGACCAATCTCAACAGCCTCTGTCAGACATTTGCCTGCATTGTCACACCGAACACAGAACACAGGTGTACCATCATCACTCAGGCAAAAGAAACACAAAGCCTTGTCATAGGGTTCTGCAGAAGACCTAGTGAATGGTGTGGAGGAGCACTAACATTGGATCTTTTCCGCTTCCGACCTGGCCCTTTGTCAGTATGTGATCCTGATGATAGTGTCTGGTCACAGCGAACCCTTGGCCAATGAATCTGGTCCTTGTTGGTCAAGTTAGAATAGCATGTTCGATGCCAGACAGCATTCCTCTCTTGCAATAGCTCAGCAGATGTACCATCTAGTCGTTTATTAATCTGAACATAGTCACTATCATGTATATTGCATCACTACTGTATTGTCTCTATCAGGCGAATGAATGACTCGACCTTTGGTTTCAACACCAAGACACCTCTCTGGAATGAATCATCTTGACACAAAATGCATTTTGACCAGATTGCTGAGTCTTTCACGGGTGAAGGATCTGTTCCACTCAGTTCTAGTTCATCCATCTTGTCACCTGCAGATATAAAAACGAAAGATCATTCGTTAGTTCTTGAATGCCAGATCTAAAATACCTGATTCAGTCTATAGTCTATACGACTCAAAACGACACTTTTTAGGCCCAAATAACCATTACCATGGCAACCAATAGTAAAAACTCAACATTACATTATGTAATAAACTCCATAGTGTTATATTTTGGGGTTTATTAATCATGAATTGTTTCTTTTGTATTTTTTAAGGAATTTCTATTTGCAATATTGAATAAACGTCATTTTCACCCAAAACCCATGGTTGCCATGATGGCAACCAGGCCAACAAAAAAATCTGAAACATCCATTTTTTGTTCAAATGGATCCTAAACTTCTTAAAAATGTATAGTTTTGCTACTCTCCAAAACAATCCGGCGAACATCAAATTATGGACATAGGAAACCTGACTATATTAACGATAATTATATTATTTAACCCTTTAGCTAACGTAACGGCCAAAAACGGCTAGCGCTATTCTCAAAAATCGCCAATTAATTTTCATTATTTTTTAATTTTTTGTCTCTAAAACATTAGTTATGACCCCTCATTGGAACGAGCTCCTTGAGCTCGTTCCAATGAGGGGTCATAACCTATATTTTTGAGACAAAAAATGAAAATAATAGTTATTCAATAATTTTTTTGCAAGTGTCGTCTGCTTTTCATGTTATTATTATTTATTTATTGGTGTTTAAGGTCAGATATTTCTGCACAATGGCTAATCATGACCACAACAGTTTTACGGGTGGAGGAAGCCGGGGTACCCAGAGAGAACCACCAAGCAACGGCGAACAACTGTCAGCTCCCCAACATACTAACTCCACACAAGCAGGGTTAGCATAAAGACAGGTGCACCATCGACGTGCAGTACGCCTTAGTGCACAGCGTCACCAAGCCCCCCCCCCCCCCCACATGGGCAATGGGGGTGAAGTGTCTTGCCCAAGGACACGACGCGGTTGTCGCAGGTGGGATTCGAACCGAGGACCTCTCGGCTTGCAGCCTGCTTTTCATATTAGGTAAAGGGTTAAAAAAACAAAACCCCCCCAAAAAAACAAAAAAAACAAAACAATTCAGTCCCCATATTACATCCACGGCAAAGCGTCTTCGTTTGCGCGCACGGATACATGACACAATTTTTGATTGCATAATTCACTTGTGAAGTTATCGTTTATAATTAAACCCGGAAATCCCAGTAAATCATACTTTGGAAAGTTATAAAGCTATATAATGCACTCCACTTTGTTCAATATAGAACAAGAGGATGTAGACACCAATTCGAGGCTGCAGTAATTCTTCGACTGATCGATATATCCTTCTAAATTTTGTAGACATTTCTCACTTAACATGAATAAATAACCTTTCATGTAAAGAAGTAAACTGCCTGTGTCTGATCCACTATCTTCGTTATGTAGGCCTAGAATAACATTTTGAGGTGTTACCAGAAAACGGTATATCACATGTATCGTAAAAAAGTTGAGCCAGATTCTGTAAAATTGTTTAGGCAAAGGAGCAATCGAAAAAGAGATGTAAGCTCCACTGCCACTTTTGTCTCATTACAGGGAAAGAAGGGCTCTGTTTCTGATAATCTGCCTTTATGTAGGAACGCGTTTGTGTATAAAACCCTCTGTAAACGTTTGTACTACAAGATTTGCAGATAAGTGTTATATGTGATGTGAACTGATTTTTATATCATTCTTCAGGTTGACGATTAATATTTAAATTGTTCCATTTATTTTGGATATGTGTTGGTCGTATTGCGGACTTCTCAAACATATTGGGTACAGTTTTTCGATTCTGAGACGCCATCGCGCCTGCAATGTTTATCTATTGAGAGAAGGCAACACTGCGCATCGGTTCCACCTGACGGGCGATTAAACCTGTTGGATCCGTCGCAAAATATACAAATTGTCCAGTAGAAAATAATTAAAAAACATTCAATAAAAATATATCATGTGACCTATTATTGAACGAGCTCGTTCCAATGAGAGGTCACATTATGTGATTTTATTCAATGTTTTAAGAATTTGTGGAAAAAAAATATTTGATATCATGTTTTTTCTGTAAAGGGTTAATATCTGTTCGCGGGAAACAAGCCAAATAATGTGTTCAATATGTAATTTGTACGGAAACAACATAATTCGACAAATTTTAACGCTTTGAACTCTGTCGTCCGTTTTGTCCGACAAGGAACATGATGCGTCATAATTTCATTAAATAGGATGGATGCTAAGTGCATGTGTGTGGTAGACCAATGAATATTTTCAACGTGCAGCCCCATGGCTGCACGTTGAAAATATTAATTGGTCTAACCCTAAATAATGAACATGGACTCTTCCAGTTGCTGTCATTGAAGTAATATGGAAGATACCACCAAAGGGTTAAAGGGCAGTAATGCAACTCACTGTCTTTTCGAGATGCATTCCGTGATCATCGATTGCTCCATTGAAGTTGCATTTCTTGTATTATACAAGAATTCAGATAAATTTGATTATTGCTGAGAAATGATGTTTTGTAAAAATTTTGTAATATTTTTGGTATCCCTACATACTGTGTACTAGTGGAGTGAACGAAATGCGGAAGATGGTTGATGTTTTTCTAGAAAACAGTTTCCCAATGCTCGTACTCAACAATAGCACGCTTAACTTCAAATGGTAGCAAACAATATACAGCGCCTCCAATTTTCAAAATCTAAAGACTGATTGGGTAAATGGTTTTACAAGATTTTTGACAAAATTTAAGTTTTTCATCATTTTTATTGGCTACAGTTTGTCGTTTTTTATGTCGTTTTATTATATTCTTTCATATTCTGGGTACAGAGTTTATTACTCCTTGGTAGATATTAAAGGAGTTTCAAGGTTATATTTTGCGGAGATTTCATTTTATGTTAGAAAATTTGCTTGTATTTAGTAAATAGACGCTTTGCTCCATTTTTTGTAAAAAAATATTTTATTATTGACTTTTAACTGACCGTTATATAGAGAGTAATCGCTCGACTGGACTTGTTACGTGAAATAATTCATGAGAGGTGAGGGACGTTGTACAAACACGAGTGCGCGAATGCGCACGAGTGTTTTACAATATAGTCTCTCGCCTCGAATGAATTATTTCACGTAACCAGTCCAGTCACGCGGTTACTATGTTTATTACTTTTCATTATTAACGATAATTATATTATTTAACTCTTTACCTAACGTAACGATCAAAACCGGCCAGCACTATTCACAAAAAATCCCAATTAATTTTCTTTATTTTTTTCATTTTTTGTCTAAAAAAGATAGGTTATGACCCCTCTTTAGAACGAGCTCGTCGAGCTCGTTCCAAAGAGGGTCAGAACCTATGTTTTTGAGACAAAAAGTGAAAATAATAGTTATTCAGGAATTTGTTTTGCAAGTGTCGTCTGCTTTTCATGTTAGGTAAATGGTTAAAAAAAACAAAAAACAATGAAGTCCCCATTATACAAACGGCAAACAGTCTTCGTATGCGCGCACGGATACATGGCCCAATTGTTGATTGCATAATTCACTTGTAAAGTTATCGTTTATAATCAAGCCCGGAAATCCCAGTAAATCACACATTGGAAAGTAATAAAAAAGATTATTTGTAAAAAAAATTCAGCCTGGGGTGTTTCCTTTTTACTGTTCATAAATCGTCTTTGTCTAGGTATCATATTTGGAAGGTCCTCACAACTCCGTATGAGGAAACGTTATTTACTTTTGTATGCGGAGAATTTGAGGGTTTCGAAGGAAACATATCTGTTCCGCTTTATCAGTTAGAAAAATAACCTGTTACATTCTTACTATGGAACCTCACAGATAATTAAAATTCATGTTTTGTAGTATGCAAATCAATGTTTTTGTGGAAACAGTTACACCAAATATGGAAAATCTCGGCGTCATTGTAATATGCCGTGCAAAGGAAAGCACACCGAGATGTGTGGCGGTTTTTGGAGGATGTCGGTATTTTCAACAGGTAAATACAACATGTCTCTTTTATTTCTCACAATTTGTTCTTCATTAATTCGATAAATAATTGCCGAAGATCATATCGATGGAGTATCAGTCAGTAGAACACGGCGGATGCTTTGACAAACACTCACAGAGTGGAATATTCCCCAGGTAATAATATGTGTAAAAACTCGCAATAAGCGTATGTTTGTATTAGGGAGGGGTGGGGGTATTTATTTAGTTATCGGAATCGTTTATATTTATTCCTTTAACCCTTTACCCAACGCAGACGATATCAAAATTTATTATTTTATATATCATTTTTTCAAATTTATCAAAAAAATTCAATAAAACCACATCATGTGACCCCTCGTTGGAACGAGCTCGACGAGCTCGTTCCAACGAGGGGTCACATGATATGGTTTTGTTGAAATTTTTTGAAAAATAATATTTTTTCAACTGCTGAATTTGCATATTACGCGGGCGGATGCGGCCGATTCGTTGGGTAAAGGGTTAATATCGGGGTAGACGGCATTTAAGATTTCTGCACTTAATATAAACAAGTTAGGAGAGAGAAGATCGCCTTGTCACAAGAAAATAAAAAAAGTCCCTATGACACTTTGCTCGAATGAAAAATGGTATAAAACTGTTACTGGAAAAAGAACGGGGTGCAAAGAAAAACATGGGCGACTAGATTTTGTCCATTTCGCTGTGTGCCTTGGTACGCTATTACAGTGCACCTCAGTTGTTTAATACGCTGAAGCCGGATAAGTAAAGTCTATTAACCGCGTACGTTGTACAGCATGTGTTCTGACCCAGGAGTATTGAGAAGGGGATTTAGGGAGTGACACAATATTATTTTTAGTAGGTGGTATTTTCGTCCGATTTGGAGTTTGAGATATCAATTCACTAGTAACCATGTACTCTCTAAGGATACTACACTTAATACATGGACATACGTCACACACACATACACTAGGGATCTGCGAATCACAAATTGTTTTTCGAATCGAATCGTGTCTCTGATATCGATATCGAATCAAATTCCGAATCGAATCTTAAAAGACAGGTTATTTCATATTGCACTAAACGGAAGTTACGGAACACTGTGATGGTCCTCACCCGACTGATTGAACACCTTAAAACACCAACAAATAAATATTCTCAGAAGCACCTTCGCTGAAACAGCTAGGCCTACAATCCATAGTTTTGGTTTTTGAAGACTTAACTTGTTACTATTCACGTTCTTACGAGTTAAGCCTGCAAGAACTAAAATTATGGATATACTAGCAACGTTGATCCCGGTTAATCCTTCGATGAGTGACCATCCAGCGATTGATTCGTGTGCTTCCCGTAGTAGTGCCTGGTATACGATGGGTGAAGTTTGAGTGTGTGATTCTGTGACGTTGCATCACATGACAGCTGTGGACATTGAGAATGTTCACCAGTACTACGCAATCCCCACCGTACTTAGGAGTAAAATAGGGACTTGTTGAGGTGCTTGCCTTGTGTGCCCATATGTGGAACACCGGCAGTATGCTCCGTTGAGTTGAGCTGAGATTGTCATAGAATGAACAAAGGGTGTGAACATCTGTGATACGGGGTAATAATGTAAGTCAGAGAGCACTGCGGTGGATTCTAGAAGTTAACATTGCATTATTATTATTATTATTATTATTATTATTATTATTGTTATTATTATTATTATTATTATTATTATTATTATTATTATTATTATTATGTTCTGGGCAAAATTCACCATCCACCTAATAATTAAACATTGTCAATTATTCAATTAAAGATGAATTGAGCCTACATGAATGAATTTTCTAATGACAATTTATCCAATTTTTGTTGGAAATCGAACAAATTGAAATTAGTACGAGAAGTTCGAAAAAATCGAATGTTGAGACTGATTCGGGATCGATCTCGAAGCAGACGTATGGTATCGATATCGTTTCGAAACTCGAATATTCGCAGGACTCTAACACACTCTCAATGTCGATCATACAAGTGGTGGTAAAAGTAGAAACACTTCCTCATGGGACACAAGTTTTGAGGTCATCATAGCTACCGAACTTGTAGATTCCACGTTTGGGGATCTGAGGCACCACACTGCTTGATGCAAACAATCGGAAACAACCGAAACTTTGCGAAAATTGGACCATGCACATTTGGCAATTTTTATTATATAACGACCTTTCAATCCACTAGAATGATTCACCTTCATCCTGACGTATCGTTGAACTCTCATAAATGTCAATGGTCAGAGTTCTTCTTAAGAAAAACGTTTTGAACAGAAAATATCTACAGTACGTGGAGAGCAGATTTTAACTAAATCACTTGGGGAGTGGAGGTATCACGCAAACTATCACTCTTAAATTCTGTACGTATGGACAAAACACACAAGAAATTTTTCAGTCAATGAACCTCCGGGTATAATCTTGAGGTCCATTGGCTGGAATTTTGCTTGTGCTTGTTATGCTTTGCAACAAATTTGAAATTATTTCTTGGATGGAATCTCCGCTCTGCAGGTGATTTAGTAATATTACACTCTCAACGTACTGTACTTCAAAAACGGATGTAGTAACTACTTAATATAGAGTTTTATTGGGCCTTATATAGTGTAGAAATGCGGGTAAGCTTTAATCGGCTATTTTCTTTAATTCCAGCTCCAAGCAATACTTGATCAATTGATTTATCATATTAATTGGCGTATATTTTATTTACTGTAACCAGGAACATATTTTACTGGGTAACAAACTTGATAACAAATGTCCACTTGCAGCAGGCACATATTTTAAGCAATAGTCTAAGACAGAACAACCGAATACTCCACATGATCAGTGAAAATCTGATCAAACGAATGATTTCATTTCACCCGGGCGTCCACCTGTAGAGTAGTTTCTTGCACAGCATTAAACTGAAAGTTTGTCTTTTGTTTTGGACGTTTTTCACAAGAAATAAATAAATCTAAGTGGCAAAAATTAACGTTTATCACATGCATCAGATATCAGGTTCGTTAACTCGTCTAAAATGCCTTAATATTGAGTAAAAATGTATAACAGGCAAGGTTATTTGTATGTTTTGATGGCGGGCAGGGACGTAGAACCGGGGAGGGGGGTGTACATTTCAAATTTTCCGAGTTATGTATGTGTTTGCGTGTTTATGAGAGAGAGAGAGAGAGAGAGAGAGAGAGAGAGAGAGAGAGAGAGAGAGAGAGAGAGAGAGAGAGAGAGAACCATTACGTTTGCCAATATGTTTTTCCAATATCATACCATCGCCAGATAATCAGGGTGTTGTGGGTTGAGGGTGGTTGGTGGGCTTAGGACTTAACTATAGTTACCTGAAACTTGTAGTACTCCTTTGGATTCTCTTCACTGCAGTCTTATTGGGAATTGGCAGGGAGGAGTACATGCACTCTTAATACCGACCATGTTATCGAAGATTCTCTCACTTGATTTGTCTCTTCTAAGAGCTTTAAAGTCTAGACAATTGCACACTGTTTTCTCCATATTTAATGAAGGGGCTGTTTGTATTCCTACCATTTCACTAAGGTACATGGAACACCATTGATTTTTAATATCGATGTACCTGGACCATTCTATGCCCGGGAGTGGAAGCAGAGCTGTAGATCGGGCATTTGTGACCGGATCCCGCCTCAGGATCTCGATTGTTACTTCATGGTCACTTGACCTAATGACGCCATGTGTATGTGTGGTTGTCATTGTAGCCCGAGTGAACATGTTGTGGCGTCACCATAGCGATCGATGGTGTCCGTGCGCATGCGCAGCGAGTGGTAATAGAGTGACACGTGTTTTCGTGGTCCATTCTGTTTGATGGAGGCCCCCATCTTCGTTTCTGTGGTGGCACATGGTTTAAAACAAAACTTCAGATTCCTGTTGTTTCACAGGTGATTTCCCGGTCCTATTAGAAGCCTTCTGGTTCCATAATAACCAACTGCCATCAAGTAGGAATGAACAAACGAGAATTCTGAGGGTTTCTGAGAAAGTTTCGGGTTGTTCTGTTAATTATATATTCCAGTTTAATAGAACGCAACTTTTGAAGATCCTCGCGATCCTATAGCACAACGTGCTATTCTTATGGATCCGAGTCCGTTTCGGTGATTTGTTATTGTTTTTGATAATGTCGGTAATTGTCAGTTTATTTGGATGATTATATTTACACCAGTTCAATGGAATGCACCCTCAAAACATACCCCTGTGCTGTTATGTAACTAGCAACCACGTAAAACCATAGAAACAAAGAGGGCGGCCTCCATAAAGAAAAGCGGATAAGACAGACACGTGTTACCCTAGCAGCTCACCATGCGCATGCGCACTGATACGACGTATCGCCATAATGATGTCGTCAGAACATGACCGCTAACGTGGGTTACCATGACATCCAAACATGGCGTCACTGTGTCAAAAAGGCAAACGCCCGATCCATCGTTCTCGGACTACTCCCGAGCCCGACCCCCAAGTCGAAATGCTTCCCACGTCACTCGCTCCAATGAGGGATCATAACCTATGTTTTAGAGACAAAAAACGAAAATTAATGAAAATTAATTGGAGATTTTTGAGAATAGCGCTGGCCGGTTTTGGCCGTTACGTTAGGTACATGGTTAAATAATATAATTATCTTTTATAATGAAAAGTAAAAAACAGAGTAATCGCTTGACTGGACTGGTTACGTGAAATAATTCATTCGAGGCGATGGACTATATTGTAAAACATTCGTGCGCATTTGCGCACTCGTGTTTGTACAACGTCCCTCACCTGTCATGAATTATTTCACGTAACCAGTCCAGTCAAACGATTACTCTCTATAAATTAAAATTTATGAATTGTTAATAATAGAGAATGCAGTCAGAGCCGCGCGAAGCGAGCTGTATACGTAACACATGAGCTAAAGAAGAGAAAAGCGCAATTTCCAATGAATCAGTATATCTCACAAACTGAAAATTGTGTCTTTCGGTTTGACCATGGGGGGGGGGGGGGGGGGGGGGGGCAGCCATTTTGTCGTTCGATATTGAATGCTGGGATACTCAAAAATAAAGTAGTTACAAAAACAAAAGAACGCACTGTGTGTTGGCCGCGTCAATCTTTTTGAATAAATGATGTTATTATTTCATTTAACTTGAACACTGGCATCCAAGAATTCAGTATTAAATTGATTTTTGTTTCTTGAAAATTTTAAAATGCTACTTTTGACCACGAATCTTTTCTCTTTACGTTTACTGCGAGAATCAAATTTGACAAAACTACCGGCGGTAGCAAGAATCATTTTCTTTCAATTTTACGATACGAGTCCTATGTGGTTGCGTTCTCTTCTAGGCCTTACCTAATTCATATTAATTTGACTGAAAAGGGAAGGTAAATTCAGTCAACTTTTCCGATGTGTCTAGCTGTCAATCAAGCATTCACATGCCTCTAGTGGTACTGCCCACCGGCGCAGATGTGAACCGAACAAACCGCGAATGTGTTTACGATAGAAAGTGTCGGTTTTTCTCCATTTTGGGTGACAAAGTCAGTTATTTATCAAGAGCATGGTATAAATAAAACAAATAGTGTAGTGAGAACTACTGCTGGAAGTGGGTATTTCTCGAGGTAAGCACTTCCAGTGGCTTGATTATCTCCCGTGATATGCTCTTGTTTGAGATTAACTCTATTCTTGACATTCATTAAAGTTATTTCGTACCGACAAGACGTTTCAATTTAGATTCCTACATATTGGTAATTCTATAATCTGAACATAGTGTTGCTGTTTCTTTAATGGATCACTGGTAAATTATCTACCAAATTTACCACAATAGGAACTAGGGTCGGTAATATAACAATAACATGATATTGGAGGGCGTTATGGTTCATTAGCGGCCCTGCAGCAATGATGAACAGCCCGAGGGTTTATTAAAGGTCCGAGACGAAGTCGAGGGCCGTTAATAAGCCCAAGGGCTGTTCATCATTGTTGCAGAGCCGCTAATGAATCATGATGCCTGACAACAATCATGTTATTACTATTATTACCACTCCCATTTACAGCTAACCGGACGAGGGAATTGCTGGAAGAAATAATCACTAAAGTCGGTTCGATATTTCTGTTTCGATCGTGCGTTCGACTTAAGTTCAGAAATACAAAGGGACGTCATCCGAATGGGAGTAATTCATTAGACCATGGAATCTAAAAATATTCGGGCCGCGGGCCGCTAATGGCTATTTATATTATTATCGCCCGCGGCCCTGTTCCGTCGAATGACGTCACTGAAATTATGGGGTTTTAACGGCCCTCCAAAATCATGTTAATCGACAAGTAACTTGTAGATTGAGTGGTAATAATGAGATTTAAACCACTAGTAAACCGCAAGCCGAGTGGTTAAAACCCTTATCCTACTCGTGGTTTAAATCTAATTACCTGCCCTAGGATCTATTTATTCTATATATAGACTAAGGGACTACACATAGAGTTCTGCAATAAAGCATGGTCGACAGATTCATCTTCAGTCAAATTTCATTTTAAGGCGATGTCATTAAAACTGCAAGGTGACCTTTCTTCTAACAAGAATGAACTATGAACTGGGGATGAATTTGTTCAGATACTCCTCTCTTGTCTGATGTCTGATGCGGGAAACGACTCCGTTCTCTGTCCATGTAAACGCTTCATGATCGATGCCGAAGAAACCACCTTAACACGTATGAGGTTTACAAATAAAACGGCAACACAATTGTGTTAACTTATTCACGCTTTTCAGAGTTTAATTTTTGATTGATTTCAAAAGCATACCTTGTAACTGATATCTTGTCTCTTTACTTAACACGAATAGCAGACGACACTTGCAAAGGAAATTCACAAATAACTAAACATTTTCGTTTTTGAAGGGAAAGCATAGGTTATGGCATCTCACTGGAACGATTTATTTGAGTTCGTTTCATTGAGGATTCGTAAACTACGTTTTCGAAGAAACAATCGAAAAATAATGATTTCAATGTCCATTTTATGAATTTTTTTGAATTGCGCCCCCTGTTTTGGTCTTTTTTCAGTAAAAGGGTAAAGTCAACCAATTTTGTTTTCACAGGTTATAGAAAACCCATAGGACACACGAAAGTACGGAAGGGTAAGTAGAATTACTTTGTATAATTTATGAATAACCAAAACATTAGGCTAAAGAAAATTAATCCTTTGATTCTCAGGCAGCGGCGCATTTGTTTATTCGGCCCGCGTTCGTCATATATATTTCTGAGGCAATATTCAAAATATATAAACCTATCATAGGGTGTGACTTTAGCGGCATCACATCGCGATTTGCGGTGCAATATGTTGTTTACATTGATACAGTATTGTTATTCTCTTCGTGAAAGGCGACACGATTCTCATATGTATGTACAAAATAAATATTTAGTTAACTGATTGAGACCTAGATCAGTGTTGGTGGTCAGAATTAGTTTACCTGTAATTGTTTTATTACAAATTATTGGAGAGTGCCAACAGGCACTCTCCAATAATTTGTAATAGAACAAATTTGTATAAACAAACTATTGTTTACGTACGTTTGACTGAATACAAAACATTGGTAAGGAAAATGTTGGCTTTTGAACTGGTACCCTAATTTTTGCGATCCAGGGGGGGGGGGGAGTGCAGATGCCATACCCCCTGGATTCAGGCAAACCAGCTTAAAAAATTCGGGCAAGGAACTACAGAGAGAGACAGAGAGAGAGAGACAGAGAGAGACAGAGAGACAGAGAGAGACAGAGAGAGAGAGAGAGAGAGAGAGAGAGAGAGAGAGAGAGAGAGAGAGAGAGAGAGAGAGAGAGAGGGTCATGTATATTTGTATTCCATCCATGCAGGATTTTGGGCAAATCAAAAGGTCCCCCTATATCCCATTTGAAAGGCCTGGTTGTAGCCTCTATCACACTCAAACAATTAAAAAAAACTCCTTATTGTTTTATCTCCGTTATAATTCTTCTACACATGTATATTGATTTTATGTTGTATGATCACTGTTACAAAAAAGAAGAAAACTATCAGTAAAATCAACAAGGAAACTCTAGTATTTAATTTTAGGCTGTCACACCTGTATTTCAGACACCGGCGACCATTCCATCAGAAATGAAAAAATAAAAAGTAAAAATAAAAACCGGTCTCCCTCATTCATTTTAAAAAAAAATGCATGAAAATCAATTATTTAATTTTGTTTGACCTAATGGGAATTACCCAGAATATGAAACTTTTATGTTGTGGTACCTGCTCTTAAGATGGAGCCCAAATATGGTCTTTCACTCCTCCGCAAGTTAAAACGAAATAGGGCTGAGATGTTACTATTGGATTGTCTTATATTTCTTACGAACGCTTTCATACAAATAATATTTGAAAATTTCGAGTATACATAATGAAACTACAGCTTCGCCATATGGTCAACTTTTTGTTTTCAAATTAGCGCCTTTCAAAAACAAAACAAAAATAAAAAAAATAAAATAAATGTCGGCGTTCGAGCGACCAACGTTTTCTGGCGAACAACAAAACTTTCTGACAGACAGCGTAATTGAGAGAGTGGACTCCAGGTCAGGCGGATAGCCAGGATTCTGTGTTTATTTATTTAATGGTGTTTTTAAAGTCCCATACTAATGCACAATGGCTAATCGTGAGGGTGATAGTTTTACGGGTGGAGGAAGTCGGAGTACCCGAAGAGAACCATCGAGCATCGACGAGCAACTGTCAGCTCCTCAAACTCGGCTCAAGCAGAGTTACAGCGGCTGAAGACGTGCACTATCGACGTGCAGTGCGCCTTGGTACACGGCGTCATCGTGCCCCCATGTATGTAACCGGAATAAAGTGCCTTGCTGAAGGACGCAACGTGGGTCGTCCAGGACGGGGATCAAACTTGGAAACTCTAACATTGAGGTCCATCAGTCAACCAGTGAGCCACCGCGCTCCCGTAGGATTCTAAAATAGGCGGAATCTTAGCCAGTTTTGGAGGCCAAAGATGATATTTCACAGGCTGTTGTGTGAAGTTTCGGATGCCTCCCCTAGTCCGAACTAGAACCCCCCGGTTAGTGCACACTGCTACCTCTTCTCTCCATGACTGTATGTTGTGTGGAACTTGCATTGGACCAATGTGTGTGGGGGAACGGATGGGGGGGGGGGGGGGGGGGTCAGCGAAAATTTATAAAGGACCCAGGTCCTCAGTCCCCTGCCGCGGCTATTCCACTGAGCCTGGCACCCCACCAGCTTCGGGACAGACTGTATTAGTTTACTATAGCACGGAATATTTGCTACAATAAATTTTACTGAACTCGACTCTTCAAAGACTGACTGTAAATAAATTTATTTAGTTTGAAATTTTAAAAGGGAAAAGGGCTTAAATTAGGTACAAATAACTTAAAAGCGGAAAAATGGCTTAACCCTTTGAGACTTTAATTATTCTGACGTTCACACGTCACTGGGAATTCAGTTTCTTTAACGTTTTTCAAAATGCGAAGTCAAACGTCGGAAAGTACCAACAACGATATTCTGAAGTTAATTATCTAATCTGACTCAGTTATAGCCCATATCAAAAAACAACACTACTTACAACAGAACACCGCCTAGTTAGCAGAGAGTACAAAGATCCACACTTGAAGTATTTAGTGATGATTCTTCACTGATGGTTCTCCTGTTTTTTTTTTATCTAACAATCATATTGATTTTGGCCTGAAAACCACGAGAAACGGTACGTATCACATAATGTGTTCCGATTCCGTTTCATGTAGACGACTCATTCTGATTCCGTATTATATAGACAACTCGTTTCCGGTAGCGCTACGGGCTATCATAACAGCCACGTGGGTACATTCTATGTGCGTTTCAGTGATCAACCGAACATTGTGTCCCATAAATATTTAAAAATAATTTAACCCTTTACCTAACATGAAAAGCAGATGAGGGTTGCAAAAATGATTTTGAATAACAAATTTTTTTTTCATTTTTTGTCTCAAAAACATAGGTTATGACCCCTCGTTGGAACGAGTTCCAACGAGGGGTCATAACCTATGTTTTTGAGACAAAAAATGAAAAAATAATGAAAATTAATTGGCGATTTTTTGAGAATAGCATTGGCCGGTTTTTGGCCGTTACGTTGGGTAAAGGGTTAAGATTTAATCTGTTTATGTGACAGAATTGTTAGATAAATGAATTATCATGATAATGTGCATGTCCTGTGATTTGTTTCAGATTCTCGCTGGTGTCCAAAGATGGGATCACAACTCGCCGGCAAAGCCGGCTCGTTGAGATCCCATTCTGGGCACCACCTAGAATCCGATACAAATCACAAGTCATATATATTATCATGATAAACTGTATATATTGATATGTTATCATTATGTTATCATTAGTGAAGAGTTTTTCACCGATGGTTCTCTTGTTTTATATTGATATGTTATCATTACGTTATCATTATTTGTTTGTAACCACCCCCGATTCCTATATATATTCCTCTTTATCTTTAGCTGGACACTAGGAGATTAAATACAAATCAATACCACGCGACCACCTCAGTGCTGAAGTGATTGCAGCTGAATGTGAACTTGACCACAAACACGTGGCCATCATATCATATTATAACAAGACGCAAGCTACAGTAGACAGAAAAATATTTGAATTTTTTACCAAAACGTACAAGCACTGAATATTCTTGGGTGATTTCAGTTCTAAACATCAGGTATTTGGTTGTCATAAGACTGAGCCTAATGGTGACGCCCTTTTCCACATCATTGAAGAACTCAATCTATTCCCGGAAAATAACGATCAAGACGTAACATACATAAGCAACAACCCACTCCACCAATCAGATATCCTAGACTTGATTATCACCAGCAAATCACTAACCAGCCAAATGCAAGACATATTTGTAGGGGATGATGAGCTAGGCAGTGATCACCCGCCGATTCACGCCACTTTGAAATGTAATACTGGTCCCGCAAAGTATCCTCCCGTGAATAGGAGGAACCTATCAAACATTGACTGGAACCTCTTCAGAAACATTATCGAAGTAAAAATAAAGGCAAATGACCCCTTAAATGCTCATGAACTAGAAAAAGCCTGCACCCATACGAGGTTATCAACAGTACACTAGATGAAATTTGTCCCAAGCAAACAGTAAAGACGCGGATAAACAGAATAACCCAAACAACTCTTCAAATAATCAAACAAAAAAGAAAAGCCTTCCGGGCTTACAATCAGAGAATGATAAAATAAAAAGAGCAGAACTTAAAACCGCGTATAATCGCCTACATGGAGAAGTAAAAACGGCCACAGATAAAGACAATCGCGTGAGATGGGAAAAAGCAACAGGAAACCTAAATGGGCTCAGAGAACCTAAGAGGTTCTGGGATACATTTAAAACTCTTACTGGCCAAAAGAGCAAAATTGCCAATAATAATGCGCTGAAGACTAGCGACGAAACTATGGCCATGGACGACAAGGCAAAGGCCAGCGCGTTTGCCGAACTTCTAAAGAAAGCGCATCGTCCACAAGAAGGGAACAGATATGACAACGATTTTAAGGTAAAAGTAAATAAATTTGTCCAAGATAACAACTCAATTTTCAATGAACCGAACTTCGACCAAAGGCATGAAGACGGGGACGACCATGAATTAACCGAACCAATAAGCGTAGAAGAGGTCATGGGTATAATCAGAAAATGCAAGTCATCTTCGTCCTCAGGAGAAGACGAAGTCTCTTACAAACTAAGGAAACAGTGCCCCAACATCTTCTACTGCAGACTTACCAAACTCCGAAGAAGAAGAGGCCCACTCGTCATCTGTTTAGAAAGTATAGCATCTGTATCGGTGCCTCCATCCACCGTACAGCGCCCCCTACACACACACTAATCAAGACATTCTGTCCAACGCGTCAGTAGTAACGGAATAATAATGCTGTTCTCGTGGGCCGGTTTTTAAATGTTTCTCCTGTCTAGGAGAACCATTGTCAGGGGTGTGGCTAGAACAATTTATTCTGAGAATTGCCAACAAAAATGCATAAAAAAGTTAAGTGCATTTTAGGCACAGAAAATACTCAGATCATATCCCTTTTCTTGTGTAGTATTCAGTATTGATGTGAAAATTAGTTTTTGTTCTAGAAGCCTTATTTTCGAGTTCTGTATTCTATCCGAGTGCAACATTCCAAGGTAGATAACCTTCAACCACATATTTAGTACAACGCGCGTGGGTATAATGCGTTTGATAGATTCCGATTGTGTACCCGGACCCCCGCTACGCGATGTATTCAGGTAATAACTCAAAACATACTTATTGTAACATAAAAAAGTATCGGTGTCTAAGAGTAGAAGTAAATAAAGCATTCGAGCACAGCAAAAAGCCGGAATCTACTAATGTAGTGGAGAAACAAGTTAAACAGAATGAAAGTATATTCAAAGAACAGTTGCATCCTTTAAGATAGGGCTGTTTTGTTCATGTCTGCGTTTAAGACTTATCCACATCAAATTTACTTATTTATTTATTGTGATTTAACGACTGTTCCGAAAGGCAGGGTCATCTCGTGTCGGACAATTTACGGGTAGAGGAAGCGGGAGTACCTGAAGAGAACCACCGGGCAACGGCGAGCAACTGCCAAACCCCCAAGCAGGGTTAGCATTGATTGAAAACAAGTGCACAATCGACGTACGGGACGCCTCAGTTCCCCGCGTGGGTAATCGGGATTAATTAACCCTTTACCTAACGAATCGCCCGCATCCGCCCGCGTAATATGCAAATTGAGCAGTTGAAAAAATTCAGTTTTTCAAAATTTTTCAACAAAACCATATCATATGACCCCTCATTGTCACTAGCCCATTGCGGTCGTTCCAGTGAAGGGGTCACATGATATGGTTTTGTCGACATTCTTTGAAAAATTAAAAAAATGATATTTAAAATAATACATGTTTATATCGACTGCGTTGGTTAAAGGATTAAGTGCCTTGCTCAAGGATACAACTCAGTTACCCCTGGCGGTATCAAACCCTGAACATTTCGGTTTGAAGGTCAATGCCGTAACCACTGAGCCACCCCTCTCCCATCCATGTCAAGTATACCAAGGTTCTGATTCACGATCTATATGTAACAAACGAGTCTGGTGACAAAATATTAAAAAGAAGTATAAGTAGGGGACAAATCTAGGTAATATTAGTCAGTTTCGATCCGTTCATTGTGACTACATCGTTTCTGTAATATTTCTGCTCAGGTACGTTTCATCCCAATCAAGCCGAAATGCTCAAATGTCTCAAGGACTCGACACAAGCGAAAATATGAACTTGGGTCTTCACAGAGGGTAGAGTTTTGGAAAATACCCGTCTGACTGAAAGCAAATGTGGATTATCTGCAGTGAAATATCATTACACAGAGAGATTCGGAAACTGAAGAATATTGATCCATGGAGCATTTTGCTTTTTCTGTATGGGTTCTATTTTTTGTCATTCTTGTTCCAGTAAGGTGTCACGTGTATTTTGTTTTAATCTTTAGAAAACAAATCTTTTCTCAACTCCCCAATCTGTACATTATGTGGTTCATTAGTTAGGTAAAGTATTCAATGATTTTCACCTCATCCTCTGAGTTCCATGTATTCTATGTGCCTACTGACAGCCTACTGGCACATAGAACACATTGGAACCCAGGGGACGATTTCCTGTTCTTTGTTCTGAATTATAATAACCTAAGACTGAAAAGAAGAGATCTTTTTGTGTCTTTAAAATACTTATTGCTAGAAGATGATAACTTGTCAGGAACTATTTTTTTCAGAATCAAAACAGAAATACATTGGATGTTACAATGACAGACGTGTCCGTGCAATGACAGGCTATCGTCAGTTTGGCATGAATCGTTTAACCAATAAAATGTGTATTTGGATGTGCTTTAAAAGGGGGTACAAGTACGCTGCTACAGAGGTGAGTATAGATCAGGAAAAAATGTTAGTTTTGGAACATGACTTGTTTCAATTGAATAGGTCCGCGAGGCCAATTGTGTCTGAAAGCCGAACTCCACAAAATGCGAATGTCTGGTGTCCACAAGCCGACTACGTCCGAGAAACGTAAATTGATTGTGTTTACAAGCCGACTACGTCCACAAAACGTAATTTGCTTGTGTCTACAAGCCCGCTACGTCCACAAAACGAACGTAAATTGTTTGTCTCTGCAAGACGACTACGTCCACAAAACGTAAGTTGGTTGTCCCTGCATGACGACATACATCCGCAAAACGCGAGTCGATTGTGTCCCCAGGTAAACCTTAAAAGAGAGATCAGTGCTGAGAAAGGAGAGAAATATTTGGTCGTTTTTCAGTTTTGCAAAATACAAGAGATCAATGATGTTTTCCAGGTGTTTTGTGTGGGGAAAATGGCCACTCTTGCATTTTCTCGATTTTTCAAGTCCAATTTTGTTTGCACTTCGATAAAAAATCGGGGATTTTTCGAAGAGCGCAATTATTTTCCCCTGAAAACCCGATGGAGATTTTATCGCAAAATTTCGGAACGACAAAAGAACGGAAATTGATACTTCGTAGTGATGTCTCTCATCTTGGGTGGCACTGTAAAAAAAATGAGGTCGACAGTTTTAAGAAAGAAAAATAAAAAAAAAATGATTACATTGGATATGAATGTTTTTTATCTCACCGAAGGGAGCTAAACTTATCACTTGCCGTTCGTCGTCCGTCGTCCGTAGTCGTCGTCCGTCGTCGTCCGTCCGGCGTCGTGAACATTTTTCAAACGAATTCTCCTCTGAAACCGCTAGGTCGATTTGCTTGAAACTTGGTATGGATGTTCATTACCATATGTCAATTCAAGTTTGTTCAAATGAAATGGACATGCCCACTTGGGGCTCCATAGGGGGCATAGCTAGCACCGTATGAATTATAGAAAAAATATTAAAAAATCTTCTTCTCCAGAACCAGTGGGCAGAATCTTTTGATACTTGGTATGCAGCATCTTGGTATGGGTCTAATTCCAGTTTGTTCAAATCGGCCCCCTGGATTCATATTTGGGCTCACTATGGAAGTCAGGCAATTTTTTTGAAAAATCTTCTTCTCCAGATCCAGCAGGCAGAATCTTTTGATATTTGGTATACAGCATTGTGGGGTGGATCTGATTCAAGTTTGTTCAAATCGGCCCCCTGGATTGACATTTGGGCTCAGTATAGAAGCCTGAATTTGAACTTAGTGCATTTCAGGCAAATTTCTTAAAAAAATCTTCTTCTCCAGATCCAGTTGGCAGAATCTTTTGATATTTGGTATACAACATTGTGGGGTGGATCTGATTCAAGTTTGTTCAAATTGGCCCCCCGGATTCATATTTGGGCTCAGTATAGAAGGCCGAATTCGAACTTAGTGCATTTCAGGCAAATTTCTTAAAAAATCTTCTTATCAAGATCCAGCAGGCAGAATCTTTGATATTGGGTATGCAGCATGCTAAGGGGGTGAGATTCAAGTTTGTTCAAGCCAAGTCCCTGGGTTCATATTTGGGCTCACTGTGGTAGCCCAAATTATAAACTTGGTATGGATGTTCATTACCACATGTCAATTCAAGTTTGTTCAAATGAAATGGACATGCCCACTCGAGGCTCCATAGGGGGCATAACTAGCACAGTATGAATTATAGAAAAATTATTAAAAAATCTTCTTCTCCAGAACCAGTGAGCAGAATCTTTTGATACTTGGTATGCAGCATCTTGGTATGGGTCTGATTCCAGTTTGTTTAAATCGGCCCCCTGGATTCATATTTGGGCTCACTATGGAAGTCCAAATTCGAACTTAGTGCATTTCAGGCAAATTTCTTAAAAAATCTTCTTCTCCAGATCCAGCGGGCAGAATCTTTTGATATTTGGTATGCGACACTGTGGGGTGGATCTGATTCAAGTTTGTTCAAATCGGACCCCTGGGTTCATATTTGGGCTCAGTATAGGAGCCCAATTTGAACTTAGTGCATTTCAGGCAAATTTCTTAAAAAAATCTTCTTCTCCAGATCCAGCAGGCAGAATCTTTTGATATTGGGTATGCAGCATCCTTAGGAGGGTGAGATTCAAGTTTGTTCAAGCCATGTCGCTAGGTTCATATTTGAACTCACTGTGGGAGCTTGAATTGTAACTTAGTTCGAAGTGAGGAATTTTCTTAAAAAATCTTCTTCAGATCCAGCAGTCGGAATGTTTTGATATGTGGTGTGTAGCATCCTTAGGGGGGTGGGATTCAAGTTTGTTAAAGCAAAGTCCATGGGTCCATATTTGGGCTCCCTGTGGGAGCTCGAATTGTAACTTAGTCAATATGAAGAATTTTTCTTTGAAAATCTTCTTCAGATTCAGCAGTAGGAATGTTTTGATATTTGGCATGCAGCATCCTTAAGGGGTGAGATTCAAGTTTGTTCAAGCCAAGTCCCGGGGTTCATATTTGGGCTCACTGTGGGAGCCTGAATGATAACTTAGTTCAAAATGAGGAATTTTCTTTAAAAATCTTCTTCTTCAGATCCAGCAGATAAATGCTTTTGATATTTGGTATGCAACATCCTTAGGGGGTAAGATTCAAGTTTGTTCAAGCTATGGCCCTAGCTCCATAAAATTTGTCTCTCATGACTTCATTCCTTTGTAGTGTTGATGAACCATGTCTAACTGAATGTGACCCCCAAATACTTCTTTGAACCACTTTGGCCAGTGAGCGACTAAGGCCTCTTGGGGCCTCTTGTTTTTAATATTCTGATATAATAAAATGAGAACGAAAAAGAAATAAAAAAAAACCCAAAAAGGTAAATAAAATTAATAAGATTTTATTTCAACATAAAATAAACAGTAATTCCTAAAAATCAACGATCCAAAGAAGAGAGGACACGATTCAGCGTCAATGTCTCGAATCGAAGATAAACTTCAAGAGAGCGATATGGTGAGACGGGTGGGAGATATCCAATGTGTGGGACCGATGGTTTTGAGAAACCGGAAGTGTCGATATGGGAAGTGAGAAAATGTGTGCTTCTTCCCAATGACAGTAAAACGTCGTCGCCTATGTGCTAGAATGTTCTATGTCCCCTATGGGACATAGAACATTCTAGCACTCGGGCGACGATGTGTTGGTATAAAACACCCTGATTGAATAAACACGATTAATCTGAGAGAATATATTTGCGAGTCGTATCAGGTAAGAATAAATCCTATTTCTGCATCAATGTGCGTCATCAGCACTGGCACTGATGGCTGTACAGTGACAATCTGAGCCGCAGCTATTTGGATTTTTTTCTAGGTCAGTAGCATTAGTCTCTGTGCAGTTGTCCCATACAGTATCAGTGTATTCAAGTAAAGGTCTAATAAGCGCAAAATAATTCTTTTCTAATACCTTACGATCAAGTGTGAACTTAACCCTTTACCCAAAGCAGACAATACCAAAATTTATTATTCTAAATATCATTTTTTTAAATTTCTCAAAAAAATTCAACAAAACCATATCATGTGACCCCCTCATTGGAACGAACTCAATGAGCTCCTTCCAATGAATGGTCACATGATATGGTTTTTGTCGAAATATTTTGAAAAAATTAATTTTTTCAACTGCTCAGTTTGCATATTATTGGGACTGAAGTGGGCGATTCGTAAGGTAAAGGTTAAGCATTCTCAACATATCAATACGTTACCATTCTTTGGAGCAGATGCAGTCGATATGATTGTTCCAAGTACATTTATTGTTCAAGATTACCCCCAAGTGTTTGTGATCTTTTACGTCGGATATATGTGTGTTAGAAAAGAAAAGAGGTGGATGTCAATCGGGTTTACTTTACTGGAGATAAGCATGCTTTCGGTTTTTGTCGGGTAAATTCAACTAACCACGTTTTAACCCAGTGTTCAATTGTAGCTAAATTGTCGTTTATTATGGATGATGCGAGCTGTGGATCTTCAGAAATTAGGTATAACGACGTGTCGTCGGCGAACAGTCGTATGATACTACTCAAGTTATGTGCAATATCATTAATATACATGAGAAAAAGAAAAGCAAAGGTCCAAGGATGAACCCTGGGGCACTCCCGATTTTATTGGCTTCTATGGCGATGCCTCAGAGGCTACGACAACCCGTTGGGACCTTTTCAAGAGATACGATTTGAGAAATATAAGTAGAAATATAATGTTACTCCAATACTTTCCAACGTATGAAGTAGGCGTGCGAGCCATACCTTACCGAAAGCCTAAATCACATCGCAGAAGACAACTCGGATTCCTTTACGTTCATCAAGGGTTCTACAGAATTCATCGTATAGGTCACTTAGTTGGAGAACTGTGAAGTCGCCAGCAGTGTTACCGGATTTGAACTGACTAAGTATACGGCCATTAGTTAGGAACTCACTCAAACGTTTGAACACACATTTTTCGAAACCCTTGCTGACACAGCTGATTAAAGAGATGGGACGATAATTAGTAACAATGCTAGGTGTTTTTTTGCGAATTGGGGACACATTGGCTTGTTTTCATTGGAAAATAAAAATTGTTTAGTAGTATATTAAAATGGCTAAGAGTCGCCCACATAGGGATGTTCTACATTCTTTCAAAAGTTCAACATTTAACACATAATTAATCATTTTCGTATATTTTATGTACCATTTGCAGAATTGATAAATTCGGACAACATCCTTCATATTATTGATTTGTTGTAAAATTCTCGACCTTCAAAGACCAGCCACCATCTGATCTATCGATGACGAAGAGAAAGTGACTATGGTCGAGTGATGAAAGAACCATGAAGTAGAAAATGCACAGATATTTCACCGCAAACTCGGCCAAGAACTACATGGACGTTAAGGATGATGATAATAAGAACACTCAACATCGTTTGATTAAGATGACACCCATGGGTGCTACCTTTTCGTAAAATAAAATGAAACTCTATATGAATCTCTGCCTCAAGTGATTGATAACGAGAAAACCACCAAATGAAAACAAAATTTCCAAGCAGTTAAAGCACGTAGATAGACTGAAGAAACCTTCGTCTTAGTTCGAGGGATCTGCATGTAAACAGATCCCATCACTTACGACGTGGAAGCATAAGATGGTGAAAAGATCACGGGGACATTTTACGAACATTAAAAAAAGAACACACTTTCTGCTCGCAGTTTGTATATATAAATAAAAAGAGAAAATAATAATATTAATAATAATAATAATAATAATAATAATAATAATAATAATAATAATAATAATAATAATAATAATATATGAACCCGTGATGGGAAACAATCTCAATAATGCTGGAGAGATACAAATCAATATCGAATAACCAAACCTTTTCATTCATCCTGAGAAAAGTCTCGTTGCAGAAGGATGATTGAAATTGAATGGTAGCGATTATGCTTTTTGATTTTGGTTAATAATGGTATAATGTATCTATTCAGTAATATAAAATATCTACTGTCTGCTCAAGAGACAGAATCGATATTTTATCCACGTTAAGCCACGACGATATTTCATCACGATTAGGCCACGAAGATTTTAGGACTTTTCAAATATCCCGACGATTTTTCTAAATCTAGAGGACGCAATCAACTCCCAATACCAACCCCCAATGTGAGTGCCAACAATGAGGGTGCAGGTGTGATACAGAAGTACATCGCTCAAACCATGGATCCTAAATTAATTCTTTTCATCATTGCTTTGAAACATATTTTGGGATTTGATGAAGATTATGATAAAATCCTATAGAGATTCAAAGACCGTCTCACATTAGGACATAAGGGAGATGACGGTACCACCGTGAGAGAAGCCAAAGTTGTTGCTGGAAGTGCGAGTATGAGCATGATATCGTAATTTGTGCTACACATAATTCCAGCCGACGACGAAACATTTAATCTTTACAACCCAATCCAATCGAAAACTTTATTGCCCGTAGGATTCAGACAGTGTGGTACCGTTAGTTGCATAGATAATGGTGCGGGCGGGTTTTACTTATGACAATAAAATATTGTGAGTAGCTTTTGTGTTGAGGGGTTGAAGGAGTCACGGATGTTTTTTTAAGTTTGTGCAAAAATATTGATAGCGTTTGTGCGCATTACTTCACAATCCAATAGGAGGAAAGAGCTAGTTTTTTATATATTTTTCTTTGTCTAAACTATTGACGAATTAATAGAGTAATCGTTTGACTGGACTGGTTGCGAGAAATAATTCGTGAGAGGTGAGGGACGCTGTACAAACACGAGTGCGCACGAGTGTTTTACAATATAGTCCCTCGCCTCGAATGAATTTTTTCACATATCCAGTCCAGTCAAGCGATTACTCTGTTTATTACTTTTCATTATTAACGATAATTATATTATTTAACCCTTTACCTAACGTAACTGCCAAAAAACGGCTAGCGCTATTCTCAAAAATCGCCAATTAATTTTCATTATTTTTTAATTTTTTGTCTCTATAACATTAGTTATGACCCCTCATTGGAACGAGCTCGTTGAGCTCGTTCCAATGAGGGGTCATAACCTATATTTTTGAGACAAAAAATGAAAATAATAGTTATACAAGAATTGTTTTGCAAGTGTCGTCTGCTTTTCATGTTATTATTATTTATTTATTGGTGTTTAAGGTCACATATTTCTGCACAATAGCTAATCATGACCACGACAGTTTTACGGGTGGAGGAAACCGGAGTACCCGGAGAAAACCACCGAGCAACGGCGAACAACTGTCAGCTCCCCAACATACTAACTGCTCGCAAGCAGGGTTAGCATTGGTTGAAGACAGGTGCACCATCGACGTGCAATACCTCTTAGTGCACAGCGTCACCGAGCCCCCCCCTCCCCCCCCCCCCACATGGGCAATGGGGGTGAAGTGTCTTGCCCAAGGACACTACGCGGTTGTCGCAGGAGGGATTCGAACCGAGGACCTCTCGGCTTGCAGCTTGCTTTTCATATTAGGTAAAGGGTTAAAAAAACAAAAACAAAAAAAAAAAAGCAAAAAAAAAAAACAATGCAGCCCCCATTACATCCGCGGCAAAGCGTCTTCGTTTGCGCGCACGGATACATGACACAATTTTTGATTGCATAATTCATTTGTGAAGTTATCGTTTAAAATTAAACCCGGAAATCTCAGTAAATCATACTTTGGAAAGTTATAAAGCTATATAATGCACTCCACTTTGTTCAATGTAGAACAAGAGGATGTAGACACCAATTCGAGGCTGCAGTAATTCTTCGACTGATCGATACATCCTTCTACATTTAGTAGACATTTCTCACTTAAAATGAATAAATATCCTTTCATGTAAAGAAGAGTAAATTGCCTGTGTCTGATCCACTATCTTCGTTACGTAGGCCTAGAATAACATTTTGAGGTGTTACCAAAAAACGATATATCACATGTATCTTAAAAAAATTGAGCCAGATTCTGTAAAATTGTTTAGGCAAAGGAGCAATCGAAAAAGAGATGTACGCTCCACTGCCACTTTTGTCTCATTACAGGGCATGCAGGGCTCTGTTTCTGATAATCTGCCTTTATGTAGGAACGCGTTTGTGTATAAAAACCCTCTGTAAACGTTTGTACTACAAGATTTGCAGATAAGTGTTATATGTGATGTGAACTGATTTTTATATCATTCTTCAGGTTGACGATTAATATTTAAATTGTTCCATTCATTTTGGATATGTGTTGGTGGTATTGCGGACATCTCAAAAAGATTGGGTACAGTCTTTCGATTCTGAGACGCCATCGCGCCTGCAATGTTTATCTTTTGAGAGAAGACAACACTGAGCATCGGTTCCACCTGACGGGCGATTAAACCTGCTGGAACCGTCGCGAAATATACAAATTGTTCAGTAGAAAATAATTAAAAAGCATTCGATGAAACTATATCATGTGACTTCTTATTGAACGAGCTCGTTCCAATGAGAGGTCACCTCATGTGATTTTGTTCAATGTTTTAAGACTTTGGAAAAAAATATTTGATATCATATTTTTTCTGCAAAGGGTTAATATCTGTTTGCGGGAAACGGGCCAAATAATGTGTTCAATATGTAGAATACATCATGCATTATAAGCTGAAGCATTCCAAAACTTCGAACTGATCAAACTTCACTTTCTGTCCGAAACTGGAACGGAAACAACATAATTCTACAAACTTTAACACCTTGATCCCTAGCGTCTCTTTGTCCGGCTAGGAGCATGCTACGTCACAATTTTCATTAAATAGGATGGATGCTAAGTGCATGTGTGTGGTTGACCAATGAATATATTCAACGTGCAGCCCCAAGGCTGCACGCTGAAAATATTAATTGGTTTACCTCTAAATAATGGACTCTTCCAGTTGCTGACATTGAACTAATATGGAAGATACCACCGAATGGTTAAAAAAACCGTAATGCTACTCATTGTTTTTTCGATGATGCATTCCGTGAAGAATCATCTGAGTGACTTTCGATTGCTCCATTGAAATTGCATTTCGTGTATCATACCAAATTCAGATAAATTTGATTATTGCTGTGAAATGATTTTTTGAAAAATTGGTAATATTTTTGGTATCCCAACTTACTGTGTACTAGATAGATATACGTTTGCACCATTGGAATTGCATTTCATATATTATACAAGAATTCATATAAATTTGATTATTGCTGCGTAAATGATGTTTTGAAAAATTGGTAATATTTGTGGTATCCCTTCTAACTGTGCACGAAATTGGTACGGAAACAACATAATTCGACAAGAATCATCTGAATGACTTTCGATTGCTCCATTGAAGTTGCATATCCTGTGTCATATCAAATTCAAATAAATTTGATTATTGCTGCGAAAAGATGTTTTATAAAAATTAGTAATATTTTGGTGTACAAGTGGAGTGTACGGTATGTGGAAGATGGTTGATGTTTTTTTCTCGAA
The DNA here is from genome assembly GCA_031216915.1 of Pictodentalium vernedei. Classification (NCBI taxonomy): domain Eukaryota; kingdom Metazoa; phylum Mollusca; class Scaphopoda; order Dentaliida; family Dentaliidae; genus Pictodentalium; species Pictodentalium vernedei. The sequence goes on along the minus strand of CM062291.1, from coordinate 442,424,782 downwards.
AACAGTTTCCCGGTGCCGGGACTCAACAATAGCGCGCTTCTCTTCAAATGGTAGCGAGCAATATACAGCGCCTCCGATTTTCAAAATCTAAAGACTGCTTGGGTAAAGGGTTTTATAAGATTTTTGACGAAATTTAAGTTATTCATCATTTTTATTGGCTACAGTTTGTCGTTTTTGATGTTGTTTCATTATATTCTCACATGTTCTTGGTGCAGAGTTTATTACTCCTTGGTGGACAGTAAAGGTGTTTTAAGGTTATATTTTGCGGAGATTTCATTTTATGTTAGAAAATTTGCTTGTATTTAATAAATCATATAGGAAGTAAATAGCCGCTTTGCTCCAATTTTTGTAAAAAAATATTTTATTATTGACTTTTAACTGACTGTTATATCGAGAGAGTAATCGCTTGACTGGACTTGTTACGCGAAATAATTCATGAGAGGTGAGGGACGTTGTACAAACACGAGTGCGCAAATGCGCACAAGTGTTTTACAATATAGTCCCTCGCCTCGAATGAATTATTTTACCTAACCAGTCCAGTCACGCGATTACTATGTTTATTACTTTTCATTATTAACGATAATTATATTATTTAACCCTTTACCTAACGTAACGGCAAAAACCGGCCAGCGCTTTCACAAAAATCGCCAATTAAATTTCTTTATTTTTTTCATTTTTTTCTCTCAAAAACATAGGTTATGACCCCTCTTTAGAACGAGCTCGCCCAGCTCGTTACAAAGAGGGTCATAACCTATGTTTTTGAGACAAAAAGTGAAAAGAATAGTTATTCAAGAATTTTTTTTGCAAGTGTCGTCTGTTTTTCATGTTAGGTAAATGGTTAAAAAAAACAATAAAGTCCCCATTACAGTTAAAACTAGAAGTCCTGTCATGAAATGCGCACAAATAGCACGTTGATATGCGCGTTAATGTGCGCGTTATGACCCGATTAAAGCTGTCATATTCTGTACATATGGCCCGTGCACAGGCAATGTTTCAGCCAATGGACCTCCGGGTAACCCGGAGGTCCATTGGCAGAAATATTGCATGTGTTTGCTATGAGTAACCAGGAGAACCTGCCGTGCTTTTGATGCCATTCGATATGGCAACTGCGCGCAATTCCAACGCGCAATTAAGCCTAGATAAGCGCACTATTCGTGACAGGACTTCTAGTTTTAACTGTACACCCACGGCAAAGAGTCGTCGTATGCGCACACGGATACATGACCCAATTGTTGATTGCATAATTCACTTGTGAAGTTATCGTTTATAATCGAACTCGGAAATCCCAGTAAATCACACTTCGGAAAGTAATAAAAAAAATTATTTGTACAAAAATTCACCCTGGGGTGTTTCCTGGTTACTGTTCATAAATCGTCTTTGTCTAGGTATCATATTTGGAAGGTCCTCACAACTCCGTATGAGGAAACGTTATTTACTTTTGTATGCGGAGAATTTTAGGGTTTCGAAGGAAACATGTCTGTGCCTCTTTATCAGTTAGAAAAATAACCTGTTACATTCTTACTATGGAACCTCACAGATAATTAAAATTCATGTTTTGTAGTATTCAAATCAATGTTTTTGTGGAAACAGTTACATCAAATATGGAAAATCTCGGCGCCATTGTAATATGCCGTGCAAAGGAAAGCACACCGAGATGTGTGGCGGTTTTTGGAGGATGTCGGTATTTTCAACAGGTAAATACAATATGCCAGTTTTATTTCTCACAATTTGTTCTTTATTAATTCGATAAATAATTGCCGAAGATCATATCCGATGGAGTATCAGTCAGTAGAACACGGCGGATGCTTTGACAAACACTCACAGAGTGGAATATTCCCCAGGTAATAATATGTGTAAAAATTCGCAAAAAGCGTATGTTTGTATTAGGGAGGGGTGGGGGTATTTATTTATTTATCGGAATCGTTTATATTTATTCCTTTAACCCTTTACCCAACGCAGACGATATCAAAATTTATTATTTTAAATATCATTTTTTCAAAAAATTTCAACAAAACCATATCATGTGACCCCTCGTTGGAACGAGCTCGTCGAGCGCGTTCCAACGAGGTGTCACATGATATGGTTTTGGTGAAATTGTTTGAAAAATAATATTTTTTTCAACTGCTGAATTTACATATTACGCGGGCGGATGCGGCCGATTCGTTGGGTAAAGGGTTAATATCGGGGTAGACGGCATTTAAGATTTCTGCACTTAATATAAACAAGTTAGGAGAGAGAAGATCGCCTTGTCACAAGAAAATAAAAAAGTCCCTATGACACTTTGATCGAATGGAAAATGGTATAAAACTGTTATTGGAAAAACAACGGGGTGCAAAGAAAAACATGGGCGACTAGATTTTGACCATTTCGCTGTGTGCCTTGGCACGCTATTACAGTGTACCTCAATTATTTAATACGCAGAAGCCGGATAAGTAAAGTCTATTAACCGCGTACGTTGTACAGCAGGTGTTCTGACCCAGGAATGTCGAGAAGGGGATTTAGGGAGTGACACTATATTATTTTTAGTAGTGGTATTTTCGTCTGATTTGGAGTTTGAGATATCAATTCACTAGTAACCATGTACCCTTTAAGGATACTACATTTTAAACATGGACATACGTCACACACACACACACTAGGGATCTACGAATCAAAAATTGTTTTTCGAATCGAATCGTGTCTCTGATATCGATATCGAATCGAATTCCAAATCGAATCTTAAAAGACAGGTTATTTCATATCGCACTGAACGGAAGTTACGGAACACTGTGATTGCCCTTACCCGAATGAGTGAACACCTTAAAACACCAACAAATAAATATTCTCAGTAGCACCTTCGCTGAAACAGCTAGGCCTACTATCCATAGTTTTGGTTTTTGAAGGCTTAACTTGTTACTATTCACGTTCTTACGAACGTGAGTAGTAACATGTAAAGCCTTCAAAAACTAAAATTATGGATATACTAGCAACGTCGATCCCGGTTAATTCTTGGATGGGTGACCATCCGTCGATTGATTCGGGTGCTTCCCGTAGTAGTGCCTGGTATACGATGGGTGAAGTTTGAGTGTGTGATTCTGTGACGTTGCATCACATGACAGCTGTGGACATTGGGAATGTTCACCAGTACTATGCAATCCCCACCGTACCTAGGAGTAAAATAGGGACCTGTTGAGGTGCTTGCCTTGTGTGCCCGTCAGTGGAGCACCGGCAGTATGCTCCGTTGAGTTGAGCTGAGAATGTCATAGAATGAACGAAGGGTGTGAACACCTGTGATACGGGGTAATGATGTAAGTTAGAGAGCACTGCGATGGATTCTAGACGTTAACATTGCATTATTATTATTATTATTATTATTATTATTATTATTATTATTATTATTATTATTACTATAAGGTTCTGGACAAAATTCACCACTTACCTAATAATTAAACATTGTCAATTACTCAGTTAAATAGGAATTGAGCCTACATGAATGAATTTTCTAATGACAATTTTATCCAATTTTTGTTGGAAATCGAACAAATTGAAATTAGTACGAGAAGTTAGAAAAAATCGAATCTTGAGACTGATTCGGGATCGATCTCGAAGCAGACGTATGATATCGACATCGATTCGAATCTCGAATATTCGCAGGACCGTAACACACACTCAATGTCGATCATATAAGCGGTGGTAAAAGAGGAGACACGCCCTCATGGGACACAAGTTTTGAGCTCATCATATCTACCAAACTTGTAGATTCCGCGTTTGGGGAGGCACCACACTACTTGATGCAAACAATCGGAAACAACCGAAACTTTGCGACATATGTAATAGCGGAGTGAATTTTTCTCGTGCAAGTCGGAATTGGACCATGCACATTTGGCAATTTTTATTATATAACGACCTTTCAAACCACTAGAATAGCATGAAGGCGAAGATGTGCGACCTGCAATGAGTCAACTTCATCCTGACGTATCGTTGAACTCTCATAAATGTCAATGATCCGAGTTTTTCTTAAGAAAAACGTTTTAAACAGTAAAATAACATGATCAGTGAAAATCTGATCAAACAAATGATTTCACTTCACCCGGGCGTCCACTTGTAGAGTAGTTTCTCGCACAGCATTAAACTAAAAGATTGTCTTTTGTTTTGGACGTTTTTCACAAGAAATAAATAAATCTAAGTGGAAAAAAATTAACGTTTATCACATGCATCAGATATCAGGTTCGTTAACTCGTCCAAAATGCCTTAATATTGAGTGGAAATGTATAACAGGCAAGGTTATTTGTATGTTTTGATGGCGGGCAGGGACGTAGAACCGGGGAGACGGTAGGCGTAAATTTCAAATTTTCCGAGTTATGTATGTGTGTGCGTGTTTGAGAGAGAGAGAGAAGAGAGCGTGTTTTAGAGAGAGAGAAGAGAGAGAGAGAGAGAGAGAGAGAGAGAGAGAGAGAGAGAGAGAGAGAGAGAGAGAGAGAGAGAGAGAGAGAACCATTAGGGTTACCAATATGTTTTTCCAATATCATACCATCGCCAGATAATCAGGGTGTTGTGGGTTGAGGTTGGTTGGTGGGCTTAGGACTTAACTATAGTTACCTGAAACTTGTAGTCCTCCTTTGGATTCTCTTCACTGCAGTCTTATTGTGAATTTGAAGAGAGGAATACATACACTCTTAATACCGACCATGTTATCGAAGATTCTCTCCCTTGATTTGTCTCTTCTAAGAGCTTTAAAGTCTAGACAATTGCACACTGTTTTCTCCATATTTAATGGAGGGGCTGTTTGTTACCCATGGAGCCAAAAATGTGCATTTTGTCAATGTATATGTGTCTTAGTTCCAGACATAGCTTTGCATATTCTATTCCTACCATTTCACTAAGGTACATGGAACACCATTGATAAATATCGATGTACATGGGCCCTTCTATGCCGGGGAGTAGAAGAACGGATGTTACGTTATGGTCACTTGACCCAATTACGCCATGTGTGGTTGTAATTGTAGCCCGAGTGAACATGTTGTGGCGTCATCACCATAGCGATCGGTGGTTTCAGTGCGCATGCGCAGCGAGTAGTGTTAGAGTGACACGTGTTTTCGTGGTCCATTTTGTTTGATGGAGGCCCCCATCTTCATTTCTGAGGTGGCACGTGGCTTAAAACAAAACTTCAGATTCCTGTTGCTTCACAGGTTTAGTTTAAACATATTTTATTTGTCTTTGATGATAGGTGACAAAAAGAATTGAAATGCAAGTCACAGGTGATTTCCCGGTCCTATTGGAAGCCTTCTGGTTCCATAATAACCAACTGCCATCAAGTAGGAATGAACAAACGAGAATTCTGAGAGTTTGGGAGAAAGTTTCGGGTTGTTATGTTAATTATATATTCCAGTTTAATAGAACGGAACTTTTGAAGATCTCCTCGATCCTATAGCACAACGTGCTATTCTTAGGAATCCGAGTCCGTTTCGGTGATTTGTTATTGTTTTTGATAATGTCGATAATTGTCAGTTTATTTGGATGATTATATTTACACCAGTTCAATGGAATACACCCTCAAAACATACTCCTGTGCTGTTAGGTAACTTTCAGTTAACTAGTAACCACGTAAAACCAAAGAAACAAAGAGGGTGGCCTCCATAAAAAAAACGGATAAGAGAGGCACGTGTTACCCTAACAGTTCACGATGGGCATGCGCACTGATACGACGTATCGTCATAATGATGTCGTCAGAACATCACCGCTAACGTGGGTTGCCATGACATCCAAACATGGCGTCACTGTGTCAAAAAGGCCAGATCCATCGTTCTCGGACTACTCCCGAGCCCGATCCCCCAAGTTGAAATGTTTCCCACGTCACTGATAGGGGTATCCTTCAATCGAAAGTGTAAACCTGATCGATTAGAACATACACTGATATCATCATCCTTTAACCGGAAATGTAAACTTGAGCGCTTAGACCATATACTGATAGGTGCATCCTTCTATCGAAAACGCAAACTTGGGCGATAAGACCATACACTGATAGGGGCATCCTTCACTCGAAAATGGAAACTTGAGCGATAGGACCATACACTGATACAGTTAAAACTAGAAGTCCTGTCATGAAATGCGCACAAATAGCACGTTGATATGCGCGTTAATGTACGCGTTATGGCCCAAGTAAAGCTATCAAATTCTGTACATATGACCTGTGCACAAGCAATGTTTCAGCCAATGGACCTCCGGGTAACCCGGAGGTCCATTGGCAGAAACATTGCATGTATTTGCTATGAGTAACCAGGAGAACCTGCCGTGCTTTGGATTCCATTCGATATGACAATTGCACGCAATTCCAATGCGCAGTTAAGCTTAGATAAGCGCACTATTCGTGACAGGACTTCTAGTTTTAACTGTAGGGGCATCCTTCAATCGAAAATGCAAACTTGAGCGATAAGACCATACACTGATAGGGACATCCTTCAATCGAGAGTGTAAACTTGAGCGCTTAGACCATACACTGATAGGTGCATCCTTCAATCGAAAATGCAAACTTGAGCGATTAGACCATAATATAAATTTTAATGTCGTGCCTCCTTAAGTGTTGGGGCGGTCCAACATAACTATCCGCTGCATTATCTCTTCATTTCATGGGGAGAATATTTAAAAAAATGTTTCTATTTGGTATATTGCTGGTTTCAATATAATGTTATAACTGAGGGGTATATTTTGACGCATGGTTTTTAAGTTCGAACGAGTATTTTTTGATGTACTCTCAAACGTTCGGCCAGTGGTTTGAATTTTGTCCCCTAACCTTACATTAGGCTATAGACACAAAACGATTAGATACCTATAGAACTGTGATTACTAAAGAGGAGAGGAAATGCAGACTGGATGACTTTGTCACGATCTACTTCTTATTCCCCATCAGCTTTCTTCCCACAATAGATCAGCATTTCACCTGTTTAGAAATGTAAGTATTTTGATTCGTATGTTATTCTTGATTTGATTTTCGGATTCGTGTTGTTTTGTAGTGATAAATAAATCGATTCTTGCTCTAGATCCTCTTTCTCATGTCGTGCTCTCAGTCAAAGGTCATGCGTAGTGTAACGGAGGCGGAATTATCATATGTGATACATACACGTATAATGTATGTATCACATCCTTAATGACCGTGGTTTCCTGTCTCATAAAGCAAAGCTAAACAACATTTATACCTTGCTCGCCTATGTTACTGCCTGTGAAAAGCATGTATGTTATATTTGAGCTTTTAACTAGGGCTGTCGCGATATCATTTTTTGTAATCGACTAATCGTGACCAGTAATCGACGGTTAGTCGATTAATAGTCGCTTCCCATAATTTTTTAGCAAATCATTCTTCTGTAGGACGTACCAACCCCAAAAATAATATTACTGACTGCGGGTCCAAGTTTGAACTAGACTGAAGCCGATGAATTAAAATGAATTTACCAAAGAACTTTCCTGCATATGTTTCCTTTCTGCAATAAGTTTCTCGAAATTTTGAACATTGAGATCTATGCATTCCCTCGTCAGTTGTTAAAATTGGATCTTAGTCTGAAGTTCCGAACTTTGAGAAGTGATCTGACGTTCTGACTTTCGTCATAATTTTGTCACTTCCGCGCTTTGGGTTTTCCAATGGGTGCATTCGTGTGTACAAGACTGGAGAAATTCAGAAGAATCTATTCTTCTCGAGTAACTGTGAGTGTTCTTTCTTACACAGTCAGTGACAGTCGTACAGTCTTCCGGATATGAATGTTAACTATGGTTAGATATTTAAAGTTATTCACCTTCATTGACCATTCACCTCACAAAACAATGCAATTTAGCCCCGACGTGTAGTAGACGTGTACCACCTTGAAAATGAACGACGATCGACTAAAAATAAAAAAACGTCGACTATTTCAATAGTCGACGTTTAGTCGACTAATCGAATAATCGCGACAGCCCTACTTTTAACCCTATTACCGGTGTAAAGCGTCTACTGGGGTTAAACAAATCACACTACAGTAGGAAGTTCATCCATGACGTGACACGACATAATTTGCTAACTTCGATATATTCACACTCCGCGATGTTTCATTCAAGCATACGACGTTTTACGGCACTATCTACTACGTGCAATGACTTATTAAGTTTAAAATATCTACAATTAAATACTTTTATTACTTTCCAAAGTATGATTTACTGGGATTTCCGGTTTTGATTATAAACGATAACTTCACAAGTGAATTATGCAATCAACAATTGTGTCATGTATCCGTGCGCGCAAACGAGGACGCTTTGCCGTGGATGTAATGGGGACTTCATTGTTTTTTGTTTTTTAACCCTTTACCTAACATGAAAAGCAGACGACACTTGCAAAAAAAAATCATGAATAACTATTATTTTCATTTTTTGTCTCAAAAAATAGGTTATGATCCCTCATTGGAACGATCTCGTCGAGTGAGCTCGTTCCAATGAGGGGTCATAACCTATGCTTTAGAGAAAAAAATGAAAAAATAATAAAAAGAATAGCGCTGGCTGTTTTTGGCCGTTACGTTTGGTAAAGGGTTAAATAATATAATTATCGTTAATAATGAAACGTAATAAACAGAGTAATCGCTTAACTGGACTGGTTATGTGAAATAATTCATTCGAGGCGAGGGACTATAGTGTAAAACACTCGTTCGCATTTGCGCACTCGTGTTTGTACAACGTCCCTCACCTCTCATGAATTATTTCACGTAACCAGTCCAGTCAAACGATTACTCTCTATAAATTAAAATTTATGAATTGTTAATAATAGAGAATGCAGTCAGAGCCGCGCGAAGCGAGCTGTATATGTAACACGCGGGCTTAAGAAGAGAAAAGCGCAATTTCCAATGAATCAGTATATCTAACAAACTGAAAATTGTGTCTTCCGGTTTTGACCATGGGGGACCATTTTTTCGTTCGATATTGAATGCTGGGATAGATGAAAATAAAGTAGTAACAAAATCAAAATAACGCATTGTGTGTTGGCCGCGTCAATCTTTTTGAATAAATGACGTTATTATTTCTTTTAACTTGAACACTAGCTTCCTTGAATTCAGTATTAAATTCACGTTTGTTACTTGAAAATTTTAAACTCCTACTTTTGACCACGAATCTTTTCTTTTTACGTTTACTACAAGTATCAAATTTGACAAAACTGCAGGCGGTAGCAAGAAACATTTTCTTTCAATTTTACGATACAATAGAGTCCTTTGCGACTGCGTTCTCTTCTTGGTCTAATCTAATTCATATCAATTGGACTGAAAAAGCAAAGTAAACTCAATCAACTTTTGCGATGTGTCTAGCTGTCAGTCAAGCATTCACATGCCTCTGGTGGTACTGCCCACCGGCGCAGATGTAAACAAAACAAACCGCGCATGTGTTTGCGATAGAAAGTGTCGGTTTTTTCTCCATTTTAGGTGGCAAAGTCAGTTATTTATTAAGAGCATGGTATAAATAAAACAAATAGGTACTAGGGTCGGTAATCAGATTTAAACCACAAGTAGAATAAGGGTTTTAACCACTCGGCAAGCCAAGTGGTTAAAACCCTTATCCTACTTGTGGTTTAAATCTGATTACCGGCCCAAGGATCTATTTATTCTATATATAGTCTAAGGGACTACACATAGAGTTCCAGTGGCGTAGATAGCTTTTCGCTGGCGGAGGGACAAGCCCAAAATTTTTGCGACAGACTGAAAATTTTCCGACAGTGTAACAACAACAAAAACCCAAACAAACAGAAAGAATCCGTTGTTTACTGCAAATGTACTGAAAATTGGTCTTTTTTCATCCAAAATTTCCCCCAAATGGCATGTTTGTATCCCCAAAGCCAGCACTTTAATGTTATTAGGCATAAATTCGCCTAAAAATGGTCCCAAAAAATTTCCGACAAAACTTCTGGTGGGGGGGGGGGGGGGGGGGGGGGGGCTCCGCTTCCACCCCACCCCCCTTTATCTACGCCACTGTAGAGATCTACAATAAAGCATGGCCGACTGATTCATCTTTAGTCAAATTTCATCTTGGAATTAATCTTTCTTCTAACAAGAATGAAGTATGAACTTGGGGATGAATTTGTTCATATACTCCTCTCTTGTCTGATGTCTGATGCTGGAAACGACTCCGTTCTCTGTCCATGTAAACGCTTCATGATCGATGCCGAAGAAACCACCTTAACACGTACGAGGTTTACAAATGCAAATACAAACGTCAACACAATTATGTTAACTTATTCACGAGAGTTTAATTTTTGAGTCATTTCAAAAGCATATCTTGTAACTGATATCTTGTCTCTTTACTTAACACGAATAGCAGACGACACTTGCAAAGGAAATTCACAAATAACTAAACATTTTCGTTTTTGAAGAGAGAGCACAGGTTATGGCATCTGATTGGAACGATCTATTCGAGCTCGTTTCCTTGAGGGTTCGTAAACTATGTTTTCGAAGAAACAATCTAAAAATAATGATTTCAATGTCTATTTTATGAATTTTTTGTGAATTGCGCCCCCTGTTTTGGTCTTTTTTCAGTAAAAGGGTAAAGTCAACCAATTTTGTTTTCACAGGTTATAGAAAACCCATAGGACACACGAAAGAACGCAAGGGTAAGTAGGATTCTTTGTATAGTTTATGAATAACCAAAGCATTAGACTAAAGAAAATTAATCTTTTGATTCTCAGGCAGCGGCGCATTCGTTCATTCGGCCTGCGTTCGACATATTTATTTTGGAGGCAAAATTCAAAATATATAAAACAATCATTGGGTGTGATTTTAGCGGTATCATATCGCGATTTGCGATGTGTGTCGTATACATTGATACAGTATTGTTATTCTCTTCGTGAAATGCGACACGATTCTCATATGTATGTACAAAATGAATATTTAGTTAACTGGTTGAGGCCTAGATTAGTTTTGGTGGCCTGAATTAGTTTACCTGAAATTGCTTTATTACAAATTATTGGAGAGTGCCTATAGGCACTCTCCAATAATTTGTAATAGAACAAATTTGTATAAACAAACTATTGTTTACGTACGTTTGACTGGATACAAAACATTGGTAAGGAAAATGTTGGCTTTTGAACTGGTACCCCAATTTTTTTTGGAAAGGCGTACGATCCAGGAGGCAGGGATGCAGCTGCCCTCCGCCCCTCCTGGATTCAGGCAAACCAGCTTTAAAAATCCGGGCAAGGAACGAGAGAGAGAGAGAGAGAGAGAGAGAGAGAGAGAGAGAGAGAGAGAGAGAGAGGGTCATGCATATTTGTATTCCATCCATGCAGGATTTGGGGCAAATCAAAAGGTTTTTCCCCTATATCCCATTTGAAAGGCCTGATTGTGGCCTCTTTCACACTCAAACAATTTAAAAAACTCCTTCAATGATTGTTTTATCTCCGTTATAATTCTATATTGATTTTGTGTTGTATGATCACTGTTACAAACAAGAAGAAAACTATCAGTAAAATCAACAAAGAAACTCTAGTATTTAATTTTAGGCTGTCACACTTGTATTTTAGGCACCGGCGACCATTCCATCAGAAATGAAAAAATAAAAAGTAAAAATAAAAACCGGCCTCCATCATTGATTTAAAAAAAAAATGCATGAGAATCAATTATTTAATTTTGTTTGACCTGATGGGAATTACCCAGAATGTGAAACCTTTATGTAGTGGTACCTTCTCTTAGGATGGAGCCCAAATATGGTCTTTCACTCCTCAACAAGTCAAAACAAAATAGGTCTGAGATGTTACTATTGGATAGTCATATATTTCTTACGAACGCTTTCATACAAAGAATATTTGAAAATTACGGGTATGCAAAATGAAACTAGAGCTTCGCAATGTGGTCAACTTTGTTTTTAAATTAGCATCTTTCAAAAAAAATAAATAATTAAAATAAAATAAATGTCGGCGTTCGAGCGACCAACGTTTTCCGTCGAACAACAAAACTTTCTGACAGACAGCGTAATTGAGAGAGCGGATTCTAGGTCGGGTGGATAGCCAGGATTCTGTGTTTATTTATTTAATGGTGTTTTTAAGGTCCCATACTTATGCACAATGGCGAATCGTGACGGTGACAGTTTTACGGGTTGAGGAAGCCGGAGTACCCGGATAGAACCACCGAGCATCGACGAGCAACTGTCAGTTCTTCAACATTCTAACTCTGTTCAAGCTCAGCTCAAACAGGGTTACAGCGGTTGAAGAGATGTGCACCATCGACGTGCAGTACGCCTTGTTACACGGCGTCATCGTGCCCCCATGTATGTAACCGGGATAAAGAGCCTTGCCCAAGGACACAACGCGGGTCGTCCCTGACGTGGATCAAACTCTAGCAAAGAGGTCCAACAGTCTACCACTGAGCCACCGCGCTCTCGCAGGATTCTAAAACAGGCGGAACTCTAGCCAATTTTGGAGACCAAAGATGATATTTAAAAGATTGTTGTGTGAAGTTTCGGATGCCTTCCCTAGTCCGAACTAGAACCCTCCGGTTAGTGCACACTCCTACCTCTTCTCTCCATGACTCTATGTTGTGTGGAACTTGCATTGGACCAATGTATTTTTTTTTTTTTTTTTGGGTGGGGGGGGGGGGGGGGGGGGCAGTGAAAATTTAAAAAAGGACCAAGGTCCTCAGCCCCCTGTCGTGGCTATTCCACTGACTCTGGCACCCCACCAGTTTCGGGTCAGACTGTATTAGTTTACTAAAGCACGGAATATTTGCTACAATAAATTTTACTGAACTCGACTCTTCAAAGACGGACGGTAAATAAATTTATTTAGTTTGAAATTTCAACTCTTTTGGCGCAACAGGCGGCTAAAGTCGACAGACGGCAGACCGCGGAAAGGTACTGCAGTTGTCATTTTAGCCAACTGTGTGGGTCATTTCTAAGTGCTTTTAACCCTTACCCAACGCAGACGATATCAAAATTGTTTATTTTAAATCTATTTTTTTTCAAATTTTTCAAAAACTTTCAACAAAACCATATCATGTGTCCCCTCGTTGGAACGAGCTCGACGAGCTCGTTCCAACGAGGGGTCACATGATATGGTTTTGTTGAAAATTTTTGAAAAATAATATTTTTTTCAACTGCTGAAGTTGCATATTACGTGGGAGGATGCGGCCGATTCGTTGGGTAAAGGGTTGAACAAACATACGTATTCCTATGTTTCATACACCATTTATGTCCTATCCATGAACAACGATATCGTCCCTTGAAAGTATAAATGTGCCATTTAAATATATACAGGAAATCATTTGAAAAACTGTCAATGAGATCATTAGAACATTTTTTAAAATAATAACGCTTTAGTCTAACAATCTATACTTTTTGTAAAATTCCTGATGAATTTTAGGCGTTAAGAATTCTGTTTCGCAGAATATTCCGCGCCAAAAGAGTTAAAAGCGGAAAAGGGCTTAAATTAGGTACAAATAACTAGCATGATTTCAGGTACAAATAATTAAGTATTTTGCTGTTAGAAAAGTGCTGACGTTATTTTTTTCAGTGACCTATCTTGGCTGTTACATCGACAGACCGAAACGTGCGATGAAAGAGTTTTCCCTGAAACGTATTTCGAAATTAACAACTGGTATGTGTGTTGCGATGTGTATAAAGAGACACTTCCGCTATGCTGCAACACAGGTGAGTGCATATGAAATTGGGGATAGCACAAACGGTCGCCGACCAAAAGGTTTTCAGGACAAAATCTACTTTTGCATTTGAATGATAACGCGTATTTGTATAATTTCATGTCCTTACACTCTAAAATCAGTTGAGTTAAAAATCAACCAAAATCAACTGGGTTGAGTGAAGATAAACCCAATTAATAGTCGGTGGAGGGGGAGGGGAGTGCTGATTTTAGAGTGTACCTTTGCCCGAAACCTGAATATTATAGATAGAATAAACGTAGAATATAATCCAATGACCACCAATAAGATTCCTTTGAATTACTGACGATAGAAGGTCAGCATTTGGTATTATTAGTTACCCCGTGTCTGATCACGTGGTACGGGTTTTTACCTACCCGAAGCCAGCCGTATCCCATTCGGCAAAGCCGAATGGGATACGGCTGGCTTCGGGTAGGTAAAAACCCATACCACGTGATCAGACACGGGTAACGAATTTATCTATTGACTTTCCGTTTTAGAAGTACAATCTATTTCATGTGTGAACACACACAGCATGAGATCTTTTATCTTCCATTGTTGAGCCATACAGGTTTCTGTGGAATTTTTGTGCAAAAGAGTTTTTGTGAAAATATGCTGATATGACTAGTATAAAAAAATTATTGAATTTCGTTTTTTCTTTTTTGTCTCAAAAACATAGCTTATGAACTCCACATTGGAGGGTCTTCTACGGGGTATGGACAATTTGTAGATTTCGGAACGAGGCTTTCACTGGGTATGGGAAATTTGTCAGTGGCTGGGCGGACGTATCGTGGGTTTCAATGAATATGGTCTCATACCACGTATCTATCAACCAATCAAATCACAAAATTCACTTTAGTCAATAGATAAATATATATACATATTATATTTCATCTCGATTGCGAACACTGATTTGTGTAGATAAATAGAAGAGAAATTAACATAGTCTTCCTGTACCCATAGTGCAGGAGGGTACATATATTAATTTCTTTATTTGAAACCATTTATTTAAAAAAAAAACCCATCTCAGTATTAGACTGAACTGAAAGTTTTCAACTTGCTTTGGTGCACGGGAAGTGACACCCTTCACTCTTATTTAATTTCGTTTTAATGAAATAATATTTCGTTTCATGACTGTATGTTGTGTGGAACTTGCATTGGACCAATGTATTTTTTTTTTCGGGGGGGGGGGGGGGCAGCGAAAACGTCGCTTATAAACATTTCTGTTGGAAACTTTCACATTCTGTCGGAAAATAATTGTTGAATTTGTATGAATCAAAGCAAACAGCTTCAGAGTTTGAAATGTCAAACAATATATTGTTAACGTTATTGACAACGCCACGATATAGCCTTAGTTGCTGATGTGTCGTAAAGTACCAATAAATAAATAAATAAATAAATAAATAAATAAATAAATAACGTTATTGACTAAAATCAACAACTGGACAAGTCACAAGTGAGGCACCCGGAGGCTCTAGAATTGTTCTCAGAGCCTCAGATTTAAAACAATTTCTCTGAAGAGGCCCCCAGTTCCCACCAACGGGAGGGGGACACCCCCACCATACATTCTTGCAGCTCGCTCTTCAACACCTCGAGTATGCCTTCGGTAAACAAAAGTCTTTCCGCCCCCATCTCTCCCCTATGTCAGATTTTTAAATACGGCTGGCTTCGGGCCTGCCAGCCCCCACTCACCCCAATCTTCCAGCCCCTTCTGGAAAAGAATTCACGGTCCGCATACGCCTATGATAAAATGACGTTCCCCCACAAAGTTCGGATAAATACTTGAAAACGGTTGCTTAACACTTTACCTAACATGAAAAGCAGACGACACTTGCAAAAACAATTCTTGAATGACTAATTTTTTTCATTTTTTGTCTCCAAAACATAGGTTGTGACGAGCTCGTTCCAACGAGGGGTCATAACCTATGTTTTGGAGACAAAACAAATGAAAAAAATAATGAAAATTAATTGGCAATTTTTGAGAATAGCGCTGGCCGGTTTTTTACCAGTTATGTTGGGTAAAGGGTTATAAGGCGTAATTGTCCTGAATCTGATTGTTCTCAAAAAATTTTCAATCTCAAATAATGGAAGTGAACAATTTTTCATGGAGTTTGGGGAGGGGGGAGGGGGGGCAATTGACTGAACATAACATTTTCTGACATGTTTGCATCCTCTACAGTTGAAACTAGAAGTCCTGTCATGAAATGCGCACAAATAGCACGTTGATATGCGCGTTAATGTACGCGTTATGGCCCAAGTAAAGCTATCAAATTCTGTACATATGGCATGTGCACAAGCAATGTTTCAGCCAATGGACCTCCGGGTAACCCGGAGGTCCATTGGCAGAAACATTGCATGTGTTTGCTATGAGTAACCAAGAGAGCCAGACGTGATTTGGATGCCATTTGATATGGTAATTGCGCGCAATTAAGCCTAGATAAGCGCACTATTCGTGACAGGACTTCTAGTTTTAGTTGTATCACCCCATGTACTAACTTTTTTATTTCATTTTTATTTCGAAATATTAGCGAGCGAAAGAGAACCGCAGGGTCGCGGGCAAGCGATCCGAATGATCGCCTGTTTCGCAAGCTATTAGGTAACACGTATGTACCGTTCGTATGAACTCAAAGCCAAGCTGATCTAAAAGGCATCAACTTCAAAATTTTTCAACAGAAGTGGCACCCAAGGACGCTGACATGTTTGCGCATGGCGGAAATTGACATTCGCAATTGAAGAAATGATTTATTTATCGAAGAACGCTACTACATTTTGGTAGTATATTTATGTGACTACTAACAGTTGATAATAGTAACAACAAACGCTACACGCAATTTGTGAAAAAATACAAATGAACGCAGCAATTTCCGTAACTCCTCGGATAAAATCCGGAAAACAACGACACCATAAATATATCTTCCAGTCAAAGCAATGATAACATTATCTTTCAATTGCACTGGAAAATAATGACTTCCAATCAAAACGCAGATAAAAATAGTTATCTCGAAATTTGGTTGGTCCCCTCTTCTTTACCAGTCAGTGTAGGCCTACAACACATTAGGCCTAATGCATCACATTCGCTCGCGTTTAGGTTTGCCTAAATTTCATATTATTTCGTTATTTCGAAATATTATTTTGTTGAAACGAAATAAAATAAGAGTGAAGCGTGTCACTTCCCGGACTCCATAACTTACTGCCGTTATGCAAAACAAAGAAAATTAAAGTAAATGTGGAGCAAAAACTGTAAACGTAAATATGTAATAATGATGCACAAATGTATTTAAAGATATTGTGTTAAAGTAAAAAAATAAGTATTTTTGTCCTATTTATAGGGCATTTATGTCACTGTATGGAAACAACTACGGGCGTGTTTGATTAGGCTCTCCCGGTTGAGAGCCATTGACAAGATCGGGCGCAGAGGTAGGTATATTTTATTGATCATTTTCGACACATACAGTACGTGGAGAGTGTATTATCACTAAATTACCCGCAGAGTGGAGATTCCACCCAAGCAATAATTGCAAATTTGTTGCAAAGCATAAAAAGCAAAGTTTCAGCCAACGTACCTCCGGGTTAAACCCGGAGGTACATTGGCTGAAACATTGCTTGTGTTTTTAGTGGATATATACAAAATTTGAAAGCTATAGTTTGGGTGATAACTCCACTCCGCGGGTAATTTAGCTACAATCAATTCTCCACGTACTGTATGTTACGAAACTCTCACATAACGTCTCCACGCGCACTTGTACATATGAGGTCTACCCTTACGCTCTGCAAGCAAAGCTCAAAAATCTTATTTTATCTTTAAAAAGTCAATTTTTGTCTACCTCGAAATTAGAAAACATTTCCTGTAGACCGCTGTCGTTTTCGATTGAAAGGGAGAATTTATCAGCGGTGTAGTTGATCATTTGGCAACTGCAACCATTCCCTATTTCAAATATTTTCTTATAGAACAATTGCGTCGACCATCCCCTCTCTTTTCATTACTTTTCGGAGACAAATAGATGTGCATGGTGTACGTGTTTAGAAAATTAATTTAGTACGGTTGATCGAGTGTAAAATGCTTTTAATCTGTGCAGCTCAGCCTGGAGTGGATATTCTGATAAATTTCTGTTTTTAAGAAACTGCTGTGACTTTTCAATCTATGAGTCACTCGTACCCTTTTTAATGGAAGCGCGCCGCTAACCAGAACTTGAGCTTGCAAACATTACCTCACAAGTTCTTAAAATTAGTGACCAATTTCCAATGAAAAGAGACTACGATCTGTGTTGCTTTTGCAGTTGGAGACCTGAAGATGCAAGGGATATTTTTCGCAGATACAAGTGCACGTGGAGAAGTTATGTGGAAGTTTCGTAACATATGTGTCAAAAATGATCACTAAAATATATTTACCGCTGCGCCCGATCTTGTCAAGCGGAAGAGTCAAAACAAAAACGCCCGTAGTGATTTCCACACAGTGAATGTGTGGGCTTTTGAATGTGCAGGTTTTATCCCGTCGGCTTTCCGTAAAATTAAATCACTAAATCAGATAGTCCATGTAATGTAGAATTATACGTTTGCAAGCAGGGACACAGATATTAGATAATGGTGGAAAATTGGACAAATTGAAGTGGATAGGGGTAGGGATAAATTATTGTAAATGTACACCATTTGGAGGACGGAATTTTCCATGACGCTATTCTTAATTCCTTCTTAATGTGTGTGAAAACCATAACTTCTCATCATGGATTAATATGCATGGGAGAGTGAGAATCGATTCTTACAAATGATTCCCACAAGTGAAACGGTGGGAATGAACGATAATTCTAAAAAAATGTTAATTTTATTCTTGTCATAGATTTATCATAGATTTTCAAAGCGTCCTAAACCCTTTACCCAACGAAACGATCGCATCCGACCGCGTAATTTTCAAATTCAGGAGTTCAACAAAACCATATCATATGACCCCCTCGTTGGAACGAACTCAATGAGCTCCTTCCAATGAATGGTCACATGATATGGTTTTGTTGAAATATATTTTGAAAAAATTAATTTTTTCAACTGCTCAGTTTGCATATTACGCGGACTGAAGTGGGCGATTCGTAAGGTAAAGGTTAAGCATTCTCAACATATCAGTACGTTACCATTCTTTGGAGCAGATGCAGTCGATATGATTGTTCCAAGTACATTTATTGTTCAAGATTACCCCCAAGTGTTTGTGTTCTTTTACGTCGGATATCTGTGTGTTAGAAAAGAAAAGAGGTGGATGTCAATCGGGTTTACTTTACTGGAGATAAGCATGCTTTCGGTTTTTTCTCGGGTAAATTCAACTAACCACGTTTTATCCCGATGTTCAATTGTAGCTAAATTGTCGTTTATTATGGATGATGCGAGCTGTGGATCTTCAGAAATTAGGTATAACGACGTGTCGTCGGCGAACAGTCGTATGATACTACTCAAGTTATGTGCAATATCATTAATATACATGAGAAAAAAAAAGCAAAGGTCCAAGGATGAACCCTGGGGAACTCCCGATTTTATTGGCTTCTATGGCGATGCCTCAGAGGCTAAGACTACCCGTTGGGACCTTTTCAAGAGATACGATTTAAAAAAAATTAAAAAACAGTAATTAAAATAATAAAAATTTTTATCTGATGCGTTGGGTAAAATGTTAAAGATTTGATAAGATCTACTTATTTATTCCTTCCTCATAATAAGGTTACATTTAGACATAGCAGTTTTCATAGAAACCACTCCAAATATACTGGAATCTCCATTAGAGAGACCACCAAAAGTCCGTATCTTGGAACATATATTTTACTTTTTATTACACGCCTGTTCTGTGATGACAGGAAGACAGACGCAAAACTATATCATTCCCCACAGTATACATCTACTCATTTCTCAAATCATGTAACATCATTTTCTCTTAAAACGTACTGTATTTGTATTCTGTGAAATAAAGTGAATTGAATTGAATTGAATCCCCATCTACAGCAACACTAAGCCGTGCGGAAAATAAAAATCTGTTCCGCACATATGTGGAACGGAAATTGTTGACGGACTATTTTATAAAGAGGCGAAATTTCACTGGAATTTGCTACAAATCGTGTACCGCAATTACATTTTCAATCCGTAGCGATAGCTGAAAGACGTCCGCTGAGTTCCAACGTGTTCTATGTGCCAGTAGGCTGCCAGTAGGCACCTAGAACACATTGGAACTCAGAGGACGAAAGAGTAACACAGATTCCCCTCGCAAGTTTGGTTGGCGACAAAATGTGTTCGTTTTGGTGAGAATTATCTTCTTTGTTCTTTTTGGTGATAATTATCAAATAAACTGTTGAGTGTTCTTCTAATAATTGTTTTATAGACGCGAAGGCGTGTAATAAACACAGAACGACACGAGTGTGTGACTAGGGTAATCGATATGACACTTGTGCCATCACGGAAGGATACAACTCGAGGCCTGTGACCTCTCGTTCTATCCCTCCGCGCTGGCACTCGTGCCATATCGATTAACCCATTCACACACGCGTGTCGTTCTGTGCATTTATGCAAGAGAAGAAACTCACTAAAACTGGAACTAGACACTTTTAGGATTAAACTCTAGTAAATATACAAAACTGAAGTTTGTTTCTTGCTACGGAATATGTATTGGTTTCACGCATAAAGGTTTAGTAGTAATCCCAAATTTAAAATTATTTAAGAAGTAAAAATTGATTCTCGGGAATCGGAACAAATGTTAGGGCCTGGCCTGCTCATAAAAGATAAGTAATGTATGAAATTTCCCATGTGTATTTTTTTGTACAAAAATTAAGATTTTTTTCTGGGTGGAGTGTTAACTACCTAATCGCTCAGTCTGCATTGTAGATGACTGTAGTTTGTGAACTCAATCTACATCGTAGAAGTCTGTGAACTTTATCTGGAACTTCCTACAGAATGTGAAAACTTCTGTCTCCATACGAAGTCCTCCACGCACGCTGTTGTGTTAAACAGTGAACACATAGTAACTGTTCTATATATAATATATAATTTTTTTACAGTTGTGACATCTTTGCTCAATTCTTTCCGTGTTTTGTAGTATTCCAATGAATGCTTTTGTGGAAACAATTTCATACACTATGGACTGGTGTGGAACAGCCTTTGCAATAAGCCGTGCAGTGGAAACAGCAGACAGATGTGTGGCGGTACTTGGAGGATGTCTGTATATAGAACAGGTAAACTTCAATTGTACTGCTTATTTCTCACATTGTTTCTCCAATTAATCAAACAAATAATTCACGAAAATTAATTAATGTGGCCAATTAGGCATGTAAACGGCTCATTGTTATCGTTTGTATCAACTATGTAATCTGAAGGTTTGTTGACAAATTTATTTACATAACCTATTATAATCTTATCATGTACGAATCAGCGTGTGCATAGATGGCCACCACTGTGCTGATCCAGAGACGCATTTACATACTGCTACACTCTCTCAGAGACATGGCTAATCAAGTAGACAGAATTATATTACAACAGATGACTCCTAGAATGAAAGAACGCGGCCCGTGTTTGATATCCGAAGTGTGGAACTTCATAGTTTTATCTCTCAAAAGAGGTGTTGAAATGCCTCCGATGAATTTTGCTTGTTGACGGTCTATAAAAAACAAGTTAGTTTTTTTAATTTCCCAGAAGAACCAGCACTGTCCGAGTGAAATGTGAAGTACAATTTACGCGAACCACGATGGAACAAAACGAATAGTCTCACCAAAGTAACAGCTTAATAAGGGTATATGGAATATTCACTTTCAAAAGAAACCAAAGCTTTCTGTTGAATCCCTAACACCTTTATATATACCACTTTTTCAAAGTTTGCTATCCTGGGTAATATAAAAAAAACACTTCACTTCTAGTGACATTAACCAATATTTAGGATAAAAGTTTGTTTAAACTAAAACAAACCAAAAGATTGAAACTTCAAATTTGTGTGAGAATCAGAAGCCTATGGTTATACAGTTAAAACTAGAAGTCCTGTCATAAAATGCGCACAAATAGCACGTATATATGCGCGTTAATGTGCGCGTTATGGCCCAAGTAAAACTATCAAATTCTGTACATATGGCCTGTACACAAGCAATGTTTCAGCCAATGGACCTCCGGGTAACCCGGAGGTCCATTGGCAGAAATATTGCATGTGTTTGCTATGAGGAACCAGGAGAACCTGCCGTGCTTTGGATGCCATTCGATATGGCAATTGCGCGCCATTCCAACGCGCTATTAAGCCTACATAAGCGCACTATTCGTGACAGGACTTCTAGTTTTAACTGTAGTACAGTCGCCGTGAGCTGGACACTTTACACGGGTGGGCTATATTTCCACGGACGCAATAATATTAGATTTTAAATGCTAATGATACGAATAATCATAAAAAAACAGGAATTAATGAAGCACCGGGTATAATCCAGTGCTTCATTAAATATAATTTCTCTGATGATGATTTTTATTTCCTGGTAAACACACGTGTGGACATCACTGCCCACGCGTGGATTACGACCAATCCCTGGCGACTGTACTGTACAAAATGGACCTCATAAATAATATAAAATCCCAAACTTCGCTCCAGCCATTGAGGTTTGTCCGATATGCGATTTATTTCAGGGAGGAAAATAATACACTTGACCGTTGTTTTGGTCTCCAATCACTCTGTCCACACTGTATCTACAGCGTCAGTAATATCTTATTTCTTACAATTATTGAGAATATCATTGAATTTAAGATTTAATGTGTATCATACATAGAAAGTTGCAATCTATACTGGCTAACAGTTAGTGTAGTCCCCCTTGTTTACTCATTTATCAACATGTCGATGGACAGGGAACGTTTCACACTAAACAAGGAACAGCTTTATAATCCATTAATCATGACATTCGCTAATTTACGAAATGAAAAAGAAATAATGTAAAAAAAAAAAACAAACAAATATTGCACGGCTTGGAGCCGATCATGACAAATTGATGGTCCTCGAGTGAGAATAGTCCACGCACCGAAAGCAAACTCGAGCATGCTCCAAAGGTCAGTTAGTCGAAATAAATTGGAGAATATAACAACTGAATTCTGCTCCCAATTTAACTTTACAGACAAGTGAAGATAAAATGAAAAGAAATATTCTTGTTATACGCTTTTTAACCCTTTACCTAACGTAACGGCCAAAACCGGCCAGCGTTATTCTCAGAAATCGCCAATTAATTTTCATTATTTTTTTCATTTTTTGTCTCAAAAACATAGATTATGACCCCTCGTTGGAACGAGCTCGTCGAGCTCGTTCCAACGAGGGGTCATAACCTATGTTTTTGAGACAAAAAATGAAAAAAATTAGTTATTCAAGAATTTTTTTTGCAAGTGTCGTCTGCTTTTCATGTTAGGTAAAGGGTTAAAATAAGTAGGGGATATTTGATAATAGTGAGATATAAGAAGAAATATATTTATATTTTCATCAAAAAGACAGTTTAGGCATTGCACTATGACATATGGTGAATGATTTCAGCGATAGTTGGGTGTCTGACAAGCACGCATTCCACGCACTGAGTTGCAGAAGACATTGACGGCCGGTCAGAGTATTTACCACATTCAGTTCAAGACCTCAATACCTTGTAAATCCTCCTCGGTTCGCGAGACAGGCGCGGATCCGGCGTGGCTTACTCCTCACCACACTTCCAATATAAGCTTGACTGATGTTATTCCATCCATTCTTCCTGCAGTGCAGCGGCGAGTTCCTGAACATTGATATGGGGCTATTGGCGTTGTCGTAGGCGCCTGCCAAGCATATCCCAGACGTGCTCGTTTGGTGAAAGGTCTGAACTTAGTGCTGGCCAAGGCAGTGTAGTGATGTTCTGCTTATGGAGGAACTCTGTAGCGACACGGGCCCGGTGTGCTCTTGCATTGTCATCTTGGAAAAAATATCGACGGCCGTGACGTCGTGCAAATGGCACCACATGAGCCGCTAACATGTTGTCACGGTAGTACTGCCCTGTGACGCCCTTGGATGATATGTAATGCTGTTCTTCTTGTCATGGTTATGCCTCCCCACACCATAACCGATCCATCACCAAAACGATCATGCTCTGCGTAACGGTTACGTCACGGTATCGTTCGTTCCGCCGCCGACACACTCTGATTCGCCTGTCGTGGAAGTCGAGAGTGAACCTCGATTCATCGGAAAACATGACGTCGCTCCACCGACAATTGTCCCAGCGCTTCTCCACACCAATTACGCCTTGATGCGATGTGACGTTCAGTCAAACGTGGAATTATTCGAGGTCGTCGAGCGTACACATTCCAGCTGTGTTGGCGATTGTGGATAGTCTGGCCAATGACTCGCACATCTGTAACTCGGTGCAGCTGCTATCCAATTTTTGAGGTACTGTTATGGCGGTGACGTAATGCTGTGGTTCGGATGAAACGATCCTGGTTAGCAGTTGTCGCCCTGGGACGGCCTGACCGACGTCTGTCACCGACGTTGCCTGTCCGTTGGTAGCGTGACCACAACTTGCTAATCACCGATTGAGTAACGTTGAGAATGTGAGCCTCTGCAGTCTGTCTGTTGCCAGCTTCCAACTTGCCAACGGCACGTACACATTCGTCACGTCTCGGTCTTTACATACCTCAAAAGTTACGTTTCGACCAGAAACTATTGATGAATGAGTTTATACCAAGGAAAGAACGTTGAGACCTCCGAAGAAGCTCGTCCAGTACAAATGAAAATTTCAAAACGTACCCCACAGACATTAACGCGGCGCCCGTGCGAAAAAACCTACACGAAAGTCTTCATGGGCCGGTGACATTCATGATCCACACCAAACTTGGTAACATATTGATGTGTCCAATCACGCGTATCCAATACCATTTTCCGAAAATATCAACATTAGATTGGATATCCCCTACTTGTTTTGAATAGTATTTAAACTTGCACCACAAGCATCAGGAACAAAAATTTACTTCTTGTCAGTGACAGATTGTTACATTTCTGAACAGTGTCTCCGATCTGCATGAAAGTTTGATGACACACGCGGTGACTGTTCAGTGGAAATCGATCTGATTTTATTTGAATTGTTTTGCAAAGAGCTTATAAAAAGTTTGGTGCAAAAATTACTGTTGATCGGGAAGAGTGATCCATTTCATTTTTTCTTCGGCCTAACCAATGTTTTGAGGTCCAAATATTAAAAAAAAATCAACACCTTTGTGTGAACTTATTCAGACTTTTAGAGGGTTTATCTCCGTCATTCTGCTGGTGGTTATTCCTGTCCAGGACAGGAATTCTCTTGCCACTGACATAAGTATAATTTGGGCATATTTAATCATATTTTACCCATGTAAATTGCATGGAGTGATTCTCGGGTTAAATTTAGATAAATTTTTCCGCAAATCTAGTCATGGCTGCTTCACGGCAGCCATGACGAGATTTGATGAAAAATGGTATTAAAATACTCAGTGGGTTGAGAGATAATGTATGAGTGAAATCCACAAGGATACATGGTAACTAACATCCCATCATCTAACAGTAGAAAAACAGACGACAGTTGTGAAGACGGCATTTGGAAACAAAATGTCGCGAATAATGACACATTCATTTTGCGTAGACATCCAAATATATTATCCCTCATTGCAATGAGTTCTTTGTTCTTTGTTGAAGAGTCACAACCAATGTTTTCGAGGCAAAAATAAAAAAAAAAATAATGATTTAAATTTTTATTTATGTGAATTGTGGAGGCCTGTGCCCGTATTCATCACTGAACTTACGCAAGATTTTTTGCCTAAGTGCATCTTATGACGGTTTTGTGTAACTTCCGTATTCACGAAAGTAGCGCAGCTGAGAAAGTGCCTAAGTTACGCTAAAAAATTAGGACACCTACCTACCATGCCTAAGTACTTCCGAAATATAAAAACATGGCGGCTGCTTATTTGCTATTACAAAATCGTCGTGACTTGCGACATCATAGAGTATTTAGTGACAGGACTAACCCTCTAGACTCACTAGATGAATAGATATCATTCAGAGGTACCGTCTGACCCGGGCGCTGATATTTGATGTGTGTCAAATGGTTAGGATTGACACAGAGAAAATGACTCACAAACTCATGCTTTGCCTGTATCGGTGCAAGTGTTAACAGCATTAAGGTTCTACAGTTAAACCTAGAAGTCCTGTCACGAATAGTGCGCTTATCTAGGCTTAATTGAGCGTTGGAATTGCGCGCAATTGCCATATCGAATGGCATCCAAAGCACAGCAGGTTCTCCTGGTTACTCATAGCAAACACATGCAATGTTTCTGCCAATGGACCTCCGGGTTACCCGGAGGTCCATTGGCTGAAACATTGCCTGTGCACAGGCCATATGTACAGAATATGATAGCTTTAATTGGGCCATAACACGCACGTTAACGCGCATATCAACGTGCTATTTGTGCGCATTTCATGACAGGACTTCTAGTTTTAACTGTACGCAACCGGCAGCTTTCAAATGGTGAACGGGAATGTCCGTAACGTTAGTCAATCCAGTGTCCCAAGAATAGTGAGAAAGGTGTCGAGTGCATTGTGTCGACATTATGCTGCACACATCAATATGCCAACAGATGAAGAAAATCTGCGTGTTGTTAAAATGTGCTTCTACAACATAGCTCATTTTCCTAATATCCCTGGCGCGGTACATCAGAATAAAAGCACCATCGGTCGACGAACCTGCGTTTATCAATCGTAAGCGCTTTCATTCAATCAACATACAGGCCGTTTGCAGCACAAAATTGAAGTTTTTGGATGTTGTTCCCCGATGTCCGGATCTGCTCACGATGCTTTCATATTTAACCCTTTACCCAACGTAACGGCCAAAACCGGCCAGCGCTATTCTCAAAAATCGCCAATTAATTTTCAAAATATTTTCATTTTTTGTCTCAAAAACATAGGTTATGACCCCTCGTTGGAACGAGCTCGTTCCAACGAGGGGTCATAACCTATGTTTTTGAGACAAAAAATGAAAAAATTTAGTTATTCAAGAATTTTTTTTGCAAGTGTCGTCTGCTTTTCATGTTAGGTAAAGGGTTAATATGTATGGCATCAATCGTGATTAGAAAGAGGCGTGATTCCGTAAGGGTGGCTTATTGGAGATACCGGATAACCGTTGAAATCATGGTTGATGACACGAGTCCGGATTCCAACCACACAGAAGAAGACTGCCTACAACGCGGCGCATCGGAAGTCACGTAACCAAAATGAACGGATATTCTGGGTCTGGAAAATGCGCTTCAGGTGTGTGGACACATCAGGAGGAACACTGCTGTCCACGCCAGATAGATGTTGTAAAATTGCGGTTGCAACACTGGCACTCCACAACATATGCATAGACAACAATGTGCCTTTAGATGAGTCAGGCGGTTTACCCCCAGAAATTGACGTAAATGGTGTGATATTTGATGGTGAACGAATGCTGCTGTTCAAGAGACCAAACTGATCAACTCAAAAGTTTGAGTGAGGAGTCTAATTTACATGTTCCAGACACTTTCGACTGGATTAGTCCGAATAGACGCTAACCAAATGATCTACACGTTTGGGACATGTCTATGGGACTTATACAGGGTAAATTCACGTTCATTTTTATAAAGACATTTGCATGGATACACATGTATCAACATCTATATGCCCTCCCGTTCTTGTTTTACAATTAATGTGATGAGCGCTAGCGGAACCATAGACATTGATGAATATTTCAGGGCAAATATATTTCTGGGGCTTCGTTTCGACATGTCGCCGACAAACCTGAACAAAAACGGAGACTGGCTAGCCATGTGTTATCAGGTACGTAGGTTGCATCATTCATAGGGATCTGCGAATCACAAATTTCTTTTCGAATCGAATCTCGAATCGAATCGTGTCTCTGATATCGACATCGAATCGAATCCCGAATCGAATCGTAAAAGACAAGTTATTTCATATTGCATCAAACGGAACTTACGGAACACTGTGATGACCCTTACGCGACAGAGTGAACACCTTAAACACCAATAACTAAATATTCTCTATAGCACCGTCGCTGAAACAGCTAGGCCTATTGTTCATAGTTTTAGTTTTTGAAGGCCTAACTTGTTACTATTCACGTTCTTAAGAACGTGAATAGTAACAAGTTAAGCCTTCAAAAACCAAAACTATGGATAATGTTCTGGGCCAAAGTCACACCCTACCTAACAATTAAACATTGTCAATTACTCAAATAAATAGGAATTGAGCCTACATGAATGAATATTCTAATGACAGTTTTATCCTATTTTTGTTAGAAATGTAACAAATTGAAGTTAGTACGAGAGATTCGAAAAAAAAAATCGAATCCTGAGACTGATTCAGGATCGATCTCGAAGCATACGTATGGTATCGATATCGAATCGAATCTCGAATATTCGCAGGACCCTAATCATTCAATCCACGTGAAGTTCGTGTTGATCAGTGTCGATCCGCAGCGGTTGTCAGCTATTTTGTAAATAACTTTCATGCATAGTTTCCGAAAAATAGACATACAATTAGTAAATCGTCAGCAGCTATATTGTCCGTAAAGTTTGTTTTTCTTAAAATAACTATTGAAAAAATAAGCAAGTATTTCGGTTGGATGTAATACACCCTGCGAGATTTCAACTTAGTTTGCGCGGAACTGTATTGCTTAATTCTTGCGTAGGAAAATCAATCTAGGACAAGCGTCGTCATGCGTTGCTGAATCAAGTTAGGAAAATCGTAGGTTGTGCCTAAGATCTACTTATGGTATCGCGGAACTAAATATTGAAATTAGAGTGAACCGCCTTAAAATGTTGCACTCGGAAATGACGCAATCTCTAAAAATAAACAGCCTTGGGAAAATCCGTTGTTTCAATAAAAGTTTGAAACATTCTATTGACATCTTGCATTATTGTTGAATATTCCTGATAAAAAAGAGGGTGATTTGATGACTTTTGGACCTAAAAAATACAATTTACTTTTTGTGTGATTTTGTAGGGAATTCCCTGAAAAATATGTGCACGTGACCGGTACTTCCCTTTGTGTCAGTTTTTCTCTCTTATTTGTTGCATGACCCCCTGTTTTCAGATCAGAAAAAGTTGTCTGATGGGCTATACTTGACAGAGATATTTGAATGCCAAAATTAAAGTGATGCGATCATATTTTTTTCCACCTGAACGTTATAATGGTCGCCTATGGGAAAATATTTAGTTCTGTGAGACCTATAGGAAATATGTTTTTTGGCTTCCAGACCAGATTCAGTTATTATTTTGGGGGATTATTTCACATTTAAATATTTATTTGGGGACCATACACCTTACCAAACCATTTTATTGTTTTGAGAAGTTACATTTTTGTCACAGTCAGCAATTAAAGCTATATATTTCCAAAACTGAGGCTGTTCGTGCAAGAAAATTCACATCTTGAGCAAGTGTATTCCCCAGGAGCACACTATAACCTCTGGCAGCTGCTAACTAACAGCCTATCTTACCCTATTAACATATTTATTTAAACCATGGTTTCTCCTCCTATTTCTAGGGGCAGGGAGGATTCCAAATCTTCCAACCCCCTCCCAAATCACCATTCAAACACAGACAGAAAACCTACACTGCCCTTCTATTCACTATTATTTAGAAGTTTTCCTTCTATATTATGCTCTTCAAAATGTTGGAAAACAATTCCTTCATTGAAAGAGTATCCTGGAACACAAATTTGAGGAAGGGGTGGGGCTACAGTGGAAAATAACATAATAAAATTACAAATGTGAGTGAATGGCATTTGTGCATAGCTACCAATATAGTTGTATAGTACTAGTGCTGCCATGGTTCCCCTGATACAGCATAAATTTACAGTGACAGTTGTGAAATATTGCTCTTTCCCTGAACCAAGTCCTCTCTCCCACACATATTTAACCCTTCTGCTGATGATAAACATTTGGAAAGACTGAACAGCATGTTTTTAGAGACTGAAGTTAGTATCATACACTTTCAGTTTCTAATGATTTACTTTGAGGCTTCAGCACTCATGGTCCACTGAGTTATTTTTCAATTTAACAACCTTGCCCTGGCTCTTCCACTATATTTTTCATTGTATGCCATTCAGTACTCTCATGTAGACCTCCTACATGTGTGACTGCAAGCCTATCTGTCTGTCTGTCTGTGTGTCTGTCTCTTCATCAGACATGGTGTTTCTTTGCTTTTCACTTGCCTGGATCTACATTTTCAATAATTGGCAGCTGACTAACTTTCACCCCCCCCCCCCCCACACACACACACAAGTATATTAAACATCAAATACCACTATATTCTTGAAGCAAATGTCTGATTCATCCTCTTTGGAAACATGTTTTCAACAATTTCAATCTTTTTGCCAGAATGGGTGTCTGTGGGGATTAAAACAAAAGTTATGAAAGTGCACTTATGGGAACTTGCAGCATAAGCATAGCACTATAGAATCAATATTTGATGGTTTTAGGCATCTTACCAGTGTTATGAGATATCACAGTAGCAGGTACTGGTCATTCTTTTGGAAAAAAACACTGTTTTATGTTTTGTCAGTGCCATACCAATGACTCTGTTTGCCTTTACTGAGAAAACTGAGGCTTTTCCTTTACAAAAATTGCAAAATATTCATCAATACAATGTGAAATGTCTTCAGAAGCCAGACTGGGATTTAAAAACTATTACAGATGGGAAAGTTCATATCACAGTAGGTTTGTTTTGGGTCAATATCAATTAAATTATGAATTATATCACATATTTTGATGAAAAGGGGCATACCGGGGGGTCCTATTCAGGGTAAAATTTTACTACATCAGATGGTGGAATAAAATTTGACATCAGTTGTTAGGATAAACTGGTAGAGTCCTCTCATATTGGTGAAATATATAGCTGCATCCCCAGTTTTGGAAACAAAATTGACATCCATATTGTTCTATGGGGGTTGGGACACTGTTTTTTTGCAGTATGGTTAAATGAGACAGATTTTTTCTAAAAATATTTTGTGCTGATGCAGATGTTAGTTTTATTTTGGGATCAGGGTAGTTTTTTAAAGAAAGCTGTAAATTCTCATCCTTCTCAGTTAATTTATAAAGTAACAGGATAGAAAAATATTTTGGAGGCAATACCAGTTTTCAAGCCCACTTGACAAAGTTTGGACACTTTTCCTTAAAAGAGCAAATTTTCCATGTTTTTGACTCAGCCAAAGCCAAAAGTTGGATTCTAATGCAGAAATGACTCTTTTTCTCATGGAAGTTGTAAAATGTCTCTTTGGTTGGGGTGGGGATGATTATAGGTATCGCGGAACTAAATATTGAAATTAGAGTGAACCGCCTTAAAATGTTGCACTCGGAAATGACGCAATCTCTAAAAATAAACAGCCTTGGGAAAATCCGTTGTTTCAATAAAAGTTTGAAACATTCTATTGACATCTTGCATTATTGTTGAATATTCCTGATAAAAAAGAGGGTGATTTGATGACTTTTGGACCTAAAAAATACAATTTACTTTTTGTGTGATTTTGTAGGGAATTCCCTGAAAAATATGTGCACGTGACCGGTACTTCCCTTTGTGTCAGTTTTTCTCTCTTATTTGTTGCATGACCCCCTGTTTTCAGATCAGAAAAAGTTGTCTGATGGGCTATACTTGACAGAGATATTTGAATGCCAAAATTAAAGTGATGCGATCATATTTTTTTCCACCTGAACGTTATAATGGTCGCCTATGGGAAAATATTTAGTTCTGTGAGACCTTATGCAAGAGCATAGGTATATCTTAGGAAATTACTTATGCCGTATTGATGAATACGGTTCCTGTTTCGGCCATTTGTTAGTAAAGACAACCAACTTTGTTTTCACAGGTGTTGGAAAACCCCCGGGAAGCACGAAACAGTCAGAATTGGGTAAGTACGATTACTTTGCAAAACTGATGAACGAGGAATCCAATATAGTATTTTCTCGTTTTGTGGTAATACATATCATACCAGAAATACTGAAATCAAGTTTGTCATGTAGAAATTTGTGGCTGTTTTTTGCATTTTCGAATACTGATAGCCATCGTTGGATGGAAACGTTTGAAATAATATTTGAGCATGAGTTGTGTTTAAAACTCCAGAGACTTCGATACAACCTACTAACAATTTCGTAACGTGTCTGACATATTAATGGACCGCATCAGTGTCAGCGTTACTTTGGTGACAGGTACATGCACATGGAACTTGAATAGAATTTAACACTTTCGCTGCCGAAAGCGACTATTGTCACCTATTTTATAATGGCTATTTGTACGGTCTGGGTTGTGCTGATCAAACCTACCACCTGATTACTTGTTGGAAAGGGCTCAGAGAGCCCTTTCCAACAATTAATCAGATGCTAGAGTTTCAAGTATATCATAATTGAGAAGTTTCTTGAAAGTTTAAACTTGAGCGCTTAGACTATATACTGATAGGGGTATCCTCCAAACGAAGCCTTAAATTTGAGCGATTAGACCACACACTGATAGGTGCATCCTTCAATCCATAGTGCAAACTTAAGCCATTAGACCATATACTGATAGGGGCATCCTTCAATCGAAAGTGTAAACTTGAGTGATTAGACATCACACTTATAGGGGCATCCATCAATCGAAAGTGTACACTTGAGCGATTAGACCATGCACTGATATGGTCATCCTTCACTTGAAGGTTTAAACTTGAGCGCTTAGACCAGATACTGATAAGGCTATCATTTAAACGAAAGTGTAAACTTGAACGCTTAAACCATACATTGATAGCAGCATCCTTCAATCGAAAATGTCATCTTGAGCTATCAGACCAAACACTGATAGGGGCATCCTTCAACCGAAAGGTCAAACTTGAGCGATTAGACCATAATTTAATTTTTAATGCCGTGTTTCCTTAAGTGTTGGGGCGTCCCAACATAACTATCCGTTGCATTATCTCTTCATTTCATGGAGAGAATAATTTTAAAAATGTTTCTATTTGGTATATTGCAGGTTTCAATATAATGTTATAACTGAGGGGTATATTTGGACGCATGGTTTTTAAGTTCGAACGAGTATTTTTTGTTGTACACTCAAACGTTAGGCCAGTGGTTTAATTTTTTTTTCTCCGATCCTTGCAATAGGCTATAGACACAAAACGATTAGATACCTACAGAATTGTGTTTACAAAACTGAAGAGGAAATGCCGACTGGATGACTGGGTCACGATCTACTTCTTATTCCCCATCAGCTTTCCTTCCCACAATAGACCAGCATTTCACCTGCTTAGAAATGCAAGTACTTTGATTCGCTTGTCCGTATGTTATTCTGGATTTGGTCCTCGGATTCCTGTTGTTTTGTAGTGATAAATAAGTTGCTCCTTGTGCAAGATCGTCGTTCTTGGGTCGTGCTCTCAGTCAAAAGTCATGCGGATTGTAACGGAGACGGAATTATCAAATGTGACACATACATGCCACAATGTATGTGTCACATCTTTAGTGACCCTGGTTTCTTATGTCATAAAGCAAAGCTAACCAACATTTATACCATGCTCACCTATGTTACTACCTGTGAGAAGCCTGTATGTTAAATTCTAGCTTTTAACCCCACTACCGATCTAAAGCGTCTACTAGTGTTACAAAAATGACACGCACAGTAGGAAGTTCATCTATGACGTGACATGGCGTAATTTGCCAACTTCGATACATTCACATTTTGCAAATGTTTCATTCAAACATACGACGTTTTGCGGTACTATCTACTATGTGCAGTGACTTATTAAGTTTAAAATACCTACAATTAAATACTTAAAATAAAATTTAAGAATTGTTAACAATAATGTGACTGAAAACGCAAGTCAAATTCAATCAACTTTTGCGATGTGTCCAGCTGTCAATCAAACATTCACATGCAGCCGCTGGGAGAGCTCACCGGCGCAGATGTAAACAAAGCAAACCGTCATGTGTTTTGTTTGCGATTGAAAGTGTATTTTTTCTCCATTTTAGGTGACAACGTCAAATACCTATTAAGAGCATGGTTTTAATAAACCAAATAGGTACTAGGGTCGGTAATCAGATTTTCACCACTCGTAGAATAAGGGTTTTAACCACTCGGCAGGCCGAGTGGTTAAAACCCTTATCCTACTCGTGGTTTAAATCTGATTCCCGGCCTTAGTACCTTTTTATTCTATATTAAAATATACGCGTATTCCACTCGCATCAATTGAAAAGGAAACAATTGAAAAATAAAGATTTCAATGCCTATTTTATGAATTTTTGTGAGTTGCGCCCCCTGTTTTGGTCTTATTTTAGTAAAAGGGTAAAGTCAATCAATTTTGTTTTCACAGGTTTTAGAAAACCCTTGGGACACATGAATGAATGGAGGAGTAAGTAGAATTATTTTATATAATTTATGAATAACCAAAACATTAGGCTAAAGAAAATTAATCTTTTGATTCTCAGGCAGCGGCGCATTTGTTTATTCGGCACGAGCTCGTCATATTTATTTCGGAGGCAAAATTCAAAATGTGTAAAACTATTTTAACAGTATCACATCGCGATTTGCGATGCAATATGTCCTATACATTAATGTATTGGTGTTTAAGGTCACATATTTCTGCACAATGGCTAACCATGACCGTGACAGTTTTACTGGTGGAGGAAGCCAGAGTACCCGGAGAGAATCACCGAGAAACGGCGAGCAACTGTCAGCTCCCCCAAAATACCAACTCCACACAAGCAGGGTTAGCATTGGTTGAAGACAGGTGCACCATCGACGTGAGGTACGCCTTAGTACACAGCGTCACCGTGCCCCCACGTGGGCAATGGGGTGAAGTGTCTTGTCCAAGGACACAATGCGGATGCCGCAGGTGGAATTCGAACCGAGGACCTCTCGGCTTGCAGCCTGCACCTCCGCCAACTGATCCACCGCGCCCCATCGTATACATTGATACAGTATTGTTATTCTCTTTGCGAAATGCAACACGATTCTCATATGTATGTACTAGAGCTGTAGGTTTTTAAATTCCTTGTTCGGTTTCGGTTTTGATTTTTCAGGTGGAATAAAACCTCGGTTCGGTTCGGTTTTCGGTTTGTTCATGAGGCCAAATAAAATTCAATAAAACTCATTCTTATGTCCGGAGTGATAACTGAATGGCAGTGGAATTGAGAGAAACTCAATGAATGCCCGAAATAAGCTATAATACATAAAGAATCAGGAAGGCCAATATATAGACAAAACTACATGTATGTTTCAATGAGTCGTTTTGTATTCAATGAGTCAGATGTGCGTAGGAAGAAAACGTCGAGACCGAAGGTCTCGACGTTTTCTTTCTACGCACATCTGACGAATTGAATACAAAACGACTCATTGAAACATACATGTGGTTTTGTATTTATTACATGACCCAAGCACCTACTGACCTAATTTTCTTTTCTATCAACGGTGTTAAACACCATGCACTTTATGCAGTCGCTTTGCATAAAAAAAGTCCTGGTTGGAACAGGTTGGTGCGCAATACGGAATTCCGTATTGCACAGCCGTATTGCACGCCGTATTGCATAAGAGAGACTGCATGGGCATGTAATAAAATAATTACCTAAATATACAGAACTTATTGTGCTTGGCCATTTTTCGAGGTCTGACACCTACACGCAACTTGAGGAAAGCTGCAAACACAACTCAACTGAAATGTCGGAAATTCACAGAATGTAGCCTTCCCAGAGTAGTGAGAGTACTCAGACACTGCCATTGGCAGTGTCTGGGTACTCTCACTAGTCTGGGATGGCTACATTCTGTGAATTTCTGCAGCAAGAGAGTATTTAATAAAAAACGAAAAACCTTAGATTACGGGATGTCGACGGTTTCGGTTTAGGTTTTTAAAAAAACCCCTAAAAACCTCGCTTCGGTTTCGGTTAACCTACAGCTCTAGTATGTACAAAATAAATATTTATTTAACTGGTTGAGATCTAGATTTGTTTTGGTGGTCTGAAGTAGTTCATCTGAAATTGTTTTATTACAAATTATTGGAGAGTGCCAACTGGCACTCTCCTATAATTTGTAATAGAACAAATTTGAATAAACAAACTATTACTTACATTTGAATGAATACAAAACATGGGTAATGAAAAGGCGTTTGCACTGGTATCCTAATTGTTTTGAAAGGCCTAGTTTTGGCTTCTAGCACTCAACCAGTTATTTATTTATTTATTGATGTTTAAGGTCACATATTTATGCACAATGGCTAATCATGACCGTGACAGTTTTACGGGTGGAGGAAGCCGAAGTACCCGGAGACAACCACCGAGCAACGACGAGCAGCTGCCAGCTCCCCAACATCGTAACTCCGCACTGCAGCACATGCAGGGTTAGATTGGTTGAAGACATGCGTACCATCGACGTGAAGTACGCCTTAGTACATTGCGTCATCCTGCCCCCACGCGGGCAATGGAGATGAAGTGTCTTGTCCAAGGACACAACGCGATTGCCGCAGGTGGGATTCGAACCGAGGACCTCTCGGCTTGCAGCCTGCACTTCTACCCACTGAGCCACCGCGCCCCCACTTATCCAGTTAAAACACTCCTTATTATTTTTGATCTCCATTTTAGTTGTTCTATATTGATTTTGGGTTGTATGATCACTGTTACAAAAAACTATAAGTGAAATCAACACACTAGTATTTAATTTTAGGCTCTCACAACGGATTTTTGGTATCGGCGACCATTCAGTCAGAAAAGAAAAAAAAAAAAAGAAAAAGAAAAACCGCTCTCCCTCATTCGTTTTTTTTTAAATATGCATGAGAATCAATTATTTAATTTTGTTTGGCCTTGTAGTAACACCTTCTTGTATTTTATGATACACCTCATACGGAAGTATTGGAATCAAGCTTATGTTGAGGAGATTTACGACTAATATCAATATTTTGCATTTTGGGTGGGTATTCCTAAATCATATCTGAGAATGAGTTGTACACAAGTCGACAGCGATACGATCTTACTGCAATTTCGAAACGCATCATTCATTTTACTCCGACACGAGGTGACACTGGCTGTCGAATGTGTCGTTAAATAAATAAATAAATAAATAAATAAATAAATAAATAAATAAATAAATAAATCAGACTTTTTAAAAAATTGTATCAGCGCTGCTTTGGTATTATTTATTTATTTACCAAGGTTTAACGACGCATTCGATAGCCCGGGTCACCTCGTGTCGAACAGTTTTACGGACGGAAGAAGCCAGTGTACCCGGAGAGAACCACCGGACAACGACGAACAACTGTTAGACTCCCCAACGTACTAACTCCACACAAGCAGGGTTAACATTGGTTGAAGACAAGCAGTGCACCATCGACGTGCAGTACGTCTTAGTACACAGTGCCACCGTGCCTCCACGTGGGCAATCGGGATTAAGTGCCTTGCCTAAGGACTCAACGCAGTTACCTGGCGGGGATTGAGCCGTCGACCTTTCGGTTCGAAGTCCAATTTCGTAACCACTGAGCCACCTCGTTCCCGCGTTGCTTTGGTAACAGATACATACAAATGACATTTAAATGGAATTAATCGAGCCTTCCGTTCCTAACATTTTTTACAACAGATTTGATGAATGGTTTGTCCTTGTGGGAGATATTGTAAAAATCTATCCTGCTTCCAAATGTTGTAGAATATAGTGCTTATATATTATTAGTTACATGTACACAGTTTGCTGGTGGCCTAATATGGTATATATGGTGTCAGTTAATTTGATATTGGACGGGAGGGAAGCTCGAGTCCAATATGGAATTAAATGATACCATATATACCATATTAGGCCACCAACAAACTGTGTAACGAATATATCTTACCGACTGCTTCATCGATGCACAGAACTAATAACAACAGCGATCAAAATTAAATGAGAGAATTCTAACATTGTGTTCACGTGTCTTTGCCTTGTTACAATTTATGGGAGAGTGCCTACATGCACTCTCCCATAAATTGTAACAAGGCAAATTCACACATACCAAACAGTTTCATTTCGAAGGTAACATGACACACATCCACAGAATATGAAGCATTTTAAGTTGGCTAACCTGCACTTCAGACCAAATATGGGCTTCCAACACTCAATCTTTCAACTTGAAGCGTTTATCGGCTGCCGCCATTTTGAATAATCAGTGAACAAAGGGGAGATTACCCATTGCTGTCAGCGTATATTGATGTTGACAGGCAGTATATGGTTTTATATGCAGTCTGCATGTGACGTCTTTGAACCACTGAAATCCCCAGATACTTGGAGGAGGTAAGATATGTTCGATTATTACGGATCCACGACACTTTCAACAGCCAGGGTCATATAACGTTGCCCAGTTTTACGGGTGGAGAAAACCGGAGCACCCGGAGAGAACCACCTAGCAGTGGCGAGCAAGCCAAGACTCTCGAGCTAACTAACCCGGGTTAAGTTGATTTAACAGGGTTAAAGGCAACCACATCACCGACGTGCAGTACGCCTTATTAAACAGCGCCACCGCGACACCAGGTAGGCAATCGGTATTCTTCAGGTCGCCCAATGACATTGTGCACATGGTGCGGGTCAAGATCGAACCGTTCGGTATAAAGTCCAGAGCTCCCCTCAATGGACCACCGCTCTCCCGATTCAATGCTTTCTGCTTCTCTTCACAGTATGTTATTTATTGTGACATACCATCACGAAACCTAAATTTCTCTTTCGCAAAAACGTTATGTACGGGCGTTTATAGAGGTGCCCCTCCTACCCACCAAATTTCGGAAAGCTTCCACCGCCCCCGTTATAAACATCAATGGATGTCTCTGTCTTGTAAACATTCTAAATTATCAATATTTCTCATTGTGTGCGCAAGCATTACTGTTGCAACATTGTTGAGTGAGACACGCCCCCCTCCCCCATCGGAGCTGTAACAACAGTACAGGTTAATTTTTTACGCCACATGAGGTTTGTTTTCAAACAATTCCCTTAGTTTTATATAAATATGTAGAAAAACGGAGTTATCAATTATATACTGGAATCATGCCCGAGACTGCAATCGCAAAATTTTTCGACATCATCGTGCGAGATTTAAAATTGTCCTACAGTGTTCCCAGGTCGTTAACAGCCATACAAACTTCAAAGTTAATGGGAATCACACAGAATATGAAACCTTTATGTTGTGGTACCTGCTCTTAAGATGGAGCCCAAATATGGTCTTCTAGTCCTCAACAATAAAGCAATAATAAACGAAATAGGTCTGAGATGTTCATTTATTATTATTATTTAAACAATTTACATTCGTTTAACGAAGTAATTCCTTAACCCTTTATGGAATATGCATATTGAGCAGTTGAAAAACTTAAATTTTTCAAAATATTTCAACAAAACCATATCATGTGACCCCTCATTGGAACGAGCTCATTGAGCTTGTTCCAATGAGGGGTCACATGATATGGTTTTGTTGAAATTTTTTGAAAAATTAAAAAAAATGGTATTTGAAATAATAAATTTTGATATCGTCTGCGTTGGGTAAAGGGTTAAAATAATAATGAAACAGGAAATTATTTCATATAGAGTTACTATTAGATTGTCCTATACTTCTTACGAACGTTTTCATACAAAGAATATTTGAAAATTAAGGGTGATTTTGCTTAACGAAAAAACATGTTGGCGTTCGAGCTTTCTGACAAACAGCGCAATTGAGAGGAGGGGACTCCAGGTCAGGCGGATAGCCAGGGTTCTATAATAGGGGGAGCCGGTGCCAGTTTTGGGGGCCAAAGATAATATCTGACAGACCGATGTGTGAAGTTTCTGGTGTCTCCCCAAGTACTAACTAGAACCCTCCGGTTAGTGCTCACTCCTACCTCTTCTCTACACGACTCTGTCCTATGTGGAACTTGCATTGGACGAATGTGTTTTTTTGGGGGTGTTTCTCAGCGAAAATTTTTAAAGGACCAAGGTTACCAGCCCCGACACTGGCTACTCCACTGTCCCCGCCCACTAGCTTCGGGCCAGACTGGATTAATTCACTAGATTATTTGCTACAGTAAAGTTTTCCTGAACTCGACTCTTCAGAGACTGACGGTAAATAAATGTATTTAGTTTGAAAGTTTAAAAGCGGAAAATGGCTTAAATTAGGTACAAATAACTAGTATGATTTCAGGTACAAATACTTAAATATTTTGTTGTTAGAAAAGTGCTGACGTTATTTTTTTCAGTGAGGTATCTTGGCTGTTACATCGACACATTGAAACGTGCGATGACAGGGTTTTCCCTGAAACGTATTTCGAAATTAACAACTGGTACGTGTATTGCGATGTGTGCAAAAAGAAAATTCAGCTATGCTGCAACACAGGTGAGTGCATATGAAATTGGGGATAGCACAAACGGTCGCCGACCAAAAGGTTTTCAGGACAAAATCTACTTTTGCATTTGAATTAAATGATAACGCGTATTTATATAATTTCGTGTTCTTACACTCTAAAATCAGTTAAGTTCAAAAATCAACCAAAATAAACTGGGTTGAGTGAATGTAAACCCATTTAATAGACCGTGGAGGGGGTGCTGATTTTAGAGTGTACCTTTTCCCGAAAACAATCACTGAATATTATATATGGAATATAATCCAAAAGCCTCCAATAAGATCCGTTACATTACTAATGATACAAGGTCAGTATTTGGTATATTATATACATATTTCATTTCCATTGTGAACACTGATTTGTGTAAATAAATAGAAGATAAATTAATATACCCTTCCAGCAGCCAAAATGCAGGAGGGTAATATAAATTAATTGATTTATTTGAAACCATTTTGTGTTAAAATATCTCCATATTAGACTGAACTGAAAGAATTTTCAACTTGCTGCCGTTATTAAAAACAAACAAAATTAACACTTACGCTGCCGAATGCGACTTTGTCACCTATTTTATGATGATTACGTGTGCGTTCTGGTATGTGCGGATCAAACCTACCATCTGGTTAATTGTTGGAAAGGGCTCAGAGAGCCCTTTCCAACAATTATGCAGGTGATAGAGTTTCAAGTATGTCATAAATTTAATTTAACTCCCTTGCATACATGCGTGCATAGAGATCCTCTGTATATGGCTAAAGTGGGCGTGGCAGTAAAGTGGTAAAGTGAATGTAGAGGTGAAACTGTAAATGCAAATATGTAATAATGGTGAACAAAATTTAATTATAGGTATTAAATTAAAGATATTAAATTAATGTGTAAAATAAAAAAATAAAATAGGGGTTTTGTGTCACTACGGTTGTTTTTGTTTAAGACTCTTCAGACATTGACAAGATCGGGCGTAGAGGTATGTATATTCTATTGATCATTTTCGACACATATGTTACGATACTTTGACATAACTGCTCCAAGTGCTCTTGTAAATGTAAGGTCTACCCTTACGCTGTGCAATCTAAGTTCAAAAAGCTTATTTTATCTCTAAAATTTTTGACTACCTCGAAATTAGAAAACAAGATTTTCCTGCAGATCGCTATCATTTTCGACTGAAATGGAGAATTTATCAACATTATAGTTAGTCTTTTGGAAACTGCAATCATTCCTTTCTTCAAATATTTTCTTATAGAACAACTGCGTCGACCATCCCCTCTCTTTTCATTACTCTTCTGTGACAAGTAGATGTGCATGGTGTACGTGTTTAGAAAATTTGTTCTGTACGGTTGATCGAGTATAAAATGCTTTTAATCTGTGCAGCTCAGACTGGAGTGAATATTCTGATAAACTTCTGTTTTTAAGAAACTCCAGTGACTTTTCCATCTATGAGTCGCTCGTACCCTTATTAATGGCAGCGCGTCGCTACCCAGAACTTGAGCTTGCAAACATTACCTTACAAGTTCTTAAAATTAGTGACCAATTTGCAATGAATCGAGACTGCGATCTTTGGTGTTTTTTCCCTTATTATCTCTTTGGGCAGCTGCCACCTTTCATACGCTTCAACTAAAATGTTATGTGAAAAACTGTAATGAATGGTTTTACTTGGCAATTTGTTAAAAAGGTCTCCGTGATGTTATATTTTTTGTTCAATCTCCAACAATTTTCGTATTAAATGCAACGACCAATTTAAAAGTCAATATGGGCATTCCGTAATGAATATTCTTCTAAATAATTTTTGAATTAACAACTTGTACATAGTTTCGGAAGTTAATTTCCCTGCGGGAAACTCCACGAAGTGCAACAGTGCCTGTTCACTGCACTGAACTAATTCTGCCCTACTAGTAAAATAGGACCTGTCACCAACGCCTAGAGTAGAAGTCCTCTAAAGTGGGCAATACAGGTGTACATGATTGACTGAACTTGATTTTATACAGATATTGTGGTCGTGATATAGCCATTGATGCTGAAAATGACTTTGGAATCCTATAAACAAACAAACAGACCGACATTTATCAAATCCTTGGTAGTTGATCTTAACTACTCGACTTCCCTTCACCCTCCCGAGTGATCTCATATTAATATCTATCAGGTTCGCAATAAACAGAGAACACATACATTCCCAGTTTGAATATCGGGAATATGTTTCTCGTGACAGGAGAGACAAAGTAATAATAATAATAACAACACATTGGCCGGCCGCTGATGTGTTGCGGTTCTCATGTGAGAAGGCCTTGATTAGCCCTGTATAAGCTGTGTTCCCAAATACATCCTTATCCCCCCACCTCCCCTCTCCTCCAAACACTCAGAGACGAACTCCTTGATTACATCCTGTACTCCAATCTCTCCGATAAGCATACAAACCCTCTTCGTTGTGTCACCTACTAACCACATGTACTTCATTCTCCCATCCCACATTCCCATCTTACTTCCGGTGAATCTTATTCTGACGGGTATTTTGGAAATTCTTATAGAAAGTGCTTCAGAGTCTTCACTACGCCTAGATTACACATTTGGCATTCCCTTTCATTGTCTTTTCCCAGCTTTTCCCTAAGCTCCCCGCGACAGAGACCTCATCTTGAACAACAGTGACCCCGCAAAGGTGACATCAACGTACTGTTCAAAACCTTACACCTCTTCATGATGCAGGTCGTCCAAAGACCTCTTTGCTTTGTCCCCCTCCTCTTGCGAATTCATCTTACAATCCGCTATGATTCTTTCTCTGGCGATTTGTTTTACCCCCGATTGTGTCCACTTTTAAATCCGAGTTCTCCATTGAATAGTTCTCGATTAACTCCATCACTTGCTCTATCAATCCTGTCTTTATGTTTGAATTCCAAATATTCAGGAACATAAATTAACACCATCGGCTGTATGGGAGATTTACCAAATAGTTAAGATAGCAGGATTTCATTAAGTCTAGCCGCCTGTCCTTAACCCTCATCCACCCAAGCTCGCCCCTTATTGCTTCTGGAGTCGCTGCATTACTCAAGACCGTTATCCATCGGCCTGCATCGTTCTGCATGGTTTCCAAGCTGCTTGAAGCCATTTGGTTTAGAGGTATCACTTCCGTACCATATTTTATACTTGGTTCGCCCACCATTTCCCAAATTGTTTTTTCCCCACGAAAACCTTATTGAAGCTGTTTCTCCCTCTAGGTTTCATTTGAGTAAGGAATCGCTTCCGGGACAGGGTCTCCCCTTCACAGTTAGTTTATTCATGTGGTTTCGGCAGATGCCTCTTCCCGTAATGTTTATATTTACCTCTACTCGCCACTTTCGAGTAGGTTCCACTTTACGACCCACGGGTATCACTTTGCTGTTTTGCTTTCATTTAATCATTTGAACCCTAGTAGTATCTTCCATATCATTTCAAAAACAGCAACTGGAAGACTCGAGATGCATTATTTTGGGGCAGAGTAATTAATATTTTCAACGTGCAGCCACAGGGCTGCACGTTGAAAATATTGATTGAACTACCCCACCCATTCACTTACCAGCCACTCTCCTTAATGGAAGTAAGGCGTGTCTGGCCGGAAAAAGCGGTCGCTATAGTTCAGTGGGTTAAATCGAGTCTCCATTTGTTGCCCTATCTCCTAACAATTGCCAGTATTTCCTCTAGCCCCGCTTCGCTTTTTGACACTAGTACCATATCCCTTGTATGTGCAGGTCTCCAACTGCTACCTCTTCGTCGCAATGCAGGAGTTCATCTCCTAAATCTTTGATGTACAGTGCAAAAAGAAGTGGCGAAAGGATGCACCCCTGTTTCCCGCCTATTGTTACCCAAGCTAAGTCCACTTTGTTCGTCTTAAAATAGTGCTTTCAGAATTCCCAAAACTCACCTTCCAGACTCAAGGCCCCAAGCCTCTGCCACATACCCTCCCTCCATACTCTATCGTATGCCTTCTTCACATCCAGAAAAGTCATAAACATCCTTTTCTTTTTGATTTTCGCAGATGCTATCATTTGGGACATTGTGAAAAGATGGTCAGTGATTCTCCTCCCCTTTCTGAATCCATTCTGGATTCCTCCCAGAAACCCTTTCTTTCGATCACATCCTCTAATCTCACAAACAGGACTTTACAGAATATTGCTACTGACAGACATTCCTCGATAATTGTCCAATACATCATTTCCCCCCTTTTTTGTGTTTTAATGTAACCTTGCTTTCTCTCCACTCTTTTGGAACTTCTTGTTTTTATATGTCTAAATTTGATAAGGCCGTTAAGCTTTTACAGAGTTCTTCTCCCCCATTTTTAGGAACGTGTTAGAAATTTCGTGAATCTCTCCCGCTTTTCCGTTCTTTAGTTTTGAGACCAATAATACCTCCTCGGTTTTTATTGGATAAATTTTCCTCGACCTCATTGTGGCAGTCCGATGGGTACCCCGTGCCCCTTTGCTTATCGTTTACCTTTTCCCACTGCTTAACTAGTTCCGAAGCATTTGGTCTTGATCGTCCGCACTTCTGCCCTCTACTGTAATAGTTCGTGAATTACTTTGTTTGTTCCTTTCACTCACCCATTTCCAAAATACGTTCAAACTCGAACCCCCTGTCATTTTTATCGTCCTAACGAGATTGCAGTTTTGCACTCTCCGATTATCGTCTTTACTCTTATTCACTTTATTTTGGTCATGATTAGCCTTGTGCAGAAATATGTAACCTTAAACACCAATAAATAAATAATTCACTTTATTTCGTGCTTTTTGGTATTCTTCTGTTGTTACCCTGGCCTTTTTGCTTTCTATCCCCTTGAGCTTTCTGCTCATTCTGTACGCAGCACATTTGACTTTTCTGCC
This sequence comes from Pictodentalium vernedei, assembly GCA_031216915.1. Lineage (NCBI taxonomy): Eukaryota > Metazoa > Mollusca > Scaphopoda > Dentaliida > Dentaliidae > Pictodentalium > Pictodentalium vernedei. The sequence continues at coordinate 442,380,022 of CM062291.1, read as the reverse complement.
CCTTATGGCCTTTTTCGCTTTGCCATGAGCGAATGAAAATGTGAAATGCAGATTGTCTTTGTTTTATTCATGTCCATGAACTAGCTGAAAGCATGTAAACAAACAAATAAACAATGAACCAATCCCGTCATTTCAATCCACAACCGATGATACCTGTGACCTACAGTTAAAACTAGAAGTCCTGTCATGAAATGCGCACAAATAGCACGTTGATTTGCGCGTTAATCTGCACGTTAGGGCCCAAGTAAAGCTGTCAAATTCTGTACATATGGCCTGCTGTACATATGGCCTGTGCACAAGCAATGTTTCAGCCAATGGACCTCCGGGTAACCCGGAGGTCCATTGGCAGAAACATTGCATGTGTTTGCTATGAGTAACCAGGAGAACCTGCCGTGCTTTGGATGCCATTCGATATGGCAATTGTGCGCAATTCCAACGCGCAATTAAGCCTACATAAGTGCACTATTCGTGACAGGACTTCTAGTTTTAACTGTAATTTCTCGACTCCCGCAGTCGGCGTGAAATACGATCACAGATTTTTACAAATACGATGGACGATGGTCCTATTAACGAAAATAAATACCGCTATGTATGCCCCCCCCCCCCCCCCCCAAACACACACTCCCCTTTCAGCAATTATGTCCACATCGATGTTTTAAATGGAGACCTTTGGAGCTGAAATAGTCACAATTTTCTTGAAAATAGATCATAATTATTGTCGTTAATATTTTAATCGCGGAAAGGCATTCATTCTGTCAGACACTAAGAATGGTGGTGCTAAGGTAGCATGAGTATTATGTTGTATGAGAAGGTAGCAGGTATCGGATTATCAACACACCAAATTCAGAATGTTGCTTACCACGATACTGACCTTACCACACGTTGGCATCATATGACTGAGTATGTCCTGCGATGAGAAATCGCGTGCAGTAAAACTGTCGGGAGTTAAAAAAATGTGAGTTGTCTCCAAATCATTTCAAATATACGAATGGATACTGGGCAACTGCAGCTTCAGTCGACTCCATTCGTTGGAATGCTTAAAAATATTTGATAACCAAAAATCATCGAACCGCAAAAAACGCGTGACATGATCGGTTGATTTACGATGGAGAGAAAGCCTTTTCCAAAACTTGGGGAAGATACAAAATGGATTATGTGTCGCCAAAGACTATCGTAATCTCTTAGACGATCGCGTCCTTAATGTTAAAGACTTGAAAAGATGTACTTATTTATTGCTTCCTCGTAACAAGGTTACATTTAATTGAAAAAAAACCCCAGTGATTAAAATAATAAATTTTAATATCTGATGCTTTGGGTAAGTGGTAAAAGACTTGAAAAGATCTACTTGTTTATTGCTTTCTTATAATGAGGTTACTCTTAGACTAATCTAAGCAGTTTAACCCTTAAGCCCCCATATAGCCCCAAACCGCCACTTTTATATTGCATTGAAGCAGGTGCTCCCTTGTGTAATCTTTTTTATTACTCTTGTGTGTAGATTGCATTTTCCCTGGCAGTGGTTCTACATCACTGCTGGCTGCCTGTATAGGCAGCCAGCAGTGACGTAGAACCACTGCCAAGTCATCAATAACTATGTAAGCAGAAAAAAGCCATAAATACTTTAAAATTTATCTGAGAACTTAAGGGTTAACTAGAAACCACCTCTAATGTACTGTAACCTCCATTAGAGAGACCACCAAAAGCCCGTATATTGGGACATGTATTTTACTTTTTATGCAAGGGAAGAAGCTCACTAAAATTGGAATTAGACCCTTTTAGGATTAAATTCAAGTAAATATACAAAACTGGAGTTTGTTTCTTGCTACGGAATATGTGTCGGTCGCACGTACAACGGTTTAGCAGTACTCCCATTGTCCCAGATAGAAGGAAAATTGCCAAAGTCATTCCCTTATTCAAATACGGTGATAAGCATGACTTTACTAATGATAGACCTATCAGTCTATTAACCACTTTCTCAAAAATCTTAGAAAAACTCATGTCTGTACGACTCTTAGGATTTTTAGACCCGTTTAATATATTGCATCCTTTCCAATATGGATTCAGAAAGACACATAGCTCTATGCACCTCGGCATGCAACTACTCAAAAAGGTGGCTGATGAAAATAATAAAAAAAGTAAAAACTATACCCCCGCACTGTTTCTTGACCTTTCTAAAGCATTTAATACCATAGATCGCTCCATCCTACTAAACAAATTAGAAAGATACGGTATAAGATGACTAAGTCAAAATTGGTTCAAAAGCTATTTATCTTGGAGAAAACAATATATGTCGTATATAGTGGTCAACAATCCGACTAGGTCCCGATAACACACGGGGTTCCCCAAAGATCCATTCTCAGTCCGACGTTGTTTTTATTATATGTCAATGATATTTGTCATACCACTTCTCTGAATCTGCTGTCATTTGCCGTGCACTCCTCGGACCGCGACCCAAATCAATTAATTCCTTACCTAAACAGAGAGCTTGGAAATTTATTTAATTGGTGTTGCGCTAACCACATGTCCGTAAACGCCGTAAAAATAAAATACACTCTAATTAATCCCACCAATAAAATGAAATTACATAACCTATATTAAGGATTTTAATAAATGGCCAGGATATAAGTAGGGTAGGCTCAGATTGTACAGAAAAAACCCACTTAAATTCCTAGGAATCGACATCCATGTATCTCAACTTTGTTCCAAAGTAGCTCATGCAGTGAAGACCATATTTCCCATGGTGCCATGAAAACCCTCTATTTCAGCTTAGTGCATACTTAACGTACGGAATAAACGTGTGGGGGAAATGCACGCTCAGTACATAAGCTAACGCTGTTACACAAGCGACCCTTGCACATTATAAACAATAAGAGATATAATACGCATACAGACTCTTCTTTCGCAATAATAGAATATTAAAAGTTGATGACCTCTATAAACTCCGGATAGTCTTTTTTGTGTTCGACTGGTATCACGGAAGCTTGCCTGTTTCTTTTGGAAACTATATTAGCGTAATCGATAACCCAACAGGTAGGTCGAGCAAAATCACTGGACTTCTTCAATTCAATAAAACGCGAACTAAATCCCTTCCGCCAAACGTGTGCACTAAAATCTGGAACGAGTTAGATAGCAACATCAGAAGTATAACGGAGAGACATAGATTTAAAAAAGTACTAACGGCCGTTTTTCTATCATCATATCCCAACAATGTTGATTGCAACAATCCATATTCCTTTTTCGCCGTCTAAGAGACTAAGGATATTTGTTGTTAGGTGTCTTCGGGTCCTCAGTTCTTTTCTCATTGCATACTAAATTACTAACCCTCCATATAATGGGCTTCTTGCATGGTAAGCCTTACTCTTATAGTTACAAGACGCCATGAAAAACCTGAAGTAAGAATACGTTATTGTTAATGCAATTGCTTGATCCTCTAAATTAGTGTCCAATATATTCCTAGTACTGGTCTGGATCATATCACGCGCACCTCTTGGTCTCTGTAGTAGTTTCTTTGTAGTGTGTATTTAAAAAAATGTTTGTACCAGGAGGTGGGCTGTTATTTCAGCTGACAACTGGGTCATCGTATCTCATATTATCCAATTGTTTCCCTGTTCATTATGCACGAGAGTAAGTCGCGTTTGGTAAAAACACATAATTGTAAAACAGTCTGGTTTAAGATTGCGTAATGCACAGCTTGGGTGACAATAGGTAGACAGACAATCTGGCTATGTTTTCTCCCTGCAGTATACACTGATATTGTCATACTTGAGTAGTGTTAATTTACATATCTTTTTTGTATCCTTAAAACACTCTTTACTACCGTATGTATCAATTCTGTTTGTATCATGGATACTGCAAAAGAAATCAATCAATCCCAAATTTCAAATTATTTAAGAACTGACAATTTATTCTCATAGTAGGGGTGCCAGGGCCCCCAGTATGGCAGAAAGTGGGTCACATCGTGACATACTTTTCTTTTTAACCTTTTTAGGTAGGGTGGGCCATCCTGCATTGGTTTCCAGAAGCCTGCTCGGGCAACTCCCCCGCGAAAATTGTTTTTGAGCCCACTTTTGTTCTTTCAGAGTAGAGGGAAATCGACTCCAAATTTAGGGGTAGGGGAAATGTAACTGCATGTTTCAAAGGGAACGCTTATAAGGTGTGCTACATTTCCATTTTTTCTAATTAGGTCAATTAGGGGTCAGCTAGAGGTTAAAAGGTCAAGGACGGAAGGGGGAAGTCAAAATCTAGGGCTCTCAAAACTCTGTACCTTGCTGTGGCTGAGTGAATTAGCCAATTTTAAGGCAACTAATGTAGCATTTTAGAGAACTACATTGGGGAGTTTTTTAATACCTAACTAAGCCACAGGGATAAAGGACTTTGGCATTAACCCCTTACATCGCGGGACCAAATATTGAAAATTGCTGAAAAATGGAGCAATTTTCAATATTTAAGCATAGTATCCATTTATTGTTCTCATTCATTCTTCAATTCATAATATTGAAGACTGGTAACTTTATTTCCATCATTCATAGCTTTGTTAATAATTCTAGTCATATTACTTGAAAGTTTATCCCCATATGCCCTCCACAGTTCGGGTAATTCAAATGCTTGCCTAAGTGTAAATTTACGACAGGAAGAACATCTCATGAGAATAAAAACTTGCCAGTGCATGACTCAAATTGGTTTTACATATGACTGGCATTGTTAACTTGTTCACCATCAAAGTATGTATTCTAAGAGTCAAGATACTCGTGGTCAATTTCACTGGTGTTGTCACAGTTGAGGGGATCTCCACAGCACCTACATGCAAGAGTGCAAGGAACTTTTGGTTGTGCTTTTCTACAAGGACAGGTAGACCTGCATCATCTCTTCTGACAGTTACATTTAGTGCTCTGTACAGAGGGTTTGGGATCTTTTGTCATCAAGCAGGCCACGAGAGCGCCACCTTGAACTGTTCTCCCAAAATCAGTTGCAGTGGGAAGCATAGGGGATTCAGATGAAGCCCTCTTCCAAACCAAAGCCTGCTATAGAGCCCTCCTCAGATGTAAGTGAAATGCATCACTTGTTGGTGGCAATGACCTTATGTCCGACATTTTTGTTTGAAAGAGATGGCAGCGGAGTTCGTCGATTAATCCAGAAAAGTTCCTCTTTCCATACAGAGCGCGGATAAACTTCCGAGAGGCCTCTTTAACGTCATCAGAAATTTCAATCCCTGAGCCAGGCATCCCAAACTCAGCAAGTGGTTTCAAACTCTCATCGCATTCAAGAGTAACTTTCAAGGCGCGTTTCTTTCCACATCCAAAGATGTAGCTTGCACTGTAACAACCAGTCATGGCATAAGTGGTGAGCATAGACGAAGTAGTGAGATCCGTGTAGTTAGTTGCAAGAAACACCGATATCCAGTGACATGGTATGAAAGTATCATCTTGCTTTCTCAGCCAGAGTTCACAGAGACCATCGATTCTGGAGACGTGGTAAATCGCTAACAAGAACACATCGGTGTCAGTTGCTGAGATAATTGCTCTCTTGCACCCTTCATTCTGAGCTGAGTAGGCAATATGTGCAAATAACCTTGTGTCTGCCTCCTCATGCTCATCACATATCAAGCCCTCCATTTCTGTGGCACCCCTGCATTGGACACTTTCATAGCTGCTCCCTGAGACAGACCTCCAAGATTAAGTGTACAGCCACTGGGAATTTGCTGCCAGTTATGCGACCATGACTTGCAGAGATATTCTTCAAGATTGTGTTTGTTCTGCTGGTTTGACAAGAAATTTTTCCAATTTGGAAGCTTGAGATTATCATGCGGAATGTATATTCTGGAACCTTGAGCCCTTTTCTGTCTGCATGGCCTCTCTTCCACTTTCAAGCTTTTCGTTGGGTTCATGTCATACCTGTCACCTACTACATGCACTACATCACAGTCCTTAGGCTTGATTGTCATAATTTTATGAAGATACATGGTTGATAACTCGAGAAAGAGGTTGTGCTGCGACAGTCCTGGTACCTTTGAATGAATGCCATAAGATCAATGAAGAAAACTGTCTTCATTGAGGCATCCGGCTCTGGTTCCCTTTGTTCTTTCCATTCCTCAGCCATTGTGGCCTTAAGCATCGTGGAATAGTCGGACTTGTTGCCCGTTCGCATGGGATGCTCTGTGTCAGGTACAAAGAGAGAGCTTGGGTACTTCGTCCATTCATGCGAAAATTGGTCAATTTTCTCACTGTGGCCCAAATTCTCGGCAAAGAAGAGGTTACGGACTACCTGTCTCTCCTCGGTATAGAGCTCTTTGACTTGGGCTTGCTTTGGCTTCTTGGTCTTTTTTCAACAAAGGTTTTCAACCGAACAGGCGCTACTTTCTCCACGTTGCCTTCTTGAGCTTTGTCCAATGCATCCAAGCCTCTCTGCCTTGCTTCTACGAGTTCCTTGGATTGTGTGGCCTGTCCGGAGGAGATGTTAACAAGATAATCACAAGCTGGTGAAAAGGAGTCCATCATTGCTTCTTTAATTAAAGACTTTGTGATTTGCATCAATTTTCTCTCCTTTTCTGATTCACTGGAGTCTGAGCGCATTTGTTCGCCTCCCACGTGCGCCATATGGAGTGTCTTTTCTGAGACTGCAGTCACGAGGGTAACGCTCGCAAATACCTTGCAATGGTGTCTTTCCTCTGAAAATTCTCTGCAGCAATTTAGTTTTTACATCCTTGTTGTAAGGTTATTCTAGGGTCATGTCGGACCACACACCATTGAATTTTCCCTGCTGCCGCCGGACAGTGAAGTTGCCCTTCTGGAACTCTAATTGCACTGCAGTTGGAAGGTTCCTCATGGATTCAAGGTAGTGAGGATGACAAGCTGTGTATTTATTATGTCCAGCAGCCACAATATATGGCAACATTTCTTCAGTTGCTTGGATGTGCAGGTCCCAAATTCCCGCCCTTTCAGCTGCTATAAATTTATTCAGTATTTGCATCATGTCCAAGTACATCAGCCACAGTTTAGCAGTTGGTGAATCGATTGCTTTGCTGAAGGCATCCAATCTGTTCCTCATTCTCTCCAACACTTTAGTAGCTTTCCGAAACAGCTACATGCTCATCCTCGGCTACAGCTTTGTTCACTTCATCCAAGTGGGTAGACGGTAAAGAAAAGTCCTCCATTTCCCGGTCCTGCTCTCTAACCCATGTTTCGAATGACTCACAAAGGAGTCTGAAAACTGCTTTCTCAATCTCAGTATGCGCATGTATCATAGAGTAGTAATCTTTCCCATCAAGCAACTTGTTTGCTGTACCCGTCTGGCAAATGCCAGCCTCAACCATGATATCTTCTATGCCTGACCCTTTCATCATATGACCAACAGCGCCAAGGAAATTCATAGCAATGTGAAAACCATCCATGTGCAGGAGGATATGTCCGTATTTAGGGTGCTTTTTTGAAGCGCCAAGACAATTTCATAGATAGCTTGATCACAGGTAATGATACAATGGTCTTGTCCAAGCTGTTTTGCAACTGCTGCGCAGTAGTTTACAGATTCAACAGTGACATCAGGATTAGTGGGTGACTCGGGAAAGAAAGGACCATAACCAATAATGGTTTTCTCTTCATTGTCCAATACTATTGATTCATGGAACCGCCTCCAAGTGGTAGGCTTTGAGTCTTCTACATCCAAAAGATCAGTGGAACCTATTTGACACAGGTTGAATATGAAGTTACGTCTGGCTACTTCACTGTCATCTGCTTTGGCGTCTGGAACGAGCTTCATTCCTGCTAGTGACCGACTCTTCTGACGATCCTTCAACGTTAACATGCTTGGTTTGGTTTGAAATAAGTCTGTAGTGGGAAGAGATAACTTTCTTGGCTTCTTTAGCGGAATGGTGCATGTGTTAGAACTTGCACCCGCCTCGTTTTCTGCATATTGGTAGATTATATGAGTGGTCCCATGGGTGGTTTTTCCGTCTAGCGTATTTTCATGGAAGTCCAGGTTATCAAATGCGAAGTGGGTAAATAATCCTTGCTGGACATTTTCGGGAATGAAGAAACCGTTCTCTGACAGTTGGTCATCTGCTCTCTGTGCCATAGATGTGATGTACCTTTGGGCATCATAATAACTGATACTATTCCCAAAACGGTTGAGTAGAGTAACGGTATCTTTGCTTCTTGTCTGCTTAATGATGTGAAGGGCCATGCCAACCTGCTTTGGGGTGGGTATAGAGGACATTGCTGAAATTATATCCTGACATAAGTTCAGTACCTGCTCGTGCTGTCGTGGGGACAAAGCTACACGGCCACCAGGTCCAGTGTCATTTACCACACCATGTATCATCCAAGACACATGATTGTACAAATCAACAGGAACAAGTTTCGAAGCCTCTTCATATGTGACATCGATATCAGGCTTTCCCAACACACTATTTGTGGCATCATTTCGGATTTGTCTTTCAATATCTTTCACTACAGTGCGAATGGTTTTAGCTACATGGAATGATTCGCGTTGAATGTCCGGTTTTTCATTTTCAGAGCAAGCCTCATGATCATCGACACCAGTTTCATCATCATCATCTAAATACTCCCATTCTTCCAACTGACCCCTCAGCTGTTTCACCTCATACAGGACTGTTGCCATACTTATTGCAGAAGAGCACACCAGACTTGCAGTGCCCTGCTGGGGAATAATTATAACTTTCTCACCAAAGTGGTTTCGTAACTGCCTGGTTAATTTCCGCGAGTTGTACAGATAAGGATCAGCAACATTTTTTCCTGCCAGAATGTTCCTGACTTTGTCACGCAACTGACACAAAAAGAAAACACTAGGCCTACTATCACTCAGAAGCTTTGGTTCAGTATCAGTCAAAAGCACTTCAAAAGCACCAGTTTCTTCATTTGTTGATTCCAAACTTTGACCGGTTGTCTGTGAGGGGATTGGTCTACTTTTCAGCATGTAGGAACTCAGACAACCTTTATGGTAACGAAAGTTGTCAGCAATCAAATCACCACAGTCGTCTCCATGAACCTGGATCTTGTCCAGCATCTGTTCGTCATTAACTGGTTGAGGGCTAGATTATTTCTGCTTGTCTGAATTTATTCACCAATGTTTGTTTTATTACAAATTACTGGAGAGTGCCTTTTGGCACTTTCCAGTAATTTGTAATAAAACAATTTAATATAAACAAAATATTATTTGCATTTGACTGAAAAAGGAACATGAGTGAGAAAAATGTTGGCTTTGCTCTGGTACCCACATTTTCTTTAAAGCCCTGATAGTGGCTTCTAGCACTCAACCAGTTAAGTTCTTTTGCTTTGCAGTAAATCTTTCTCTGTCTGTTTTTCGTAGCAATGAGCAGCAGTGTTCGATCATTCTTTTCCTCCTGACCTTTTCACACACGAAACACACCTTTTTGAAGTCAAAACTGCGGGAAGAAGATCTTGTAGCTAACACCCTTGACGACGTTAATTCTTGTTGTTGGTCAATATCTTTGGCAAGCATCTTTTGTTCAACAGTTTTTTTATTTGTATATTGATTCCGAAAGCTACTGGAGCATTTTGGTGACTTTCCGAGGAACTCCTCCTTACATTTAACATCAGAAATCAAACGACTAGCGATGTTGTCATTGCGATTGTTAACTGCGTAAGACAAGGCAATATACCCTTTCTCTGTGACACGTTGCAGGGACTCGGATTTTCCCTTCTTCTGACATATTATGCATTTCGAATAGTCTGTTGATGGAGCTGAAGAGGGCGCCTTTATCTTCTTCCCAACAGGTAGTTTAGTCAGCTCAGACATTTGGCCTGCTTTCTTTCACCTGAAAAAAGGGAGAGCAAATTAAGCAGGAAGGTTAATAGGCAATCTTTAAGGGGGATATGACCCCTCCTAAAATTGTTTTGCAGGCTGTCGAATTTCTATGTTTCAAAAGCAAACTTTCGCTAGACACAAGATGCAAAATGCACTGTTTTGCGGCAACGCCAGGTTCCGAAATTTTCCAAAGGCCCTGAATCTGTGTAGGCCTACCAATGTATAAAACCTTTCAACGGCCTTCCGGGCTTCCGTACTTTGAATTCTACATGCACATGTTGGGGCTGTGGCATCATGTAGTAGGGGTGCCAGACCTCAGAAATGTGCATATATCAGTATGAGATTATTTCATCAACAGGCCTACAGTAATACTGATGCCTCACAAAGAGTCACATCCTATACATGCCTATGTAGCTAGGTGTTGACCTGTAATAGAGCCATGTGGACCTCAGGGTTCGACATTAACGTTTTTATGCACCCGACATGTCGGTCGAGTCGCTTAAAAAATTACTAGCCCGGACCTGATTTGTACTTGCCCTGACCCAGTCCATGGAATTAGAGAAAAATGGGGACACGGCAGAAAAAAAATTATATCGTACATTCGTTTAACTTTTGCAATCGAACCACAATTTCTTTGCATTATAAACTATCTGTAAACTCAACTTTGCTTACTGGTACAGTCCTTCGATTTTGAAAAACCCAGGTGCGCATTTAGTTGCTCGCTGCTTTTGGGACTTAGGCACGCACTTTTTGTGGGGCGCGCTACATATAACATCAGAAAATGAGCATGAAACGATACATGTAGTTACTATCATTACACGTCCATTTCCTGATGTATCCTGCCCCCCCCCCTCCCAAAAAAAGCGCGTCTTGTAAGTTGTAAGTCAACACGCCTATTTCCAGATGTAATATTATCATGCATTGATTTTGTCCATAAAGAAATTTAAGAAAACTCACCTTGACATTTTGTTTCTCATTTCGTGGAATTGTTACTTCCGTTTCGGCCACCACATTTTCAAGAAAAAGTACTCTGTAAAGACTGAGATTTGTACAAGTCCAATAAAACCGTAAGTTTCAGGTTCAAATAGATTTCGAGAAGTTAATTTTCCCAGCGAATTATCGAATCATAAGAGAATATTATTGTAGTCTGATAAGCTATGAGTCATGACGTCACAAGTTTTCGTGTTTCATTCAGCATGGTGCAGATACGAGTCGACTCGAGTAGATCCCTTCTTCACAGTTGCGACAGGAGATAACTCGACGATATTATCATCACAGTATGTTTCGACATGATAATAGAAGGAGATAGAGTCGGATCGGCACACAAATATATTATATTTGTGTGCCGATCCGACTCTATCTCATTCGGTCTCGCTGCAATAACAAAAGTGATAGTTTTTTTTTCAATTAATCAGTTATTGCCCTAGAAAAATGAGGACGACCAGTCGGGCAAGTTTGACAGAGAAACAGCACGACCGGACCAAAATCTACTAGACAATGTCGGTCGGACGTGGGTTAGTGTCGAACCCTGGTGGACCTGAGGCTATACATGTAGATGCATGGAGGATCTAGCAGTCACATTGTTTACAAGGAGCAGCATTCTCATCTGTAATCTGGGTATTCAGTGATAATGTCATCTAGGCCTTGGCTATTAGGCCCTAAGACTATTAGACTTTAGAGCATGTTTATGTCATATATCATTGACTGATTGTAGATACATCAAATAGAATTTGAGGTTGAAAGTTAATTACCCTCCACTTGAAGAAGAGTTCTTTATTTTTATGTATGGTACCCCGGAAGGTTACTTCAACGCAAGTCACTAATGCTCAACTTATATTGGGTGTAAGGGGTTAAACATGCAAGTAACGTGACTAGAATTATTAATAAAGGTAAGACTGATGGAAATAAAGTTACCAGTCTTCAATATTATGAAGGGAAAAATGAATGAGAACAATAAATGGATACTTTGCTTAAATATTGAAAATTGCTCCATTTTTCAGCAATTTTCAATATTTGGTCCCGCGATGTAAGGGGTTAATGCCAAAGTCCTTTACCCCTGTGGCTTAGGTATTAAAAAACTCCCCAATGTAGTTCTTTAAAATTCTACATTAGTTGCCTTAAAATTGCCTAATTCATTCAGCCACAGTGTAGAGTTTTGAGAGCCCTGGATTTTGACTTACCCTTCCGTCCTTGACCTTTTGACCTCTAGATGACCCCTAATTGACCCAATTAAAAACAAATGATATGGAAATGTAGCACACCTTATAAGCGTTCAACAGATACCAAATATGATAGAAAAACTAAAGAGGAACCCTTTGAAACATTTCCCCAACCCCTAAATTTTGGGTCGATTTTCATCTACTCTGAAAGTACAAAAGTGGGCTCAAAAACAACTTTTGCGGGGGAGTTGCCCGAGCAGGCCTCTGGAATCCAATGCAGGATGGCCCACCCTACCTAAAAAGGCTAAAAAGAAAAGTATGTCATGATGTGACTCAGTTGCTCCTGTTTTATGCACGTTTCTGAGGTCTGGCACCCCTACTATCGGGAATCGGAACAAATGTTAAGGCCTGCTCATAAAAGACAAGTAATGTATGACATTTCGAACGTGTATATTTTGTACAAACATTAATATCCCTAACGATAGCTAAAAGTCGTCCGCTGAGTTCCAACGTGTTCTATGTGCCAGGAGGCACATAGAACACGTTGGAACTCAGAGGACGAAAGAGTAATACAGGTTCCCCTCGCAAGTTTGGTTGGCGACAAAATGTCTTCTTTTTGGTGATAATTATCAAATAAATTGTCGAGTGTTCTTCTAATAATTGTTTTATAGAAGCGAAGGCGTGTAATAAACACAGAACGACACGAGTGTGTGACTAGGGTAATCGATATGGCACTTGTGTCATCACGGAAGGATAAAACTCGAGGCCTGTGACCTCACGTTCTATCCCTCCGCGCTGGCACTCGTGCCATATCGATAACCCATTCACACACGCGTGCCGTTCTGTGTATTTATCCAAGAGAAGAAACTCACTAAAACTGGAACTAGACACTTTTAGGATTAAACTCTAGTAAATATACAAAACTGGGGTTTGTTTCTTGCTACAGAATATGTATTGGTTTCGCGCATAAAGGTTTAGTAGTACTCCCAAATTTAAAATTATTTAAGAAGTAAAAATTCATTCTCGGGAATCGGAACAAATGTTAGGGCCTGGCCTGCTCATAAAATATAAGTAATGTATGAAATTTCCCATGTACAAAAAATAAGATTTTTTCTGGGTGGAGTGTTAACTACCTTGTCGTTCAGTCTGCATTGTAGATGACTGTAGTTTGTGAACTCAGTCTGCATCGTAGAAGTCTGCAGTCTGTGAACTTTATCTGGAACGCCCTATATGCTGTTAAAACTTCTGTCTTCATATGAAGTCCTCCACGCAAGCTGTAGTGTTAAACAGTAAACACACAGTAACTGTTCTATATATAATATTTAATTTTTTACAGTTGTTTGCATCCTTGCTTAATTCTTTCCGTGTTTTGTAGTATTCCAATGAATGTTTTTGTGGAAACTATTTCATACACTATGGACTGGTGTGGAACAGCCTTTGCAATAAGCCGTGCAGTGGAAACCACAGACAGATGTGTGGCGGTACTTGGAAGATGTCTGTATATAGAACAGGTAAACTTCAATTCTACTGCTTATTTCTCACATTGGTTCTCCGATCAATCGAACGAATAATTCACGAAAATCAATTAATGTGGCCAATTAGGCATGTAAACGGCTCATTGTTATCGTTTGTATCAACTATGTAACCTGAAGGTTTGTTGACGCAAAATTCATTTACATAATCTGTTATCATCTTATCTTGTACGAATCAGCGTGTGCATAGATGGCTACCACTGAGCTGATCCAGAGAGGCATTTATATACTGCTACACTCTCTCAGAGACATGGCTAATCGAGTAGACAATGTTATATTACAACAGATGACTCTTAGAATGAAAGAACGCGGCCCGTGTTTGATATCCAAAGTGTGGAACTTTATAGTTTTATCTCTCAAAAGAGGTGTTGATATGCCTCCGATGAATTTTCTTGTTGACGGTCTATAAAAAACAAGTTAGTTTTTTAATTTCCCAGAAGAACCAGCACTGTCAGAGTGAAATGTGAAGTACAATTTACGCGAACCACGATGGAACAAAACGAATAGTCTCACCAAAGTAACAGCTTAATAAGGGTATATGGAACATCCTCTTTCAAAAGAAACCAAAGCTTTCTGTTGAATTCCTAACACGTTTTTATATACCACTTTTTCAAGGTTTGCCTTCCTGTGTATTATAAAAAAAAACTTCATTTCTAGTGACATTTAGCATATATTTAGGATAAAATTTTATTTCAACTGAAACAAACCAAACGATTGAAACTTCAAATTTGTGTGAGAAATCAGAAGCCTATGGGTATAATACAGCCGCCGTGAACTGGACACATTCCACGGGTGGGCTGTATTTCCACGTACGCAATAATATATTACCTCCTACAAGTATCTGGGAATTTCATTGGTTCAAAGACGTCACATGCAGACTGCATATAAAACCATATACTGCTTGTCAACATCAATATACGCAGACAGCTATGGGTAATCTCCCCTTTGTTCATTGATTATTCAAAATGGCGGCAGCCGATAAACGCTTCCAGTTGAAAGATGGAGTGTTGGAAGCCCATATTTGGTCTGAAGTGCAGGTTAGGCAACTTAAAAGGCTTCATATTCTGTGGATGTGTGTCATGCTACCTTCGAAATGAAACTGTTCGGTATGTATGAATTTGCCTTGTTACAATTTATAGGCACTCTCCCATAAATTGTAACAAGGCAAAGACACGTGAACACATTGTGAGAATTCTATCATTTAATTTTGATTGCTGTTGATATTAGTTCTGTGCATCGATGCAGCAGTCGGTAAGATATATTCATTACACAGTTTGTTGGTGGCCGAATATGGTATATATGGTGTCAGTTAATTCCATATAGGACTCGAGCTTCGCTCTCGTCCAATATGAAATTAACTGTCACCATATATACCATATTAAGCCACCAACAAACTGTGTAACTAATAATATAAGATTTCAAACGCTAATTATACTTTTTGAATAATCATCAAAACTTTTATTAATGAAGCACCGTGTTTAACCCGGTGCTTCATTACTTATAATTTTTCTGATGATGATATTTATTACCTGGTAAACACGTGCGTGGACATCGCTGCCCACGCGTGGATTACGACCAATCCACGGCGACTGTACTGTACATAACGGACCTCATTAATAATATAAAAACCCAAACTTTGCTCCAGCCATTGAGTTTTGTACGAAATTCGAGTTATTCCAGGGAGGAAAATACACTTGACCGGTGTTTTTGACTCCAGTCGCTCTGTCCACACTGTATCTACAGCTTCAGCATTATATTATTTCTTACAATTATTGAAAATATTATTGGATTTAAGATTTAATGTGTATCATACACAGAGACTTGTAATCTATACACGGCTAACAGTTAGTGTAGTCCCCCCTTTGTTTACGCATCTATCAACATGGCAAAGAACAGCGAACGTTTCACACTAAACACACAGCTTTATAATCCATTAATCATGACATTCGCTAATTTACGAAATGAAAAAGCAATAAAGAAAAAAACCCTCAATTATTTCGCGGCTTCCAGCGGCTTGGAACCGATCATGACAAAATGATGGTCCTCGTGTAAGAATTGTCCATGCACTGAAAGCAAACTTGAGCAAGCTCAAATGTAAATTAGCCGAAATAAATTGGAGAATATAACAAGTGAATTCTGCTCTCAATTTAACTATACAGACAAGTGAAGATAAAATGAATAAAATATATAGAATATACCCATAGTAGCTTGGTGTACCGAATGTTCACCACGAGTGGTGAAGTGGTGTTAACCGCGAGCCTTCGGTTTTACTGAACAGCAGACGTACATACGAGCGAATCTGTTTCTGTTTACACGAGCATCGGTGGGCGGTACTTCCGCTGTCAATTTTATCGCCGAAACGAAAATGAAAAAAAAAGAAACAGCCTTTTTCGTTTTAATAACATAATAACATTCGAGTTATGCATTCTTTATTAACATAAGTCAATGCATGTTTATTAATTTTTGGCATCTTATGAGGTAAACCCATTTAAAAACGTAATAAATAATTGCCACTTCCATTTCACTCTTCGCGAGGCGACATGCGATAAATTTAGACAAGTTTACATTCAGGTCGACGTCACCAAAGGTCAACGGGGTGTAGTTCTACTGTAGGTGTAAATTTTTACTATTGAAATCCCATTACTGACGTGTTCATCACGGTTGGTGTGTAAAGCTAAAATTTATGTCATAGGCTTTTCATATATAGAAGAATAGGTAATCAAGGTATAAATTTTTGTTATATAAACCTACAATACTAGCATCATGGAAAGAAATGTATTTCTTGTCAGTGATAGATTGTTCCATTTCTGAACAGTGTTTCCGATCTGCATGACGGTCTGATGACACTCAATGTTCCTCTTCAGTGGAAATCGATCTAATTTTATTTCAATTTTTTTTTGTAAAGAGCTTATAAAAAGATTGAGGCCTGGTGCGAAAATTATTGTTGATCGGAAAAGTGAACCATTTCATTTTTTCGTCGGCCTACCCTGTGTTTTGAGGTAAAAAAATGAAAAAAAACCCCATCAACACCTTTGTGTTAATTTATTCAGACTTTTATAGGGTTTCGCTCCTTGCAAGCTGCTGGCGGTTTTTCTTGCCCAGGACAGGAATTCTCTTGTCACTGAAATAAGTATAATTTGGGCATATTTAATTATATTTTACTCCTGTTAATTGTATGTGTTTTTGACCAATGATTGTTGTGGTTAAATTTAGATAAATGTTTCAGCAAACTAATCATGGCTGTTTCACGAAAGCCCAGACTAGATTTGATGAAAACTATATATATTTTTGAAAATACTCAGTGGTTAAAGAGTTAATGTATGAATGACTAATATTCCATTATCTAACAGCAGAACAAACTACATTATAAGTTACAGGGCGTTTAGTTGGCAGATACAGTGTCCTATACGGCGAAGAGAAAAGAATATTAGGTTCGGCTTTTCGCCGAACCTAATATTGTTTTCTCTGAGCCGTATATGACACTGTATCTGCCAACTAAACGCCCTGTAACGTATTTATTATTCACGGCATGCTAAAATGTCATTGGGGAAGTAAACTCAACGAATAGTTAAATGATGCGCACTTCTCGAAAAATGTAAACAAAGCAGACGATGTTTACAACGCAGCAGGGGGAGTAATTTTTCTTCCGCATTCTAATAAATCACTCATGACTTGTTCTATGACCGCCAATGTTTTGGGCTGTTTGTCATTTTATTATAACAGTTTCATTCAATCGAATGCAATGTTTATACGACGGGGCTATTTTATATGGTGGGTCTTCTGTACGACTCTGCTGTAGCATGTGCGTACATTTAAATTAAAAGCTGAGGCGTGTGGATATAATGATAAAACAAAATGGCTGACGGGCACCTAATATTTAATCACATTTTACTCCTGCAAATTGTATGAAGTTTTTCACCAATGATTCTCGGATTAATTTTAGATACATTTTTCAGCAAATCTAGTCATGGCTGCTTCACGACAGCTATGACTAGATTTGATGAGAAATATTTTGAAAATACTCAGCGGATTATGAGGTAATGTATGAGTGAAATTCACAAGCATGGTAACTAATATTCCATCAATCATCTAACAGTAGAAAAACATACGACATTTGTAATAACACTTTGACCGGTCGCTGAATTGTCGCGGTAAAGGCCAGTTTATACTGAAGGCGAACACGACTCTGACAGCGGTGGTCGCATTTGTTTTATTAACACCAATTTTAATGGAGTCGTTCATCTTTAGGGCGAACGCGTCCCATTTTGTGTTCGTTCGCAAAGCCGCAGAGACTGCCCCCAGAGCGAATTTTTGGGATTTGTTCGCGCGAACAATTCTATTCAGCCAATCAGATTGCGAGGTCAAAGGGCGTACTATGACCTATCTGTGCTGAGACACTTGTGGAGATGGCTAACACACCTTGTCCTCGCTGCCTGATGATGCGTCCTCGATCATTGTCAAACCGTGAATGCGTCAGTTCATCATTAGGATTATGTGTCTAATTTATGACCTTGTGCCCGTGCTGGGTTGGGTAATATAGGTTATTTGATGTATACAAGAGGGAGAAAGAGGATTGTTTATTAACACTGCGAATTTCCGCGCGAATCACCGCTTTCAGTACGAACGATAATTCGCGCGGAAAGTCGCGCGGAAATTCGCAGTGGTTGCGTTCGCCTCCAGTATAAAATGGCTTTAAGTATTGTGAAGACGGCATTTGTAAACAACTTCACTAAAATATCACCCTTTTCCCCAGAATTGATGTTTCTAATGATCTAACTGAAAGTTATCAAAGTGCAATTATCTGTACTTGCATTTCGAACAGAGTTGTTCAGAAATAATATTTGGTGGTTTCATGTACTTTAACTGTGTTATCACATACCACAGCTGTAGTACTGGCCATACTGTTGGAACAAAAGCTATGGTTTTTTTTTGTTTTGTAGGTGTCATATCAATGAGAGTAGGTGCTTTTTGTAAGAAAATTGAAACTTGTTTTCTACTAAAATTGCGCAAAAATATTCATCAAACATAATGTGAAATTTCTTAGGAAACCAGGATATGATTAACCCTTTACCTAACGAATCGCACGCATTCCCTCGCATAATATGCAAATTCAGCAGTTGAAAAAATATTATTTTTCAGAAAATTTCAACAAAACCATATCATGTGACCCCTCGTTGGAACGAGCTCGTCGAGCTCGTTCCAACGAGGGTTCACATAATATGGTTTTGTTGAAATTTTTGGAAAAATTAAAAAAAATGCTATTTAAAATAAATGTTGATATCGTCTGCGTTGGGTAAAAGGTTAAGAAACAAGCACAAAAAATAAATATAATATCACAGAAAGTTTATTTCGGTAATCATTATTTGAATGATGTGTTGTAGAAATGTCGCGAATAACGAAACATTCATTTTGCATGGAAATCCTAATCTATTACCCCTAATTGCAGTGACGTCATTGTTCTCTCTCCAATGAGGAGTCATAACCAATGTTTTTGAGGCAAAAATTGAAAACAATAATGATTTGAATGTTTATTTATATGAATTGTGGAGGCCTGTTTCGGCCATTTATTAGTAAAGTCAACCAATTTTATTTTCACAGAGTTTGGAAAACAACCGAGACACACGAAAGAACCACAATTGGGTAAGTACCATTACTTTGCAATACTTACGAACAAGAAATTCAAAATAGTATTCTCTCGTTTTGTGGTGATGTATATTATAACAGAAATACTCAAATCAAGTTTATCAGGTAGAAGTTTGTGATGACTAACCGGGCTCGACGTTGCTTAACTTCGGTGATCTGACGAGAACCGGTTACCGCAACGCCGCCGCGGGCTCAGGCGCACCACCATACATTTATCTTTGATTGGTTATTGTTCATTGTTTTCTTAACATTAAATACACACATGCACATTGTATGCTGATTATCTACTCACATTGGACACTGGTATGTCCGAGTGTTTGCACCAACAGATGATGTAAGAGATTGTAAGATGTGTGGTTTCATATATAACGTTTCTGTTCTTAATAGTACACGTGTTCAAATTGTTGAGGGTAAATCCAGTGCCGATGGTAAGTCAAGTAATAACCATTAATCCCCCAAGTTAACCCTTTACCTAACATGAAAAGCAGACGACACTTGGCAAAAAAATTCTTGAATAACTATTTTTTTTTCATTTTTTGTCTCAAAAACATAGGTTATGACCCCTCGTTGGAACGAGCTCGACGAGCTCGTTCCAACGAGGGGTCATAACCTATGTTTTTGAGACAAAAAATGAAAAAATAATGAAAATTAATTGGCGATTTTTGAGAGTAGCGCTGGCCGGTTTTGGCCGTTACGTTGGGTAAAGGGTTAAATTAGTTCACTTTCGCTTACACTTTTACAAAAAAACTATTTTGTAGGCAAAAGTCCACTGTAGGCGAACTTAGACGCCTCCTTCCAATCTGGTACAACCTGAGTTAACCGCGACTGAAGGCAAATGTATAATCGACGTTCAGTACGCCTTTGTACACACAACCACCATTCTCTCACGCGCACGATCATTACATCAATTTGTCGGACGGTTCATACATATACATACCCATGATTCTCGAAAAACTATTCAAAAAAGGACTCCGCAGTCGCCAAAATTGGACGCGACAGTTGGCGGTGGTGTGGAGAAAACCGCGACAGTTGGCAGTGGTTTGGAGAAAACCGCGACAGTTGACAGTGGTGTGGAGAAAACCGCGAGAGTTGGCAGTGGTGTGAAAAAAGCCTTAGTGGCAGTTGGCAGTGATGTGGAGAAAACCTTAGTAACTGCTACGAGTTTTACCACACGATTGCCGATTTCGGTAAAAGATGTTTTTAACCCTTTGAAAACTTGTGATATCTTCCATATCAGTTCAATGACATCAATTGGTAGAGTCCATATTCTTTATTTGAGGGTTGGCCAATTAATAATTTTTCAACGTGCAACCCCAAGGCTGCACGTTGAAAAGATGTATTGGTCTACCTCACACATTCACTTAGAAGTCATCCTACAGTTAAAACTAGAAGTCCTGTCGTGAAATGCGCGTAAATAGCACGTCGATCCATGTGTTAATCTACGCGTTATGACCATTGTAAGGCTATCAAATCCTGTACATATGGCCTGTGCACAAACAATGTTTCAGCCAATGGACCTCCGGGTAACCCGGAGGTCCATTGGCAGAAACATTGTCTGTGTTTGCTATGAATAACTAGGAGAACCTGCTGTGCTTTGGATGCCATTCGATATGGCAATTGCGCGCAATTCATATGCGCAATTAAGGCTAGATAAGCGCACATTTCGTGACAGGACTTCTAGTTTTAACTGTACTTAATGAAATTATGACGCATTATGTTCCTGGGCCGTAAAGGCCGCCTCTCGTTTTCAAAGGGTTAATATTGTGTCGTCGAATAAGTGTTTATAGCGTAGGCCATGTCGGTAACTTGTAATTGTAATTTGTAAACAAGAACGTGATCTTCAAGACTTACAAATAGGCAGGACCCACAATCTCCATTTGAATTGCGCTTGTGCCGCCTTTAAAATAATCTAATTAATAAATAGGTTAGTGCTTGTTTGATGTCATATCAGTCATGATATTCGCTTCGATAACGTTATCGGCTTTCGACCTCCGATTGGTGACATGTTTCCAACACGAGGTAACCCTGGCTGTGGAAAGTGTGGTTAAAACCCAATGAAATGTATAAATGACTTGTAACCTCGGGCTGATATCGAGACTAATATAAAATAAAACAAGTAATAACTGCTAATTATTTCCAAATGAAACAAAATACTGCATTTTGATTGGCTGAGAGGTACGGTGTAACTTTCAATCCACAGTGGCTTTTTTTTACACCGTGTTTAACCACGATGTAAAAACAAGAATATACAAGAACATGCTATATGACTAAAAAAGTACACATTTTTAATTATTAATTCATACCTTCTGCTCGGTTATGTTAGAACAGAAATAAAAATACAGGAAATTTAATATTTATGTGCAATAAAATATTACAGATATGGATGCCATTGGAACTGGCTCCAATGACATCCATATTTGTCTGGTTTTGTTAAGAAATTTACAAAGTACAATTGTTCTGTCAGTTTTTACCCACAATGTAGGTTAAAGTATCAAGTACACCACAATGCTTGGAAATAAATCCGTTATCCTTGTGTTTTCCAGGGTGTATGGGAATTTACGCCGGTTTGGGAACTGTATGAGTTCCCAAACCGGTGTAAATTCCCATACACCCTGGAAAACGCAAGGACAACTAATGATATTACACTTTGCCACTACTTCAGACCAGGCTAAGAATGGAGGAGGGTGAGCTGCTTTTT
Source organism: Pictodentalium vernedei (assembly GCA_031216915.1). Taxonomy (NCBI): domain Eukaryota; kingdom Metazoa; phylum Mollusca; class Scaphopoda; order Dentaliida; family Dentaliidae; genus Pictodentalium; species Pictodentalium vernedei. The sequence continues at coordinate 442,358,213 of CM062291.1, read as the reverse complement.
TAAACAAGACCTTGGTATAAAAGGGAGTTCAGGCAACAAATAAACGACGGAAACACCTGTCGCCCTAACAACCATGTAACACAATGGGGATGACGTCGCAGGATGGCCGCTCACGCGGGATACCAGGGCAACCAAACTTGACATAACTGGGCCACGCGACTATGACGTCACTTCCTCGTCCGGCTCTCTCTCCGGCCAATGTGTCCCGATCCTCCGCTCTCCTACTACTGACACCATTCAGAGAAATGTACCAAATGAATTCATTTAGTTTTAAATTAAATTCATTTGGCACCTGTATAGGCTGGTTTGACGGTCATGATCAAAATTGCAGGTGTGTTATTATGGTTCGCCTTAGATGACCTAGTGGTGGGGAAGGGGGCATTTGCATCCGCGGGGAGTCATTTTGAAGATTATTGTTTTTTCATGATATCATTTTATCTGACTGTTTAGATGTAGAACCTCTGATGCAGGTTTGAAATTCGGACCAAACAGACCCAAATGTCACTGTTACTCCGTGTTATCATTTGCAGATTCATTTGTTATATTCTACAATTTACATTTTTCAAATACTGTATTCCACATTTGATGCTAAATAACATTTTTGAGTTTTACACGATTTGATCTTCAATCTTAGTTGCGCAAAAGAGGCGACAGTAAAATCTCACAGTATTTCCTCCCGTGTATTCCCGTAAAACCTCATATGACTGCACGTGTTCTGAATGCTGAATTACAACAGAGTTCGACTCACCGGCAAATTCCGTACACTCCAGAGCAATGTGTCAACAATAGGCACGTGTATTTCCCAATTCGTGCAGATCTACAATTAGGTGGCATTCGGAATGAGTGATGGTATCATTTCTTGTTTTGGAAGAACACAGATTGAGGCTGGCGATGTCGATATTTTCAGATGCGCGAAATTAACCTTTAACTTTCGCGGAATATGCGGAGCGCGTTTTGGAAACTGCTCACTGAATTTTGAGTTTATCCCTTTACCTAACGAATCGCCCGCATCCGCCCTCGTAATATGCAAATTCAGCAGTTGAAAAAATATTATTTTTCAAAAAATTTCAGCAAAACCATATCATGTGACCCCTCGTTGGAACGAGCTCATCGAGCTCGTTCCAACAAGGGGTCACATGATATGGTTTTGTTGACAGGTTTTAAAAAATTTAAACAAATGATATTTAAAATAATAAATTTTGATATCGTCTGCGTTGAGTTAAGGGTTATACAGGCGATTGAGGATGAGAGCGATAACCCGCACGAAAATAACAAGCCCGCGTAAATAAGAAATAGCCTTACTTCTTTATCCAATGAACCGACCGCATCTACCTGCGTGATGTGGAAAGTGCGTAGATGAAAATAAAAACACAATATATTTAAAAAAATTCAAGAAAACCATATCGTGTGACCCCCCCCCCCCCCCCATCATTGGAACGAGCTCATCCAGCTCGTTCCAATGAGCGATTACATGATATGGTTTTGCTGAAATGTTTTGTAAATTTTCCCAAACAATAACTAAATTAATATATTTGGATAGCCTGTGTGTTGGGTAAAGAGTTAACTTAGACACAAACAGCTAGTATGATTTCAGTACAAAGAACAAGCATGTTTTCTCTGAAAAGTTTCCAATTTTATTTTTTAGGATTATACATTGGATGTTACAAGGACAAAATAATACGTGCTCTGCCGGAATTTTCACACAAAGGTATTCCCAACTTAACAAGAAATTTATGTATTGGTATGTGCCAAAAAAGAAACTACCTCTTCGCTGCAACGCAGGTGAGCTCATAAGAAATTGGGAATATTACAAAAAGTTCAACGGCAAAAAAACTTTTCAAGATAAAAAGTCTGCAGACAATAGTCCTACAGACACAAGTGAAAATAGGAAGAGCTGGATAAAACGCTTACAATTTGTTTTCTCATTTTCTTGGACAAAATCTACTTTTATAATTGAATTAGATTACTAAAAGTATTGATTTTAATTACGTATTTTTACTCCGAAAAGAACATAATAATAATAATTCTTTAGCTTTCCGCTGACTTGCCGCGGTCCTCTGACGACGAAGCCTTCTACATCAACCCCGTCATTCGCCTAGTCAATCCTCACCCACTGTCCCTCCTAATTCAAACGGTATTATGACGCAAATTGCACACAAATCACACAAATCGCTCTTTCTCAATCTCCCTAACTGTGTTATTGACTCTGTCCCCCAACTCATCCCTCATCCACTTTTCTCTCCCCCATCCCCCTGTGTCCCGGGTGAGATAGCAGAGAGAGAGAGAGACAGACAGATGTTTCTCCCCCCACTGCATGTGTAACATACGTATGTCCAGGATGAGATAGCAGAGAGAGACAGATGTATCCCACCCCACCCACGTGAAGTTATACATTTATAACGTTATTATGACGTTATGCATATCGTATCAGTTTTTTGCTACCAACTAATTCATATTGACGTCATCAGAATGCCGTGTGATCAAAGTTTGATGCTCTAAAACTCTTTAAACCCTAAGATGCCACCGTTCCTAATTGATTTCGTGGTATATACCTTTGGTATATACGTAACTTTTGCATGCTTTTTCCGATGGTGTCATTAGTTTTTCAAAACAACGAATACCAAATGAGTTGATTATATCAGCACGTGACCGCCGATTACCTCTGGCTAACGTTACCGCTGTATGGTGGGGGGAGAAAAATAGTCCCTGATGGGTACGGGTTGATCGGTGATTCTCTCCAGGTATCCCGCTTCCTCCATCCATAAAACTGTCCGACACGAGGTGACCCTGGTGGTCGAAAGTGTCGTTAAACCCTAATAAGTAAATAAATATCTGGTCATACTGAGCACATAGAGTTGCAGTTATTTAAGCAAATGGTTGGTTCTAAAATTTCACACCCCAATCTTTAAATAAATGCCCCAAACTGTAAGTTCATCAAAAAATTCATTGTTAATATTTTGTATCTGTATCGCGCTTAGAAACAAAATAGGTCTGTCAACACATGTTTAGAGGGGGATGCACGGCATTCTCACGCAGCCCACGGTCTATATCAAGTCACTGATGAGACAAAGTGTAAGCCCTTTGCGATGCACTGGTTATTTCCTGTTCTTCCTGTGGTGCCGTTAATCCTTAGTAGCAGGTAGTGAAATAATTTGCTCATAGTAGTCAGACTGTCTCCTTACGTGCACGAATGTACGAAGAGAAGATTTGCCTTGAGGTCTTCTACCCTCCTTCGGAGAAACCCCGTGTAACCTGGTTGATGGAATGTAGTGTCAATGAAGGAGGATCGAGCGTTGGTGTCATATTTTTGTCCGGTGATAATTTTACCGATGGAGGAAGACGCGTCTCACCAGGGCGAAAATAACCTTTTTCTTGACTGCTGGATGGAATTGTGGTAGATATAATGATAATTTGGAAATGCGGAACGTCAAGTAAACACTTCTGGAAGGAAAACGAAAACACCAGTGGAATGGAATGAGAGATAGAGAGAGAGGAAGGGAGATAGGGAGGAGAGAGAGAGAGAGAGAGAGGGAAAGATCAGACTGTCTGAAGATATTCAGTCCCAAGATTGTTCTATAGTGAAAACGTCTTTTCATAAGAGCTTACGCTCGCCACATGACAGATAGCTTACAACATGGAGATCATACCCACTCTCCCTAATGTTTAGTGTAAAGAGGTCTGCTTAAGAACGATGGCTGGCGATTCTTCACTAGAACGTGGTTGTAACAACAGATTATCATAAGACATGGCGTTGTTAGACCGCAGTAAGACATTTTGTAGTTGTCAGACCACTTGCAATACATTAATTCGAGTGTGACTGAATGTACTTGCAAACAGAGTTATGAAACTTTTAAATTTAAAATCTGTTGGGTAAACAATCATCCCAAATGAACTGGGTTGAGTGAATATGAACCCAATTGGGTTCAAATTCACTCAACCCAGTTTATTTGGGTTAATATCTAACCCAACTGATTTTAGAATATATGTTATCCCAGACATTACGAGATATCCTGGACTTCAGGCAACATTCGTTGCATGTGAAATTTCAGCATTCGAGAAAGACTATTGGGTCTGTGTGCTTGCTTTTAATTGGAATGAATGCAATTTTACTTGGTAGCACAAGCAAGAACAATATCAAATTTTAACAAAAACAAAATGATAAAATAAGTGAATATGGAAAATGCATAGCCAGAGAGACTGTCTCCTGCCATTCAAATCAGTCCTTTTTTACACCAGAGCGCGTTCATTGTCTTTTCCTGGGGTTTTTTTCTGTCTAAATAAAAACAAAACATTACTTATGCACGGAGCAGAGTGTTTGGCAGTATGGACAAAATCCAACATGGACTGCAAACGCCTTGTACTTATTTTTAACTTAACATAATGTTTTTAAATTAATTTTATTCATTAATATTACATTTTCATTTTTACACCTTATTTACATTAATTTTTTATCTTTTCCATAGGAAGCACGATGGCTCAGTGTTCACGGCATTGGACTTCAATCGATCCCCGCCAGTGGTAACTGCGTTGCGTCTTTGGGCAAGGCACTTAATCCCGGTTTTCCGCGTATGGGTACAGTGGAACTGTTTACTAAGTTGTACTGCACGTCGATGGTGCACTTGTCTACAACCAGTGCTAACTCTGCTTATGTGGAGTGGGTACGTTGCGGAGTCTGAGAGTGTTGGCTCTCCGTTGCGCTGTGGTTCTGCTCGAGTACACAGGCTTCCTCCACCCGTAACACTAAATAAATAAATAAATAAATAAATAAATAAATAAATAAATAAATAAATAAATAAATAAATAAATCCTTTTCATAATAGAAGCAAGCTGAAAACTCTTTTAATTCAGTCTAATGTGGAGAATTCTTGAAAACGGGGGTTTGAAATAGTCGGATCTTTCCTTATAGCCTTCCTACCTTTTTGGATGCACCAAGATATCAATAGATCTTCCACCGCATCTGTCTTCTCACACCAGTGTTCGAAAAGCGAGACGAAATAACGAAATAAATATAGGCATAATATACACAATATTGACATTGTGTGAATACTAATCTAACGTTTCTCAGTGGAATGTTTTGTATTATATTCCATTTTGTACTGTGTAACCAATGGAAGACTGGGATGAAAAGCAGAGAGATTATTATGATCCCCGATGAGTCTGGAGGTGGGATGGGGAAATCTCACCCTCGGGGCAAGATATTTGAACCAGACTCGAGGCTTGCCTCGGGTCTGGTTCAAATATCTTGCCCCGAGGGTGAGATTTCCCCATTCCTACCTTCAGACTCATCGAGGATGATTTTTCTCCCCCCCCCCCATCATGCAGCGATTGCGTTAGCCAGAGGTAATCGGCAGTCGCGTGCTGATTCAATAAACTCATTTTGTATTCGTTGTTTTGAGAAACTGATGACACCATTTTAAAGAGCATGCACACAAGTTATGAATATACCAAAGGTATATACCACGAAATCGATTAGGAACGGTTGCAGCTTGACGGTTGAAGAGTTTTAGAGCATCGAACTTTGATCACACTGCATTCCGATGACGTCAATATGAATTAGTTGGTAACAAGAAACTGATACGATATGCATAACGTCATAATAACGTTATAAATATATAACGTCACGTGGGTGGGGTGGGATTATTATAATCCCTGGTGGGTACGTGTGTGGGATGGGAAAATCTCACCCTCGGGACAAGATATTTGGTCCAGACACGAGGCTTGCCGAGCACCCTAAGACTCTCCAACGTACTAACCCCACACAAGTAGGATTAGCATAGCTTGAAGACAGTGCACCTTCGACGTGTAGTACGCCTTAGTACACAACACCACCGTGCCCACACGTGGGAGATCGGAATTTTGAGCCTTGTCCAAGGACTCGATGCAGTTACCTCTGGCGGTGATCGAACAGCGGACCTTTCGGTTTAAAGCTCAACCCTTAACTACTGAGCCACCTCGCTCCATGTATGACCGGATATGATGTCAACCTGCATTGGTGGAGTTCAAAAAGTATGACATTTTTCAAAATTTACGAAGAAGTAGTATTAAGGTCTCCATATACCCTTTTTGGTCATACAAGTACGTGGGCCATGTTGGGTAGTTAGGCACCCCATCTGTCTAATTGTTTAGCTTATTGGAATGTCATGAACTACAAAAAACCCAATTAACACCAGTTTGGGGGTGCTCTTATGTTTGGGGGCATATACATAAATATCTTTTTAGAGAAAAAACAGAATTTAATAGCTACCTTACTAGTTAAGCTGCGAAACGGTATGTAATGTAGGTGAATATGTTTCCAGAGACGGAAGATATTAAATTCGGCGTTTTTATTCTAAAAATTGCTCCTGTCTTTATATATACCCCAGACATAGGAACATGTTAACTTGTTTTTTCGACGAACTACCCCAGATGATCAACGTACTTGTATGACTAAAACGGACATTGTGAGACCTTACATACTACTTTTGCATACATTTTGCAAAATATACTTTTTTAGCTAAACTTTAATACTGTTCTTTTTAAAACTCAGTAAATTAAGTTTGACATCATATGCGTTCAGATGACACACATGGTCTAGTTGTTATTTAAGCAAGGATTGGTTCTAAAATTTGACACCCTGCCTTCAAATAAGAGCCCCATACTGTAAGGTTATCTCTGGGGGTTCGATGTTAACATTTTGTTTTTATCCTTGGTGCTCTTAGGACAAACAAGTCTATCAACTAATGTTTATGGAGGGGTGTAGGGTAACCATACTTAGCCCACGGAAAAATACAGAAGTTAATTATCAGGGGGAGTTCATTGCTGAAACTTTCCGCGCGTAGAAGCATTTCCACAGACATTGGGCTTTTACGCGGTCTTTCTTCTTGCATCATAGGTGTCCATAGATTGTGGATTTTATATGTAACGCCATGCATCATGCATACAGGGAGAAATCGTGTCTTCGTGGGTATACTTCGTCGCAGGCTGCAGCATTAATTGACAAAACACATTGACTGTTCGATAGATAATATTTGAGAGTTTTTCAGTAGTAACATCTTTGTTTAATTCTTTTCATGTTTTGCAGTATGCCAATGAATGTTTCTGCGGCAACAAATTCAGAAACTATGGAAAGGTCTCGAGTAAATTTTGCAATAAGCCGTGCAGTGGAAATCATAAGCAGAATTGTGGCGGTACATGGAAGATGACTCTATTTAGAACAGGTAAATTCTGATGGTATTTGTTTATTTCACACGTTTTTCCTCCTTGATTAATGTAACGAATAATTCGTCCCGTGAGTGGTCCAAAGCCTCGTCTGCAATGCTAAAGCATTGCAGATGAGGCCTTGATCCGCCTTGAAAGGTTGCACTCGGAAATGATGCAATTTCTAAAAATAAACAGCCCTGGGAAAATAGATTGTTTCAATAAACGTTCGAAACATGCTATTGACATCTTGCATTATTGTTGAATATTCCTGATAAAAAAGAGGGTGATATGATGACTGTTGGACCTAAAAAATATAATTTACTTTTTGTGTGTTTTTGTAGGGAATTCCCTGACAAATATGTGCACGTGACCGGTACTTCCGTTCGTGTCAGTTTTTCTCTCTTATTTGTTGCATGACCCCCTATTCTCGGGCGAGAAAAAGTTGTCTGAAGGGCGATACTTGACAAAGATATTTGAATGCCAAAATTAATGTGATGCGATGATATTTTTTTTCGCCTGAACGTTATAATGGTCGCCTATGGAAAACTATTTAGTTCTGTGATACCTGTAACTTTGTTTCACTCTCTTAATTCAAATTCTTCAAAACTTGGGCATATAGGTCTGCTTCACGCAGCACGTTCCGTGTGGCTTGTAAGTGAAGCTAAGCGCACATGTTTGCAGTTGCGGCAACAGATCTAGGTCCGATGTGTTATTTTTACCGGAAACGCTTGTCCGAGAGAAAATTGATTTTGGAACACATTGACATCGGCATATGTGTGCGGTTGCGTACGAAACTGAATTTGCCGCCGCGAATCCAATCGGCATCGGACAGAAAATGTCGGTGTTCGGCGTCCAAACGATGAGGCTCGGAGGCCCATATAAAAATAGTCCGCCTCCTTTCTTCGCATACTTCCTTTTCTTTTCTCAATTGTTTTACCGTTTCACCTCTTTTGGAGGGGGCGGGGGGGAGGGGGCGCCTCTGCTCGCCCCCTGCATCCACTCAAACAGTCCACTCCCAATGGGCGGAGCAAAATATTCTCCGCCTCGCGAGTTCCAACTTCCGGTTTCTGTATTTTCCGCTTATGATGGCTTATCTACTGTGAGTTGATGATACACTAGTAAAACAAATTAGAATATTTGCCTCCTCATCTATTCGTTACAGGCATAGTGGAAGAAATCTGGCGCCGATTGAACAAATTTGAGAAAGACTTGTGCTCACTTTGAAATAACTTTTAAAACTCAACTTAGACTGGGGAAGGAGGTCGGGGTTGCAAATAAAAAACATAGATACCAGGCTGGAAAAAACAGTTTTTGTAGACAACCCCTATCTCCGATCCAAACTTTGCCCCTCTTTAATTTACTTCCCACCGCCTGCACAGAATGTAATTTTGACTGTGCGTTGCATTCCAAGAAGTATTTCACGAATTCTACCATAGTGTGTGATGTTTCCTGCTGTTAGTCAAATAGTGATTCGAATTTTGAAATTTCTAGACGTTGATTTTTTTGTGTGTGTGTGGGGGGGGGGGGGGGAGGGGCACCCTCGCGACAACAAACGCGTACGTCATAGAGAAACGTGACTTTTCTACGTCATACATGTAACAGGACGTGAGCATACTTAATCTAATTCAGCTATACTATGATTATAGCTGAATTCCCTGTGACCAAGAGGGGTGGCAACCGCCCCCCTCCTCGTCTCATACGCCCATGGTTCTTAGAAAAAATTCAAATGACCTCCCGTTAATTAATGGTATGTGTTAGTTCCGGTGTAGCCGTTTAACATTCTCCCTACATTCCACCCCCACCCGATAGGATGAAATCTCGTGTGTTTCCCCTCTCTAAATATAAAAAAAAAACATTTGCTTTTAAAAAGCTCCCAAGATTGGTGGAAGATGAAAAGATACACGCAGGCCATGACAAAATATCTCACCCCCTGCCTCCGACATGCGACTTTGCATTCGGTTTATTCATTCTTTCTTCATTTTCGAAGACTTTGTTTGTAACGTTAAAAATTTGAGACTTTCTTCACTTCTATAATTGAGACGTTGTAACTTTTCCTCTTAGTAATGTGGAAGAGAGATAATCCACACACAGTGAAAACTACTTACGGTAAGATTTACGAGCCTAAAATTAGCCTACCCTCGTGAACTATGTTACAATTTTTTTTCTGACGATGATTTGAATGGTATTAAAGGCTGACGACCTCAAACATATGTAAAAAACTGACACAAATTACTTTGGCGAAGTCCGAGTTTAATGTTATTGAACTCGTTCGGACGGAGGGGGGTGGGGGTGTTGGTCGAAGCATGACACGTCCTGAATAGCCAGGTTAATCTTTTAAAATTTAGTTCAAGTTATATGCTCCACCCAGACTTCAAAGAGTATGGGCTATAAATGCACTGACAGTGAAAAATTGGAACGTGTATCTATATTAGGGCTGTCGCGATTATTCGATTAGTCGACTAACCGTCGACTATTGAAGTAGTCGACGTTTTTTTATTTTTAGTCGATCGTCGTTCATTTTCAAGGTGGTACACGTCTACTACACGTCGGGGCTAAATTGCATTGTTTTGTGAGGTGAATGATCAATGAAGGTGAATAACTTTAAATATCTAACCATAGTTAACATTCATATCCGGAAGACTGTACGACTGTCACTGACTGTGTAAGAAAGAACACTCACAGTTACTCGAGAAGAATAGATTCTTCTGAATTTTTCCAGTCTTGTACACACGAATGCACCCATTGGAAAACCCAAAGGGCGGAAGTGACAAAATTATGACGAAAGTCAGAACGTCAGATCACTTCTCAAAGTTCGGAACTTCAGACTAAGATCCAATTTTAACAACTGACGAGGGAATGCATAGATCTCAATGTTCAAAATTTCGAGAAACTTATTGCAGAAAGGAAACATATGCAGGAACGTTCTTTGGTAAATTCATTTTAATTCATCGGCTTCAATCTAGTTCAAACTTGGACCCGCAGTCAGTAATATTATTTTTGGGGTTGGTACGTCCTACAGGACGTACCAACCCCAAAAATTATATTACGGACTGTGGGTCCAAGATTGGACGACATGTAGCTTCAGTCGGGACCGATTTGTTGTTCCCACAACCCCACTTCGTCTGAACACACTGGTGCCATTGTCATTTTCAGAGTTTTACGAACAGAAGAATGATTTGCTAAAAAATCATGGGAAGCGACTATTAATCGACTAACCGTCGATTACTGGTCACGATTAGTCGATTACAAAAAATGATAGTCGCGACAGCCCTAATCTATATGTCTTTTGGAGAGGTGGAAAGGTGCATTTTTTGTGAGCATCGTGTACACAGTCAGGGATGCCAGATCGAGGACCTGCCGCCAGCTATCTTAACCCCATACTGTCTTGAATCTGTTTCCTTGCAATACATATATGCGATAAACCAAAGATGGTTAGCACATTTCCCCAAACTTGATTGCAATGCGATTCGTTTGACTTAATTATTTTATTCTACGCAGTTCAGGACAGTGCCGTAGTGGACTTCGGGTGGCAGTGGTGAGGGGGTGGGGGATAGGGGGCATCACCCAAAGTCCAATCATAGTTTTTTAAGAGAAATTTTTGTTCTTGGCTCGAGGGGAATTTTGTTTTAGGTCTCTTGTTGGTAAATTTGGCGAAATGGAAGTAAAAGCCGGTATTCTGGCAGAAACATACTTTATACTTTTCAATAAGCAATCCGCGTTGGATGCAAAAACGTTACATGGAGGCGCAGTGGCTCAGTTGGTAGGGGTGCAGACTGCAAGCCGAGAGGTACTCGGTTCGAATCCCACCTATATATATAACCGCGTTGTGTCCTTGGGCAAGACACTTCACCCCATTGCCCACGTGGGGGTACGGTGGCGTTGTGTACTAAGGCGTACTGCTCGTGGATGGAGCACCTGTCTTCAACCAATGCTAGCCCTGTGTGTGGAGTTACCCTGTTAGGGAGCTGAGAGTTGCTTGCCGTTGCTTAGTGGTTCTCTCCGGGTACTCCGGCTTCCTCCATCCGTAAAACTGTCGTGGTCATGAATAACCATTGTGCAGAAATATGTAACTAAAGTGTTAAAAACTACACTTGAAGTGCTGTATTTAAAACTTACTAAGTGCTGAACTAGCACTTTGTTCAAGTGTAGAAATCCCAGAACTTGACAGGTGTTACAATAATACCATTTGACAAGTGTAATGTCGCGACACTTAAAAGGAAACAACGCAGATGACGCGGATCAGGCTCGAACTCTCGAGCCTGAACCGCGTCATCTGCGCTGTGTCCTTTTAATTATGTACCCACCAAGCGCAAATCAAATTATGGACGATTCTGGAAGAACCACCAACGCTAGACATGTGAAGTGCCAGCCATCCAAGTTTCAGATGTCTGACGACTGTAATGTCTACGTGCTTAAAGCATTGCACTTTGAGTGTTAAAATCAAACCCTAAGAGTTAGAATGGGTTTAACACCTTGAAAGTGTCAGTTTTAAATCTTTAGTTTTTAGTGTGTAAAATCCATATTTTTGTGAACACCTCCGACAGCATATTTGTTGCATTCCCCCCCCCCCCCCCCCCCCCCTGTTTTCGGGCGAGAAAAAGTTGTCTGGAGGGCGATACTTGACAAAGCTATTTGAATGCCAAAATTTACACTGGGTAAAGGATTAAATTACTGTTGAACATCTTCATCTCCTTGAATAGTATATAACTGTATATAATTCGCTAATGTCTTACTGGTGCACAGAAGGCCTAGAACTACCATCGGACAGATCTATCGCTCATATGCTCGGTAATTTTAAGAGGACTAATATTTACACGGTCTTAAGGACTGGACATAATTTACAAAAACCGAAGACTGGGTGAGCGATTGGAGATGTATCTGAGTTGGCGAGATGAGATTGGCAACAATAGAATAGAAGAGGATCCCTTTTAATAGCCATTGTGTGCTACCATATCGCAGAAGTATACCCGAACTAACCGGACCAGTAGCCGGTTCCGTGGATTTACAGTTAAAATAGAAGTTCTGTTATGAATTTCTCCGCAAACGGCACGTCACCCTGCGTGCTGATCTGTGTTCTATTACGATAGTAAGACTATCAAATTCTGTTCACATGCCCTATGCACCAGCAATGTTTCAGCCAATGGAACTCGGAGTTTAATCCGGAGGTTTATTGGCTGAAACATCGCTTGTGCTTTCCACTAATAATCAGGAGAATCTGTCGTGCTTTGGATGCAATTCGATAGGAGAATTTCGCGCAATTCCCTCGCAAAATTACGTCAAAATAAGCGCATAGTTCGTTACAGGACGTCTAGTTTTAACCCTTTACCTAACATGAAAAGCAGACGACACTTGCAAAAAAAATTCTTGAATTAACTAATTTGTTTCATTTTTTGTCTCCAAAATATAGGTTATGACCCCTCGTTGGAACGAGCTCGACGAGCTCGTTCCAACGAGGGGTCATAACCTATGTTTTTGATACAAAAAATGAAAATATTTTGAAAATTAATTGGCGATTTTTGAAAATAGCGCTGGCCGGTTTTGACCGTTACGTTGGGTAAAGGGTTAACTGTTGCCACACAAGCGATTGTGTTTCTTAAACAGAGGTACTCGTTCAAATTTTTGCTGCGTGATTCAAGTTAGCTCATTCGAATGCACGATCTTCATCACTTGTCATCACATACGATGTGCACAAAATTCATAGAAATATCCTCAGCAACTCGGAGTTAAGAATGCAAAAATGCATACATGTAACGAATGCCTCATTGATCATTCGCGTGAGGACGTGGCTAGATATTTCCGGTTGGGGGCGGGGTCTACCGTGTAGGGTAGTGAATTTCGAACTAGGGGAGGGACCGGGAAGGGGGTTCTCCCATAGTTGGAAATTCAGTACCGAGAAATATTTTGAAATTGAAGCCATGAAAGGGGGCATAAAAGTAATTCTAGTAACTGAAATGCCAACACATTTATGATAGAATTATCAGGTTTTTATTATTTGGTATTATTCTGAGAATTGAATATGTGCTGAACAAATGCTCAAACTGAGAACTTTAAGCAATTTTCTTTTTTTTGTATTAGGGTTTAACGACACATTAACAGCCAGGGTCATATCATGTCGGTGACAGTTTTACGGGTGGAGGAAGCAGGAGTACCCGGAGAGAACCACCGAGCAACGACGAGCATCTGTCAGCTCTCCAACATCGTGACTCTGAACTCTGTACCGCGGCACAGGCAGGGTTAGATTGGTTGAAGACATGCGCACCATCGACGTGCAGTACGCCTTAGTACACAGCGTCATCGTGCCCCCATGTAGGCAATCGGGGTTAAGTGCCTTGCCCAAGGACACAACGCGGCAGCACGAATCAGTCGCTGAAATGATCACCCATCCAACCACTAACCGCGCTCAGTGATCTGACGAGAACCGGTTACCGCGACGCCACCGCGCCCCCACTTTGAGCAATTTATACTGTCCTAACATTAAATGACCTCTTATGCAGGAATGATCAATTTTCGATGTTTCATCATTTTGTTACCGTGAATGATGGAATTAGCCCTGGATAACGATTTTGCATGATGTGATTTTCTTGAAGTGCATTTCGAGGATTTTTTTTTATTACAATAAGTAAACGTACTATAGAAATCTAATACCCATTGACATTATACATATTTATGAAGCTCGATATTGCGTACACTGTAGTTGTACATAGTAACAGTTGGAATTTTTGCCGATTTGAAACCGAGTTGGAGTTTTAGGAAGTAAACGAGACATCAGCATTATCAAAGAAGCGTTAACCCTTTACCCAACGCAGATGATATCAAAATTTATTATTTTAAATATCATTTTTTCAAATTTTTCAAAAAATTTCAACAAAACCATATCATGTGGCCCCTCGTTGGAACGAGCTCGACGAGCTCGTTCCAATGAGGGGGGTCACATGATATGGTTTTGTTGAAATTTTTTGAAAAATAATATTTTTTCAACTGCTGAATTTGCATATTACGCGGGCGGATGCGGCCGATTCGTTGGGTAAAGGGTTAAAATCCAGATTTTTCCAACTACTCATGAAATTTTGGCCAGGATTGGGGAGACACAACCCACAGCATCCCCTGTCGCTACGTCCATGTATTAGCGGTAGATGATTATAGTCAGATGACGTCCGACTTGGTTTAAAAAAAATTCGATGGGTGAACAACACAACGAACAACAAATTTCTTTGAAGGATCAGTGATATTTCAAAGCTTTCGGCTACGACGATTTCATTCAGGAGCGCCAAGCAGAAAGAGTTTATCTGTACTATTAAAAAAGCAGGGGATATTTGATAAAAGTGAGATATATGAATAAATATATTTATATGTGTTCATCAAAAAGACAGCTGAGACATTGCACTGTGGCATTTGGTGAATGATTTCAGCGATAATTGGGTGTCTGACAAGCAAACATTCCACGCACTGATCTGTAGCAGATATGGACGGTCAGTCAGCGAATTTACCACATTCAGTCCATGACCTCAATACCTTGTAAATCCTCCTCGGTGCGTGAGTCGTGAGACAAGCGCGGATCCGACGTGGCATACTCCTCACCAAACGTCCAATACATGCGTGATTGATGCTATTCCATTCTTCCTGCAGTGTAGCGGCGAGTTCCTGGACATTGGAAGGGGGCTGTTGGTGTTACTATAGGCGCCTGCCAAGCATATCCCAGACGTGTTCGATTGGTGAAAGGTCTGGACTAAGTGCTGGCCAAGGTAGTGTAGTGATGTTGTGCTCCTGGGTTGAACTCTATAGCGACACGGGCCCTGTGTGCTCTTTCATTGTCATCTTGGAAAATGAATCGACGGCCGTGACGTCGCGCAAATGGCACCATATGATCTGCTAACATGTTGTCATTGTAGTACTTCCCTGTGACACTCCCTTGGATGACATGTAATGCTGTTCTTCTTGTCATGGTTATTCCTCCCCACACCATATCCGATCCACCACCAAATCGATCGTGCTGCCTAACGGTTACGTCATGGCATCGTTCGTTCCGCCGCCGCCACACTCTGTTTCGCCTGCTGTGGAAGTCGAGAGTGAACCTCGATTCATCGGAAAACATGACGTTGCTCCACCGACGATTGACCCAGCGCTGTGGTGCTCCACGCCAATTACGCCTTGCCACGATGTGACGTTCAGTCACACGTCGAATTATTCGAGGTCGTTGAACGTACAAATTCCAGCTGTGTAGGCAATTGCGTATAGTCTGACCATTGTCTCGCGCATCTCGTCCCCTGAGTTCCAATGTGTTCTATGTGCCTACTGGCACATAGAACACATTGGAACTCAGGGGACGATCTGTCGATCGGTGCAGCTGCTGTCCAATTTCTGAGCATTTTGATGGCGGTTACGTAATGCTGTGGTTCGGATGAAAAGATCCTGGTTAGCAATTGTCGCCCTTGGACGATCTGACCGACGTCTGCCATCAACATCGCCTGTCTGACGGTAGCCTGACCACAACCGGTTAATCACCGATTGAAGTAACGTTGAGAATTTGAGCCACTGCAGTCTGTCTGTTGCTAGCTTCCAACATGCCAACGGCACGAAAACGTTCGTCACGTGTCAGTCTTGCATACCTCAAAAGTTACGTTTCGACCAGAAACTATTGATGAACGAGTTTACACCAAGAAAACAAAAGAACTATGAGACCTCCAAAAAGCCCGCCCAGTACAGATGAAAATTTCAAAACGTTCCCCACAGACTCTGAATCTCATCACTTTGTCGACCAATAACATTGTCGACCAATAACTTTGTCGGTCAATAGCTTATTTCTCCATCGCTTGAAGGCAATTTCTCGTGGAGTGTGGACATTGCGCGCGATATGGTGATGTAACAATTAGCGTTTTTCAGTCACTCTCTGAATACTTCAATTGAGTCAAGAAAACTTAGCAGTGAGACATTGGCTCACCCGACACATCTTCCGTATCTTCCGAAAAATTTTTTTCGGAAGATACACGATGATGGGACAGATCTGTGTCTGATGATTTGGTGTCTCGCTCGCCATGCCAGTCTCTGTATTGTCGTTCAGTATTTTTGACGAATCTTTGGTTGTCACCCTGCTGCACCTCCCGCCGAATTCTGGTTGCCTCCTGTGAGATGAGGCCTTCTGGCTCTTTTTCCCCTTAAATTATCTAAACAGAAAGCGATGGATACTCAGAACATTGTAAATTTATTTGGCCAATTCCACATTTCATAGAACAAGTAGTAATATTTACTAAAAGAGACAAATTATTTGTTTGTGATCTGCAGATCTCCAAGAGATAAATCCGACTTGTATTAAGGAGATGGCAGGTAGACAGCCAATCTGGCTATACCCTCTCCTTGTAATTTTTGTACCACATAATCAATACATATTGTTTATAATTTGTATCACTATTTGTAACTCGCATATGCTTTCAAATTTACTGTATGCTATTAAGGTACATTTATTACTAAATAAATATTGAATTGAATTGAATTGACATTAACACGGCGCTCGTGCGAAAAACCTGCGCGAAGTTTTCGTGGGCCGGTGACATTCATGATCCACACTAAACTTGGTAACATATTGATGTGTCCAATCACGCGTATCGAATACCATTTTCCGAAAATATCAACATCAGTTTGGATATCTACTTTTCTGAATAGTATACAAATTACAAAAATCATTCACAAGATGTTGTAATATTTTCTTCCCTCAGAAGTTTAAAAATACATACTAGCAACTTTCCTCAACCGTTTACACACCGATGTCAAAATACCGAAATTTAAAGCTGCAAGTTTTTCCCTTAACCCTTCTCCTAACACAATATTTTTAAAAAATAAATTAAATTTCACATTTTTTGAAGCCAAGTTTCACAATTTTTCAATAAAACCATACAAATATGGGTATCATTAGAACCAGCTCGATGAGCTGGTTCTAATCATATTCATATTTGTATGGTTTTGACGAGAAACTTCCGAGATATTTTAGGCTGTAGTAGGCTTATTCTGATAATGCTCTGGCAGTTTTTGGCCGATATGTTAGGTAAAGAGTTACTGCAGTTTGGAGTTCAAACAATTCACTAAACTCTTTCTAACAAGACTGAATTGGTGAACTTTCCAGTTGCCCTATGGGAAACATCTGAAGTGGGCAATTTTAATATTTCAATATTAGTGTGCTGAGGATTTGTATTGGAAGTAAACTTGTGTCTCAGCGGCTTTCTGTACCCCGTGCCAATACATTTGTTGAAATCTAAACGTGACAGTCACTGACATGAATTTCAATATCACCTTATTTGAATAATTTATTCATTACGTGTGTTGTACGTCAAGCATTTGCATATTCATATTCTCAACTATCAGAAGAGATGTGTTGATCTTGCTTTGCAAGCGAGACAAAATGAAGTTCACTTTCCGTCTAACAGTAGTGAGATATATAACAGGGGCCCCTATGAACTGTACAGCAAGGTTGAGTTCAGAGTGTCGTATTTATGTAACTGGATGGTTGAAAAGCGTGGATGAGCAACATAATCAAAAACATATTCAAGATTCTTAGTTTGTCACTTGTTTTCTTACAGGTGTTGCAGAGCACATAAATAAAAAGGAAGGTAAGAATTCATACCATAATTACCTATTCTACTATACATTTGTCACATAGTTATGACGTCACGCCTTTGTTAAAAGTGTGTGATATATTTCGAAGAGTTGGTTAGAGCATGTGTGATATTCAACATATATCGCCACACTTTTACCAATCAAGGAACAATAGACAGTGATTGTGAAACCTGTCAGTTCTTATACAAACACAGCCGAGAGGAAAGATTAAGGGCACCTGTGCTAAAATGTTTTGAACAGAGAAACGAGAATTTACCTGACTTTTGATTTTATTGAAAGAGTTAAAGAAAGAAATCCACACCCGGGTGTTAATGATAAACGGAACGTTTAATTTCTCGCTCAACCTTTTGAGGGCAATGACGAAACGGAAAAAATGAAGTAATATCACTTGCTTTCCATCAATCTTCATGTGTCTTGCAAGTTTGGCTTAAGAAATTAACTAATTAAACGGGAATGGACACGTGTCAGACAAGGGTTCAGTGGAGTGTTTGATTGTTCGTGTTTTGATTGTTTGTGCAAACACATCAATGTGACAAGTCGGTTACAGCACAAAAACTCGTGACATTGAACATACAATCGCTCGAGCTAGTTACTCGGACAAGTCCTCGTTAACTAACTCTCGCGATTGTATATTCAATATCACTCGTTTTCTATGCTGTAACCTATACAAAAAGCCTATGACATAAAATTTAGCTTTACGCACCAACCGCGGTGAACACGCTAGCAATGAGATTTCAATAGTTAAAATTTACACCTACAGTGGAATTACATCCAAGGTGACCTTTGGCGACCTAGCCTTGAAAGCAAACTTGTCTAAATTTATCACTCGTAGCCTCGCGAAGAGTGAAATGAAAGCGGCAATTATTTATTACGTTTTTAAATAAGTTTACCTCTAAGATATCAAAAATTAACAAACATACGTTGTCTTATGTTAATAAAGCATCCATAACTCGAAATAGTATGTTATTATGTTATTAAAATGAAAAAGACCCCGTAATTTGCGCGTTTCGTTTTCTATTTCGTTTCGGCCCTACAACTGCCAGCGGTAGTACCACCCAACGGTGCTCATGTAAACAAAAACAGATTTGCACGTGTGAATTTAAATTCTTATTAATCTGACGATGACGGTATAAATAAAATATACCCAAAGTAGGTTGGTGTACCAAATGTTCACCAGTCGTGGTGAAGTGGTGTTAACCGCGCGCCTAAGGCTCGCAGTTAACACCACTTTACCACGTCCGGTGAACATTTGGTACACAAAGCTATGTTTTTCCTATTATTACCACTGTGACTAGTAAAACACAATAAATAACTCAAAGTGGGGTGAAATGGAATTGTACAGTTGAATGTTGAATATCAAATGACTGCATTTTTTTTTTTTTAAAAAAACCCTTAATACTATTTGTCATTTCTGCTGTCTGAACGTATTGGGCCAGCCACCTCGTTCTGACAGCTGAACCCTAACTGCCCGTCTGCTTTGTTGTCAAACAGAAGTCGCATTGTCACGTAGCTATCGCCTGTCACACATTATACTAATTAACCCGGCATTCGGGTTTCATCCATCTCTGTTCGCAAACAGCATTCGTGTTAATGTTGTCACACATTATACGAACCACCCCAGCATGCGGGTTCCATCCATCTCGGAACGCATAATAATCGAATGTTAATAATATTGTCACACATTAACCCTTTACCCAACGAATCGCCCGCATTCACCTGCGTAATATGCAAATTCAGCGGCTGAAAAAATATTATATTTCGAAATATTTCATCAAAACCATATCATGTGACCCCTCTTTGGAACGAGCTCGTCGAGCTCGTTCAAAAGAGGGGTCACATGATATGGTTTTGTTGAAATTGTTTGAAAAAATTTAAAATATGATATTTAAAATAATAAATTTCGAAATCGTCTGCGTTGGGTAAATGGTTAAACTAACCACGCCTGCATGCTTGTTCCATTCGTCTCGGAATGATCACTTGGCTATCGCCTGTCCGGCCTACGAAGAATTTAGGAAACTTAAAAGTAGTCAAACTGTAGTTGGATCACGATGTTTAGGAGACCATTATCATAATCTCTGGGTACAATCCCTCCGTGGCAATACTCCGAAATGAAACTTGTTCGCACAATATCACGGAGAATCGAGTTTCGAGTGAAGAGGAATGCTGGGAACTGTTGATCGAACTGATCTCAACCACGGACGGCTTTTGTGATACTAACTCATTGACGGCCCAACACGTCACGTGGTGATCTGTCAAGCTTTACGCAGTTTTAAAGTTTGAGTAAAGTTCCGTCAATGTAATCCAAATTCCTCGCAATTAGTTATAAGTAATAGTTACTAACGGAGGTGGAGGTACAGTTCAAGCTAGAAGTCCTGTCCCGAACAGTGCGCTTATCTTGGCTTAATTGCGTGTAGAAATTGCGCGCAATTGCCATATCGAATGGCATCCAAAGCACGGCAGGTCCTTCTGGTTACTCATAGCAAACAGAGGCAATGTTTCTGCCAATGGACCTCCGGGTTACCCGGAGGTCCATTGGCTGATATATTGCTTGTGCACAGGCCATATGTACAGAATTTGATAGCCTTACTATTGCCATAACGCGTAGATTAACGCGCAGATTAACGTGCTATTTGCGCGCATTTCATGACGGGACTTCTAGTTTTAACTATATTCATAAATTTGAACAACCTGCCAACGTGCGGTATGTGACGCCAAGTCACGAAGCACGTTGGCAGGTTGTTCAAATTCATGAATACTGACAGCGAGGTTAGTAACTTACTTACACGCCAATTCATAGAACGCGCGGACCCAAGTATGGTAAGTGAGTACAGGTGTTCAAGTGACGTGAAGCCACTTGAATACCTAGTCAATTGTTCTATCAGGTATTTCACGTCTCTTACCAACCCGGAGAAGACGAAGGAATTGGTGTGTAATTACAGATATTCACCAGATAATTTCCCAAACTCAGCAGCTTTTTCTCGAGATAGGGCGCAACCATGTTTATTTGGGTTTGAAGCGATAATCGATTATTTCACGCAATACCGGTTACATACATAAGCCACTCTCGTTTGCAAATAAAGGCAAGTTTGAAACAAAATATGGCAAATTCATTCATCTGCAATTGTATATGGGTAATTAAGGAAGGAACTTCCCATTTTGAAATAGGCAGTAAATGAGATAGGCCTTATGCTAGTATTCGGGCCGCGGGCGATATCTTATCCAATGAGTTCAGTCGATATTCTTATTTTCATAGTAAAATCAATTGATTAAAACGTTGCCTTCTCATCAAAAAACTGTCATTCGTCACATGTTTGGGCAAAACTCGAACTCTTTAACCCTTTCACTGCCACTCCCACTTTATCCATATATGGAGGATCTCTTTGTACGCCTGTATACAAGGAAGTCTAATGAAATTTAAGGGCCTATATAAGTAATGGAATTTTGTTTATTTTGAAATTCTCGCCTCTCATATTCCTTAACTTCAGATTAAATATACACAAATTACACATCAAAATGAAGGATGGGATGTATAGAACACGAAACACATATTTAATCAACTTATAGAGTCGACTGTAGGTACCACTGGTTCCTGGAAGTCTGCTACCGTATTTGCATCAGAACTGATAATAAAATAATATTTCATCAGAACAACTCGTGGCCAAATGTCTTTCATATATCCAAGAACAAAGCTAGGCATTCAAAACACTTTCAAATACAGCGATTGGACTGCATTTTGGAAAAGAACACTGTCTGCATTTTTTATTGAAGATGGTTTCCATGCTCGACAGACATGCGCAAATCACTCGTTACCACGAATTTCCATCGAAAAACAAAATCGTAATTCTAAGAAATTTCAACAGGTATCGTGATACCTTGCATTGAATATGGGAACTGTGCAATCTTTATCAAATAACAGTATACTGTATGAAGGCGATCTTTTTCATTATTTGATTTTAGACGGCGTTGTTTTTACATGCTTTTTCTGTTCGATGACGTCGACCGGAAATCGGAAGTACACTCAAACGTAAACAAAAGCAAAGGCTTTGGAATTTTCCCCAATGCAGCTCTATCGCCGTGTTTTGAAGAGTTTGTATCCCCTAGCTTTGTTCTTGGATATGTAAAGCACATTTGGCCACAAGTTGTTTTCGTGAAATATTATTAAATTATCAGTTCTGGTGCGAATACGGCAGCAGACTTCCAGGAACCAGTGGTGCCTACAGTCGACTCTATGAGTTGATTACACATGTGTTTCGTGTTCTATACATCCCAACCTTCATTTTGATGTACATTTTGTGTATATTTAATTTGAATTGAATGAATATGAGAGGTGAGAATTTTTAAAATAAACAAAATTTCATTACTTATATAGGCCCTTAATTCAGAGACGTTGTAAGACATACTTGAAATTCTATCATCTCATCATCTCATCTGATTAATTGTTGGAAAGGGCTCGCTGAGCCCGTTCCAACAATTAATCAGATGGTAGATTTGATCTGCCCACACAGGAACGTATAGAAAATTATCAGAAAATAGGCTACAATAGTCGCTTTCGGCAGCGAAAGTGTTAATCTCGCTGTGAACAAGAATATAACAGGTTATTCTGTAATTTCTTAAACAGCAGTACCGATATTATATTTCTTTACTGCAGTAGCGATATTATAATTCTTCACGGCAGTAGCGATATTATGTTTCTTTTCAGGAACGTATCTTGGCTGCTACAAGGACAGACGTGCACGCGCTATGAGTGGATTTATCTGGAAGGGTATTAAAACATTAACAAACGGATTTTGTATTCAGGTTTGCAAAAAGGAAAAGTTCCGGTTCGCAGGAACGCAGGTGAGTGCATATGAAAATAGACCAGTGAACTGTAGAATCAAGTGTCCAATCTTGAAGGATACTTTCTGGTTACAATGATACACCCGAACAAAGGGAGGGTAACGGGAGGGTAACGGGAGGAAGTAACCTACCGTCCCGAGAATGTTCAAGATCCGATCCGGTTTCGAGTTTTTTGACTGATTCGATTTCATTGGAAAGCATGTCGTTTTTTCAAAAAAATTCGAATGTCGGAGATTTTTGGATGGCATTGAGTTCTTTACTGCCAACCATGGTCAACCTTTCTCGTAATTCACATCGACTTACGAAAAGGTTATCTCCCCTGATTGCTAAGAATTGGCTGGCAAAAATTAACACCAATTCAATGGAGAATTTTTATATTTCTCAAAATTATATAAAACCTATGAAAGTTATATTCGCTGTGCGCATCAATCCTTTAAGAACAATATATATGATCCCAGTTGGTGATATTATCGAACGTATAATTCCATGTAAAATGATAGAAAATTGCATTTTCGTCAACGTTTAGCGGTTAATATATTTTTTTGCTTCATATTAGCAATGCTGTGCGCATACCGGCATATAATATAGATATTGTCCTATCTAACCATATAAAAATATACAAGCTGACATTTTCCCATTTCTTTCCCTTTGATGTTAAAACCATGAAAATTTTATCGTAGCAAAAACAGTTAAAACCGCAGTCTTCAATATCAGATAGGTTTCCGCGTGAGTACAAAGGAAAAGGTGCGATAACCCCTAAGCATCTTAATTAATTTTTGGTCAACCAGTAAAAAAATAAAATTCCTTGTATAACTAAAAATTCAATTTTTGGCTTCCAAGACATAGGTTATGAAACCTCATTGGGACGAGCGCGTCGCGCTCGTCCCAGTGAGGTGTCATAACTTATGTTTTGGAAAAAAAAGTGAATGCCGATTTTCGTGTATAGCGCTGGCCGGTTCATTCTCAGCTGATTTCTCCGCTTCTGACAACTATTCCCTGGCGATCAAGATATCATTCACACCTTTCAGAGGTTCAGTGTTAATTGGATGACAGCGAAACTCCAGCATTTACAAGGGGAGATAACTTTTCCAAGAGTCAATATCTATGACGATAAAAGTTGAGGGTGTTTCTGAAGATGACAATTAATCATAATTAGTTTTCTAAAGAACGAGATTGACTGTATCCAGCCTAATTAAATAACATATTTAGTCGGAAGATTCCTAAAAATGTCATTTGAAGCGATAGTGAAAATCGTGTTACATCTCGTTTGCACAACATATCGCCTTTTGAGAGTAACAATAAGCTATCTGCAATGCTTTTCCGAGTTGGGGCTTATTCCATGGCATCTGATATTCATTGTTGTCGCATTTTTGTTTTCAATGATTGAGATTCTGCACTGTTCTAGGGAGGGGCGCGGACAGAAAATTTCGACAGGATCTCCACCCAATCGCGACCTTATTAAAAATACTCTGTCCGCATGTGAATACATACATATTATCAAGAGCATGTGCATGTTCTGTAATTTTAGCAAATTTGAGGTCGTGTTCACAATCGGATCTCAACGGACCCGTTAGGGCGAGTTGCGATCCGATTGTAAAGACGACCGAGAAACTGATACAAACAAACAAATTCAGTGAATTCATGTTTCCCGCTGGGTAGCAGTTGCAAGGGGAATTAATGCATCCAGTGGAATATTGTTGAGTTGCAAATGGAAGTTATTTAGAAGAGACAGAACAGACAGCGCTTCAGACAGTGGTTATCAGATTTATTTTCACGGAGGTCACTGTCAAAGCAAGTAAAGTGATGTGGAGTATAACTGCGAGAATCACTAAAAATCAAGCCTGTATGATAAGACATATTACATTAAACTGATGTGAAAAATGTTAACCAATCTGTAAAGCTTGTGGTTGGAAGTTGATAAAACCTTTCGTTTCGTGAAGATCGGTTCATAAATACGGCTTTTAGTCCGAGGTGCGTTGGTGCATGGGCAGACGGACAGGTAGACGGACAGATTTTCGGTACGAAATTTTCCACATTCGAACTGGACCTAGGTATTGATAAAAGTAATCCATATATGAAATTTCATTGAAATCGATTGACTCTAAGGAAAGTTAGAGTCTGGAAACCATCAGCCAATCAAATTTAAGCAACCTAATTAAATATGCGCGGAAAATACCCATGTTCGAAAATGGACCCACAGTTGATGAAAGTGATGTACTACCCAAATTTCATCGAAATCGACTGACTATAATGAAAGTTAGAGTCTGGAAACGAAAAACACGGAAGATGTGCACTTACTGTGTATTAGTAGTAGCACTGAATAAATCAAAAGTTTCCCCAATTTGCATAATTTTTGCACGAGAACAAAACCCGTATTATATGTGATGTATTGCATGTTACTAAACATTCAAACAAAAATTTATTCCAATCCGAACTTTCTTATAGAAGTTCTGTACAAAAAACGAATTACACCCAATTTCGGAACAAAATGGCCGCTGGCGGCCATCTTAAATTTTGGACCAAACCCCAAAACACATATTCTGGTCTCACAATGATAACGAAGATACCCAAGAAGTTTCGTGAAGATCGGTTCATAAATACGGCTTTTAGTCCGAGGTGCGGTTGACGCACGTGGCAGACGGACAGGCAGACGGACAGATTTTCAGTACAAAACTTCCCACATTCGAACTTGACCTAGGTATTGATAAAAGTAATACGTATATGAAATTTCATCGAAATCGAGTGATGTTAAGGAAAGTTAGAGTCTGGAAACCGTCAGCCAATCAAATTTCAGCAACCTAATTAAATATGCGCGGAAAATGCCCATATTTGAACTTGGACCCACAATTGATGACCATGATCTACTACCCAAATTTCATCGAGGAAAGTTAGAGTCTGGAAACGAAAAACACGGAAGGGCGGAAGGACACTCCGAATTTAATATCTCCCGTTTTTTTCAAAAACCAGGAGACAATTATAGGACATGCACGTGATCATGATACTACATTTATCCAACAACCCCAGTACATCCCCAGTACATAAAGCCCGTTTTCCCCATTTTTCAATTTAAATTGGGTTAAAATTGGTCAAATTTTTGAATTTCAGTCGCTATTATTTATTTATTTATTGATTTATTGGTGTTTAAGGTCACGTGTTTTTGCACAATGGCTAATCATGATCATGGCAGTTTTACGGGTGGAGGAAGTCGGAGTACCCGGAGAGAACCATCGTGCAGCGGCGAACAACTGTCAGCTGCCCAACATACCAACTCCACACAAACAGGGTTAGCATTGGTTGAAGACAGATGCACAATCGATGTGCAGTACGCCTTAGTACTCAAGGCCACCGTGTCCTCACGTGGGCAGTGGGGGTGAAGTATGTTGCCCAAGGATACAACGCAGTTGCAGCAACCTGCACCTCCACTTACTGAGGGCCCGCACCCCCTTTTCATTTGCTATATTTTAATGCGTAACAACACTGTATATAAGCGATAGTGTGGTGTTTACCGTAAATTGAATCAGTCTGATACGGAATCGGAACATGGGTGGGGGTGGGGGAGGTGGGCGGCGTCTGATACAAACGGTTTCCGAGTTTTTGGGTGCAAATTGAGTTGATTGTTAAATAAAGTACTGTAACATATATCAGCTAATTTTCTAACGCTCGCTTGGGAACAAGTTTCTCGAGATTGTTTATTTGGGTTCACTGACACTTCCAACAACCAGAATCGCAGCGTGTGTTACAATTTTACAGATGGGGGAAGCCGGAGAACCACCAATCAGCGGCGAGCAATTCTCAGACTCCCCAACTTACTAACCCGTAACAAAAAGAGATAGCAAGTAGACTGCAAAAAATATAGGTTCTCTTTGGAACCAAAACTGGTTCCAATCTTGTCCCTGAGATGGAACCAGTTCTGTTTAAACAGTATTTATTTCAAATCAAATAAATTTTTAAAGATTAACATTAAATATTAACAGAATTAAACATAAATTGAGGGGGGTTCAGCCGTAAGTTTAGAGCTTATACGAGGTTGTCTCACATCATTATTAAGCAAAGGAGATATAAACAGTTGGCACGTCGAACCAGTTTTGGTTCTATACAGAACCAAAACTGGTTCGATATGCCAACTGTTCATATCTCCTTTCTTTCAAAATGTTTGGCGACTGCGTTGAATAAGCTCCAAGTTTAGTGCTGAATATATTTTAGTTCATGTAATATTCTGTTCAAATTGAATGCTAATCTTGGTAAATTTATTTGATTTGAAAAAAATACTGTTTAAACAGAACTGGTTCCATCTCAAGGACAAGATTAGAACCAGTTTTGGTTCTAAAGAGAACCTATATTTTTTGCAGTGTAGATCATTGACGTGCAATAAATCTATGCACGCAGCCCCGCCGTGCCAACACACGGGTAATCGGGAGTACGTGTCTTGACCAAGAAACAGATGGCGCGAGTCAGGGTCGAACCGTCGATTCCTCTGATTAAAGTCCACTGCTCTAACCATCTCATTTTCTCCAAATATGCACAAAGATGCCAAAAATAACTCTACCTGGGACAGCAAACGTGTTTCTTTTCCAATGTAGCAAATACTCATTTGGGCAAATTGTTAACTTTCGCACATTCTTTATACATGGGCGGTTTCAGAGTGGGGCGCACTCGGCGTGCACCCCTCCTATTTTTAAATTCAGTTTTTCAAGTTTACATGTACCGATACCAAGAGACACGATATTACCCATGGACATCCTCTTTCTTTGAAAATGGATGTCCATGGATTATCGCAGTTTTTCAAGTTTACAAGAACCGATACCAAGAAACACGATATTACCCATGGATATCCGCTACCTTTGATAATGGATGTCCATGGATTATCGCCGACAATACTATACCCCATGAATACAACTATACGCCTAGCTTCTCCGTGGGTTTCATGTGAGCCGATATAAATTGGCATTTTTTCTTCAACATTTGAATGCTGCGGTAATGTACAAAGTAGAGCTGTAGATTAACCGAAACCGAACCGAGGTTTTTAGTTTTTTTAAAAAACCGAAACCGAAACCGTCGACATCCCGTAATCTAAGGTTTTTCGTTTTTTATTAAATACTCTCTTGCTGCAGAAATTCACAGAATGTAGCCATCCCAGACTAGTGAGAGTACCCAGACACTGTCAATGGCAGTGTCTGGGTACTCTCACTACTCTGGGAAGGCTACATTCTGTGAATTTCCGACATTTCAGTTGAGTTGTGTTTTCAGCTTTCCTCATGTTGCGTGTTGGTGTCAGACCTCGAAAAATGGCCAAGCACAATAAAAGTTCTGTATATTTAGGTAATTATTATATTGGCATTCCTGATTCTTCATGTATTATAGCTTATTTCGGGCATTCATTGAGTTTCACTCAATTTCACTGCCATTCAGTTATGACTCCGGACATAAGAATGAGTTTTTTTGAATTTTATTTGGCCTCATGAACAAACCGAAAACCGAACCTTACTCCACCTGAAAAACCAAAACTGAAACCGAACAAGAAATTTAAAAACCTACAGCTCTAGTACAAAGAGGCCAGTGAAGGGCCACACGGACCTTCCATGTTCCACCATTTTTCCACGAGGTCTCCCGGACCCCACTGACAAGAGCGGGATACCTTTTCCCGCGTTTGTCCCTAACTCGCCCCTACAATTATCGAGTGATGCTTCGCATCACGAACCACGATTGAAATGTGGTACCCCGACCCTCAAAACCAGAATCCTGGTCTTTCACTATTATTATTTATTTTTAACCCAAGAATTACAGACAGAATGTCGGCACAATAAATGCCATACCAATAAACGCTGCTAGATGGTAATGAAGTGTCATATGAGACTCAAAGATTATTTAAACAAGATGAGGCGAAAGTTTTTCTCTGGTTTATATGAAACTCTATCCAACCATATAAAGGCATTCTAACGTGTTATATATTTGTTGTTTGTTTTTGTTTGATATGTGATTTCTTAGCGTCAGGACAGTAGCAACACCCGGATTAATCTGATTCCGTCTTTTGTAGTTTTCCAACCAATGTTTCTGTGGCGACAGTTTCAGTGCATATGGAAAGGACACGGACAAGGCGTGCAATAAACCGTGCAACGGAAATTCTAAGCAGATGTGCGGTGGTTTTTGGAGGATGTCTGTCCGCGCAACAGGTAAATGGTTAGAAACCTCTCCATTTCCAAAAACAGCAGGGCTGGAATCTTTTCGCTCTGCATGACGAGTGACTCTAAACTCTTGCCCATCGTGCAAGACAAATGACCTGTCCTACAAAAATAAAACCAAAAAAAACAATGCTGAGGGAACTTAATGTCGATTAGCAATATTTCTTAGATTATTAAAAACTATACCGTTTTGTCAAGACATCGTGAACTTGTTTTTGTCTGTCTTGCTATGGAATGAAATTAACTCTTTGAAACACTGATTGTATCGTCCATGTCAGTTAAATGGCAGAAACTGGAAGAGTCCATATTCATTATTTGGAGACAGACCAATTAATATTTCCAACGTGCAGTCGTGGGACTGCACGTTGAAAATATTAATTGGACAACTCCAAACAGGCACTTAGTACCCATCCTACTTAATGAAGCACCTAACGGATTCAAAGGGTTAATATTAAATTTCGATATATTTACATATAAATTTATTGAAAAAAAACAGTTCAAAACTCAAAGCCATATTTATTCAATACATAGTGTATGAAGTGTAAACAGATGACAAGAGATGAGGATTTAAGTTCACAAGTGTGATATTATAAGTTATTCTGTTTGTTGACAGGGGACATGGTCTCATGTTTTCTGCATAAAATTTATATTCAACCGAGGCGTCAGCCGAGGTTGAATATATGTTTCATGCAGGGAACGTGAGACCATGTCCCCTGTCAATAAACAGAATAACGTATATGTCCCGTTCTTACACAAGTAAAATTGAACTGGAAAAAAATATTTTATTTTATTGCAATCTTAAATAACAAAAAAAAAACACCGCCGCGATGCCCTCGATTCGTTTCAGTTTATGTTACAGTAAATTAATGAAAATAGACCTTATAATCTGATCGATTTCATAAATAATTACCCATGTTTACATAACTAATCTTTTTGTACGTAATAACGGTACTTTTGTGTGTATTTTACTTCAGTTAAATGTATTTGTCTCAGTTGATTTCAAGTGAAAAAAGACATTGCGATGAATCGTTGCTCATGGCAACGAGACGCTTTCCTTGACAGTGGACATAAGAATCGCTGACAGTAGACATATGCGCGTGCCCTGCGACATAAAGTAAAATCAACGAGGCATTGACCAATTACTGCAAGGTATTGCGGTTGTTATCGGGACATAATAGATATATTGTCCTTCTTTCTACATAGATATATATTATCACCATAATGTTCATGTACAAAATGTTGAATCAAACTCGAGCTCTAGCTTCTCATGTCATATTTTGACGAGTCGAGATATAGCCTTAGAAATAAGAGTCGAAGACGAGTCGAGATACTTAGAAACAAGAGTGAGAATCTGATACAATCTTAGCAGCGGGGGGGGGGGGGGGGGGGGCGAATA
Source organism: Pictodentalium vernedei (assembly GCA_031216915.1). NCBI lineage: Eukaryota > Metazoa > Mollusca > Scaphopoda > Dentaliida > Dentaliidae > Pictodentalium > Pictodentalium vernedei. Next base: position 442,328,018 of record CM062291.1, on the reverse strand, counting down.
GATCAACTTGGAGACCCCCTGGGCCGACCCATCACCTTCACAGCCCCCCTTAGCATCGGATGGCGGAAGGTAGGGGGCCCCGAGGCCGGGCCCACACCCTCGCCGGCCGAGAGGCCATCAGCGTAGATTCACTTTCTACTGCAACACCAAACGGGCCCCTGCGTAGATAAGAAATGCGCCACCCCAGAACAGAGAGCCATAAAGGACGGCCCACACCCTCGCCGGCCCAGGCCTCTCATAGACAAAAGCCCGTTCCGGTGGTGAAGCCTATTAGACATATCCGTGACATAGAGTATACACGAAGCAAAATGTCAGCCAATAACAAGTATCTAAAATATGGCGTCCATACTACCTGCAATAAACCTTGTGTTTTTGACCATTGTAGACAACACGGTGTCCAGATCAAATGGGGTGCCCCTGAACCTAAACCCTGTCGTAAGTGTGGAGTTGGGGTAAGGTCAGACACAGGTCTTGTCAAGCTTGTGGTGGTCATCGAGTTTGCAAAGGTTCTTGTCCAGCTTAAGGAAGTCCAAATTCCCATTTGAAGACAGGTATGTTATTGGTTATGCACTGTTCACTCACAACATGGCAACTATGGACGACATTATCGCTGAGATACTCAACCTGTCACAGCTGTGGTCTACGGGCTCTATCCTCTCAGAGACCCAGACCCAGCAAACCTAGCACCAATGAAAGAAGGTGATCTCAACTGTGTCGTGCAGAGAGTGGTTGAACACTTTGATGGCGCTGTTAGAGGACAGGGCCTCACCCCCAACAGGCGACAGATATTTATTTATTTATTTGTTGTTGCTTAACGCCACATCAGCAGCAAAGGCTATATCGTGGCGAGAAAACTACTTAAACAACAAGTATCAAGTATGAATTAAAATTAATTGAATAAAATATGAAACAATCACAACAAAACCTAATATCAGGTGCAGCTGAAACAGTAATAACTAAGGTTATAAAAACCAGAATACTTATAAAATCAACCTGCTGACATTTAGACTTGTAGAGTCTACGTTAAAAGAATAAAAACAAGTTTAAAATTTATTAAAAAGGTTGATTTCTTTCAAAAATGAGATTATTTTATGCGGGCACATGTGGTAAAATAAATCTCGTAGAGATTGAACTGTAAAATATTGCCCTCTAACAAGATTAAAATCAGAACAATTTAAGAGAATGTGCTCCACTGACAACACCTGCTGACATGGAACGCATTCTGGTCGCATATTACCCTCTAACAGAAAGGAATGTGTAAGTCGTGTGTGACCAATATGACACCGTGTCAAAATAACATGATCTTTTCTACAAAGGTTACTGGATGGGTAGTGATCAGAAATAGTTGGTCGGAAGCGATGGAGCTTGTTATTAGTTGCCCCATCCCATTCCGCCTGCCACATAGATTTGATGTAACTACTAATATGAGGTTTAAAATCACTGAAAGGGATCTTAAAATCAGTGAGAGGCTTTGTTAAAGCCTGTTGTGCTGCACTGTCTGCTTTGGTGTTACCAGCGATACCTACATGTCCGGTAACCAGCAAAACACGATATCATATTGGTCAGACACGAGAGTTGTTAACTTCTCACGAAGTTCCAAAACTAGAGGGTTCTTCAACTTGGGGTTGAGTAAAGCAAGTAAAGAGGAAAGAGAGTCGGAGAAGATGATCGACTTTCTTTCCTGTACATTCTCGATGTGCTCAAGTGCGAGTTGAATAGCTTTAACTTCAGCTGTGAAAATAGAACTTTGATTCGGGATTCTGGTTGAGGTGACATGATCACCAGTAACAGCAGCTGATGATACTTTGTCACCATCTTTAGATCCATCTGTATAGATCCTTGTATATGTACTATACTTGGACTTTATTTCGGCATATTTTTGTTTGAACTGCAAGGAATTGGTATCAGATTTTTTGGTAGAAGCAAGGTCCAAAATAACAGTAGGTTTTTTAAGTTGCCAAGGAGGAATGTGTGATTTACGGTTTTCTTTTATAGATTCAGAATCAATTTTTGAAGACTCCATGTGGGGTTTAATTCTAATTCCCAATGGAGGAATATGTTTCCGATGTCGGTTAAAAAATTCAACATTTTGAGGTTCTGAAATACAATTAAAAGCAGGATTTGAAGGATTGGCCAAAAGTTTAGACACATATTGTAGAGACAATTTAATTCTGCGCTTCTCAAGAGAAGGCTCCTCTGCTTCAACAAGCATTGAATCTATTGGGGATGTTCGAAAAGCCCCTAGACGAATTCTAATACCACTATTGTGAATTGCATCAAGTGGTTTTAGGTATGACTTCCTTGCAGAGCCGTAAACTATAGAACCGTAATCTAATTTTGATCGAACAAGTGATCTATACAGATGGAGCAAAGTTTTTTGGTCAGCACCCCAATCAGTGCTACCAACGACCTTCAGTAGGTTCAGTGCTCTTTTACATTTAACTTTTAGTTTTTTTTGTGTGGGAAGTGACAGGCGACAGAAAATCGAGGAGTGGGAGAAGAGAGTCCAAGGCGATGGTGCAACAGTCGACGATGTGGCCGAGCTCTAGAAAATCCTCAAGCGAGCCATCATCGTGAAAGACATAGATGGCGAAGATGTCTACAACGGTGGCAAATATGCAGGACACTCTAACTGCACATACAGAACCATAGAGCTCATCTGCCATAACGGCCACAAAGACCTGCACTTCCCCAAGTCCAGACAGGACCACATATACGAGGGTGACGTCTGGGAAGCCGTCAGACAGGCCACCCAAATTGTGCCAGTCACTGTCTGGCTACTCGGAGGTGGCCAGGGCAGACAGCTCAGCGTCGACCAGTTTGTGCTCCAAGACGGCCGCGCCTACAGGACACAGGAAACCCATCAAACCCCCCAAGAAGCCTCCACCCATCTAGGCAATGATTCCCTCGCTGATAGGGTTTTCGGGGTGAACCAAGCGTCCAGCATTATGGCCAAAGAGCACAACGGTTGGAAACCGACCCCGGCCGGCCTCCTGGACGACATACAAAAGGCCTGCACGGTGCACGGCCGCGGCGGTCTGTGGAACTCCGTGGCCTACGACATGAGAGAGGTCGTCTCCATCGACATGAAGGCGTGTTACCCGGCCAGCTTCCAGGGCAGAAGGGAGACCAAACCACACTTCGAGAGATTCGGACACCCCACCCACCAGAGTGACCATCAACGGGGGCCTCCCTAAAAACATCGGCACAGGCTTCTCTGAGGTCCAGGAGTGGGAGTTCAAACAAGGGGTTCACCCGTTACCCCGGTCTGGTTTGAGAAGCATTTCGCCAAGCAGGGCTGGGTTCCCTCTGCTCGCCTTCCTCGTGGGGTCCCTATCTCCTCACCCGTTAAGGGTCCGCGAAGCCATCATTGCGTTCGAGATGCAAGCGATGTCTGGCTTCTGGATGACCGAGACCAGGGCTGTAGTATTATCGGGAAGTTCACTCAGGGCGTAAAAGCTCTGCTTTGTCACGGATCAGGATGAACTAGATTATCTTGGAGAGACACACTCACTCTCACAACGGTGTACTCTGCCCACATCCTCACGTATTATGATGGTTCACAGCCCCAGTGCACCCACTTAAGGACCTCTATGCTATCCTATGCCCATATTAACCTTCTCAGTATGTTGCAGCGCTTCGATGAAAAAGAGGCGGTTCGAGAGTTAACAGACAGCATATACGTGAAAAAAGCCGCACTGCACAAGATCGATGGTGTCGAGGTATATATGGCTCCCAGACTGTGCGACTGCGGAGAGAAGTTGTGTGCAAGCTATCTCACTGAAGAGCCTTATTTCCCATCAGTAGCCCCTGCTCAGTGGCGTGACAAGGGCGAGCAGCTGCACATGCCACAGGAACACGTCGACTACCCCAAAAGCCAGAGAATGTCAGCCAGCCCAAACAGCTGGCCAACTCAACTGCTCCGAGGTATAATGACCCACTAACCCACCATCGCCTGAGTTACCTCAACGGTGGGATGGTAGCTGCAAGACATCTTCATTTGCAATACAAAAAAACTTGTCCCATGCCTTATAGGCAATGTTACAGTCCACGTTTTAGATAGCATGGGTGGCCCTATTGAATTGCAACACCTACAGTTAAAACTAGAAGTCCTGTCATGAAATGCGCACAAATAGCACATTGATATGCGCGTTAACGTGCACGTTATGGCCCAAGTAAAGCTATCCAATTCCGGGTAACCCGGAGGTCCATTGGCAGAAACATTGATTGTGTTTGCTATGAGTAACCAGGAGAACATGTCGTGCTGTGGATGACATTCGATATGGCAATTGCGCGCAATTCCAACGCGCAATTAAGCCTAGATAAGCGCACTATTCGTGACAGGATTTCTAGTTTTAACTGTATCCGTAACATTGCACATTCGAAATATACCTATTCCTACGAAACAACAGAAACAGTTGCAACAAGTGTAAAGACATGGTGAATAGCGGAGGACGAGGAGCACATGATGCATTGCCTTGCACGACCCTTCAGCTGGCTGATCTCGGGGACACGAAAGGCTTTTGAGAACCAGGGATGACGGACAAATTGTATGTATTTCAGCACTCCTTGGGGCTATACAAGAGAAAATAGCTGTCCGTTGCTGTTCCTTCGGAACGGGGACAACCGCAAGCTACATTTATCGAGCTGCGTGGTTTGATCCTGGAAGGCTCAGCCCCGCGGAGGAGTTACGAACTTATCCAGAATGACTCCAGTCAGTGGTTTCTGTATTGGCACCCTATTCGCGGTGGGTGGAAACTTGAATTCAGGGTTATCCAACCTCATATCCAACCGGGCCGTAGACTAAGGTTCCGTAAACTCCAGAACAGTGGCCGTGTGTTGGCTTTTTATATCCCGAAAGGTGTTATTTATGTTCACGAAACCAATGCCGAGTATGTGTTGGGTGGGTCAAAAGGAGGTACGATGATAAAGCAAGGGTACCACCACAATTACACAGAAAATCCTGGGTATACCATCCAGCGACTTCATTCAAGTGCTATATGGGTTTGACCTAAAATAGGATCAGGGCATAATGGCAAAGAACTTGTCATCATTATCCGTGGCAAAGATGTGTTGCTCTCGTTAAGTGGTGTCGAGTACAAGGTCACAGATGCTAGGTTTCCTACCGACACGTTCAATACCCCACTTCTTGACCCATCTAAGCTCAAGCGTCTGCGGTTTACCAGACAGACACTGACAGATGACGATTTAAAGGTATTAGAAAATGATGTATAATAGCAATAAAATGGGCTTGTATCCAAAACTCAGTACTAGCGACGCGAATACTTTCCGTATCCAGAGATCGGAGATGTAAGGGCCCGTCTCATGGCCGGACGAGACCGCAGACGTTCTCTCGGTAAGAAATACCAACGAGGGGTCAATATCGCAGATGGCATCAAAACATTTCTATCCGCGACTGGCGTAGGGATCATCGGTGGTGGAATCGGGTTGTTGCCAAATGTAGCCGCAATTATTGTGGTGATGGTACTAGAGGCTGCAACAGGGACCTGTGGATTGACAGGTGTTTTCGGGAAGTTTGTAAGCCGAAGGCTCACAAAGAAGGCAAAAAAACACAACACAATCGCCACCTTAGCGGAGGCCAAGCTTTCAAGCATCGCAAATCTATATTCAAAGGATGTTGCCGATGGCCAGATAACCGAGGAACAATTCAGTCGTGTACTCGCGGAGGAAGAGAAATTCAACAAACTCCGGTTTGATATCCGCAAGGCATCTCACCGAGAGAGCCCACAGGGCACAAAAAAACCAGATGCTGCTACTGATACGCTAAGAACTCTCCAGACAGAGACAGTGACCCCTTGATGTTCCTGTTCCGAAGGATCAACGGGCACAAGAGTAACGGCTGAGGCCAGAGCCCACCGCACCCGCCGATCCGAAGTCTGCAACTCTCATGTGCTTTTAGGATTACTTTACAGCAAAGCTACGCGGCCTTCCGTTCCGAAGGAACAGACCAACTTCCGTCACCCTACACCCCCCCCCCCCCCTTTTTACACGCATAGCGAATCACTGGGCGAGTTTGTAGCTAACAAGCCCGACCATACCCAGCCCTAGTATGATAAAGGCGATCTCAGGGTCCTTTTGCCCGGTGTGTAAAAGTCTTCTAGTTGCGGTTCTGGGCCAAGACTGTTTAAACTGTTCCCAGTTACCTGTGCATACTCGCGAATCGCAGCATCCACATCCTGGAAAATGCGCAAGGCATGGCCTTGGCGACGTAGTTCTTCGTTGAACCAATCTAGGCGTTCTGTTCGCTTACGAGACCATGCTGCCAAGGCGGCCTGTAGCTTTTCTACGGCTTTGTCATGACGCACACGTTCCGCACCAGCATCGTTATCCCGAAACTTGGAGAAGAGGTAGTTTCTGCCAGAGAAGGTCATTGCGTTAACAAGGATGCTCCCAACTAGCATTGCGATCGAGGCCATCTTGCTATTCCATAAAATCTTTTGGAAGAAGTTTTTGTTTAATTAGCATGTCCTTGGTTGCCATCGCCAGCCCCGCGCCAAGCACTACCATCTCAACGTCGTAGCCGGTGACGTCATGTTTAGGGGTGGCTCCCTTCATTGCCACATTACCTCAGCGGGCATACCCTATTGCGAAGCGGAGACCACGGCTCTGTGATAGGCAGCATTGACCAGCATCATTCCATCGGCTGAAGACATTGTATAAATATACATGTACTAGTCCCTATAGAATGGGTCTGGGGATTCCTTTAAATGCTTGTTCGGAGGTGCCGCGTTACGGTTGTCCGGATCAACAGGCAGTATCATTAGATTGGCCGCCGACTTATTGTTGTCCGGATCAACAGGCGGTGTCATTAGATTGGCCGCCGGCTTATTGTGGAACTGGAACCACAATGCCAAGCTAACCAATCCAACCGTCCCAGCAATCCATGGGGACCAGTCATCCAATGAACTGCGTTCGTGATGCATTGCATTCGAGACCCATTGTTGCTGTCCATGTTGTCCATGTTGTTCCCGTTCCGAAGGAACAACGGGTTGATCAGTCGCTTGGGTTGCTACTGCGTTGTTTACAACCATTCTCTGGAGATTTACCTTCTCCTCTTGCAACCAGACCAAGGCTTTTTGCTGTTTTGCATTCCGGGCGGCAGTTCCTGTCCGTCCGCCGGACATTTTTTAGGGTCTTTCTGTCGCTCCTTCGGAACAGGAACAACTGACTCCTCACTGGTTGGTGCAGCTGTCACTCTTTCCACCTGTTTATGTACCGTTGGGACAATAATAACTATCGGCAGGTTTAGCTGATAGAAGGCCCGTAGATATGAGTGGAGGTGTACACCAGGATTTGCTATATACACATCGGGGTCATCCCAAATCCATGGATGGTTGTGGTATGTTTTGTTGTATTTGATTGTGGGACAGAGCACCACAATGTGCCGAAACAGGCCCCGGTATTAGGACTCTCTAGCAGGTCCCACTGCCTTGCCACAGCCTGTTTGACCGCAAATAATGGCTGCGTAGGGCTTCGTCCACCCATGAGAACGTACAAATATACATTCAATGAACCACTGGTTTCTTCTGCCTTTGTGATCTGGATAGTGATGCCTTCACTGGCGTTTTCCATTTTCCGACCACTGCCGTGTAACCCGCCATCATCCGAGATCAGCAGGTCAAGCCATAGTGCATACTTGTTGGCCAAGAACTCTTCCAACGTGATATCAGCCAGAGATAGCTCCTTTGGGGCCAGAGCCACCTCTGGATATCTTTTGATAATGGGGAAAGCTCCAAAGCGTTCCATTTCTGGTAGGCACGGAATCCCTACAACTACACTTAAAACTTTACATGACCCCCCCACTAGATACCGTAGGATTGGAGTACAGCATCAGAAAGCTCCGCGGACTCGACACGGCAATGCGGAGCACCCGAGGTAAGTTAACGAACAACCTGATCAGACTGTCCGGGCTGGATGAGCACATCGCTTTGAAAGAGAGACATCTCGATGAAGCACAAGATGATCAGTTTAGTAGGCGCCGGACAGCAGAACGCTCGCGCAACCTGGAAGATGAACGGCCATCTCGTCTGGAGGCGGCCGCAACGAATAGAGGGGATCTCCGATCTCAAATCAACCGAATCAGAGAGACGATCAATCGAATCCTCAATGAGGACACGACGCTCGGTGAGCGCATTCGCATCGCATTCGCATCTCTTCCGGGAACAGGGAATAACGATCGCATCTATCCTCACAGCGATTGGGATGCAATCTCGACCCCAGTACTTGCGCTGACCGGTGGGGTGCAAGTACCCCCACTCCCACTCCACCACCATCTGATAAGGGTAGCCTCAAAGAGTGGGTGAAGAACACCTACAGGCTCTTGGGCGCATCCTGGCCAAGCTAGCTGGGAAGGTGGCGGGTACGCTACCTGGAATTATAGGCTCCACTGTTTCGTGGCTGCTCAAGCTACTCTCAAAAACTGTAGGCTGGCTGGTCGGAAACCTGTGAGTCGTGGGCCTTGCTGTCGGGGGTATGCTTCTTGTGGTGGCTCGTCAGTGGCTGTCATCGACGAATCCAAAGCGCAAGTTTGCCAACTGCAACCCCACCCACAATAACGGCAGTTTTCTCGTCATCATGCTGCCGCAATTCCTGATGCCGCCGACTCGGCACCTCCGCGACGGGTCCCCACTGGCGCATTAATAGCCGTTAGGCCGGCCGGCCGGCCGGCCGGCGGCTTGACCAGTCCCGTCTTTCACGTAGGCACGACAGGTGGGATTGGTGCAGTGTTTATGTTTGTATTTAGTCCCAGAGTGTGGGTGGTTGTGGCAATAACGGTCTCGTTGATATACCCGACGAGGCCGTGTGGAAGGCCACTGAGTTCATATCAGAAGGCGCCATGTAGAGGCCATGTAGAGGCCTCGACCGAATACATAATCTGTTTTTGACTTAGCGTTTAATTCTCTCCAGGTCCACTGGGCAGGCAATGACACCTTCCACATTCGTCTCAAACTGATTTTGGACGTCAAAAACTGTACCCGTTCCGAGGATTGATGAACGGGTCTGAGCCTGAGACTCGATTATTGCCTAGATGTATGACATAATGGACTCATTGATTCGTTCGACCCATGCCCCTGTAAATCCGTTTGACTCGTCAACTATAAACGTAGTAAAATCTGCATGCTGTTGTCTGATAAAGTCTGTATGAGTATGCCCGTACCCTGAGCGTTTGACGTATGGTCGTATCTTCGATTCAGCAGGTGTAATGTCAGGGGATAGCTGTAGTATGCGGCGACTTGGTATAAAGTGCCCCACCCGTATAATCCCCCCCCCTTTTCTCTCCAATCTGTATTAGGCGACACAAATCAAATTCATTTGATAGTCTTTCAAAAGCGCGTCTGTCATATGAGTTATCGTATCTAGACCATGCGCGATCCTGGGGTAAGGCAACTTTCATTTCGGCTAAAATTTCTCTGTGTCTGGTAGTAGAGATGGAATAACCAGAAACCTCTAGCGAACAAGTCTGTGGTTTGGTTCAGGTGGTCAGTAGCCGAGACCCCGCACCCTGTCATCGCACAACATACAGTGAAGTTCACCTGGTTTTGCAGAAAGACATGGGCGAACTCCGCCTTTGTTGAATGACTGCCCCAGAATTTATTTCTGAGAGTTTATACTTTGAGAAGATGCCCAAGTGATTGGTTTCAAAACGCTTGGTCTCTAAGCTATGTGGAGAGGTTAAAGCCACATGAATTTCGTTGATATCACTTTGTGTTTGTAGAATCCGCCAGCCTTATATCTGGCACCGGCATCATAACGGAAGGCTTTTGGATGATCAGCCATCGAAAGGAACAACCGTGTGTACAGTGTTTAGTCTTAAACTAGCGAAACTATTTGCTCTGAATAGATTCAACGAGCGTGTAACACTGAAACCTCTCGGTGAAAGTATAATATGTCTAATAAATGAGTTTAACTGGTTGTGAATTATTTTTATGATAATCAATAGCGTTGTATGCTATTAAGAGATGGGTCACGCGATTTCGTAAAGTGTAGCTGAAAACACAATTAGAGCAAAAAGGGGGAAAATTAGAGCAAAAAGTGGAAAACCATTCACATGGTTATGCGCCATGGCTGGATGTGTGGATTATAGCTGTGACCGCTGGTAGCATGCACCGGTTGATACACTCTAGCAGTATCCGCTGACCCCAGGCAGTGGGTCGAAGCATGTGGCCCGTTGGTTTCGGTGCCCTTGTCCTGAGCTAGTACGGTCCGCAATAGCGCGCATGGCAGCTGATAGGTTGAACCGAACTACACCTAATTTAACATATCCACCACAGAATGGTCAATCCCGCTAACGGCAGATACATAGGGAACCCGCTATACCCTGTACTAGTTCAAAACAATATGTATCCCCCTGGACGTGGCAACAGGGGTGGGGTGTGTCACCCCACCCCCAATCCTGGCCAAAATTTCCTATAGTTGGTACTCGGAGGGCAAGTCATGAGTAGTTGGAAATCCCATCTATCTGGGTTTTAGAGCTTCTCTGGTAATGCCATTATCTCCTTTACTTCCCAAAATTCCAACTCGGTTTCAAATCGGCAAAAATTCCAACTGTCACTCTTTACAACTACAGAGCTTCATAAGTGTGCATGGTGTTAATCGGTACGAGACATCTATTGTAAAATTACTTATCGTGATAAAAAAATCCTCGAAATGCACTTCAAGAAAATCGTTATCCTGAGTTAATTCCGTCATACACAGTTACAAAATGACGAAACATCCAAAATTGATCGTTGCTGCATAAGATCTCATTTAATGTTAGGAGGGTATGAATTAGAGCTGTAGATTAACCTAAACCGAACCGAGGTTTTTAGTTTTTTTAAAAAACCGAAACCGTCGACATCCCGTAATCTAAGGTTTTTCGTTTTTTATTAAATACTCTCTTGCTGCAGAAATTCACAGAATGTAGCCATCTCAGACTAGTGAGAGTACCCAGACACTGCCAATGGCAGTGTCTGGGTACTCTCACTACTCTGGGGAGGCTACATTCTGTGAATTTCCGACATTTCAGTTTAGTTGTGTTTTCAGCTCTCCTCATGTTGCGTGTAGGTGTCAGACCTCGAAAACTGCCCAAGCACAATAAAAGTTCTGTATATTTAGGTAATTATTATATTGACCTTCCTGATTCTTCATGTATTATAGCTTATTTCGGGCATTCATTGAGTTTCACTCAATTTCACTGCCATTCAGTTATGACTCTGGACATAAGAATGAGTTTTATTGAATTTTATTTGGCCTCATGAACAAACCGAAAACCGAACCGAACCGAGGTTTTACTCCACCTGAAAAACCAAACCCGAAACCGAACAAGAAATTTAAAACTACAGCTCTAGTATGAATTGCTCAAAGTTCTCAGCTTTATCATTTGTTTATCACGTATTCAATTTACCAGAATAAAACCAAATAATAATAACCTGATAATTCTATCATAAATGTGTTAGCATTTCAAAAATTAGAATCAATTTTATGCCCCCTTTCATGGCTTCATTTTCAAATGTTTTCTCGGTAGTGAATTGCCAACTGGGGGAGGGACCAGGAGGGGGGTTCTCCCTCTCGGTCGCTCCCTTAGTCGGAAATTCACCATCCTACACCCTCCTCAATCGGAAACCTCAAGCCACGTCCCTGAGTACCAGCAGGGTTTAAGAGGTTCAATAATATTAAAAATAATTAAATGTTGATTAAAAGGATCGACAGGGACGTTTTTGTTCTTCAAAAAGGAATGTGTGTGTGGGGATGGTGTTGGAATGTGTGGCCGTGGAAAGCTCTCTTCCGCATCACACTTTTATGAATATTGCGTTGCACGATTTGTTTGTCTCTTCACGTATGGTTAACACTCAACATAAACCCATAAAAAGGGAGCAATGAGTTTGTTTCGTTTCGAGATTTACTCCATGTAAAAACCTACTTGTCAAAAATAAGATTTATTCAACAAAATAAGTAAATATTTCCGTGTTGCGAACACAGCACGTAGCCTAAGAAAACTGTATGCTACATGAAATCTGTTGCAACTTGATAAAGCCTTTTGGTGTATTCGAAATTGTTCACTTTCGACCATTCCTAGTTTATTATAGGGAAAGAATACCTTTAAAGGGTGTCTGTATTTGACGTTTTAAAAGTAAGGTGGCAGTTTATGTTTTTTTTCTTCTTCACGAGTGATGTTCAAGTTTAAACAAATACTTTTTGTCAAACAGTTGACCGCCGGATGAGGGAGAACCGTCAAATGTTTCTTCAGAGATTTAATCCTTTGCATACTGCTGACAGGTATTACTGCCCAGGCAGGAGAGAATTCCTCTTGTCAGTGGCGCCGGAAGGGCCCAAACATTGGCCCGACCATAACACCCAGATCCCTGTTTTTTTAATTGTTGCCATCGATTATGTGGGGGAGAAAAAAATGTCAGTGCATGCAGTTCGTCGTTCGAGGAATATAATATGACAAAATTTCCTGCCAAATTGCCTTTGGCAATTTGGCAGCGAATTTTGTCATATTATGTTCCTCGAAAGACGAACGTCACTGTGGAGGCCCCCAGAAATGTGGGGCCATGGACGCCCGCCCAGTCTGCCCATTCGTAAATCCGGCCCTGCCCCCAGAAAATGTTTCAAAAATGACATCTCTCAGACCCATTTTGGGGCTACTTCTTTATTATTCCAACCGCTTCCGAATACTAAAGAAGTCGCCCCAAAAATCTCCTCCTCTCACGTTAACTGGTCATTAATAGCCGCCATTGTGTGCCCAATATTAAAGAAACAAGACGATCTATGCGCGCACTATTTTCGGATATCCGGAAATTAAAAAAAAATCATAGCCTAGTTATTTGATATGAATGACGTTCGGCTGAAGGTCGATCACAAAAAAATATCATGATCGGCAAATTTTTTGCCCCTACATTGGTCGGGGTGATCGGGACGGCTGCGGCGCCCCTGCTTGTCACGGAAGTAGCCGTCATTTGGACACAATTAATTATATTTCTCGCTGTAAAATGAATAGATTTTTTTACCAATGATTTCACGCTTTAAATTCAGATGGAATTTTCTATCAAAAATAGTCATCGTTGCTTCACGGGAATCAGGACTTGATTTTCTGAAAAATATCTTGAAAATGCTTCGCGAGTTTTGAGTTGAGTGAAGGCATCTCCGGGTTTGGCAGAAGATCTTAGAGTGAAGCTAAGAATCAACTACCAAGTAATCGCTTTGGTTGTATTTAGCCCTTTACCCAACGCAGACGATATCAACATTTATTATTTTAATTTTTTAAATATCATTTTTTAAATTTTTTTCAAAAGACTTCAACAAAACCATATCATGTGACCCCTCATTGGAACGAGCTCAATGAGCTCGTTCCAATGAGGGGTTACATGATGTAGTTTTATTGAAATATTTTGAACATTTTAATTTATTCAACTGCTCAATTTGCATATTACGCGGGCGGATGCGGGCACAAAAATTGAGTTTCTAGTTTTACGTCATTTCCTATACTAACCCATGCACTCAACTCGCCCGAGTGGTGCGCGTGATTTAGTATAGTATCGCTAGGCGGCTGGTGCCGAAGGTTTGAACCCTCGCTGTTGTATTACAAGCGTAAATGAATAACTTTGCGCTATTCACTTATGCTCAAGAACGACTGCAATGTGTTTTGGAACAAACGTCATAACCAGGACAGCGTGGCGTGTTATGAAAACGGTGTCCTTAAACCACGGGATTTAAAAAAAATCTGTATATCGCCTACACGACATACAGATTAATACAACATCCTGATGAGATGGGCTGTCATATTTAATCGAATCAGTGAGATTAGATCCACAAGATCAAACATGAAACCGTGGGCGTGGAATTTCACTGGATGATATTAACCGACTGTTGCAATAATTTGTCTGTTATTTGGCAGTCGGTATTTAACCCTTTACCTAACACAAAAGGAAGGCAACACTTGAATAACTGGATGTTTTTCTTTTTCGTCTCAAAAACATAGCTTATGACCCCTCATTGTAATAAGCTATGTTTTTGACGAGCTCGTACCAATGAGGGGTCATAAGCTATGTTTCTGAGACAAAAAAAAAATGAAAAAAATAACGAATTTTGAAAGGTGATTTTTGTAAATAGCGCTGGTCGGTTTTGTCCATTACGTTGGGTAAAGCTTTACAAATCAAATACAACACCTGAAATGTGAACAAAACAGAAATTAAACAGAAATTATGGATTGTCCAGGATGTTCAACACAAAAATGCATCCGACTGTAAAATTGTTGCCTCAAAAACCTATATACGTCAGAGACGTTACATGACCCTGGAATTAGATAGGAGTGGCACTATGGGGAGGGGCGGGGTCAGCGGATGTGGTTCTGACGCACTGGCATTCAAATTACTCGATGTCATCGTTTTGAATGTATCACAACTAAGAAGAGTTTGGACATTTTTTGCTCTGTATATTCTACTAACAGTTGTAATAGCTCACCCTATAGTTATTGTAGCAACGGGGCAAGATGAAAATGAGAATAGCGGAGATACCACCTAAGTGGACGAAGACATAGCCATACATAGTTCCTTGAGTTGAAAAAGGCGCCATCTGCAATGCTTTGGTATTGCATAATAATTATATGGCACCTTGTTCCACTCAATGTGTGTTATGTTGTGTAAACCAGACGTAACTCGATTTACACTATCGCATCAAATTGCACTTTCAGGAATGTTCCGTCTGAATTGGTATTATTTAGTTAGCTTATGTCGTTCCTTGGAAAATAGCAGGGTGAGTTGTCTTTTTCAGAAAGTCGACACTAATGAAATGTATTTAACCCTTTACCTAAGATGACAAGCAGACTACACTTGCAAACAAAATTCTTGAATAACTAATTTTTTTCATGTTCTTGTCTCAAAAACATAGGTTATGACCCCTCATTGGAACGAGCTCGACGAGCTCGTTCCAAAGAGGGGTCATAACCTATGTTTCTGAGAAAAATAATGAAAAAATAATGAAAATTAATTGGCGTTTTTGTGAATAGCGCTGGCCTGTTTTGGCCGTTACGTTGGGTAAAGGGTTAATCCAAAACCCCCGGGATTCGAATAATCGAGATGCTTTAGTATCGAATCGAGTCGGTGAAAACATTCGAAATGAAATCGAATCTGCAACGTTCGTCCGGGCCTAATGGATTCGTTCGGATATTGAGGATTTTAGACCTAGATGATATTTTTTTTAAACGCACGCATTTAGTAAGTCTAAAAACCACTTGTCTTTTCTCATTTTGTTTGATTATTTCCATATTCCATTATCTTTGTGACTTACAGAAGCATTGGGCGTAATAAATAAGTTCGAATTTAAATGTGCTGGCTTTATTTTTGCAGGTTTTAAGAAGCGTACGAAACAGACAAAGGCTTTAGGTAAATAAAGTTTATTTGTATATTTTATGATCAAAGGAAACTGTCCATTCATATTATCATGGAGCGTGACTGTGTGTGAGTCCTGAAATATTGGTATCTGGAAGTTCGTGTTTATTTATTTATTTATTTATTGTGGTTTAGCACACTTTCGACAGCCAGGGTCACCTCGTCTCTGGCAGCTGTACGGGTGGAGGAAGCCGAAGTACCCAGAGAGAACATTGGAAGTTCGTGACTAACAAGTAATGCTTGCATTTTTGTAATAAAGAAGGACGCGGTTATTTTGAATCATATGTTTGATCACAAGTCATGCACACAACTCTTAGTAGCAACAAGGGCGCCGGAAGGGAGGGCCAGTGGCAGCCTACCCTTTTCCCTGACAAAAGGAGGACAAGTGCATGCATTTTTTCGCCAGAATGCATTAATGGAAAAGACTTTACAATCCAAGAAGTGTAACTAAGAAACGAAACCCGAGAATACGTTTCTAACTTATTTTACGTGTTCCAATAGCAATGGGGAGGGATAAGCTGGCTTCACGAAAGAGGTTGGTCGAGTTATAAAGCTTTAAATCGTTCCCTAAGAGCAAAAACATTGCAGATGGCGCCTTCTGGCACTCAAGGGACGATACTGATATAATATCCAATACTATAAACCTTTTACAATCGTATTTTCTAGAATTATATTTTCTAGTTATGTCTTCAACTGGGTTGAAATGTACCATTAACATTTTCAAAGATGTGGCAGTATGCCAGGTGGCAAAATGCCATATCTTTTAAAATACTAATGATTCATTTTACTCAGTTATATTAATGGGTAAAAAATGCAATTCTAGAAAATACAATTGTAAAAGTTTTATACTATTGGCTCCTGTTGAGTGTCGCATTACAATTTATTATACATGAACGTTGTAAACTACCAGTCTTAACTCATACCTACACTGCAAAAAATATAGGTTCTCTTTAAAACCAAAACTGGTTCTAATCTTGTCCCTGAGATGGAACCAGTTTTGTTTAAACAGTATTTATTTCAAATCAAATAAATTTACCAAGATTAGCATTCAGTTTTAACAGAATATTACACGAACTGAAGTAGATTCAGCAGTAAACTTGGAGCTTATTCAACGCAGTCGCCAAACATTTTGAAACAAAGGAGATATGAACAGTTGGCATATCGAAGCAGTTTTGGTTCTGTTCATATCTCCTTTGCTTAATAATGATTTGAGACAACCTCGTATAAGCTCTAAACTTGCGACTGAAACCCTCTCAATTTATGTTCAATTCTGTTAATAGTTAATGTTAATCTTTATAAATTTATTTGATTTGAAATAAATACTGTTTAAACAGAACTGGTTCCATCTCAGGGACAAGATTAGAATCAGTTTTGGTTCTAAGGAGAACCTATATTTTTTGCAGTGTAGAGTCGAGTGTCCTTTTTAACACTCCTACCATATTTGCCCTGGAATACTTTCGGCACCATTGACAACAAATGAAGCTTACATCCAGTTTTATCGGTTATCCACTTTGGTGAGAACAATTTTACAAGTTAATAATAATAATTTGTCCCCTGTGCGCATTTATCCTTCTAAGCTCCTGACAATTTCCGTTTTGCATCGTGAACCATCTCCTCGGTGTTGCGATTACATACATACAACGTACGTTGCATTATAATATTAATTATTGTACATCAACAGCTCTCTCCGAACTAGTTAGTTTAAACACATTTTATTCTCTATAAATAAAGCAGTATTGAATCGGAGTGCAAGTTATTCAACTTATTAACAACTCTTCTCCGAACATAATTATCACACAACGTTGGCAACAAGCTAGTTGTGTGAAAGGAAAACAAGAAAAAACAGAAACAAAAAAAAGTAAGAAAAAGAGAGAACCCCTCCCCCCCGCCCCACCCCCACTCCCACAGACACAAGAAAACAAGGATAACTATTCACCGATGTTTCCTTCATCAAAGCTATTAAGTAAAAGAAGACCAACAACAAGAAACATTGAACAGAATGCTCATGCAAACATTGGCCAGACTTCTATGCAAGCCTCCCACTGGATGTAATAAATAACTGGGTTTTCTTAAAAATTGATTCATTTTATTGCTCAGTGAGCTCTGGTTTTCCATATAGGAAATCTTCTATAGGGCCAATCCCCAGCTGTGTGCAGACTGTTTTGAAATGAGAGTCCTCAAACCGATATACTGGGGACAGACAAAGAAAAAGTGGTGTGCATCCTCACATGGATGTCCACATGAACACTGAGGTGATGGAGATATATGGTTTCGAAATTTGTCACCATTTAAATCACTGCAGTTGTTTCGGAGTTTACAATGGATAATGTCAACAGTTCTCTTATCAATTAGATAGTACGATGTACAGTTAAAACTAGAAGGCCTGTCATGAAGTGCGCACAAATAGCACGTTGATATGCGCGTTAATGTGCGTTATGACCCAGTTAAAGCTATCATATTCTGTACATATGGCCTGTGCACAGGCAATGTTTCAGCCAATGGACCTCCGGGTAACCCGGAGGTCCATTGGCAGAAACATTGCATGTGTTTACTATGAGTAACCAGGAGAACCTGCCGTGCTTTGGATGCCATTCGATATGGCAGTTGCGTGCAATTCCATCACGCAATTAAGCCTAGATAAGCGCACTATTCGTGACTGGACTTCTTCCTTTAACTGTAGGCCTTGGGTTGGGATTTACAATGAATAATTATATTTGAATTCGGAAAAACTTTGAGAGTTGCTCAAATGAGAGGGGAGTCCAATCGACACTCGTGTTGTGATTGGGAAAAAAGATCGCCCGAACCAGTTATAGAAGTGCAACTTAGTTGTCATGTGGGGCTTTCATAAAACACGGGTTAGTCCTCACATACCCACATATAAAGCTGGGATGTTTTGAGTTTTTCGATTCGGTTTCTGTTCAGTTTCAGGAAAAAAAAAACACCAGGTTTCCATTCAGTTTTTTTCTGTTTACCTTTTCGAACCACGAACACGATGCGTCCTAATTCGATCAAGTAAGATGGGTGCTAAGTGCGTGTGTGGGGGGTAGACCAATCAATATTTCAACGAGCAACCCCAAGGCTGCACGATGAAAATATTAATTAGTTTACCACCAAATAATGAAGATGGACTCTTCAGATTGCTGTCATTAAACTGACATGGAAGATGCCACCAGGATTCAAAGGGTAAGATCATATTATCAATAACACTTCAGACTCCTTAACTTGGAAAAAGTTCCACAATAGTTTGTACGATATCACTCGCCACTAAAAGTCTTGCCTGTAAGTATCTCCACTGGATTCTGATTAACTATCCCTTGATCATTCTTGGGGCTAAAGAGGATCAGTTGCTGAGCCTATTGAACACAAAATATCAAGGTAACCAATGACCAAAGTTCATCTAATCTATGGTGTGTTCTCATTGTCACCTATTCTCTCTTATTGGTAAATGAGGGAGAAATGTGACAACGAGGACATTATAAGTTATCTCCGCCGACATGTATGGTATATGGAGATCTAATACCTGGATGTCGGTTTTTGAACACCGTGACGCAGGTGTTTCATATAAACACAGGTGCCGCAAGCGAGGTGTTTAAATGAGACATCCAGGTATTAAATCTCCATATACCATACATGTTGGCGGAGATAACGTTTTTGTCCCGTTTGAAACACAATACAACTTGGTGAAAATAAATTTGTGAACGCATTTCTCAGCTCCGCAATTATTTGGACCAAATTGGTGATAATAATTTTGTTTTTATAATCGCAGAAGACAACAGATAGAGTTACATCACTTAGGTCGTTAAGAAAACGAGTAAACAGTATGTTGTTGACATATCGTCCCCTGAGTTCCAATGTGTTCTATGTGCCTACTGGCACATAGAACACATTGGTACTCAGGGGACGAATTATTTGCTCTTATTTTATTTTTATGATTGAAGTGTCGGAAATCTGATATTTGGGACTATTTTCGTTTTTTTTTGGTTCGAGTTTTATAATGAGGCGAGCGGAAGCGAAAAGCTTCCATTGAAACCATATACCCCCGATGTTTCGCCTGCGCTTATACCGTGGATGTTGCTGTCATATACCTTGGTTGTTGGCTATTTGTCCAAGGCATTCCGACCAATCAAAAGACAGAATTTATCGGGATATAGGGACAGGACGTTTTCGCCCCTTTGACGGATACACTAAGTGACGACCTTCCTCAGGTACTACTAGACCAGTTCCCTCCCAGTAAGATAGTATAATCAGTTTATGCACAAACACAGTCAAACCGTTTGGCTTATTATCGCTGCGTCTTGTGGCTCGTTTTTTTCGGTTCGCTGTAAAAACCAGAACAGAACCGGAACACCCCCCAAAAAACCCACCCAGCCCTACCCACATACTACACGGAGTAATAAACTGGATCAGCGTGCTGTAGGAAATTGTTGAGTTTCGGATGGACGAAGTATATTGAATAACCTCAATGGGCCAAAACATATCAAATAATATAATTAGTTTGAAAGTATATTCCCTGCGAACCGGTGTGAAGCACAGGAGGCATGTGCAGCCCCTTTACCCCTTTCAAGAATCTAGTTTCTCCGGTATGGAAATTTGTGAAATGTGGGGCCCAAAATGTGCACTTTCGGTCAATGCTGAAGTTCGTTAGTACCAAATATAGCTGTGTATTTTAGTATTCCCACAATGACACTTAGGCACGTGGGCCATACAGTGAGAACTAGAAGTCCTGTCACGAATAGTGCGCTTATCTAGGCTTAATTGCGCGTTGGAATTGCGTGCAATTGCCATATCGAATGGCATCCAAAGCACGGCAGGTTCTCCTGGTTACTCATAGCAAACACATGCAATGTTTCTGCCAATGGACCTCCGGGTTACCCGGAGGTCCATTGGCTGAAACATTGCCTGTGCACAGGCCATATGCACAGAATATGATAGCTTTAACTGGGTCCATTGGCTGAAACATTGCTGGTGCACAGGTCATATGTTCAAAATTTGATAGCTTTACTTGGGCCATAACGCGTACATTAACGCGCATATCAACGTGCTATTTCTGCGCATTTCATGACAGAACTTCTAGTTTTAACTCTAACTGATATTTTTCAGCGTATGGGTACCTTTTTATGACCGTGTCCCCCCTACCATTTTGAAATGCTTCACACTACTCTAAATTTAGTTTAAACTATGCAGATTTGGCGTTTGTTTGTAATACTTACCTGCTAATCCGTTTTGTCAAAAAGGAACAAATATTCATTTTTTTCAGGAAGGTATCTTGGCTGTTACTACAACAGAGAAAATACGACAATGTTTGTCCAGCGACAGATACCTATATTAACAAACGGTTTATGTATTCGAATATGCAGACTGCTAAACTACAAATACGCCGGTACACAGGTAAGCTCAAATACCGTGAACCATTGGATCGGCAACTCGATTGTGAGAAAATGTGAAAAATCGGATTTGAGGTAGCGTGAGTGGGTGTTAAATTTTCTTGACATTTCCGGGAATCTGCGGAGACTCCAAAACGGTACATCAGTCAGTTGATTAACGTAAAGGTTATATACGGCTAATTCTATTTAAAAATTGTATTATTGTGTTTGCCTAAAACAGATAGTCAATGACTCCGCCCTGGGAAGAGCTTGTTCCTTTGAGTGGCCATACGCAATGTTCTTGTGGCGAAAGCGGATCTTTTTCTCATTCAAAGGAGTTTTTTGGGGAAAGTCTGCTCTTCGTCTTAGGTAAACGATTAACCCTTTGGACCGTGATGGAATATTTCCCGCCAGTTCGAAGCCATCAACTGGGAAAGTCTGTATATTTGTTTTTTGTGGGAAGACCAATATTTTGAACGTGCTGTTTTGGGGCTGCACGTTAAATATCGTGATTGGTTGACCACACAAATGCATCGAGCAATTATTTACTTTATAAATTCAGGCTGTGTCACGATCCTGGCACGATCCTGGCATGGAAAAGTGGCCTTTGGGATTAAAAAGGTTAATTTCTTTGTCTATGTGAGAACCACTGTTAGGCCTAAACAATAAAAAAATCAGTTCTTCGGGCCGTCACGCATGGTGCTTTTGGCTGCCGCTTTCTCTCTTTTTATAACCAAGTTAAACTTAAAAAAAAAATTAAATGATTTATGTCTGATATTTTACTCAAGTTAAAAAAATGATATATTTGTCCCCTGAGTGCAAGAAGGCTTTGCAATGCTTTAGCATTGCAAAGCTTTCTGACACTCATGAGACGAAATACACCATCACCCGTGCTATTTCGTAGATTATGAGGCCTATAACTTGAACCAAGAGCATGAACTTTTGATGGCAAAGAACTAATTACACAAATAAAAAATAAAATAAAAAGCGGCTCGCCCGCATGCAACTTTACAAATAATGGCATGAGAAACAAAACACATACTTTGTGTGGCCTTACTGGTCATACATTTTTGCCAGTCAATTTTGGATAAATAACTTTAAGTGTAAAAATGACGCAACCATAGTCCACAAACTTCTAGGTCTTTTAAGACGACACAAAATGTCCACCACGTCTGTAAACCCATTTGCGCAGCATTTTTCCGGTTATATCCGCGAAATCCATTTCTCCCGCAAATTATTTTAACCTCACATCTGCAGAATCATTATGTCCGTGGCGAGTTAACACTTTGTGTCCACAAAGCCAATGTCAACCTAATTTTAACCACTTTTTTCCTGCAAAGGACGTCCACATCGATTTGGCCCACTGTGTCCGAAAAACCCATTGTATCCATAGACGATGGGCCGTTGTGTTCGAAAAATCCCACGTATCCGCACAGAAAGGGAGCGCGGTGGCGCAGTGGTAGACTCTTCTACTTCTATGCTAGAGGTCCCGAGTTCGATCTCCGTCCGGTACGACCCGCGTTGTGTCCTTGAGCAAGGCACTTTATTCCGGTTGACGCCGAGTACCGAGGCGTACTGCACGTCGAAGGTGCACATGTCTTCAAACACTGTAACCCCGCTTGAGCGGAGCTTGAACAGAGTTGGAATGTTGAGGAGCTGACAGTTGCTCGTCGTTGCTCGGCGGTTCTCTCCAGGTACTCCAGCTTCCTCCACCCGTAAAACTGTCACGGTCACGATTAACCACTGTGCATAAGTATGTGACCTTAAACACCAATAAATAAATAAATAAATATCCGTGCAGAGTTGATTATTATATCCACAAATCCCCTTGAGCCTGCAATCATTTTGACCATTATATCAACAAAGTCAATTGAATCCGCAGGAGTTGAACCAAAACCAATTGCGTCCGTAACGATCTGTATCATTGTGTTCGCAAAATATATATATATCACGAAATCTGAGCCATTACACCCTCACAATCTATCTCTTTCACACATCTGGTATTCCACGGATATTTTGATCTTGATCTTCTGAAATACATGTTGATAGGTTTTTGTCTCGAAGTGCTTTGGTTCCCTGGAGCCATTCTCTAAAACTGCTCTGTGCACTTGGTTCAGTGGGGTGTTTTGTGCAATTTTGTGCATCAAAACAAGTGTGTTTGGAGAGCACGAGAATGCGCGTTCCGCCGAAGGAGATGATTCTAGAAGTTATGTTTTTGGTATATTCCGTTTTGGTATACTCCGTTGTATTATGGTATAGGGGGATACCATGGGAGTATTACTCCGATGGTGTCATCCTATCCCATAATGCAATGGGGTTTGGAATTTCCAGGTCCATGTTTAGCAGCACACTGTTGTGTAATCGTACGGGGGTCACCAAAAACCACTTCTAACAATAGATGAGAATTTCCAGGGTCACCTTTTTAGTGGATTTCCTTGTTCATACTATATTCCCAATATTGTACAATAATAATAAATTATAATATTGCATTTTATCTTCTGGAAATAAATTTTGCCCCTACGTTTTCTCTCTATTGTGCAACTTAGGGAATTTTCCGTGTATTTTAACTTGTCCAGAGTTGGTCAAAAAGTAAACATTCTACACAATACGAAATAAATTATGCCCACAAAGGATTACTTTATGGGAATGTAAACAGAAACAATATGAAGAAAATGACCAAATAGCACATAGCGCAGAAGGGCTATTAATTCAATTTTATGACGCATTTTAATTTCCTTTGCATTCTATACTATAAATAACATATGCCCATACAGTTAAAACTAGAAGGCATGTTATGAAATGCGCACAAATAGTACGCCGATCTGCGCGTTATGACCATAGTGAGGCTATCAAACTATATACATATGGCCTGTGCACAAGCAATGCTTACTGTAGAATGTTTACTTTTTAACCCGGAGGTCCATTGGCAGAAACATTGCCCGTGTTTGCTATGAGTAACCAGGAGAACCTGCCGTGCTTTGGATGCCATTCGATATGGCAATTGCGTGCAATTAAACCTAGATAAGCGCACAGTTCGTGACAGGACGTCTAGTTTTAACTGTGGCTGCAAAGCTTTTATTTTAAAATTTACATATTTAATAAACTCAGTTGTAACGATCATTTTTCTAGGCACTTATTCTCATTGTATCAACCAAGGTGAAGGTATTCATGCATTTGGACAACCTGACAGCGTGTGCTGAGTGACACCGACACACGCAGTGGAGAGGTGTTACAGCACTCTGACAGGGTGTTAAAATAGAATAAATAGGTTCTAGGGCCGATAATCAGATTTAAACTACAAGTGGGATAAGTTCTTTAACCACTCGGCTTGCCCTTATTCTACGAGCTCTAGATCTATTTGTTTTATTTATACCGTGCTCTTAATAAATAATCGACCTTGTCACCTAAAATGAAAAAAAAACACTTTCTATCGCAAACACACGGGTTTGTTTTGTTTAAATTTGCGGCGGTGGGGCAGTGCTGCACGTGAATACATGACTGACAGCTAGACACATCGTCAAAGTTGATTGAATTTACCTTGCTTTTTCAGTCAAATTATTATTAACAATTCTTAATTTTTTAAAAAATATTTAATTGTATGTATTTTAAACTTAATAAGTCATTGCACGTAGTACAGTACGTGGGGAGTGTATTAGCACTAAATCACCCGCAGAGTGGAGATTCCACCCGAGGAATAATTGCAAATTTGTTGCAAAGCATAACACGCACCAGCAAAGTTTCAGCCAATGGACCTCCGGGCTGAACCCGGAGGTCCATTGGCTGAAACATTGCTTGTGTTTTTTTGTCTATATGTGCAAAATTTGAAAGTTATAGCTTGGGTGATAACTCCACTCTGCGGGTGATTTAGTTACAATCCACTCCCCACGTACTGTAGATAGCGCCGCAGAACGTCGTGTGTTTGAATGAAACATCGCGAAGTGTGAATGTACAAATTTGGCAAATTGCGACATGTCAAAGGTCAAGTTGGATGAACTTCCGACTGGAGGTGTAATTTTTTTTGTAACCACAGTAGAAACTTTACAACGGCACAGGGATTAAAAGCTAAAATTTAACATAGAGGCTTCTCACAGGCAGTAACATAAGCGAGCATGGTATATCAATTCATTAATACCGACCGCTAAGTTGGAAACTGACTTACACTCGTCTTTTCTTCAATCAGTAAAACAGTGCACGGGAGGCATTTAAGTGACATCACTTTAGTCTTTTGGCGCGGAATAATATAAGAAACAAAATTCCTAGCGCCTAATATTCATCGGGGATTTTACAAAAAGTATAGGTTGTTACACTAAAGCGTTATTATTTTAAAAGATGTTCTAATGATCTCATTGACAGTTTTTCAAATGATTTCCTGTATATATTTAAATGGCACCTTTATACTTTCAAGGGACGATATCGTTGTTCATGGATAAGACATAAATGGTGCATGGAACCTTTTACCCAACGAATCGGCCGCATCCCCCTGCGTAATATGCAACTTCAGCAGTTGAAAAAATATCATTTTAAAAAAAAATCAACAAAACCATATCATGTGACCCTTCGTTGAAACGAGCTCGTTCCAACGAAGGGTCACATGGTATGGTTTTGTTAATTTTTTTTGAAAAATTTGAAAAAATGATATTTAAAATAATAAATTTTGATATCGTCTGCGTTGGGTAAAGGGTTAACAACATTTGGAAATGGACACACACAGTTGGCTAAAATGACTACTGCAGTACCTTTCCACGGTCTGCCGTCTGTCGAATTTAATCGTCTGTCTCGCCAAAAGAGTTAAACATTCGGTCCGTTGTTCTAAAAGGTATTTCAAGTTGGTTACTAACCCTGAAAAGACACCCCCCCCAAAAAAAAAAAAAAAATCCACCCAAAAAACAGGCTGTAACGACAGCGATACTGGTATCTATCTTACATCCTGTCCTTTGTTAAATGAACAAAACGCACGGACTCAAGTCTACTCAGTGGACTAGCGACGTCACTTGAACACCTAATCTATTGTTCTATCAGGTACATCGAGTTATTTGCATGCCGCCCCCTCCCACCCCACCACCCCCCCCCCCCAAAAAAAAAAATGATGTACATAATCGAGTAAAACTTCCATTGTGAGTCCGAAAAGCGATAACAAACCAAGTGAACAAGATACTTTTACGAAAGCAGTATCATTGTTCAGAATTGAATTCTTTCGTGAAACAGGGGTATGGTCGTTTTAGACTCAGGAAACTGTGGTGAATGTCGTCTACAAAAATCTGATAAAAATCCCAGAAACTTCTAATGGCTGTTTATATCCCTCGTAATCTTAGTGTCAACTAAAATCTGAGCCAGAAAATGTATGCGAGAAAAGTACAATAGAGAAGCGGTAGGCACAAAGGATAATATATACTGGAATTGATACTCGACCTTCTAATCGGTACTGGTTCCCATCCTACAGAACCGAGGGTTCCGGTACGTTTAGTTATTATATGTGAATGTGATACACGAGTAACACGATGGTATCTACACGGGCAGTAAAGTGTTAATTGAATGTTTCCATGACTTCAAAGACTAGATTCCAGCCAACCCGAGCCCTGAGTTCCAATGTGCTTTACCTATCTCGTCACCAGGCACATAGAACACATTGGAACTCAGGTGACGAGTCCCGTTTGAAACGGACTATAGGATGTCGGATAGGAGAAGTCTATATAGTCTACTTCAAATTATTACTGTGTCTTACCCAAATACTGCAATTCTGTCGCCGCGTACAAGGGCCCCCCTGGCCACCACCTACCCCGTTCCGCCACCACTGAAGATATCTGACGTTTTGACAGGCGTAACTCAGTAATGATTTGATGCTGTGTTTTGTAGTTTTCACACGAATGCGTTTGTGACAACAAATTCAGTAGATTTGGGAGGGCTGCAAAAAAGTCGTGTAATGAACCGTGTATTGGAGATTCTAAACAGAAGTGTGGTGGTGCTTGGAAAGTGTCTCTATATGCAACAGGTAAGTTTCTAATACGATATTCGTTTCTAATTCTTTGTTTCTTATGAACTTAACCCTGGACCCTGGTGATATCTTCCACTTCAGGTCAATGTCCGCAATTAGAAGAGTCCATATTAGTAGAATATAATGTGGTTTTCTTGCCACATTTGATGGTCCTCGGTGGGGAACTTCGGAAGTGACGCCATGTCACATGATCTTGTGGCGCCATGGTGGATTGTCCTGGTAACCCGCGTGAGCGGCCAATTTGTGGCGTCATCACCAAAGTGACGGGGGGCGCCATCTGATTTCTATGGTAGCACGTGGTTGCTATGTGACCCCAAACCTTCTAATAGGATGGGCGTATATTCAGAGGGTGTGTACAATTCAAAGGGATTAGTTTTCTGGTTCCGAGTTTTCCCAGATCCTTGGTTACTCCGTATAATTACCCCAAAATAGACACAACAAGGTTTCGGATTCTTTCGGAATCTGCTCTGTGTAATGCTCTATTCCAGAACAAATGAATAGGTTGGATAGACTGAAAAACAATTACATGGATACAGAGACTGAAGCTCCTCCTGATCTTAACCCATTGAACCCTAGCGGCTGTTTATCCGGCCAGCAACATGATACGTCATAACGTCATTAAATAGGATTGCTATTCAGTAAATAATTGGGGTACAGCAATCAATATTTTCAACGTGCAGCCCCGAGGCCTGGTCTACCCCAAATAATGAATATGGACTCTTCTAATTGCTACCATTGAACTGGCATGGAAGATACCACTAGAGTTCAAAGGTTTAAATAAGCATCCCTAGATAACAAGCTAAAAACTGACCCACTATCAACAAGACACCAATTTTTCCAATCCTTCAAAACAACCGGCGTATGAATACACGACTTTCAAACTATATTCAATTTAACAGCCGACCCGTCTTTTAAAGTTTCTTCTTGGGTTACACGTTGGGTCCCTGATATAACTCGTTTTAGTTTTCCTAAGTCTGCTGTTGATCATTAATTGGTGAGACTGATTAAGGTTTATTTGGACAGTTATCTGATAAATGACCTAATTGATGGCAAACGTAACATGCTATTGAAGAAAGATTTGGTGGACGTTTTCTTTTTCCTTTATTAGTCCCCTACGGGAACCGTAAGCGGGCTATAGGATTGCACTCCGTCCATCCGTCCGTCCGTCCATCCGTCCGTCCGTCCGTCCGTCCGTCCGTCCGTCCGTCCGTCCGTCCGTCTGTCTGTCTGTCTGTCTGTCTGTCTGTCTGTCTGTCTGTCTGTCTGTTTTTTATGTTACCACCTCTCCCTCCAACATGCTTTAAGCTACACCTTTCATATTTGGTACATGGATAAATGGTTCTGAGGGGATGATGCACGCTCAATTTTTTTTTTTCAAAATCCAAGATGGCGTAATGGCGGCCATTTTTGTTGTGTTTTTTTACCTTTTTTTCTATTTTCATGTTACCACCCTCCCACCAACATGCTTCAAGCTACACCTTTCATATTTGGTACATGGATAAATGGTTCTAAGGGGATGATGCACGCTCAAAATTTGTTTTTCAAAATCTAAGATGGCGGAATGGCGGCCATTTTTGTTGTGTTTTTTAAGCTTTTTTTCTCTATTTTCATGTCACCACCCCTCCCACCAACATGGTTCAAGCTACACCTTTCATATTTGGTACATGGATAAACGATTCTGAGGGGATGATGCACGCTCAAAATCTTTTTTTCAAAATCCAAGATGGCGGAATGGCAGCCATTTTTGTTGTGTTTTTTAAGCTTTTTTTCTCTATTTTCATTTTACCACCCCTCCCACCAATATGGTTCAAGCTACACTTTGCATATTTGGCACAAGGATAGAGGGTTGTGAGGGAATGATGCACGTTCAATATTTTTTCTTCAAAATCCAAGATGGCGGCATGGCATCTTTTTTTGTTGTGTTTTTTAAGCTTTTTTCTCTATTTTATGTTACCACCCCTCACTCCAACATGGTTCAAGCTACACTTTTTATATCTGGCACATGGATAGAGGGTTGTAATGGGATGTTGCAGGTTCAATATTTGTTTTCCAAAATTCAAGATGGCGCCATGGCAACCATTTCTATTGTGTTTTTTAAGCTTTTTTCTCTATTTTTTGTTACCACTGCTCCCTCCAACATGGTTCAAGCTGCACTTTTCATATATGGTACATGGATAAAGGAGTTGTGAGGGGATTATGCACGCTCAATATTTTTTTTTCAAAATCAAACATCTGTCTGTCTGTCCGTCTGTCTGTGTTTATGTTACCACCCCTCCCTCTAATATGCTTCAAGCTACACCTTTCATATTTGGTACATGGATAAATGGTTCTGAGGGGATAATGCACAGTCAATATTTATTTTTCAAAATCCAAGATGGCAGAATGGCGGCCATTATTGTTGTGTTTTTTAAGCTTTTTTCTCTATTTTATGTTACCACCCCTCCCTCCAACATGGTTCAAGCCACGCCTTTCATATATGGTACATGGATAAAGGGTTATGAGGGGATTATGCACGCTCAATATTTTTTTTTCAAAATCCAAGATGGCGGCATGGCATCTTTTTTTGTTGTGTTTTTTAAGCTTTTTCTCTATTTTATGTTACCACCCCTCACTCCAACATGGTTCAAGCTACACTTTTTATATCTGGCACATGGATAGAGGGTTGTAATGGGATGTTGCAGGTTCAATATTTGTTTTCCAAAATTCAAGATGGCGCCATGGCAACCATTTCTATTGTGTTTTTTAAGCTTTTTTCTCTATTTTTTGTTACCACTGCTCCCTCCAACATGGTTCAAGCTGCACTTTTCATATATGGTACATGGATAAAGGAGTTGTGAGGGGATTATGCACGCTCAATATTTTTTTTTCAAAATCAAACATCTGTCTGTCTGTCCGTCTGTCTGTGTTTATGTTACCACCCCTCCCTCTAATATGCTTCAAGCTACACCTTTCATATTTGGTACATGGATAAATGGTTCTGAGGGGATAATGCACAGTCAATATTTATTTTTCAAAATCCAAGATGGTAGAATGGCGGCCATTATTGTTGTGTTTTTTAAGCTTTTTTCTCTATTTTATGTTACCACCCCTCCCTCCAACATGGTTCAAGCCACGCCTTTCATATATGGTACATGGATAAAGGGTTATGAGGGGATTATGCACGCTCAATATTTTTTTTTCAAAATCCAAGATGGCGGCATGGCATCTTTTTTTGTTGTGTTTTTTAAGCTTTTTCTCTATTTTATGTTACCACCCCTCACTCCAACATGGTTCAAGCTACACTTTTTATATCTGGCACATGGATAAAGGGT
This sequence comes from Pictodentalium vernedei, assembly GCA_031216915.1. Taxonomy (NCBI): domain Eukaryota; kingdom Metazoa; phylum Mollusca; class Scaphopoda; order Dentaliida; family Dentaliidae; genus Pictodentalium; species Pictodentalium vernedei. The sequence goes on along the minus strand of CM062291.1, from coordinate 442,297,963 downwards.
TGTAATGGGATGTTGCAGGTTCAATATTTGTTTTCCAAAATTCAAGATGGCGCCATGGCAACCATTTCTATTGTGTTTTTTAAGCTTTTTTTCTCTATTTTTTTTTACCACTGCTCCCTCCAACATGGTTCAAGCTGCACTTTTCATATATGGTACATGGATAAAGGAGTTGTGAGGGGATTATGCACGCTCAATATTTTTTTTTCAAAATCAAACATCTGTCTGTCTGTCCGTCTGTCTGTGTTTATGTTACCACCTCTCCCTCTAATATGCTTCAAGCTACACCTTTCATATTTGGTACATGGATAAATGGTTCTGAGGGGATGATGCACAGTCAATATGTATTTTTCAAAATCCAAGATGGCAGAATGGCGGCCATTATTGTTGTGTTTTTTAAGCTTTTTTCTCTATTTTATGTTACCACCCCTCCCTCCAACATGGTTCAAGCCACGCCTTTCATATATGGTACATGGATGAAGGGTTGTGAGGGGATTATGCACGCTCAATATTTTTTTTTCAAAACCCAAGATGCTTATATACTCTAGTGTCTTCTGTGACAAAAACACCTTATGTCACAAAAGCGCCGTAGGGGACTAATACCACCTCGGTAGTCAAACACTTGTTCCTATTAAATTTAACCATTTGATCAGCACAATCTTTTATGAGGCTCACGATCTTTGTCAGCTCTTCTGATCCTTTATTTTGACTTTCAGCAGGTTCCATTTTCGAACCGCCTTTAATGCGTTCTTTCATAGCGCCCACCAAATCTTCATTCATATCATGGTAGACCTATTTAACACATACTGTGGATCCCGTACAGCTTCAAATTCAGTTGCCAGAGAAACTGCCACAATTGTTTAGGGGGAGACCAAATAATATTCTCGAAGTGCTGCCTTGGGACTGCACGTTGAAAATATTGATTGATCTACCCCACTCATTAACATTGTTAGGGCTGCATGGTATATCGATAAACCGAGATATACCGATATTCAAAACAATATCGATTGAATACCGGTGTAATTACAAAAATATCGGTTTATCGTCATTATTTATTTACCCTCAATTTAATTTTTAAGATGTCTTGAGTTTTTTAACTGTAGCTCCGAATGAATAATATTATCCCTTTATCCAAGGAATTGTCTGCTTGTGTCCTCGTAATATACAAATTCAGCAGTTGAAAAAATAATTTTCAAAAGTTTCAACAAAACTATATCATGTGACTCCTCATTGGAACGAGCTCATTATATAGTTTTGTTGAAACCTTTGGTTAAAATCTGATAAACTAATTTTGAAAATAATAAATTTTGATATCGTCTGCGTTGGGAAAAGGTTTTTCGAACTGCATCATCAAGGCATGCTAATTCGTTCCGACTGTGATGCCTCGAGTCTCGATTGTGACACTTGTGTTCATATATCTGAACAGTTTTCGATATACCGGTATACCGCGGTATGTTTTTGAATACCGATACCGGTATTCAGTTTTAAATATAATGCAGCCCTAATTTGTAGCTATCATTCTTCATGAAATTATGACGTATTCCTGGGCCGAAAAACACCCGCGTAGAACCATCGAATTGACAATTTGATTATTTAACAATTTATAAACAAACCATTCAGCTTTAACATAATTTCCCTGAAACACCGTAACGTATTCTCGCAGAGAAATGAACTGAAACATCTATCATAGTCTGTTTGCGCCTCCAGCTAGCTGTACCATTTTGGGGATGACAGGCAAACAGCTAATCTGGCACTCTCAGGCACATAGCCAGAATTCTATAAGAGTTGGTGCCCTAGCCACTTTTTGTTGGTGGGAAGCAAAGATCATATTTGGAAGGTCTCTGTGTGGGGTTTTAAAGGGTCTCTCCTAGTCACAACTAGGGAAGTGGGGGAGAGGGCGCCGATCAGACGCTCCATATTACGACTATCCCCCACCTCTGAGAAAATGTAGTACATTAAGAGCGAATATGATACGTTGTTGCATGTGCAGCCCCTTTATTGAAGACCATTTTGGAGCTCTAGGTTATGTGAAAGTTGCATTGAGCCCATATGTTTTGGGGAGAGGGAGGGTAACGAAAAGTTTAAGGCTGGCCAACTCCCTCAGCCCCCCCCCCCCCCCCCCCCCCTTAAACACCAATAAATAAATAAAAGACGTTAAACACCAATAAATAAATAAAAGACGTACTGGATTAAAGGAAAAAAACTGCAATCGTGGACTCCATGGAATGACTATGACTTGTTTCCGAATGTTGTTTATGTTACTCCAGAATAGATGATTTGTTTGTTTACTGAGGTTTGGCGACATTTTCAGCGGCCAGGCTCACGCGGGGAATAACTTACTAGTTCTATACAACCAGAGTTAGCAGCAGTTTAACCCTTTACCCAACGCAGACGATATCAAAATTTATTATTTTAAATATCATTTTTTCAAATTTTTCAAAAAATTTCAACAAAACCATATCATTTGACCCCTCTTTGGAACGAGCTCAACGAGCTCGTTCCAACGAGGGGTCACATGATATGGTTTTGTTGAAATTTTTTGAAAAATAATATTTTTTTAACTGCTGAATTTGCATATTACGCGGGCGGATGCGGCCGATTCGTTGGGTAAAGGGTTAACCCTTTTATTACCACGCCCATTTTAGCCATATATGGAGGACGTCTAAGTACGCCTGTGTGCGAGAAATTTAATAAGATTTATGACATACGTGAAACACTATTATCAGATTAATTGTTGGAAAGGGCTCTCCGAGCGCTTTCCAACGATTAATCAGATGGTAGGTTTGATCTGTGCATACCAGAAAATCATGAACTGGTGAAAATAGTCGCTTTCGGCAACATAATTGTTAATGCAAGTGCACAATCGATGTGCACTTCACTTTTGTGCACAGTTCCACCGTTCCTCAACGCTTTAGTGTCTTGATTGATTGTGATGTTATTCGAGAAAAGATTTCTGTTTGTTCATTGCGGTTTAGCGAAATCTTCAGAGACAAGGGTCTGATCGTGTCGGGCAGTTTAAGGCAGGGGAAACCTGGAGGGAACCACTCTGGCATCAGTGAGTAACTGTTAAGCTCCCCAACTTATAACTCTTCTCAAGCACATTAAGCAGCTGTTGAAAGCAAGCGCAACATAGACGTGCAGTGTTACTACACAGCGCCACCTGGCAGTTGGGAATACGTATCTTGCGCAAGGACACCACGCATTTACCGCTGGGCAGGATCGAACCGTCGGCCTTTCCTTTTAAAGTCCAATCCTCTACCCCACACGAGAAACAAAATGTAATTCTTCCGCCGAAAGATCGCGTGTGATAAACATGACATTAAATCCGTCCTATTCCATACAAACTTTGAACATCGTCTGCTAAAATTGATTCGAGCTTTGGTAAATCTCATCTTAAATCAAATTTATTGTACTTCCGTACAAACTTGGAACTATAACTCTCACCTTCTCAGAAGCAAATGAGGCTGAAGATGAAAACACAAAGCGCGTCAGTCAAGATGTCACCAGGATTTTGCAAAAGAAGTTTTTTTGATGACGTACCAGATATAATTAATCCATAGAGGTATACCATATAAACACAGAGAAACTTTGACTCCTTCAGGAACCAAAACTGGTTCTTCAGTTTCTATGTAATTTGGTTACATAGAAACACATTTGTTTTGGTTTTTCAGTCTATCGCATTAATTTGACTGTCAAGGAATCTGGACGTTGTATATATTGTAAAATGTAAAGCCTTGCCAAGCTGAAGTTTGGCGACAAAGCAACGTCAGAAACGTGTTTTCAGTTGTTCCATCACGTATACGTTAACCATTTATCTCACGCACGCGATATCAAAATCGATTACTTTGATTATTGTTTATTTTTAAAAACGTTAAAAAAATTCAACAAAACCATATCATGTGACCCCCTCATTGGAACGAGCTCGTTCCAATGAGGGGGTCACATGATGTGGCATTGTTGAAATTTGTTTGAAAAATATGTTTTTTCAACTGGTTAATTTGTCAATTACGCGGGTGGATGCACCCGATTCGGTAGTTAATAGATTAAGTTGCTCCACAACAGGCGACAAACGGCAATTTTTCATATAAACGAAACAGGAAACTCTGTATGAAATTCCCTTGTTCTGAATCACTTGAAGACTCAATTGTTTTGGTGCTTCGATGGGGTTTTGGCTCAACTTTGAGCCAAATTTGGTGTGAATTTTTCTGAGCGTAGATTATAAGTCTGAGATAAATGTATGCTCTGTTTCCGTAAAAGAGGAATAAATACAAATTTCTCCAACAATTTTAACCCTCTGTCAAACCTAACATCCATATAAGGTAGGCACAAAACACAAAAAGTTACCTGAAAAGGTGGTTTATAACCCTCATTGGAACGAGCACGTTGAACTTGTACCAGTGGGAGGGGGGGGGGGGGGGGTATGAGCTGCATGTATGTAATCTTCCATTCGTAAACAGTTTAAAAGTGTCAGGTCAGAAGCGACATGGTCGACGATAGTTGAACTTTTGTGATAATGTTCCAGCGTAGTTGACTGTCGGGGGCGCGGTGGCTCAGAGATGCAGGCTGCAAGCCGAGAGATCTTCGGTTGGAATCCCACCTGCGGCAACCGCGTTGTGTCCATGGTAAAGGCATTTAATCCCATTTGCCCCCGTGGGGGACGGTGGTGAGGTGTACTAAGATGTACAGCACGTCAATGGTGCACTTGTCTTCAAACAGTGCTAACCCTGCATGTGTAGAGTTAGTACGTTGGGAAGTCTGACAGTTGTTGGCCATTACTCTGTGATTCTCTCCGGGTACCCGGGCTTCCTCCACCCATAAAACTGTCCGACACGAGGTCTCCTCGGCTGTCGAAAGTGTCGTTAAATCCCAATAAATAAATAAATAAATAAATAAATAAATAAATAAATAAATAAATAAATAAATAAAATCCTCGGCTGTCGAAAGTGTTGTTAAATCCCAATAAATAAATAAATAAATAAAGAAATTAAATAAATAAATAAAATCCTCGGCTGTCGAAAGTGTCGTTAAATCCCAATAAATAAATAAATAAATAAATAAATAAATAAATAAATAAATTAAATAAATAAATAAATAAAATTCTCGGCTGTCGAAAGTGTCGTTAAATCCCAATAAATAAATAAATAAATAAATAAATAAATAAATACAGTTGACTGTCAGTGCGAAATTACAGCTTATCTGAAAACACAGTTTAATACGAAAATAAACAAAACAGGTTTGAATCCTTTGTTTATCATTATTATTAATTATTAAACCTTTTTTCTGTCTGCATCTGTAGATCTTCTGTTTCTCAGGCCCTTTTGTTGTAAAATTGCATGTGTGCGGGCAGATTTTTAGTTTATTTATTTACTTTTGTAATGATTTGTTTGCAATCAAAAGCGCATGTTCTTCGTTTGTTTTGGCCTCCTAATCTACAGAATAGCATGGGTGGTGGTGTATTTCATCCCTTGAGTGCAAGAAGGCTTTGCAATGCTTCAGCATTGCAAAGCCTTTTTGCACTCAAGGGACAAATTTATCAATTTTATTAACTTGGGTAAACTATTTTTTATTTTTTCATGTTTGCATTGGTTATAAAAAGAAAGCATGCGGCAGCCAAAATGGACACACGGGAGAGCCTGGGAAACATATTTTTAACTTTTTTTTTAGGCCTAAACATAATGGTGATAAAATATTTGTACCACACAACTACAGTTCATGTAATGTACTTATGACGAATATCTGTCAGAACTTCTATATTTTCAAATAAAGACTTGCAATGACGCCTTTTTTCTGTTCATGCACTTTCAAGCAAAATGATTGCCTAAAGTATTTATTTTTTTTTCTTTTTATAACAAAATGAACCAATAAAAACCTCTTTTAGACCCGCCCAAAACTATGCCCCTAATGTCTGTCTTAAAAATTACTTTGCACAGTGTGAATGGAAAAGAACACCTGCACGCTCATATTGTTTCAACATGAAAAGTAATTAATATTTATCTCATCATATTAAAAAAGACTTTCAAAATAAAATTTAATAATTTAATCATTTGTCCCACCTCTGCGTTTGATTGGTTGAAAGCATACAGCGTGGAAGTCGTCAAAATCGTATAAACCAAATCACGTCATGATTTGGAATGTCTCTATAAGTTCGCGCATCCGATCCAACTTTGAAGACTCTGGAAGCCCCGCCCATTCAATCCAATTGTCACCGTGAGGGTGTGACGGCAGACTGATAGATGGATAACAAGCTTGTAAACAAAGATCAATTATCGATTTTTTATCGCCTCCAGTCAGCGAGAATATAATGATAATTTCTCGGGAACAATTGAATTTAATAAAATGTACCGAAGTTGGAGACCAATAAAAGATCATACACCCAAACATGATTTTGGGGGAACTTAAACAAAAATGTTTTTAATAAAATTGTTACGTGACTTGCTAAATATCTGTCGTCTGCGATCGAAAATCAAAACAACAAAGAATTTGACAATGATTGACGTGACCTGTTTGTGGCACACTTTCCTGAGTTTGACTGTTGTCTTTTGCGAAAATTAAAAGTTGTTCGTTCACATACACATACTTTTTATATTTTAATATTACAGCCGGATTAAATTACAAGAAATAACTTTTGTTTTCCTTCGGTTTATGCGATATAAACCGAAAAGTTTAAGCACAGGCTTAATCAAAACTCGCTATGCGAGTTATGAAGCTTGTGCTGAAAATTTTCGGTTTATATCGCATAAACCGAAGGAAAACAACAGTTATTTCTTAAATATACAATGAAATCCTTATCATGCTTTTTATTCCGTGTTCATTTTTTTATACGCAACAGGTGATCGTCTGCTTTCATCGTTTTACCCAAATCAAACGCAAACAATGGCCGGTCATAATAATCCACAAACGAAACTCACTCGAACAAAACTTTCCAATTTCCAAATAGCCTGAATGAACTCTTTCTGAAACAAAGTTCAAACATCTTAACCCTTAACCCAACGCAGGCGATATCTAAATTTATTATATTAAATATCATTTTTTGAAATTTTTCAAAATATATCAACAAAACCATATCGCGTGACCCCCCGTTGGAACGAGTTCGACGAGCTCGTTCCAACGAGGGGTCACATGATATGGTTTTGATGAAATGTTTTGAAAAATAATATGTTTTCAACTGCTGAATTTGCATATTATGCGGGCGGATGCGGCCGATTCGTTGGGTAAAGGGTTACTGTCATCTGGGTTTATATCGAACTCCACATTTAAAAACTGTGCTTTCAGTTTCTCAGGAAATGGTCAAAATCAGAATTAAATTTAACTCAGTATGGCTTTGAATGACAGGCATCCTCCCGCCAAGTGGAAAAGGAGATTGAAATTTTGTGTAGGAGTGGACTATGATGCTCCTCCTTTTACCTTACGCAATTCATTGGTGAATAAACATTTTCGTGACACAAGAACATGTTTCAGCGAAATGTATCGTAATTTCAAACAGAATTTAAAAAAATATGCATTATTCAGTTATCACAAGGAAGCATGATGCGACCTGGTTTTTATTTTAAATCCGCAGAGTAGAGAGTGTTTAAATTTATCGCCCCTCAAGATTAAATTTTAAGAATCGTGAGTTTCTGTCTACTCCCATTTACACAGTTTAGCTTTTGATTTTTTAGAGTTCAAATCTCAAGAAATAGACTGAAACAAAGCGTTCCTTAATTATTTTAAAGAATTACTTCCTTCGATGAAAGAATTTTTTTTAAAACAATAATCATAATACACGATTTTATGCCCCCGTGACTAAAATTCTCGGAGGCATATTGTTTTTCCCCGGTCCGTCCGTCTGGCGGTCTGTCCATCCGTTCAAGGGGACAAGATTTGTCCGCCGAATCGCCGTTTACAGGCAGGGACGTGGCTAGGGGTTTTCGACTGGAGGGGGGTGGGGGTGTAGGGTAGTGAATTTCCAACTAGGAGGAGGGATCGAGAACATCAAAAATGTTCACTACCGAGAACATTTTTGAAAATGAAGCCATGAAAGGGGGCATAAAATTGATTCTAGTAACTGAAATGCCAACACATTTATGATCAGGTTGTTATTATTATTTGGTATTATTCTGGGAATTGAATATGTGCTAAACTAATGCTCAAGCTGAGAACATTGAGCACTTCACACTCTCCAAACATTAAATGAGAGTTTTCTAAACTATACGTTATGCTGGGCGTAATGTTTGCGTTGTACTTTTCTTTGGATTAGCAAATCGTCACAGTCCGGACAAATCAGGTTTATATTCCAACAGGTTTTTCTTTGCAATGCCCCCTGGTGTCACGTAACTGCAATAAAAAGAAAAGAATAAAACTTCCTTCTGCTTGAAAATTTTGTTTTCGTTAGTTTTGTTGTTGTTTTCCTTTCTCTTACTTTATTGAAAGATAGACTGTGAAAGAGTTGGTTAATTTATATGTACCTGAAGCTGTATGTCTTTTTTTCACAGGAATCAAGAGGACAAAGGAAGTAGAACGGCCTCGGAAGGGTAAGCATATTTAATTTGTTCAATATAGGGTCAATTAGATTAGGTACGGTGTACAGCTAATTCTAGATGTCCTATCATGAAAAATCTAGATGTCCTATCATGAAATGCGCACAAATAGCACGTCGATCTGCGCGTTAATCTTTGAGTTATGACCATAGTAAGACTATCAAATTCTGTACATATGGCCTGCGCACAAGCAATACTTCAGCCAATGGACCTCCGGGTAACCCGGAGGTCCATTAGCAGAAACATTGCCTGTATTTGCAATGAGTAACCAGGAGAACCAGCCTTCCTTTGGATGCCATTCGATATGCCAACTGCGCGCAATTCCTACGCGCAATTAAGCCTAGATAAGCGCACAGTTTGTGACAGGACTTCTAGTTTTAACTGTATTAACATTACCTTATATTATTGTCTGTCACACTCATGTTAATATAATCGAAATTTATCATCGGAAAGTCGAGTATATGTCCGAATACGATGTGTGGACACATATATTTAAACTGAAAATACAGCTAATATATATTGATTAGAAACGAGGAAACAATATTTCGACTGGAGCGAGACTGGGTCGCGAAGGAATTCTTGCAAAAAATCTCCTAAAAGTGTGTTCCGCCAGTCGAACATCAAATAATATTCCACGGCTATTTTTAGAAAGTGTACAGCGTGCGGGACTAGTGCACAGTTCGTTCTAGAACTGTTGATACAGTACGTGGAGAGTGTATTATCACTAAATCACCCGCAGAGTGGAGATCCCACCCGAGCAATAATTGCAGATGTGTTGCAAAGCATAACCAGTGCAAGCAAAGTTTCAGCCAATGGACCTCCGGGTTAAACCTGAAGGTCCATTGGCTGAAACATTGCTTTTGTTTTTTGTCGATTTGTGCACAATTTGAAAGTTATAGCTTGGGTGATGACGGCACTCCGCGGGTGATTTGGTTACAATCCACACTCCACGTACTGTAGGTAAATCTATTAAAAAAGAGAAGCACCCACCTAATCAGAGGGAAGGAATGGGATATAATCTAGGAATATATGTATCTTTCAGGAAATGGCGTGTTGTGTTCCATCAATCGAGCATCCATGAGTATTTTACGGTTATGTTTAGAATGTATACAGCGTGTGGGAATAGTGCACAGTTAGTTCTAGAACTCACGATAGGTAAAACTATTGAGTATCTCTCAGCTAATCATAGGAAAGGAAGGAAATATAATATAAGAAACTGTTTATCTTTCAGTGAAGTATGTTGGCTGTTATCGCGACAGACGTGTACGTGCTTTGAGGGGATTTTCCAGGAAACGCATTCCCAAATTAACAAACAGAATCTGCATTCGCATGTGCAGGAAAAGAAAATTCAGTCTCGCAGGAACTCAGGTACGTTCACATAAATATAGGCCATTGAGTTACAGGTAATAAGAATAATACTTTCGTCATCCGCTGGTTTGTCGCTGTCCTCGCATGAGAAGGCCGTAATTAGTCCCCTACCGGCATCGCCGGAAAGAGCTATAGGTTTGCACTCTGTCCATCTGTCAGTCTGTCAATCCGTCAGTCTGTCAGTCCGTCAGTCTGCCAGTCTGTCAGTCACACTTTAGTTTTCCGGACTCTTTTTGGTAATGCTTCAACTGAACGATTTAAGTTTTGGTAACCTACTATAGAACTTACAGATCAAGTTTGAGTTTCATGCTGATTGCATTATTGATGTGTGAGTTATGGCCCTTGGAAATATGGAAAAGCGCCAAAATATCAGTTTTTCGGACTTTTTTTGGAAACGCTTCAACGGAATGATTTCATTTTTGTTAACCTACTATAGAACGATGACTTACAGATCACGTTTGAGTTTCCTGCTGGTTGCATTATTCGTGTGTGAGTTATGGCCCTTGGAAATATGGAAAAGCGCCAAATATCAGTTCTTCGGACTTTTTTTGGATATGCTTCAATGGAATGATTTCATTTTTGGTAACCTACTATAGAACGATAACTCACATATCAAGTTTCAGTTTCATGCTGATTGCATCATTATTGTGTGAGTTATGGTCCTTGGAAATATGGAAAAGCGCCAAAATATCAGTTTTCCGGACATTTTTGGAAACGCGTCAACGGAATGATTTCATTTTTGGTAACCTACTATAGAACGATGACTTACAGATCAAGTTTCATTTGCACTCTATCCATCTGTCAGTATGCCTACGTAGGCAACCAATACGTACTTGACACAACTGTAAATCCACATGATGTAGACTGTCTGTCAACGTGTAGCAATACTGTATAAACATTTTAGGTATTTAAGGGTTAATAAATTTGTTTCCTCCATGAGAATTGCCTGCTATAATTTAGCTGTTGAGTTGTTTACGATCCAGTACTCGACCACGCAAATGCTTGAATAGCGACTTTTGTGACATGTTGTTATTTAGTCACATGTGATCTGCTGCAATAGTGACGGTTCACTGTAGGGAACTGTTTTGGTTGCTGCAAGTGTCACAAACCAAACGGATCCCTGTTCTGTTTTTCCGATCAGTATTCACTCTTGCTGGTACTAGTGGTGAAATTTGTTTACCAGATAAGCGGTACGCAACAGTTTCACAACCGGTTATCCACCTGTCTGGAAAACGTGCCCAACATGCAGCTTTTGGGTAAATTTGCAACTTAAATTCTAAGTATGTTGGCCGTTGCTTTTAGCAAGTGTTGGCTGCCTGTGTAGGCAGCCAAGACATACTTGCCACATCTGTAAAGCCACATAATTCAGGCCGTCCATCAACGTGGAGTCATAGGCCTACAGAATTAACATTTGCAGTTTGTTAAGGGTTGATAAATTTGTTTATCCATGAGTATTGCCTGCTACATTTTAGCGGTGGAGTTGTTTATGATCCAGTACTCGACAACGCAAATACTTGAATACCGACATTTGTGTCATGTTATTTGGCCACATGAGATCTGCTGCAACAGTGACGGTTCACTGTGGGGAACTATTGCCGTTGCTGCAAGTGTCACAGACCAAAAGGATCCTCTCCTCTTCCATTGTGTCCGCTCAGTATTGACTTTGGCTGGTGATAGTGGTGAAATAGTTGACTAGATAACCGGTATGCAACATTTACGCAACCGGTTATCCACCAGTCTGGAAAAGTTGCAAACCGGTTATCTGCAATGCCGATAGCGACCTGCATTGCATTGTTAAAATAGATTATATTTAAACTGCCGACCCAAATAATTTTACCCTTCAGTCTAACACACAAAACTACCCGGCAGTTGTTTCCCTATATTACCTTTTTCTCAAACCGTATGTTTTAGATTAATTTAGAATGTGACAACATTCCTTGGGTCTAACTGTCACTTGAAACAGTCGGCCCATAGCATCCTGCCGAACAGTGGTTTCAGATCTTGACCTTCATCATTTAGTGGCCGAGTGCCCTGGGCCTAGGTTATTGTCTATCCTTCACGTGATTGTCGCATGAATGAATGAATGAATCTTTATTTCAGCATACCGGTACTATTCGGTGAAAAATTCATAACAAATCAAGTGTTACACAAAGCAATAGCTTACTTCATGATGAAAATGGCATAGCCATAAAGGCCGTCTTCCCGCCATTCTCATGTGAAAACCACATCTTGTTCTGACTTAAGAGTTGGGGTGACAATGGTCATGTCCAAGTTACTTTATTTCCCAGTCATGTATTAAGCATGGGGCAGTGACTAGAATTGCTAAACGGCTGAGGTGTGGGAGATCCTGGGGTGTTTGTGATTATCTGTTAACGTAGTCTTGAATTGAGTTCTGTTCATTCTCAAGCTGTGGAAAGGAATGGAGAAGAAATGTGCATGAAAACATGGTTCTAGGCTTGCGTGTACGTATTTTGCCCTACTACCTTGTGTTCATGCGCGACGGATTCTGGAAAATTTCAAACGTTCCATCAAAGGATGCAGGTAATTTGTTTTTGAAACAGCTGTTTATGAACACAGGCGTCTGTAGGTTCTAGAGATCATTGAATTTTAGTATTCGGCAGCATTTAAAAAGTGGATCAGTATGTGATGTGTATGATTTATTTGTGATTATTCTTATAGCTTTCTTTTGCAAACCAAAATTCTACTAGCGAAAAGTGGATGTCCTTATTCAAGAATACCATCCATTAACCCTCTACACTCTGATGACGAAACGCCTGATTTGTCATCCATGGTTATCCCCCTGTGTTGTCAGAAATTCAGCAATTTAGATTTTGGTTGACAGAGCTCCAATTGAGCTCTGTCAACCAAATTCTAAATTGCTGAGTTTCTGACAACACAGGAGGCAGATATTATCCATGGATGACAGGGAGGTGTGGTGAGGCTTAGAGTGGGGGAGGTGTCGAGTATTCTCGACATCAGAGTGCAGGGGGTTAAGGGGTGGTGAATCAAGGAAAAGTAGAGTGCTCGTATAGCTTAAATTTAGGATTTTAATCCTGATGGATTCCTAAAAACTTCAGTGTGTTTCCTATCACTCATTTCCGATTTGTTGTATGTTTTTGTTATTGATGAATATACTTTTAACTCTAGCAGTGTATAAATCACCTTGAGGGTGTAATAACATAAACTTTAGTTTTAGAAGCTTAACGCCCATTTTGTTAGCAGCGCACTATTCACGTATTTCACACGGTCAGAATTTGTATTTTCGATAAGGCTATTGGCGTTATTTCCTGACATATATCCGGACTGTGGTGTCCTCTGGAAATGACAACATTTTTAGTATATATTGTTTTGTATATCCGGAGAAGAGTTGGGCAAAGGATGCACCTTCGTGGTGCACCTGTAGTTATGATTTCCATATCTGATTCATTGTTCGTCACAGGTACAAATTGGCTTCTTCCTGTTAAATACTGTAAAAGCAGAAAATTTCGTGGGGTTAAATTTTCGTGGTTTTGTGAATTCAGGCATTTTCGTGGGGATTTAATTTCGTGGTCAGCCGATTTGAAAACATCAATATGATGGCGCCGCTTCTGAGCATAATGTGCTCTAGTATGAAAACACCATTAATGGAAGAAGCCAGCAATATTGTCTTGTGTGTGATTAACGCCCTATAATGACTTCTAGTAAGTGTCCACCTCTATTAAATGGTGTGAAACCTATTTAATAACTAACACAATAGGAACATTAGTAGTATTATAAAAGCGGTCATGAGTTTCGTTCCGGCATGTAGCACAGAGGAACATCAACCTTGTGATAGAACGGTGAACAGGAAATTAAAAGGCGTGGTCAAACAAAACTTTATCAAATGGTACGTCAATGAAGTGCCAATGCTTGTGTCAAAGGGGGAGCCAGTCGAAGATGTCAAAATAGTCTTACGTATGAGCCACATAAAACTTATTCATGGCAACTGGGTATTATCGGCTTTTGATCAAGTGTCGAAAGACAAAGACTAGATTGTGAATGGCTTTTGCCTTGCGGGCATAGCGGAAGTTTTAGATAAATAAATATTCCATTGGACTCATTGACGCTAATTAAATGATGTGATGACAGTTTGTGATAAAATGAAATCTATTGTGTTGTCCATGTGTTCATTTAATCGTGTTTAGTTTACTAGCAGTACTATTTGAATGTATGTTCATTTTCTTTCATAAATACAATTTTAGTGTGATTAATTTGTTCTGGCTATTAAAATGTAGCTGGTCAGCAATTTCGTCATTCTGAAATACCATTTTTCATCACCGTGGATTGAGATATTTTCGTCATAGATGGAGGTGTCGTGGGCATAAATTTCGTTGGGATTTAATTTCGTGGCTTTTTCTCACCCACGAAATTAAATCCCCAACGAACTTTTCTGCTTTTACAGTAGTCTTCAAATCAAGAATTAGCCACACCCTCAATTCGATAGTGTTTTAAATTCTTAAGCAAGGTAAGATGGTTAACAGTGTCGAAGGCTTTCGAAGGCTCATGAAAGAGAAAGGGTGCAAGCCTTCGTCTTTTTGTCGTCCTGGGCCGCGATATCATTTGCTAAATGCTAAGAGGGATACAGTTAAAACTAGAAGTCCTGTCATGAAATGCGCACAAATAGCACGTTGATATGCGCGTTAATGTGCGCGTTATGACCCAGTTAAAGCTATCATATTCTGTACATATGGCCTGTGCACAGGCAATGTTTCAGCCAATGGACCTCCGGGTAACCCGGAGGTCCATTGGCAGAAACATTGCATGTGTTTGATATGAGTAACCAGGAGAACCTGCCGAGCTTCGGATGCCATTCTATATGGCAATTGCGCGCAATTCCAACGCGCAATTAAGCCTAGATAAGCGCACTATTCGTGACAGAACTTCTAGTTTTAACTGTAAGTAGTTGAATGATGTTTTCGGACGTCAAACTGATACCGGTAGGTAATGTTTTGTTCATTAAAACATTCTTGTAAACGCACCTACGTTAATTTTTCAAAACGTGGGAAGAATACTGATTGGCCTGTAATTATTAAATAGACGAGGATCCCTACATTTAAATATAGGTATTATTTTAGCGACTTTAATTTCGATCGAATGGGAGCGTGTCCTCCAGAAAGATTGGCTGGTCCTGGGTTTTTGACTGTGTTGTCCGGGTTCGGTTACAGACACTAGATTGACACGAACAGTCATATAAATTGGCGTCTATGGCGAATTGCTGAGGGCGTGGACGTGTGGTCGGTTTCGGTTAGTCATTCAAAATAATATTTTCCGCTAACCTAGTTAGTCACATATTTACTTTATTGGTTACATTAAAATAATTTCACAAATGTTCCACCATGTCGAATGGACGAGCTCCGGGCAATTTTATTTATCACCTTAATGAATGTTCAGAAGCTAATAATGAAGAAAATGTATAACCACTCAAACTTCTGGTAGGGAAATGCTTGTATCACTCACCTGAACAATTTTGCATCTTATACTGTGATACTGATAAGTCATTACATGTCTCCTATAAATTGTCCAAGTGTAAGTGCTCACTGGGACTCTTTGCATGATCTTCTTTCTTCTATGCAGACTACGAATAACAGTTTCCACGTTATAAGACTAAGTGAAATATTCAGTATCCCCCCCGAACATTTCATATAAACTTGACGGAAACAACAGTCTTATTAAGAATACAAGACCAGGCGGTTATGATGGGCGTGGTAGTGTTGCGCTGTTTATTAAGGGGGTGGGGGGGGGAGGTACTTGATTTTAAACTTAGAGACGATATCTCTGCGTTCATACCGCACATTATAGAAACACTTTTTATAGATGTTAAAATCAGTAATATTTCCAGAATAATTGGCATGGTGTATAGACCAAACACACAACCTAAAGCTAACATTGATATATTTGTTTGTCCAAATTAGCCGAAATATCCAATAAATTGAAATTTGAAAACCAAAAGGACCTACCTAATCGGCGACATGAAAACTGACCTGCTAAAATCATGCTCTCATTCTAAAACTCAAGACTATATAACTTATATGTTCCCTGAAGGTTTTTTACCATGTATCACCAAACCAACAAGAGTAACCCCCTTCATAGTGACATTGATAGTTCACATCATTTCCAATAATGCCTTTGTCCCTACAGGTTCAGGAATAATCAGTACAGACGTTTCAGACCTCAGACCACTTTGGGACCTTTTACATTGAGTCTACAACCCGTAGTAAACGAGATCAACTTCTTTTACTAAAAATAAAATAAACGAGAATAGTGGAAATCATTTTAAAATTTTCTTACAATAAATCGATTTTGCCTCTGTTCTGGAAGCAACTTCTGCCGATGATGCATATAATAATTTCGCAGAAACCTATACAAATGCATTTGAAATATCATGTTCACCGGTACGCCTACAGTACGTGGAGAGTGGATTGTAACTAAATCACCCGCCGGGTGGGGTTATCACCCAAGCTATAACTTTCAAATTATGTATATATCGACAAAAAACATCAGCAATGTTTCAGCCAATGGACCTCCGGGTTTAACCCGGAGGTCCATTGGCTGAAACTTTGCTTGTGCTGGTAATGCTTTTGCAACAAATTTGCAATTATTGCTCGGGTGGAATCCCCACTCTGCGAGTGATTTAATGATAATACACTCTCCACGTACTGTACATCAAATCAAAAAATAATAAAGCGTTAATCCTGAATAACAAAAGGTCTCGTAACCTCTTCAAATAATAAAACTAAATTCTAAAGTAAAAAACTGCAATACCCAACTGAACTGAATATACAAAATTACATCGTTGTATATTTAATAGAATCAAAATCAATGTAAGGCAATGTATAATAAAAGTAACTAGATTTCCCTCTACCTTTAGATGTGAAACCAACGATATCAATGACCATCAAGAAATTGCCAACAACTTCAAATATGTTTTGTGAACATCGGAACGAATACATGCATAGGGCTGCACGATGTTCAAAACTGAATACCGGTATCGGTATTCAAAAAAATACCGCGGTATACCGGTATGTCGCAAACTGTTCAGATATATGAACACAAGTACGACAATCGAGACTCGAGGCATCACAGTCGGAACGAATTGGCGTGCCTTGATGATGCGGTTCGAAACACCTTTACCCAACGCAGACGGTATCAAAATTAATTTATCAGATTTTCCCCAATGATTTCAACAAAACTATATCATGTGACCCCCATTGAAACGAGCTCAACGAGCTCGTTCCAATGGGGGGTCACATGATACAAGTTTGTTGAAATTTTTGAAAATTATTTTTTCAATTGTTGAATTTGTATATTACGAGGGCACAAGCAGACGATTCCTTGGATAAAGGGATAATATTATTGATTCGGGGCCACAGTTAGAAAACTCAAGACGTCTTGAAAATTAAATTGTGGGTAAATAAATAATGACGATAAACCGATATTTTTGTGATTACACCGGTATTCAATAGATATTGGTTTGAATACCGATACCGTGGGAGCGCGGTGGCTCAGTAGGTAGAGGTGCAGGCTGCAAGCCGGGAGGTCCTCGGTTCGAATCCAACCTGGGGGCACGGTGGTGTTGTGTACTAAGGCGTACTGCACGTCGATGGTGCACTTGTCTTCAACCAATGCTAACCCTGCTTGTGTGGAGTTAGTATGAACATTGCACGCCTTTCAGTGTAAGGTTTATATTATCAGAAAATTGTCTATCAAAATGAACATCGTGGGGAGTACTTTATGGCAGGCCGGGGGGGGGGGGATACACAGGTCTGTGTATCTCCCCCCCCCACACCCACATATTTACCTATCAATGTTATTATTTTGAAATTATAATAACATTCCATGCCTTTCAGGGAAAGGTCCATGATATCTGAACAAGGTCTATCAAAAGGTCTATCAAAATGAACATCATGGGGAGCACTTTATGGAAGGCTTAGGGGGGGGGGGGGATACACAGGTCTGTGTATCTTCCGCCCCCACCCACATATTCACCTATCAATGTTATTATTTTGACATTATAATAACATTCCGTGCCTTTCAGAGAAAGGTCCATAATATCTGAACAAGGTCTATCAAAATGAACATGGAAGGCTAAGGGGGGGGGGGGGGGGAGAGATACACAGGCCTGTGTATCTTCCCCCCACCCACATATTCACTCATCATTGTTATTTAGAAATTATAATAACATTGCCCGCCTTTCAATGAATGGTTTATATTATCAGAAAAGTGTCTATCAGGGGGGGGGGGGGGGTGGGGGCGGGAGGAGATACCCTATGCGTATCCACAATTCCCTATACAATATAGATTGCCAGCTTGAGAGTTGAGAAAAAAATTATGAGTGGAGGGGAAGATACACAGGCCTGTGAGTCTTATGAACAGGTAGATACCCAGTCCCATGAATCTTTCCAGGCTCCCATAGCACCACTCCACTTGACTTTCCCTTGTATAATAATGCTTTATAACTTTAGATATTTTGTTGTTTTTTTTACTCACAGGTGGGGGAAGATACCCAGAGTAGGGGGAAGATACACTAGTCTATCTCCCCCCCCCCCGGGGGGGGGGGAAGATACACATGGGTGGAAGATACGCTGTTACACCGGGGGCATATGTAATGAATGATTCAAAAGCTGCTTGACTAACAGAAAATAATACGTTCAGAACGCCAACACTAAATACTTTCTGACGCCCTGAACGTGTGGCGTGCCTCGGAGCTCAACTCTAGCACCCATTCTATTCCTACTCTATTAATCTTTCTTTTGTCGACGATACTACCGCGTATTAGGAAGACTCTGGCGTATGAGGACTGACACAATTTGTTAATAATGAACTTCTAATTACATTTGCATGGTGTTCCGCCGATCAAGTTCTTTTAAACTGTAAGAAGACAAAGTATATCTTAATCAATTCCAGTTTAAATAGGGGAATCACATTTAACGAATCCATATAAAAACCAATGTTACTGCCTTAAAACGGGTGGGCGTAAATGGGGATGAAACATTTAGTAAGTTCCTAGGTATTAATATTGGCGAACACCTGTCTTTTAAATCACATATCTCCCATTTGTGTGTTCTAATATAGCGTGCGCAAATTATTCAATTAGCACTATTTGTTCAAGTTAAAATATTGAAACTTACAGTCCTCTTCAGACGCCATACCATATTAGTTTTATTCAATTGAAAAATCGATCTCTTCCCTGGTCATTAAATACTATGTTTTCGCTCTTTAATAAATTGGTCCCACTCCTAGGCACTCGGCAGCGATTCGTGTCTATAGAACAAGAACAATATCCTTAGATAACTTCCCTCCTTTCGACTATTCTTGGCTTTGGAATGACGTGGAACTGACAGTGGCATAGGGGATGGGTCCGCAGGGCCCGTATTGCGGACGGGGGGGGGGGAGGGGGCGGCTAGAAGGGGTGGGGGTGCCCGTCTTGAAGGACGTCACAACGCTGGAAGAGAGAGAGAGAGAGAGAGAGAGAGAGAGAGAGAGAGAGAGAGAGAGAGAGCGAGACTGTGGACCAAATACACATAATTTCAAACTCTCACTTCCACACGACGTACTCTTTGTAGTCTATGTATTATTCTTTTAACCCTTTACATAGCGTAACGGACAAAACCGGCCAGCGCTATTCTCAAAAATCGCCAATTAATTTTCATTATATTTTTCATTTTTTGTCTCAAAAACATAGGTTATGACCCCGCGTTGGAACGAGCTCTTCGAAAATTAGTTATTGAAGAATTATTTTTGCAAGTGTCGTCTGCTTTTCAGGTTACGTAAAGGGTTAAGTGAACGCTACATCCTTTTAACTGATAGGGGTGAGAAAAGAACAATATACATAATGGTGCCTCTCAGCTCACACATGATGGGCGTGGATGTGTGTATCGTTGGATGGTGGGGGTGAAACTTAAAACATGTAATGAAAAAATCTACAGAGTCGTACTTTTAGAATCGATCCTATATCCCTTTTAGAATCGATCTCCAAGTATTGCCAGTGGGAGTTCTCGAAAATTCTTTTTACAGAATATCAAGCTTATTGGACAAGGGCGAGCGATGGTGGCTACACTTTGGCGGTTATTATCCCCATTCGAAAGAACTTGAGATAAAGTACTCAACCCCTCCACCCAAGATTAAAAGCGGGATTATTAAATGTAGACTACATACAATTCGCGACTTCTGGAAAAATATTCACGCAGACATCCCATTTAGTATAATCGAGGGTGGATGTATTAACACAAACATGGTTTCCAAAAGTATTCTAAGTTTGGAGGTGGTATAACGCAATACGAATGTTGCTAACATTGCATATGGTGAATCCCAGTTTGATAACAAATTCTGCATATTAGTGGATTCACTGTATATACGGTTCCATTTTTCATTGTTTTCCAAGTAAATTGAATTCAGTTCCACATGATTTGGAGCAATAGAACCAGACAACCCGAGTAACATAATGAGAAAAAAGAAATGCGCTGTAAAAGTCCAAAGAGGCTGAGACAATATATCGAAATTCACTGTAAAAGTCCATTTTGAAGAGGTCGAGAAAAGAAAAAAACAGTAGCGAAATGCACTATCGCCCCCCCCCCCCCCCCTCCACAAACAAACCTTTTAAATCTGCCAAGTTTTATACTTGCCTGTTCCAGATATGGGGAGTTGATAAATTAAAAAGGATAAACAAACAAACAAAATAAATAAATAAATAAATAAATAAATAAATAAATAAATAAATAAATAAATAAATAAATAAAAACTGTAGCAGACTTCACTGTAAAAAAAAGTATAGACATGCCAAGTTTTATAATTGCCTGCCCCATGTCCGGGTAAAGAATGGGGGGAGTTGATAATTTAAAAAAAAAACAAACAATAATGAAATTCACTGTAATTTGATATCTTCAATACTAATAATTTACTTGCGGGTCTCATTATTCCTGCTTGCAAAAATTGAGACCGTAAATCGGAAGTCTCACTATACATTAACTATTTACCCAACGAATCGGCCGCATCCGCCCGCGTAATATGCAAATTCATCAGCTGAAAAAATATTATTTTTCAAAAAAATTTAACAAAACCATATCATGTGACCCCTCTTTGGAACGAGCTCGTCGAGCTCGTTCCAATGAGGGGTCACATGATATGGTTTTGTTGAAATTTTTTGAAAATTTTTAAAAACTGATATTTAAAATAATAAATTTTGATATCGTCTGCGTTGGGTAAAGGGTTAAAAGTGTAATTTAGGAGTTAAAATTAAAATATCCTTATCAAAGTAGGGATATACATTGAATATACCCCATATCACCAGATAGAGTTAATTTGGTGTTTTGGGAACCAGAAGTTTACTCGCGTTCTCTCTGTTTTCAGTTGCAGAAAAGTCAGATCACAGGACGGATATCGCGCTATTCATTAAAAGTACAATTTTAGGTTTAAAATTAAAAATATCGGTACTAAACTTCGGATATATATTTGGAATACCCCATGAAGCAAAGGGACTCTAACCCTTGTACTTCGCCTGCGGCCACATGCGGTCTTAATTTTAGAGTGCGATATGATTTTAGTACCACCAGTCTCATTGTTTTCTACCCGCGGTCTTATTTTAGTACGACCGGTGTAACAGGAATGGAAGTCCGTAGGAAAATTAGTCCCTCTGGACTATTATTCCGCGGAATTATAGTCCTAGGTCTAATATTTCTAGGAATAGTAGTCCAGCGGACTACTATTCCTAGAAATGTTAGACCTAGGACTATAATTCCGCGGAATAATAGTCCAGAGGGACTAACGTTCCTACGGACTTCCATTCCTTTTACACCGGCTATTCAATGTCACCTGCAAAAAAGTGGGTCGGACTTTATAGTCGCATTGTTTTCTTTTCACTGTTGTTTAAACAATTTAGCTGAGGGCATGAAAGAATATATATGTATTGCAGATTGCGTTGCTTGTATTGTTCAAAAACAATGCGTGGAAATGAAAATAAAGCAAAACCAAATAACGGAGAATTACAAATATCCGTATCAAATTTTGGCAGAGGTCCATTTTTCATCAATACAATTCAATCGTCATCATAGATATGTGATACACCGTGAACTATGCCAAAAAGTGTCCCAAATATAATGCGAGCACGCGCGCTAAATATGTCTGTTGGATACCGAAACCGTCATGGTTGACGATATTGCGTAGGGTTTATATTTAGAGTGGATATAGCTGTAAGTAATGCGGGCGTTTACTTTAGACCATCTGGTGAAACATTAAATTAAAAATCTGAAGCTGCACCTTAATATTCAACTTTCAGTATTGTAAAATTTTCGCAATGGAGCACGGTGTCTTAGTGGTTACGGCATTAAACTTCGAGCCAAAAGGTCTACGGTTCGATCCCCACCAGTAGTAACTGCGTTGTTTGTTTGGACTACACAGTTAAAACCGATTGTCCACGCGAGGGCACGGTGGCGTTGTGTACAATGACGTACTGCACTTGTGTTCACCCCCTACTAACCGTACTTGGGTGAAGTTAGTACTTTGGGGAGTCCAACATTTGCTTGCCGCTGCTCGGTGGTTCTCGCCGGATACTCCAGCTCCTCCATCCATAGAACTGTCCGACACGAGGAGACCCTTACTGTCGATTATGGCGTTAAACCGCAATCAAAAATGGTCTCAAGGGGTTAAATATGCATGAACTCCTAGAAAAGACATGAGAACTCGCATCAAACGGATTGATAGGATTTAGCAGATATCTTGACACTTCGATTTATGGAACCTATTAATTTAGTGGTAGTGACGAAATATTATCTTTTGTCGTTAAGTTGTGCCTTGACTACCCTCTAAGGCTGCGCATGGCAAGTCAGAAGCCCGCGGTTTGCTCTTATTGGCTGCACCCGACAACATTAAGAAGTTTAACTCATGTCATATGTTAGTCACCACTCCTGTGATTTCTATTTCAATAACACATCTGATCATAATTCTGGTTATGTTTTATTATTTTTATTATCATCTGAGAGTAAAGGTACGAGGGTTTCATCTCATGAGTGTTCCATAAGTAGGAATTACCAATTGAGCTGGAGGAATTTGAGCTACCTTCTGACGTACTGTGTTGAGACCAAACAACGCAGCTGCGAGGTGTTACGGCACAATACAGGCTGTTCAGATTCATACATATCAACAGTGGGAAACGTAACGGAAGCACACCGACAACGTTCTGTCTTCTATTATAATTGTTTCAAACAAGAACCTGAATTAATGTCAAGGTTATCGAGATGACAAATATTTGACACGATTTTCCAACAACTCTTTCCACTGCGTTCAATGTTTTAATTTTTTTAACTGAAGACATACCCGACTGTTTCGCCTGCGAACGGCCTCACGAAGAAGAGTTTCGTTTCTGCGTCTGTGCGCCTTTATTTTACAACAACCGCTGTAGTAATACATTATCATTTACCTCACTCTAAAATCGGCTGGGTTACAAATCACCCCATCACAACTGGGTTGAGTGAATATGATATTCACTCAACCCAGTTGATTTGGGCTGATTTGTTGCCCTTAACTGATTTTACATTGTAATGTTGAATGTGAGCAAAAAGACGTGTGTGTGACATAATTTCCAAAAACCCGACCTTACAAAAATTGAATTTTTAACACTTGATTTTATGTAAGTGTAATTTTAAAAATATATGTTTAAAAATGTCTTTGTATTCTATGTGTGATAAACTTTAATCCCAATTCTTATCCGAAAACAGAGTATTTTCTGGAGTTTTAAATTTGTTCATCACATCTTGTCATTTTCAGTGTCATGGATTCACCTCAAAATGGCTGCCACTTTAGAAGCACCCTAACTCTGATAATCCACTCGATCCAGGATTTTGGACGAGGCCTTCAACCGTCACCCGGGAGAATACCGCTAGCGTCATTTATTATTCTTTACAGTATATGCCTGAATATTTTGCCGAGATTGTCGAGAGAAAACAACTGACTCTTTATTTGGGCTGAAAATCTTTTGAATATCAGGGAAAGAGTTGTGCACGGGATGGGTTCATAGAAATGATTTCACATCTCGAAAGGCCAGACCTACAAAGATAATGTTTGGAACATGATCCATTTTGTCGTCACTATTTGTCCATTGGGCGTTACTGTTCTGTCAGCTGTTGTATATTTCGTTTGCAAGTTTAGACAGGGAGCTAAAGCTTTCCACTACATCAATAAAATGCAGGGTGCTTTCTAGGCAGTGCACATTGAGTGGACGTTGCAGAAAGATGCTACGATTACAAGGAAACGAATTTGGCCTGACTTGTAGATGTAATATATAAACTTCAAACTTGGTTTCAGTATATCAACTGAAAATGTATTTAATTTCCTGTGTTTTATTTTGTAGTATTCCAACGAATGCTTCTGTGGCAACCGTTTCAAAAATTATGGAAAAGTTAAGAATAAGTATTGCAATAAGCCATGTTCTGGAAATCGTAGAGCGAAGTGTGGAGGTACTTGGAAGATGAGTGTGTTTACAACAGGTTAGTTGCGAGATAATATATTGCAAAAGAGTATCTCCAAGGAGTCCTCAGTTTGTACTGGAATTTATAAAACAAGTTCAGTAAGTTAGGTCTGTACCAAGCTTTACCTAGGCCCAGGCCTAATTACTGGACAAGTTTTGTAAATTTTGATATAAACTGGGGACGAGTTGAAAAGTTTATTTATCTTATGATTCGTCCGTTTTGTTCACTTTAAAACATTTGATATTTTGCTTTCATATTAATCAGTGATAAATAAAGCCTTCATTGGTCAATTTCAAAACTAGACAATTTGATTGGCTGAACAAAATACAACTGGGCCATATTTTCATAATTTGCATAATTGGGGTTGAAAGATTTCATTGGTCAATTTCAAACATGGACAGTTTGACTGGCTGAACAACTGGGTCACATTTGCATAATCTGAGTTGGGAGAGTTTACGTTATCTGTCCTATTTAGGTTGGGTTGTATTGCATTAAGCCTTTATGGACAGTTTGATTGGCTGAACAAAATACAACTGGGTCACATTTGCATAATCTGAGTAGGGAGAATTTACGTTATCTGTCCTATTAAGGTTGGGTTGTATTGCATTAAGCCTTTACCTAACATTACGACCAAAACCGGCCAGTGCTATATCCGAAAATTTTTCATTTTTTACTTCCAGAACATAGGTTATGACCCCTCATTGGAACGAGCGATCATAACCTATGTTTTGGAAGCACAAAATGAAAATTTTTAGTTATATGATGATGTTTTTTCCAAGTGTCGTCTGCAACACACGTTAGGTAAAGGGTTAACAAGTCATACTAATTTGTGCATATCTCTGTCATATGATAAATAGAATATGAAATAAGTGTTTTTCTCATATGATATTGATGAAACTCGTCCAAATTTTCAGTTTGGGACTCGCCAGAGGCTCGCCCAAATGGAAAATTCTTAGAATCGTTTCATAAATAGCATATCAGAAAAACACTCATTTCATATCCTCTATTTATGATATGACCACCCCCCTCCTCCCACCCACCACCAAAAGACACTTACATGGAAAGCGAAGCAAGCAGCGACCTTTTATAAGGCCTGCGATTATGTTACATCTTGGGATGCGTTGTGTTCTTTTCCGCAATGTTCGCGCCACAAAATGATAAAAAACAGATTGCGAAGTATTCAGTGATACACATTTAACCCTTTACCTAACCTGAAAAGCAGACGACACTTGCAAAAATAATTCTTGAATAACTATTTTTTTCAATTTTTGTCTCAAAAACATAGGTTATGACCCCTCGTTGGAACGAGCTCGACGAGCTCGTTCCAACGAGGGGTCATAACCTATGTTTTTGAGACAAAAAATGAAAAAAATAATGAAAATTAATTGACGATTTTTGAGAATTGCACTGGCCGGTTTTGACCGTTACGTTAGGTAAAGGGTTAATGAAATAATTTTCAAATAAACATCAACTGCTGTCACGGACAACATGTATTGATCATTCCTCATACCCCGAGTCTCAATTTAGAGTTATTCTCTGACGCGTGATGGGCAGTGCATTACTATGCTAAATGAAATAGCTTCATGGACGAAAGGATGGTCAGTTAGCGCATAGCAACTGTATATCTAAAGGTTCGTTAATCAACTTCACCCTTTCTGAAACGACACCCTGAATGGTATCGTTTTCCCCCACCCTGGCATTTTCTAACCTGATACCCCAAAAAACGTCGTCTTTCGTGAACCTTTCTCACCTGGCAACCCGAATGGAATCTCCTTTCATCAAACCAATCATTTGTAATTTGATACCCCAGAATGTATCGTATTTCATCGACCTAACCTCACAACCTGAATGATACGATCGTTCAACATCTTAAACCCATTTTTTGTACCAGTCACCTTTAAAGATGTCATCTTATATGATATAAATATTTAAGTTTGTTCGTACAATACTAACATTTTCTCCCTCTGATTGGACGAGAGCTCGTGTAGTTTTATCAATGTTTACGGCTTCAGTAGCACATGCTGCCGTTTGGCATCACCACGCGAAATATTCAAAATTAGACCCAAATGGGGGGAGATTCAAAGTGCATACTACATATAAGATCGTAGTTTTCGAGGCCAGCGACCAGTCTATGAATATTTACTTACAACCCATCAATGGTCAATAACTTCACACAACAGAGAGTAAATGATCCCAATTCTCAGCAGATGCATAATAAAATATCGCAGTATCATCATAAACAGAAACTTAACCCTTTACCCAACGAATCGCCCGCATCCGCCCGCGTAATATGCAAATTCAGCAGCTGGAAAAATATTATTTTTCGAAAAATTTCAACAAAACAATATCAAGTGACCCATCTTTGGAACGAGCTCGCCGAGCTCGTTCCAAAGAGGGGCCACATGATATGGTTTTGTTGAAATTTTTTGAAAAAAATTAAAAAATGATGTTTGAAATAATAAATTTTGATATCGTCTGCGTTGGGTAAAGGGTTAACACGCCTTATCCTTGTTTAAATTACAAATCAGTTTACGAGTTGAACTAAGATGGAACGTCCTTGACGTTTATCTGATCCATTTATTATTTGTCCAGTTACATCATGGGGTGCACGAGAGGTTTACTTATTAAACTGGTTATCGCTGAATATTACCGCATATTGCCGAACATATACGTTATTGTGATGAATTGGAGGTAACATGGTCTGAGGTTTGCGGCTCGGGGCGTATTGTCAGTCTCGACGTCAACGTAAACTCCAAGCCTCAAGCCACGTTACCGTCAATTCATCACAAGAACTTATAATGTTACCCATTTATCTGGTCCATTTTCTCAGTGATATAGTGTTATAGTGTTCACAGTGATCAGTACGCTGTCAAACTAACGTTGGCATTCAGTTTTTCCAATAACATCTCAACTGGGTAAGTGCCGGTAAACCAAATTAGTCTGAAGCGCAGGTTGGTGGCAGCGCCAGGCTTTCAGGTTGGGGGAGGGGTAAGATATGGGGTGGGGGTTCACGGTCGAGATGCCGAAGGCATCTCCCGTACTCCACATGCCTGAGCTAAAGGGGGATTAGAGCGGAGGTAGTTCAGCCGGAGGATGTGGGGAAGGGTTCTGGGGGGATCTCCCCAGGAAATATTGTGATATTTGGACGTCCTGTGAGCGATATCTGGGCGTTTCTGCAACACCTGACATGATGTGTATTGTTATGTGCCGTTTGCGTGTGTGATATTCTGTTGGAAAACCACGGTCAGAAAGTAATTTGGAGTTTAATTTGGTGGGGGTGGGGGAGGGTGGGGTGATTTGAGGGAAAAGTGTGGGGAGGGGCGGTCCTCATGAGACCCCACTGTGGCACCGCCACTGGCGCAGGATCTGCAATTTGAAGATTTTGTGTTTTGTGGATGTGCTTCGCGTTATTATTATACCTGCATGGGTTTGCCTTGCTTCAGTTTATGAGAGATTGCCCAGTCTGTAACAAGACAAACATGTGAATAAGTTTTACCACAAAAAATAATCCAGAGGTTATGGGAAAAGCAGAAGCGAAACCAATGCTTTAGTAAATCACCCTCGTCTTCCGGTTTTCGCCCGAAAAACGAGTAGCAGAAGCATTGCATATGTTTCTCATCGTTTCTACAGACATTCTTTATCTGGTGATAATCTGTACTGTATTGGGTGCGCGGACATTTCCCCATCGGCCATTTCCCCATCCGGACATTTCACCATCGGACAATTCCCCATCCGGACATTTCCTCATCGAGGGCGGACATTTCCCCATCAGCATTCCTCCATCAGAGGCGGACATTTCCCCCATCGGAGGTGGACATTTCTCCATCGGATATTAACACCTTTCCCCACAGAGGGCGGACATTTACCCATCAGACTTTACCTATCGGGGATGGACATTTCCCCATTGGACATTACCCCATGTCCAATGTAGCTGACAGCTTCCACATGTGAATGAGTGACAAAATGAAGACACGACTGTTTATTAATCAACTTAACAATATTTTTGAACGAAAGTGGCTTCACAGAAAGAACAAATACTAAAATTGCAATGAAAACATCCATATTATTCATCATTCCGCGTGTGTGATAAAAAGTGATGTATTCATTGACATTTCCTTTAATGAAGACACCACTGTTTATCAATCAACTCGACAACATCTTTGAACAAAAGTAGCTTCTCAGAGAGAACAAATAAAAATATATAAATACTGTTAAATCCTGATTAGGTTTAATCCCGTCAATTATAGTGATAAAAGCACTTTCATCGAACAATTCAAACAACATTACCCATGTCAGCGTTGATACACAACAAATCAAGAGGAAAATTTCAAACAGACGGACCCACAAAAAATTAAGAAATGGATGGTGAAAAGTCCGCATGGGGAATTGTCCGTTTTTCTATTAAGCAGAATGGGGTAGTGTCCGATGGGGAAATGTCCGGCCTAAATGGGATGGGGTAATGTCCGGATGGGGAAATGTCCGATGGGGAAATGTCCGGCGACCACTGTATTGGTATTTTATTCTTGCACTCTGTCTGCAAACTGTATGTGTCTAGTCGGTTACTGGGGCTACATTGTAGTCGTATCACCTCATCGGGTCAGTCAACACGGGCACTGCAAATATACGCTCTACGACAAACGCACGGAAAGTACTGAAAAAGTTATTTTAACACTTTACCGAACATAAAAAGCAGACGACACTTGAAGAAAAAGTCTTGAATAACTAATTTTTTTCATTTTTTGTCTCAAAAATATAGGTTATGATCCCTCGTTGGAACGAGCTCGACGAGCTCGTTCCAACGAGGGATCATAACCTATATTTTTGAGACAAAAAATGAACAAATAATGGAAATTATTTAGTGAATTTTGAGAATAGCGCTGGCCAGTTTTGGACGTTACGTCGGGTGAAGGGTTAATGTTTCAAGCATTATAAATTTCATATTTTCTTTCACTCTTTCTAAGCAATAGCGTGTGGATCCTCGCTGAAATGGGCTGTGGAGAGCTCGTACGTCCTGGTCGTAACCAGCGCTTCGGTCTAATCCTTTTCCATTTCTTCAGAAGCTCAGTTTGTGAACAACATCGTTCAATACCTCGCTGAAGGTATCCAAGTTCGTTCGATCCATCGGGAGGATAGATTGCTTACGATTTCTACAACAGACTGCGCTTGAATTTATATAACCAAAACGTTCGCATTTCAAAAATCCATTACTCAAATTATACGCGTTTGTACTCTATGTGAAAGCTCACTCCATCAGCCGACATCTCAGGTAACTATCTCAGGTAACTATTTTTTTCACGGATACGTTGTGGTTTGAAATTCACGTTAACGCTTTACCCAACGTATCGCTTTACCCAACGTATCGACCAAAATCGACCAGTGGTATTCACAAAAACATCACCGTTCAATTTTCATTATGTCTTCATTTCTTGTCCCCAAAACATAGCTATGACCTCTCATTGGAATGAGCTTGGTGAGGGGCCATAGGATATATTTTAGGTCAAAAATGCACCAAAAAAAAAAAGAATTATTCAAGAATTTTGTTTGCATGTGTCGTCTGCCTCTTTCGTCTCAAGTAAAAGGTTAACTGTCCACGAGACTTGAGTAAACGTAAAAGTTATCACACATCGAGGAATATTAACCATATTCTTTGAATAACGCTGATTTTATAAGATCAGGCCACTTTCCCCAATGAAACTACCATAGTTGCCAAAGACGCTTTTAACATCAAAGGAGCTGTTTAAACATGACGTAACATTTTTTTACCGTTAATTAATAAAAACGGCAATGGCTAAATTTGAATGTCAACCTATGAGACAATACTTTAACGATGAAGTGAAAACAGCGACAGAAGAGTCGTATTCCATAGAGCTATCTACCTATAGGCATACGGGAGGTGTATTTCTTTTTGGGTGGGGTGGGGGAAAACAGAATTGCTCGAAAAATTGGCAACGATAAACTGAAGGCCGTCTCCCGTGGGCGGGAGGCCCGAGAATGGGTAAGTATGGGTGTTCCCCTGCCGTCCGTGAGGGGCCTCCCCGGGAAAATGTCTGAAAAATTAGTGGCCCTGAGAGCAATTTTGAGGCTTCACTAATTACTCAATCAAGGTATTTTAAGAAGGCGCATTTTTAACAGAAAATGTCTTGATACATTAACATCTATTATTACCACTTTTGCGGGCGTTCCTAGCACATTAACAATGTTTTACCGGGCGTTGAAACCTCGTAAGGCTCAACAAGTACAACTCATGTGACGTGTTGGGCCGTTATTGACTATAACAGCCCAACACGTCAATAACAGCCCGACACGTCTAAATATAGACAATGACGTCACATCTCTCAGCCGATCAACAATATTTTTCCCAGATTTCCATTGGGATCGAAATTCAATACGGATTTTTTTTTAATTTGTAAACACAATTAACACATTTGTTTCAAGTGTTTCACTTTGTGTCACGGATAGATAATCTATCAAATATAGGAAGCGATACGCACAA
Organism: Pictodentalium vernedei; assembly: GCA_031216915.1. Classification (NCBI taxonomy): domain Eukaryota; kingdom Metazoa; phylum Mollusca; class Scaphopoda; order Dentaliida; family Dentaliidae; genus Pictodentalium; species Pictodentalium vernedei. The sequence goes on along the minus strand of CM062291.1, from coordinate 442,267,112 downwards.
AGTAAGTGATGACATCTTTGATGAATAAACTCTTGCCTGAAGTTCGCATTTCGAAGATATATTTCATCATCTAACTTCCCAAATTTCGTCGTAGACTGATCAGACTATAGTCATGTTACCCGGTTTGTTTGTCAACAAATCAGACGATAGAGTCGCTGTTTTTTAATTCTAAAATGTCAAACTTCATTTATTTATCTTATTTCCCATATAATTTAATTGTAATGTACCCGATGTACGAAAGTGGCAATAATAGAAATAACATGACTTTGTCGGGCATTACAGTGTATCAACGGCTCAACAGAAATGGTTAACAGCCCTTGAGCTTATTAGCGGCCCTCGACTTCGTCGCGGGCCGCTAATAAACTCTTGGGCTGTTAACCATTTCTGTTGAGCCGTTAATACACTGTAATGCCCTTCAAAATCATGTTATTGTTATATTGAAGTAAATTATACCCCTGAGACCCTTTGCATGTCAAACCACTTGACGAGAATACTTGCAGAGGAACGTAAAAATTTGTCATCTTCGTATGATGGCGTTACGTGGATGTCATTATTTGACAGCTGTGTCTTGAGATACTATCTTGAGTTCTGAAGCGGGCTGTGGATTAGAACTCACGATCGTGTCGCAATACACAACTGGCAATGACGACATCCACGCCACGCAATCAGACAAAAGTAAGAAATTGTACGTTCGGCTAGCACTCTTTTCCGACAATAGCAGTGCAGCCAGAACAATTGGTTTTCTGTATTTTCTCTCGACTATCAAACATACCAATTTGCATTTGTTTCTTTTCCAGAACGCGAATGAATTTATACGTCCGAATGTTGCTTACGATGAGTATCCTTATAGCCCGAATCAACTTCCTTATTGCAAACGCTGTGCTTGACTTTCTTGTGATATTATTTTCAAGATGTCTACTTTTTCTATCAGTGATGCGGTCGTTTTCGAGACTGAGAAACAGGAGACATCTTGGAAATTGCAACGGAACTTCTCGAAAACTTAAAATAGATGTCGAAGAAATGACAAGAACAGATCACACGCAGAGAAGAACGACCTCTATAACGCTGATCGACGTCACGTTACTATGAATAGATTTCAGAGTAAGCGTGTTCGGCTTTCCTATTTTGATCGCAAATTGACGCTGCGTGTGGGCCTAGTCGACTCCCGATTTCCAAATCCGACCACACTTGACAACTGACTCGGAGAAATAAAAGTGTTGTGTTAATTTCTGTACCGAAGAAATTTGAAGGGGGGCACATTTTAAAAAGCTGATTATTAGGGATTTGCTTGACTATTTTGCCATCAAATGCCCATCATTGTTAATCTGTAAATCATTTTGCTTTCTCTGTCCGATTTCTTCTTGCTTCGCTCGAATTTTGCCGTTTGTTTTGCCCAAATTTTGGAGGGCAGGTGCTCCTGCCCCCGGATCGTACGCCCATGTATCTATCACGCATTATTCACCCTCGTGATGTCACTATACAGTTAAAACTAGAAGTCCTGTCATGAAATGCGCACAAATAGCACGTTGATATGCGCGTTAATGTACGCGTTATGGCCCAAGTAAAGCTATCAAATTTTGTACATATGGCCTGTGCACAAGCAATGTTTCAGCCAGTGGACCTCCGGGTGCATGTGTTTGCTATGCGGAACCAAGAGAGCCTGCCGTGCATTGGATGCCATTCGATATGGCAATTGCGCGCAATTCCAACGCGCAATTAAGCCTAGATAAGCGCACTATTCGTGACAGGACTTCTAGTTTTAACTATATGTACTCCATAGAGGTGTCCATCACGCATTATTCATCCTCCATTGATAATGATATGTTGTTTCTTTCAGGTTTAAAATGAAAAAAATAAAGACAAAACAGAGCAATAACAGTAATAATAGTGATTCAAACTGATATATTATTGTTTGTGTCGAATAAAAAGCAAAAGAAAATAAATGATTACTCTCATTGTTTCTTTCATTTACCTATCCCTTTCAATCTCTTGTGACGTAACATCGGTTGGTATACAGTAAAACCTGTCTTGAGAGACCATTGTCTTGAGAGACCACCTGTCTTTAGAGACCACATCTACCAGGCACCGATTGGTTTTACTCTATAATGGACCTGCTATGGGAGACCACCTGTCTTGAGAGACCACTGTGACCTGGTACCAACTTGTATTTTTATGCCATAATGGACCTGTGTTGAGAGACCGCCCCTTTGAAGACTGAAACCATGACAAAAACTTTCTACCTGTTCTGGAATTGGAAAATCCATTGTGGTTATACTAACATACTTAAAAATATTAAAAGCTCTTAATTGGGTTTCAATTGCTAACTCATTACAGATTGAGATGTTTTTATAAGACCCCTGATAGGAATCAAAATAAATTTGTGTTGAAAATCTTTTTGTAACAAATTGAAATGGACTGTTATAAAAATTATAAAAATAAATTAGTGTTGAAAATCTTGAATGAAGATTTTCAACACTAATTTATTTTTATAATTTTTATAACAGTCCATTTCAATTTGTTACAAAAACTTCATAAAAAAGAGCAACTACAAAGTAATTACAAAAATCCATTCTTCTCCATTTCTGAATTTTGTGGTTGGTTATTCACTGACCTGAGAAAACCTGAAACCTGTTATGAGAGACCACCTGTCTTGAGACACCACTTTTGTATGGCCCAAAGGGCGGTCTCTCAACACAGGTTCTACTGTAGTAACGCACGTGTGGTATCAGCCATGGTCACTTCGTATCGGACAGTAGTACGGGAGGAGGAAGCCGGAATACCCGGAGAGAACCACCGAAAAGCGGCAAGTAATATCAGAGTCCTCAACGTACCAACTCCACAAAAGTAGGGTTAGCATTGGTAAGGTAAGTGCACCATTTACGCGCAGAACACCTCAGTACACAGCGCCATCGCCCCAACGTGGGCAATCGGGATTAAGTGCCTTGCCTAAGTTGGGACCGAACCATGAACCTTTCGGGTAGAAATCCAATGCCGTAAGGGTTTGCCTTCGCAATATTCGTAATATTGGACAGTATCACATGGTTCCGTCATCCATTTTGTATTATGAAGACCGCAGTCTTGGTTTCTTTCCTAACGGTTGCAATTGTAACGCTTTTTTGTGCTGCCATGTTATTTATTTAATTATTATTGGGTTTAACAACACTTTCGACGGGCAAGGCCACCTCGTGTCGGACATTTACTGGTGGAGGAATCCGGAGTGCCCGGAGAAGACCACCGAGCAACGGCGAGCAACTGTCAGACTCACCAACGTTCAAACTCCATAGAAGCAGCGTTATCATTGGTTGAGGACAAGTGCACCATCGACGTTCAGTACGCCTTAGTACACCACCGCCACCGTGCTCCTATGTGTGTAATCGGGATGAAGTGCTTGCCCAAGAACACAACGCAGTTACCCCGGTAGAGATCGAACCATGGACCTTCCGGTTTGAGGTGTCGAACATAGATAATTTGCAAACAGTGTTGCACTTGGTCAGGCGATATACAACTTTGACCTGCAGTGTTTATTTTAACTCTTTCCCTATGTAATATTCTTGTCTGCCGTTTTTATTGTCTTGAACTGAAAATTGTCCTGAGTGGAGTTGTTTTTAATTATTTAGTAGAATTATTGCTCAAATACTGACGAAGGGAGAACATACCTAACCAGCGTTGGCAAGGTGTTTTTGAAAGTCTTTGTGTGTGTGTGTGTGTGAGTGAGTGTGTGTGTTTGTGGGGAGGGGAGGGGATCAAACATAAAATGGTGCACTTCTCTATACATTTCGGTATAATAGTGTGCCCTATCTTATCGGTTCATACATATGCATTGTGATTTACGATGGGGTTAATATATCACTTAGGAGGCGCGGCGGCTTAGTAGTTAGAGGTGCAGGCTCCAAGCCGAAAGGTCCTCGGTTCGAATCCCACCTGCGGAAACCGGGTTTTGTCATTGGGCAAGACACTTCATCCCCATTGCCCACGTGTGGGCACGGTGGCATTGTGTACTAAGGCGTACTTCACGTCGTTGGTGCATCTGTCTTCAACCAATGCTAACCCTGTTTCTGTGGAGTTAGTATGTTGGGGAGATGACAGTTGCTCGCCGTTGCTCGGTGGTTCTCTCCAGATACACAGGCTTCCTCCACCCGTAAAACTGTCTTGGTCATGATTAGCAATTGTGCAGAAAGATGCCACCTTAAACACCAATAAATAAATAAATAGATCATTTGTGCGATAAGTGTGGTTTTATGCTTCATCTTTTGACAGATGACGTTACATCAGCAGGTAATATACCGACACACTATATGCTTAACCCTTTACCTAACATGGAAATCAGACGACACTTGCAAACAAAATTCTTGAATAACTAATTTTTTTCATTTGTTTGTCTTAAGAACATAGGTCAAGACCCCTTGTTGGAACGAGCTCGACGAGCTCGTTCCAACGAGGGGTCATAACCTATGTTTTTGAGACAAAACATGAAGAAATAATGAAAATTAATTGGCGATGTTTGAGAATAGCGCTGGCCTGTTTTGGCCATTACGCTGGGTAAAGGGTTAAACATTAACGTGTTGAACCCGGGGAGACTGCTTTTCCGGTACAGGAACTCGACACGTCATAATTCCATTAAGTATGATAGCTGCTAAGTGAACGTTTCGGGCAAATAGGGCTGCACAGTATTCGAAACTAAATACCGGTATCGGTGTTAAAAAATACCATGGTATACCGGTATATCGAAAGACTCTTCAGATATCTGAACACACGTAACACAATCGAAACTTGAACCATCACAATCGGAACAAATCGTCAAGTCTTGACGATACAGTTCGAATAACCCTTTATCCAACACAATCGATATCAAAACTTATTTTTTTTTAAATATCAGTTAATCGAATTTAAAAAAAAAATTAACAAAATCATTTCAAGTGACTCCTCATTCGAACAAGCTCGTCGAGCCCGTTCCAACGAGGGGTCACATGATATGGTTTTGTTGGAATTTTTTGAAAAATAATGTTTGTTAAACTGCACAATTTGTATATTACCCAGCGGATGCGGCCGATTCGTAAGGTAGAGGGATAATATTATTCGTTTGGAACACAGTTAAAAAAATCGAGACATCTTGAAAATTAAATTGTGTTTAAATTAATAATGACGATAAATCTATATTTTTGCAATTACACCGGTATTTAATCGATACTGGTGTGAATACCGGTATTTATTTCCAAATAAAACAAAATACTGTATTTTGATTGGCTGAGAGGTACGGTGTAACTTGCAATCCACAGTAGCTTTTTTACACCGTTGTCAACCACGGTGTAAAACAAGAATACACAATACCAGGCTATACAGCTACAAGTGCCTATTTTTAATTATTAATTCATACCTTCTGGTCGGTTATGTGAGAACAAAAATAAAAATACAGGAAATTTAATATTTATGTGCAATAAAATATTACAGATGTAGATGTCATTGGAACTGTAGATGTCATTTATTACACAAACAGCCATTCCATTTCCTGTTTACGCAAACTTGTAATTTTGAAAAATGTTGAAAAATTCGGATATTCAAGATTCGTCGAGTTCATCTCAAGGAGGGTCCCAGCGCGATGACATACATACGGGGAAGCGCAAGACACCTAAAGAAGTTTCACCTGGGGCTCCCAAAAGTTTACGTCGAAGGAATTCGTGTGGGGATTATCTCAGTTGACTTCAAAATCCTCCTCAAAGTTTCCTGTTTCCGCAGTTCAAATTGGTAAAACATATAATATCTCAGAAATAATTCAATCTACTATTACCAGTTCAGATTTCACCGATAATTCCTTACCACAGCTATTTCCAGCTTTCTCGCCGTTTATTACTAAAATTATCTCCAGCCAAATGAAAACCGAAATTCGTGCTGTTTTAAAAGATGAAGTCCACTCAGCTCTAAAAGACTTGATGTCTGCCTATATAGGCCCTGAACTCAGGAAAATGCGTGAAAGTATCAAAGAGGATATTGACACGGTTGTAACTTCATTGCGTGAGGAATGTAGGGTTTGGAATACCGAAAACAACTCACTGAGAACAGAGGTATCCTCCCTGCGAAGTGAAATTGAGGGGTGCAAAAGAGAACTTGAGGAGACCGAACAGTATTCCATGAGAAACTGCCTTGTTTTTCGAAATATTCCTTTCTCGCCGAATCCAGCCATGTGGACACTGACAAAATGATTGTTGACATTTGCGAGTCAAAACTAAAATTAAAACTGAAACCAGAAAATATAAGTAGGTCCCACCCAATAGGCAAACAGTGGACAAAACCTCTTGCTGCAACCTCCCAAAGTTCACAAAATTCTGAAAAGAGGGGCAGTGTTCTTGTTCACTTCACAACATAATATGAAAATACGTGACACGTAATGGTGCACACCCATTATTATTAATTTCGGTAAATATTGCAGGCCCCAAGCAAGATTTTTCAGGAAAGATATGGTGTATATCGCAGAAATAGCAGCGGTTATGTGAAATATAACAATTTGCCAAAACGTATTGTACAGCGACATGCAAAAACACAGAACCACACATGTATGGTCATATGTTAATGTGGCGACAAATATGGTAATCGAGAAATTTTGAAAGATTGCGGAAGGATCAAACTTCAGACAAGCTATAGTAAAACAAACCTTCATTTTTTAAACTGACAAAAGATCATAATTTAATGGCAAATTGGTTCATTAGGGGTTTAACAACACTTCCAAAAACCAAGGCTATATTATGAGCGGGATTGTATATCAATTTCAATAACTAAGGTTATTATACCACGTTGTTAGTTCCCAAGATCCTTCCCATCCATCAATACCCAGACGAGCAAAAGAGTTGTACGTGGAGTCACTCGTTCAGGCTATTACTCTATGGCTAATTTGTTCGATGGGATTCTGGTCGTTCAAGCAAACTGAGATGGTTATCAAGCCTGTGCTAGTGCTAGTAATGGTACAAGGCAGCAAGAGTGGAAGAAGACTACAGGATTTGGTGACTACTGTAAAAGCTAATCAATGGCAATGACAATGGCAATATTGGGGGCAATCAGTAATAGTGGTGTTGGAGATATGAAGATCACGGAGTGGTCAAGAACTGGGCAGATGCTAGGAGATAATCATGTATATATAGTACTACATCATCATGTCATATGTATCCTCCTATACCCCGATGAGCATTAAGAGTCGTAACTAAATCGCTCTTTCGAAACTCATTTGCTCAATGAGATTTGAGTCGTTCGAGCAATGATTTTTTCAGTAATTGCTTTTCAGTAAAAGCTTATTTGCTTGATAAGATTCGAGTCGTTCGAATAATACCTATCCCTGCTTGATTGTATTTTGGGTTTGAGGATTATAGAGGACTTCGTTATACACAGGAAAGGCAAAAACAGAGACGGCAAAGACAAAATAGACTGTTGGGATAGGCAGAAATGGGACCAGTAAAAGGCAAAACAGGCCAGGAAATAGAAGGATAAACCACAGAATATATCGGGATAGATAAAATACCGAGATTATGGAGCACATCCGAAACAACAAAGTTACTCTTATACAAAGGAATGCGTCTATATAATTCTCGGGGACAACAGACAGAAACCGAATATTTAGTGGGAAATCCGCACTAGTAAGGATTTATTTGGGTAATTTTACAAAGTATTCGAACAAATACAATTACTCATACCAGGAAATGCATCTCAAAGTACTGTATGCTACTCTTTTAAGCCCAAATAAAGTTGTTTTGATGGTTCAGAGGGATTGTCTGGATGTTTGTGGTAATGTGTCGATGTATTCTAGTTCACTTGAATTTATCCACATGAAACCTCTCATCATTCATTTAGCACTACGTGCTACTATTATAAGCCCTAGATTGGGGTTTGCTAAGTCCGTCTCGGTAGTTTTGGATTATTTAGAGCGATTGTAATTAAATTTACTCCTGTTCAATCGAACACACCATTCGAACACACCACTTTCCTATTAGAAGGTTTTGGGTCACACAGCAACCATGTGCTACCATAGAAACCAAGATGACGGTCTCAGATATACAAAATGGACGACGCACACTCGTCTCACCTCAACAAATCGCGCAGTGCATGCACACTAGGACCATGTATCACTATGGGAATGTTGTCACAAGATGGCGCTCACGCGGGCTACCATGACAACCAAAAATGAAGAAACTGGGTCATGTGCCTATGACGTCACATGAGATCCGACAAATATGGGTCGATCGGGTACATGATCTACTACTAACACCAAGCCGAGAGATCCACGGTTAGATCCCCAGCAGGGGTAACTGCGTTGTGTCATTGGGCAAGGCACTTAATCACGATTGCTCAAGTGGGGGCACACGGCGGCGCAGCCATGGGGGCGTTCTGGGGGCACATCCGCCCCACCCCCCAAAAAAAAATAATCCGATAGGATCACCGATCCAATATCGAGTTGTGACAGCACAAAAGTGGGTTTAATCATCATCAGCTTATCGTCCGGAAACCAATTGTTTACAATTTACTATGTGAAGGGTCACTGTTACCTTTACCTTAGACCTACTGATTCCAAAATAAATAGGGCTCATTTTTGCAATAATGACAACCTACCTATGAAGTTTCGTGAACGTCGGTGGAACCATTGTCAAATAGGGGTCTTCCACTCACCTATGCCTACCTACCTATGAAGTTTCATGAATGTGGGTTCAACCGTAGTCAAGTTAGCATCCGGAAACCAATTATTTACGATTTAATATGTTGAAGGTCACTGTGACCTTGACCTTTCGCCTATCGAGTCCAAAATAAAGAGTATTCTTCCTTTCACAGATGCCGACCTACCTATGAAGTTTCATGAACGTGGGTCGAACCATTATCAAGTTATCATCCGGAAACCAATTCTTTTGATTTACTATGTTCGGAGTCACCGTGACCCTGACCTTTGACTTAGTGCGCCCAAAATAAATAGGCTTCTTCCTCTCATGAAAGCCAACCTACATGTACGTATGAAGTTTCATGAATGTGAGTTCAATCATAGACATGTTATCATCCTGAAACCAATTGTTTACAATTTACTATGTTCATGGTCACTGTGACATTGACCTTTGACCAAACAAGTCCAAAATAAATAGGGTTCTTCCACTCACCGATGCCAACCTACCTACGGAGTGTCATGAACGTGGGCCGAACCATTATCAAGCTATCGTCCGAACCAATTGTTTACGCCCGCCTGCCATTCACCAAGCTATAAGTCAAAACTTGACTAAACAAGAGGCCCGGCTTTAATCGCTCACCTGCCAAAGTGGTTCAAAGAAGTATTTGGAGTCACATTCAGTTATGCATGGTTCATCAACACTACAAAGGAATGAAGTCATGAAAGGCAAATTTTAGGGAAAAACACTAAGGAATCAATTTGAACAAACCTGAACCAAACATGCTCCCCATGCCACCCCCACCCCTGCCCAATAGAGAGCCCAAATAATAAGCCAGGGGCTCAAAATTGAACAAACTTGAACTTGATCCCCCTTGAGATGTTATATACCAAATATGAAAGAATTCTGACCGGTGGATCTGAAGAAGGTGGTTTTTAAAGAAAAATGTCCTCACATTGCATTACGTCAAACTCTGGCTCAAACAGGGAGCCAAAATATTTACCCAGGTAACCAATTTGAACAAACCTGAAACTGACCCACCTCAAGATGTTGCATACCAAATATGAAAGGATTTTGACTGGTGAATCTGAAGAAAAAGATTTTTATAGAAATTCCCTCATATTGCACTAAGTTAAAATTCAGGATCCCATAGGCAGCCCAAATATGAACCCAGGGACACGATTTGAACAAACTTGAATCTGACCCCCCCCCCCCCCCCCCCCCCCCCTACAGATGTTGTATACCAAACATGAAATGATTCTGACTGGTGGATCTGAAGAAGAAGATTTTTAAAGAAATTTCCTCAAATTGCACAAAGTTAAACTTTGGGCTCCAATAGAGAGCCCAAATACTAACTGAGGCACCCGATTTGTACAAACTTGAATCTGACTCCTCTAGCGATGCTGTATACCAAATATGAAAGCATTCATACCAAATATGAAAAATGTGTAAAGAAATTTCCTCATATTTCAATAAGTCAAAATTCGGGCTCCTATAGGGAGCCCAATTATTAACCCATGGACGTGATTTGAACAAACTTGAATCTGACTGACCCCTCCCCTCCCCCCCCCCCCCCATCGCCGAGATGTTATATACCAAATATCAAAATATTCTAAATGATGGTTCTGGATAAGATTTTTTTAATTTTAAAAAAAAATGTATGGGTGCTATCAGAGTAATGCTCCTTGTGGTGCCACTTGTCAGCGCGGCAAGGTTATTTGTATAAACTTGAATTGACATATGATAAGGAACATGCACACCAAATTTGGTTCAATTTGGTCCAGTAGTTTGGGAGAAGTCGATAATGTAAAGTTCACGACGGACGACGACGGACGGCAAGTTAAGCTCCCTTCGGTGAGCTAACAATCAGTCACACCCCACCCCCTCCCCACCCCCTTCAAGTTAATCCATATAGGGAACATCAGGCAAGAAATAAGGGGAGGGGTGCGAAATAGCAGATGTATGTGTGATATCCGACCTATCTCAATTTAATGACACCAATGTTGTCAATTATTTGCCAGACTGGAGAAAAAAAACGTCGCCGGTGTTCCGTCGCCGGATTTACGAAATAACGTCGCCGGTATTTGGTAATTTATCCGTTACGTCTGGTCCGGGTTAGCTATTTAAAATCGACGAATCTCTTGGTGCGAAAGGAAAATGAAGGAATCGTTAACAAAAGTAAGACGGTAATATAACAATAACATGATTTTGGTAGGTGGGTTTAATTCTCAACCCATGGGGGGTCTCCAGAGTTTAGTGGATGAGTTGAGTGAGATTAGGAAGGAGATGGCCGGTCTCAAGGCGCAGCTTGCTGCCAGGGATGAAGAAATCGCAAGGCTTAAGTCCTCTGCTGTCAATATTAGCCAGCCTACTAGCCCGCCTAGCTTGGCCACCATCTCTGAAGTCCAGGTCGGTACCAGGTCTGTACACCAACCCCTGGCTCTCCTTCTAAGGAAATCCAGACAGTGGCAGTAATCCACCCTGCATCACCCAAGGCAGTGAAAACATGCACAACCGATCAAAGTAGCTCTGGTCGTAATAACAAAAACGCAGACAAAGTAACTGGTGGCTCGGCAACCCCAGCAACCCCTGAATCGGAGAAGGGCGGAAGCCCTAGATCCTATGCAGAGGTCGCTCGGGATGCTGGGAGGACCAGGATCAACAGATCACTCCCCTCCAATGATCCCAAGGATCCTTTAAATACAAAAGAGTTCAACCCAGACAAGCCTCTATCACAGCTGTTCAGCCCTGACTTCGCCAAGGACAGTGGCAACAGCATTCCTGAGGCTCCGCTCCCCAAAGATCAAGCCAGCTCATGTGGCAGGACACCACAAAAGAGAAAACAGCATAAAAGAGTTAATTCAGATTGTGATATAGAGCTGCAGGAGCACACAAACGAGGATGGCTTTGACACCGTGACTGAGCGCAAAGTCAAAAGGTGTCGAAGTCTCATTCCTCGTCCGTGCCCTCCTGGCTCTAACCCGGTCCCTAATCAGAATAACATCCCAGAAAAGGCACCTGGAAAGGCGTGCAATTCCATTAACTTCAGTAATTCAGACAAATACCCATGTCCAGCAGCTAAGGCACCAAGTCAGCCGGTCCCGGGTAAACCGACCTCTAATACACCAACTACGCCGACAACGCCTACCCCTCTCATGGAACTCAACTTTTCTGAGGCTGTCAAAAAAACGTAGATCGTCCGCTTACTAAAAACAGGAGACAGGGGAATGCGACACCTTGCCCTCCTGTCAAAAAGCCAGTCTCCTTCATAATAGTAGTAACAAGGGTTCACCCGGAAACTCCCAAGGATGCCATATCCAGGGGATTGCCGAACTGCGACTGGGAGAGGTTCACATCTAGGGCCACGGGCAAAAGCACGTGGAGACTTAAAGTGAACTGCCCTAGTAAAGAAACTAAAGAAAAACCAACTAAGAATGGAGTAACAATTAACGGTAGAAAACATATGGTAGAGGAGTATAGAACTTCCCCTCCACCCATCCAGTGCCACAAGTGCCAAAAATTCGGGCACTTAGCCAATAAATGCAGGGGGAATCTGACCTGCATGAGATGTGGAGGCAATCACCTCACACAGGGATGCAAGGCGGACTCCCCCTCATGCCCAAACTGTAAGGGGAACCACGTTAGTAGCTATCGCGGGTGCCCCCATTTTAAAAAAGTCAAACAAAGTATCGATTTAAAAAATCTAAACCTGAAAAATCCCGACAGCGCCTCCTCCCCCTATACAATCTGCTCACTAGTTGCGGGAGCATTGTTCACAGTATTAGATAAACACGTCAATACAAATCTGTCCGACATCTGTCGTGATGTTAGCCGGTCAGCGTCCCGGCTTTTCAAAACACAAATTTCGGACTCGATAATCAAAGCCTCAATCAACACCCAATAAGGCAGCCACTTAACTCCTAACAAAACACCGTAATTAACTACACTCCCATCATGAATAAGTTACAAATAGCCGTGTGGAACGCTAGAAGCGTTAATAATAAAAAACTTCAAATCAGCCGATATTTCGAAGACACAGACATTATCTGTATCTGCGAAAGTTGGCTTCGGCCCAATAAAAACTTTTCGGTAAGCGGGTTCAGCACTATCAGAAGAGATCGATTAACCACCAATGGTGGCGGCGTCGCTCTTCTAATAAAGCAGAACATCAAAACCAAAACCATAAGAACTAATCACCTCGATGCAGAAGTGATTGCTACTGAAATCACTGTTGATAATAAAAACATCGCGATTGTCTGTTATTATAATGACCCAAGCAAAATTGTTTCGGACACTGTATTTGAATTCTTCACGAGAAAATACAAACACTGCATTTTCCTCGGCGACTTCAATGCCAAACACCTGTACTTTGGCTGCAACAAAACTACCCCAAACGGCGAAGCCCTCCTCGAAATCACAAAAAACATAACCTTCATGTGGTTATGAACGACAGCTCAGCAACTTATATCAGTAATAAAAATAGCCGAGCTGCTTATGGCTATTTATACCATTGTCGCCCGCGGCGCGGCTCCGTCGAATGACGTCACTGAAATTATGGAGTTTTAACAAGCCCCCAAACTTATGTTAATCGACTAGTAACTAACAGATTGAGTGGTAATTATATTATTTGATAAGCAATTGCTGCCAGTTTTAAAAAGCATAAACCGGCTATTTGTCTTTATTTTGTGTGATATCATTAGGCATACTTATTTAATTCTATTCATTTAGTTTCCTCTTTTTGGTCGAAATTTTCAAAAAAAAAACCCTTGACTACTGGTATGGCGAATGCCGGTAGCCGGGCAGGTGGCCCTTTTTACTAAGAAACTTAGTTATTTCTGGACGGATTTTGATATTTGGTATGTGGCTCGATATGCATGTGCAACACCCGATGACGCAAAATAGGGTATGTCCACGAGAGTTATGGCCCTTTGTTAAAATCTTCTAATTTTGTGCTTGAAAGCGCGATACTTCAACAAACGTCAACCGGTTTGACTGACGTTTGGCACATGGGGTTCAAGGAACAATGTCTTGGTCGAGTTCGAAAACGGGCTCGGTCCGATGTACTGCTGAAGAATTATTGGGCTGACTTTGCCATGTTTTTGCAAATTTTGTGCTTGATACCAATGATAGCGCCATAACTTGAGCAAATGTTAACCTATTTCAGTATTTGATTCTTTTTTATTGTATGGGTTTCCAGGATAATTGTCTCGACCAAGTTTAAAAATGTTCGGTCGGATATATGAGTTGACGTAGTCATTTTGTTCAAAATTGAAATTAGTTATTTAGAAAAAGGTCCTCTCATGCTTTTTGGTTCGCAGTTATCCACCGTTGTGTTAGCCACGAAAACACGACCCCGCATTGGCGATGCGGACCATTTCTATAAATAGAGTTGTTGAGTTGACGTTCGTTTCGTGATTGATCATAATTCAATGATTCACATAGATTATTATTGTCCTCACACAAGGTGAAGGGGAAATAAATTTGAAAAAAAAGAGCTTCAATGTGGCCTAATTATTGATGACTTCCACAGGTCCTTAAATAAACTGGTGTTGCGTCCAGTGCTCCAATAGATTAGAGAAATTGTGTTCCACCCCCCCCCCTCCCCACCCACGAAACAAACGTGAACGTCAATTTTGTTTCTAAAATTGGGGTTGCAGCTATATCATTCACCAATACAGACATTGCCATTTTAAGTGCTCTTTATCCTAACAACTCATGTCAAATTTTCTTCCACATACTCATGTGGTAAAAATAGCCCTCAACGAATGTGACCCCCCCCCCCCCATACCCTTTTTCATCAAAAACTATGATATAATTCTTAAATTAATTGATGTTGACACAAAACAAAAGACATCTTGCAACAAAACTATCACAAATGGGAAATTTATACCGATGTGGTAAAATTTAAGAAAAATAGCCCTCAATGAATGTGCCCCCCACAGTATACCCCTCTTCATCAAAAACATGATATAATTCATAAATTAATTAATGTTGACACAAAATAAAGAACTTGTGACATTAAATATCCAACTTGTGATCGTTTTTAAATCACATTCAGGCTTCTGAAGACATTTCACATCATGTGTTTTGGTGAATCATTTGCAATTTTTTGTTTAAAAAAATGCCAGTTTTCTCAGTTAAGGCACCTAGAGTCATTGGTATGGTACTGACAAAACATAAAACACTGCTTTTTTCAACAGTATGACCAGTACTGCTCATGTGGTATCTCATAGCACTGTTAAAATGCCAAAAAGCATCCAATATTGATTCTGTTGTGTTATGCTTGAGCAGCAAGTATCCATTTGGGCACTTTCACAACCTTGGATTTACTTCCCACAAACACCCGTTCTGATGAAAAGAGTGAAATTGTGGAAAATATGTCTCCAAGGAGGATGAATGAGATATTTGCTTAAAAAATTTGTTTTTTTTTTTAGTGTTTAATATATTTGTGTGTGAGTGTGGGGGGGGGGGGGGGGGGAGAGTGTGAAAAATAGTCAGCTACCAGTTATTGAAAATGTACAACCAGGCAAATGAAAAGCAAAGAAACACTTTGTCTGATGGACAGACAGACAGACATGCAGTCACACGAATATAAAGTCTACACAGAATTCAAAACTGACATGCAACAGAAATTTTGTTAGAAGAGCCAGGAGAAGATTGCCAAACAGAAATAAACCTCAATGGACCCCGAGTGCTGCAGTACCAAAGCAAATCATAGGATACTGAGAGTGTATGAGATTTTCTTTAGTTTCCAAAAAACGTACTGTACAGTGTTTCCAATTGTTTCTCATCAAATGAGGCTTCAGTATGGGTGGGCGGGGATTTGATTCATGGAGAGAACAATATTTCACAGTTGTTACTGTAGTTTTGTGCTGTAACATGGGAACCATGAGAACAATGCTTGAGCTAAAGAAAATATGATCACATCACTTTAATTTTGGGATTCAAATATCTTTGTCAAGCATAACCCTTCAGAGAACTTTCTCCAACCCCAAAACAGGGGGTTGTGCATCAAATAAGAGGAAAAATTTAGTACTAGACTACTTTATTAGTACTAGACTACTTTATTGGTGGCTGTGCACAAATGCCATTCTCTCACATTTGCAACTTTATTGTGTTATTTTTTCCACTGTTCCCCACCCCCAAATTTGTGTTCCAAAATACTCTTTCAATGAAGAAATTATTTTTTAACCCTTTACCAAATATAACGGTCAAAAGCTGCTGGTGCTATTCACAAGTATTGCCATTCCATGTTCATTATTTTCTTGTTTTTGTGCAAAAACATAGCTTATGATCCCTCATTGGAATGAAGTCATTCCAATGGTGTAAAACTTCATGTCTTTGACACAAAAAATTAGAAAGTCAATAAGTTTGTGGGCAAGGGTAATCAGCTTTTCATGTCAAGTAAAGGGTTAACAGCATTATTCAGACAAACATCTAAATACCAGTAAATAAAAGTGCAATATGGGTTTTCTGGCTGTGGGTTTGAATGGTGATTGGAAGGGGGTAGGAAGATTGGAATCCCCATCAGCCCCTAGTACTATGATGGGGAACCATGGTTTAATTACATTTGTTAATACATGTAGGGTAAAATAGGTTGTTATTTGGCATTTGCTGAAGCCTGAAGTGTGCCCCTGGAGGCTGCACTTGCTCGAGATGTGAATTTGCTTGCAATATATAGCCCTTATTGCTGACGATGACAAAAACATACTTTTCAAAACAATAAAAAAAGAATTGTAAGGTGTGTGGTACCCAAATTAATTTTTAAATGTGAAATAATCTCTCAAAATAATAATTAAATCAGGTTCGCAAGCCAAATTATGTATTTCCTTAATCAACCCCAATCCTATCAAAGATACATTTTACCTCTTTCATGTGACAAAAGAGTCATTTCTGCACGAGAATTCAACTTTTGGCTTCCACTGAGTTAAAAAAAACTTGAGAAATTTGTTCTTTTAAAGAAAACTGTGTCAAATGGCTTAAAAACTGCTGTTGCCTCCAACACATTTTTCGACTCTGTTACCTAATGAGTTAGCTGAGAGGTAAGGAGTTCATGTAGCTTTTTTTGAAACCTAAACTAATCCCAAAATAAAACTAAAATCTGCATCAGCATGCAATACTTTGAGGAAAATTTTGTCTCATTTAACCGTACAGCAAGACAAAGAGTGGTGTTCCAACCCCACGAAACAATATGAATGTCAATTTTGATTCAAAAATTGGGGTTGCAGCTATTTAATTCACCAATATCAATAGAGAGTACCATTTTATCCTAACAACTGATGTAAAAGTTTCTTCTACATACTGATGTGGCAAAATATAGCCCTGAAGGTGTCCCCCTAGTATGCCCCTTTTTATCAAAACCTATGATAAAATTCATAAATTAATTGATGTTGACACAAAACAAACCTCTTGTGATATTAAATTATTCATTTGTGATAGTTTTTAAATAACATTCTGGCTTCTGAAGATATTTCACATAGTGTTTGATGAATATTTTGCTATTCTTGTGAAAAAAGCCTCTCTTTCTCAGTTAAGGCACCTAGTCATTGGTATGGCAGTGACAAAACATTAAACACTGATTTTTCTAACAGTATGACCAGCTGAGCGCTGCTCCTATGGTATCTCATAGCACTGTTAAAATGCCTCAAACTATCAAATATTGATTCTATAGTGATGTGCATGTCCCGCAAGTACATGTACCCACAAGGGTTCATTTACAACCTTGGATTTAATCCCCGCAGGCACCCATTCTGATAAAGAGAGTGAAATTAGGGAAAATACATGCATGCATAGTATCCAGTGAGGATGACTCAGATATTTGCTTCAGGAATGTAGTGCTCTTTAATGTTTAATATATTTGTGTACATGCATGTGGGGGGGGGGGGGGGCAGTTGCCAGTTATAAGTGACAGTCTACATGTATATAGGAATACTGACTGACTGTGACATACAATGAAAAATATAGTGAGAAGAGCCAGGACAGGGTTGTCAAACAGAAAAGAACTCAGTGGACCCTGAGTGCTGCAGTACTTAAGCAAATCATAGGAAACTGAGAGTGCATGCTGTTAACTTTCTCATCAGCTGAGGGGTCCAGTATGGGTGGTAGAGGGACAATTGTTAATGTAGTTTTGTGCTTTAACATAGGGAACCTGACAACACTAGTATCAGACTACTATATTGGTAGCTGTGCACAAAAGCCATTCATTCACATTTGCAACTTTGTTACTTTTCCCACTGTACCCCCCCCAACCCCCTTTCCCAAAATTTATGTTCCAAAATACTCTGAATGAAGAAATTGTGTTTTTTTTAACATATTTACTCACTCACTCATTGTAATGGCCAAAACAGGCTAACACCATTGACCAAAATTGCCATTCAATGTTAATTATTTTTGCATTTTGTTTTTGCGTCAAAAACATATCTTATGACCCCTCATTGGAATGAGCTCATTCAGCTCTATCCAGTGGGGGGAGGGAGTTCATAGCTATGTTTTTGGTGCAAAAAATTAAAAGAAATTAGTTATTCAAAAGTCGTATCTTCTTTTCATGTAAGTTAAAGGGTTATCATAATATGGAGAAAACTTCTATTATACCAGTGAATACAAGTGAAATATGGGTTTTCTGGCTAAGTGTTTGAATGGTGATTTGGGAGAGGATTGGAATATAATTAGAATCCCCTCTATCACAAGTACTATGAGGGGAAACTATGGTTTAATTAAATGTGTTAATAGGGTAAAATATGTGGTTACATGTGTATGTGGCATTTGCCAGAGGTTATAGTGGGCTTCTCAGTTCTGGATGCCACACTTGCTCAAGATGCATTTAACTGCATTATTTTTGGCAATATATGGCCTATATTGCTGACTGTGACAAAAATATAACTTTTCAAAAAATAAAACAGTATTATTTGGTCTGTGGTTCTCGAATGAACATTTAAATGTGAAATATGTGTAATATCCAAAAAGATATAATTAAATCAGTGTTGGAAGCCAAATTACATGTACATTTACATGTATGTATTTCCTATAATCAACCCTAAACCTTCCAAAGGGTACGGTAATCTACAAAACTTTTCCTAACAACCCCCCCCCCCCCCCCCTCCTCAATCATTTTTCACACAATGCACAACCGCCCCCCCCACCCCATGTTTTTTTTTTTCAGGTGAACAGAAATTCCTCCCTCCATAATTTCTGGTGAACAAAAATCCCCCCCCCCTAATTTGATAGAAGTATATTTAAAGCTATACAAAAATGTCCAAAGCTTTTTGCCACTTGAAGCCGAGCACTTGTCGCTTCAATCAATGCTAACCTTGTTTGTGTGGAGTTAGCACTGTTGCCCAGTGGTTCTCTCAGTGCACTTTAGCTTCTTCCACCCATAAAACTGTCCAATATGAGGTGACACTGGCTGTTGAAAGTGTCCTTAAAACTCCAATAAATAATTGTCTTGATAAATAGTTATTGAGGCATGTTTTCTTGTAAATAGTGATGAGTGTTTATGTAATTTACAAATTGAATACATAAGTTTTTAAATCCTCTTGGACAGCCTTTTAACCTTTTGGTGTAAAAGGCCGGGAAGGGGATTTTTGTACTGCTCTTAAAACTGCTCTTAAAATAAAGTGGGAGACTATGGTACTACCTTCAAAAATTGAGGGGTGTTGGGGGGAGGGGTGGATTTTAACCTACATTCTAATCGTTCCAAAGATACATTTCTCCTCTTTCATTTGATAAAAGGGTCATTTCTGCATGAGAATTCTCTGCTTTCTTTGAAAACTACCCCAATCCCAAAATAAAACTAAAATCTACATCAGCAGACAATAGTTTGGGGGAAAAATCTGTCTCATTTAACCATACTGCAAGAGAAAGAGTGGTGCCCAACCACCCCCCCCCCCCCCCCTCCACACAAAACAAAATGAATGTCAATTTTGTCTTAAAAACTGGGGTTGCAGCTATATAAATTACCAATATCAATAGACTGTGCCATTTTATCCTAACAAATAATGTCAAATATTCTTCTACATATTGATGTGGTAAAATATAGCCCTGAATGTGTCCCCTAGACCCCCAGCATACCCACTTTCTTGATGATATAATTCATAAATTAATTGATGTTGACAAAAGACAAACCTCTTATGATATTAAATTGCCCATTTGTGATAGTTTTTAGATCACATTCTGGCTTCTTAAGATATTTCACACTGTGTTTGATGAATATTTTGCAACTTTTGTAAAAAAAATTTTTTTTTAAAATCCCTCAGATTTATTAATTAAGGCACCAAGAGTCATTGGTATGTCTTTGACAAAACATTACACATTGATTTTCTCCAACAGCATGACAGTACAGCTCATGTGGTGTCACATAGCACCATTAAAATGCCTAAAACCGTCAAATATTGATTCTGTGGTGTGGTGCTTATGCTGCAAGTACCCATAAAGGCACTTTTACTGTTTTACAACCTTGGATTTAATCCCTACAGACACTCATGACCCATTTTGATAAAAGGAGTAAAATTAAGGAAAAAACAATGTACATGTATGTTTTCCAGAGAGGACGAATCAGATATTTGCTTCAAAAAGATAGTGTTCTTTAATGTTTAATACATTTGTGTATGTGTGTAAGGTGGAGGGGGTTACAGTGTGAAAAATAGTCAGAAGCCAGTTACTGAAAATGTACATGTTCAATGGGAAAATGAAAAGCAAAGAATCGCTGTCTGTGATGGGTGGTTCTTGGAGTACTTGCACCCTGGCCGATTCATACCACAATTGGGGGGTACAAATTGTCTTGACAATGAGGAACACATTGTCTAGACAAAATCTACGAATTGTCCCAGTAAAAGGTATGAATTGTCTCCTTTTTGGTACAAGTTGTCTCAAGTAAGTAAACATATGCATGAAGCAACCAATCAAAACAAGATTTATGCATAGAAATGAAACTTCAATGGGTGAACCATCGGTTAACAGCATAAGTGAAAAAGTGATCTCTAGTATTATCAACTTCGGGTTCGAACATGGTAAAAGACAATTTATAGTAGATAGTAATGGATGTAGTTTTACAGTTAAAACACTATTTTTTTAATGAAGCCACAATAATTCTTTAAATTGATGAAGATCTAACAATAAATAATTTAATGACGCCCCAAATAATAAGTTAAAGAGTGTGCTGCCTTAATAATTTAATTATAATTAATTCTGAGCTCCCTCAATAGCGCATTTTCTTTTCAGCATTTTTAATTCTGAGCGCCCTCAATAGAGCATTTTCTTTTTACCGTTGTGACGTTGAATCTTTTAAGTGTCTACATGCTTTTTACTTTAAGTCAAATAAAGTCATGAAATTTTATATTCTGTGTCTTTTAAAATAAACGAAATGACATCACTTTTTTTTATCCTTTCTCCAAGTCTAGAATCCTCTCCCAACCCCATCTCCATGTACATGTATATTTTTTCAGAGGGGGTTAATTAAGCAGGGTATGAATTTGCGGAAGATGATACAAATTGTCCAGAGGGGGTACAAACTGTCGGATACTCCCCAGAGGAGGGGTACGAATCATCCAGAAGGAGGTACAAATTGTCCTGGGAAAGGTACGAATTGTCCAGCAAAAGGTACCAATTGCCAGAGGTACGAATCGTACAGGGTATGAGGTGTCCAACTCACTGATGAATGGATGGATGGATGGACAGACAGAATTTATGCAATCACACATTTTGTAATAAATTCAATTTCAGTTTCCTTTTGAATACTAAAACAAACTACAATTAGTAGAAATGACATATTTTCTCTGGAATCAGTGTGCAAAAGTAATTTAAGGTCGGTTCTGGGGAGGTTGGTATTTAGGCTTTTTTGTCATTTTTGGAGAAACATACTAAATATCAGAATCCCCACCTCCAGATGTTGGCCAGACGAGGTGGGCGACATTGACTTGAAGATCAATTCAGTTCTATTCTGGTCGCAAAGCCTGAAGCATCCAGGAAGTAAAACATTGTTTACCAATACACCGAGGAAGTGTAATTTAAATGGGAGTTCTGAGTGGTTCTGGTATTTAGCCTTTAGGAGAACACGTCGGATCACAAAATTGGCTGGCCGCAACACTGTAATTCTGACAGTCTTAAACTGACATTGTATTGTATCAGTGGTAAAAATAGTTCATAGACTGGAGCCAGTGAACTTGTGAAGAAAAATCTAGGAAATAAATGAATATCGCTGTTCGCGTGCGTTGTTTCTGTAAATTTTTACTGCAAGAGACAAGACTGCATGCCCGTGTTTTGAGAACAAAGATTTCCCCAGACCGTACGTCAACATAACTTGAATTCATCCGAACACCAACTGTTTCTAAGGAAATCGCGCTAAGTTCCCCACAAATGAAAAAGGCCCACTAAAAGTGTCAATAAATCACTTGTTTTATTTTTTTATTCGTTGTCCACAATTTGTGAAGTGTACGTTCTCAATTAAAACTGAAACTGGGCTTTGAATCTGACGAAACCGGCAACGGACGACATTGGCACATCGAACTTTCAAATAATATTTTACTCGCCAACAACTACCTAACTTCGAAAGTCCCTTCATTACTTAATTATTTCTCATAGTTTCCAACATTCTGCGACAATATATTTTACATAATGTCCTTTGAGAAGCCAAAAACAATTAAATATATCCGTTACAACGATTCTGGATTTTTTGCCAGTGGGAGAGCCACGCCGCCAGATGGCACCCCAAACTCTGTTGCATGGTATATAGAAAAATTGTAAAATCATGGATACGTTCCTGGGTTACCTATGTGCGCCCACGCCACTGCGTGGGTGTGCACTATAATATAAGAAATGAAATATACAGGGTGAAAAAAGAGCTGAAAAACAGTGGAGGTTGTATTTTTATAACCGAATCATTAACTGCCTACAGACAGGGGATTATAAAAAATTCACCGAAATGAAGAAGGCCACGAAAGTACACACATTTTGGACAAACGATGGCAGGATATTTGTGAAAAAACACTTTTCAGGTCCGAAAATTCTCATAAAAAGTGATGAAGATCTCAACAGACTCACGTAGAAAACTTGTCACAGTTTACCGCTACATCCAACGACCATGCCAGTTATAACCCAAACTCACCAACTCTTTCACCTACTTCAGTTCTCTGATACCAATTCTTCTTTATGTTCACATTTACAGGTTTTGTGCCAAGACGTATACCTCATGTAAAAAACACTTACTGAAAAGAAACAACACCATAAGGCGGAGGAAAATAAATAAATAAATAAATAAATAAATAAATAAATAAATAAATTTTTTGAAACTAACAAGAGAAAACAATAAATATAGTAAACATAATCAATCATTCACTCGATGTTTCGCCAAATTAAGCCTTGGCTGCTATATTAACGGCCACGACTTCATTTGGTGAATAATTCCTGAAATATTGAAGAATGAAAAACAGACAGCGTGAAAGAACCGAATATAGCAGGATAGTTGTGGAAAAAAAAATGGTGACAATTTTCTGAAACTCAGAAGAAAATTAACAGATACAGTAAATATAATCATTTTTTTTCAGCCAGTTCCATGAATTCGTCACTAAAGTAAACCGCGACTGCTGTGATGGCAGCAGCAGCTTCCTTTGGTGAAAAAATTATGAAAAACACAAAAAAATAGACAACAAATACAGTGAATTTAATCATTAATGTTTTGCTGTATTAATAGCCACGACTTCATTTTGGTGAGTGGTTTCTAAAATGTTGAAAGTAAAAATGTTTTGAAGGTAAACATAGACAGCTTAAGAAAGAGTATATTTCATGTAAAGACTAATGATGTCTCCACTTACTGAAAAGAAATTAAACGGTACGGAGGAGGAAAATAAATAAATAAATAAATAAATAAATAAATAAATAAATTAATTGATTGATTAATTGGTTGATTGGTTAATTGATTGATTAATTGATTGACATATTGAATAATTAATTAGTTAATTGATTGGTTGGTTTATTGATTAATTGATTGATTGATGAATTAAATAAATAAATTTCTGAAACTAACAAGAGAAAACAACAAATATAGTGAACATATTCAATCATTCACTCGATTTTTCGCCAGATTGAGTCTTTCCTGCTATATTAACAGCCACAACTTCATCTGGTGAATAATTCCTGAAATAGTTCAGAATGAAAAACAGACAACGTGAAAAAAAACTGAATATAGCAGGATAGTTGTGGAAAAAATGGTGAAAATTTTCTGAAACTCAGATGAAAATCAACAGATTCAGTAAATATAACCAGTTCGTTTTTCTTTTTTAGCCAGTTCCATGAATTCTTCACTAAACTAAGCCGTGACTGCTGTGATGGCAGCAACAGCTTCCTTTGTGTAAAAATTATGAAATACACAAAAATAAGCAACAAATACAGTGAATTTAATCATTGATGTTTTGCTGTATTAACAGCCGCGACTTTAATTGGTGAGTAGCTTCTGAAATTTTTAGGGTAAAAATAGACAGCTTAAAAAAGTGAAAACAGCAGGTTATTTGCGAAAAATAACTTTTTAACAAGTTCTCTTAAAGAGAGACGATGACCCAACAGTCTCTCGTGCAGTACAGGTCAGAATAAGTTGTTGGATAGCCACTATGAGCTGTCTGTCTACCTTTCTCTTCCTACGCTGATAACAACGGAGCTGACATCATTTTCTGGAAAGTTCTCCGTTGGAGCTTTCCGGAAGATGATGTGGGCGTGTAGTCTTGTCAGGGCCATGGATGCGGTATATTTTGACTTGCAGTGTAAAAAACATGTTATAACTTGTTGCTATCCCCAACTATTTTACCATTCCCACCTCACCCCATTACTAATCCAGTCACTCGCTTCAATTTTGTGTTAGCAATTGTTTTATTTAGACACTGGGTTTGTACAATACAGCAACAACGATAACAACAGCAGCAACATAATTAAAACAAAATTAATGTGCAGTCTTGTCAGTGCCATGGGAGCGGTATATTTTGACTTGCAGTGTAAAAACCATGTTATAACTTGTTGCCATCTCCAACTATTTTACCATTCCCACCTCAAACCATTACTAATCCAGTCACTCGCTTCAATTCTGTGTTAGCAATTGTTTTATTTAGACACTGGGTTTGTACTATACAGCAACAACGATAACAACAGCAGCAACAAAATTAAAACAAAAGTAATGCGAATTCAATAAGAAAAGAGAGCAATACATGCAAATGTATATTATACTTTGCCGTTGTTTGCTGCTCTATCTTCATGTTAAGTGTTGCTTGATGCTTCAACAGATGCGTTCTGCTTTGGAAAATACAGCAGAAGTAAATTAGTTCATAACCTACCGAAAAGCAATAAAATGATATGAAGGAGAAGCACAAATAGGAATAAATAAATAAATAAATAAATAAATAAATAAATAAATAAATAAATAAATAAATAAATAAATAAATAATTTGAAAACAACAGTCAAACGCATGTTCCAGCAATTTTTTTTTTTTTTTTTTTTTTTTTTGCGAAAGTAAGCCAAGGCTGCTTTATCGGCAGCCACGGCTTCCTTTGGCAAACAATTTCTGCAGCTTACATGGAAATAATATATACAATGAATATAACTTGTCCCTCAACCAAATTCGAGAAGAGTTTTTTTTTTTTTCGTATTAAGAATCGGCTGCTCATATGACAGCCACAACTTCCCCCGGTTAATAATATCTGTAACTCAGGAAGAAAATTGTGAAAAATGGACAGCGTGAATATTACCAGTATTTCAATTCAATTAATTTTCCACCTGATAAGACTTGGCTGCAGTATCGGCAGCCATGACTTGTTTTGGTGATTACTTCTGGATTAATCATAGTATGCTGCCTGCTTAAAAGTTGTTGTTCTTGCAGTTTCTGCCTGAGCTCAATATATACACGCCCCTGGCTGCTGTTATGCAGACACACCTATATATATTTGTAAGTGACTTAATTGTGTCTCTTCCAGTTTCAAGCTAAGGTGAAAACGTACTCCAAACTTTGTTGCTGCTATCCTCGTGGCTGCTGCACGGAAGCCAGACCAGTACTCACTCATACATGCAAATAAAATCCATCAAAACCTTGTTCACTCCAGCAGTAAAATATTAATCTTGTTTAAATTTCAGCTTCCTTTAACCTAATTAACACTTTGGAACCTAGTTTCCTTAAACGGTATCGTCTTTGTGTACACTGACGGTGAACGGATTGCGGATGATGTCTGACCACCCCATCCCCCCATACACGCATTTTATGTTGGACTGAGGCCATGTTCCTTCACCTACAAAGAAGTGAGCGTTACCGTCGGGGAGTTGGGGTTAAAAGGGTTAATAACCACACGAACAATGTCATTTTAACCCACATTTGGCTATAGCCCGGCTGCTCCAAAGCAGCCATGTCTGAACTGTTGTTATTGTTGTGTAAATAATTAACCATTTCATTGTAATGTAATTCAGCTGTACAGAAACCCACCTGAGTATCCAAAGAGGCTCAGACTCTTTTTGGAGTAATATGTATACACAGGCAAGGTGTAATATGTCATTATTTTTTTTTATTATTATTAGTTTCTGCTTGTTTGTCTATTGTGAAATGTCACATCCTGATTTCCTCAAGTTAAACACCATAAATGCTCCTTTTAAAATCCATTAGCACAACCAACACTCCTCTGAAATGCCAGTTTTATTTACAAAACAAAACAGATCAACACTAGTTAACGACAGTTCCCAAGTAAATTAAGTAATTAATCCTCTCCTCTGAAAGGTAATATTTCCACAAACACTGGCATAACAGTAGAACGCCTGTTTTGATGAGTATTCTGTTGTTACGTGAAAAACACAAGGAAAGTCGACCTGAGACTTACTCAGTTTACAATATCTGACTGCAAGAATACTGTCAGGTTCGGTTAAAATTTGTCAGTTGCACTGATTTGAACTCGAAGGAACAACGCGATCTCGAATTTCTGATCAGTAAATTACACACATTTTCAAACACGGCAAGGGTGTGATAAACCTATCCAATTTAATCATTTTTCTTATCCATTTAATTGCAACCTGAATGTCTGCTTCATTTTTTCCAATCCGTGAAGCTCCAAATACATATATATGTATGTGTATACATATAAATATAAATGGTTTCGTCGATTTGCCGTCGTGTTCGGGAGGTTTGCCCCTTCTAAGCCGCTTGGAGGGGAGTGATCTCCCGGGCATGGTGGCTGATTGACGAAATTATATGGGGTGCTTGGTGAAGGGTATACATATAATCAAGGTAGCCGTGTAGGTCTCGTTGGCGTATGGAATGTTGATGGGTGTGGCACCTTGAAGACCTATTTTGGTTATTTACCAAAATGGGGCTTCGGGGTGTGGCACTTGCCGATATTTTATACATATATATATATGTATGTATGTGCTTCATAGATTACTTTTTATAAGTTTGACGGATTGCCGTCGTGTTCTGGGGATTGCTTCCTTCTGGGCTGCTTTCATTTCTGACTCATCTCTGAGTCAGGGGTGTGGGCCGCGTGGAGGGGAGAAGTCCCGCGGGCATGGCGGCGGTTTGACAGGGTTATATGTATATATGTATATATAAGGAGCAAAAACTGGAACCAAAATGTCAGTAAAGCGACCCACATCATTATATCATCCATCCTAGGGCCGCCCGAAATGTGGGACACGCGGGATCAATTGTCCCTTGCCCTGAAGACAGCTTCCATACCTTAATGGTAAAAGTAGGGAAAACGCCCTGAAATAAGGATCCCCCGCCCCCGCGTCTGGAGCTTCCGGTGGCCCAGCATCATCCACCCGGTTGGACCACATCACCTAAACCCGCCCTCAAAATCGATCTCAATATGCTTAAAGCTACTTCAGATTTATGTACAATAGTTTGTATAGCTCATGTTATTTATCTTTTTCTCTTCATTGATGTCCCTCTATGCTTTTCCGATTTGGATCTTTGTCTGAAACAAACTCTGGACAAAACTAAACATGATCAGATGACGCCCTCGTACTGCAGTTGCCTACCATATAGTGTCTTACACTCATATCACAATGGGGATTGAAATAACACAATATAGGCAGTCGGTGGGCGTCTTCTACAACTCCACGTACTCCAAAGTAAAGGCCTGTTATGGACGTTATACTGCGTCATCGTACGCAAATATCTTGTTTTTGCTCACATTCTTTCTATTTTCTATTTCAGTCGTCTTGAACCTAATAATCGCTCGATGTGGAGACATCCATGCAAATCCCGGTCCTACAAAGACATCAGTTGCCGAATCATTTACTGTAACAATATTAAATTACAACATTCGCAGTATTCGTCACAAACTGCCTCTTCTTATTGATGATATTGACGATTTTGACATACTTTGCTTCACGGAAACTCACCTTGACGACGAGTATGATATTAGCAATATTTTATTACCCAACTTTTCAATTCCTTTCACGCACAACAGGAACCAGTTTGGTGGTGGCATCGCAGTATATTTCTCAGACAAAATTTATCACAAGCAAATAAACGGTCTCTCGTTCAACGACGACATTCTCTGGTTCAGGTTGGAACCAGCCACACATTTCTTTTATATTGACGTACAGGTCCGAGAGAGAAAGTATTGCAGAATATTGGTCTAAATTAGAAGAGAAAATTGATCTTGCGTTAACCATTAACCCGGCAATAGTTATTACAGGAGATATCAACTCTGATCTCCTGAAGCCTCAAAGTAAACTGTACTCTCTCATTACATCGTTCAACCTAAGCAATGTAATAACGGAACCCACCAGAGTAACTACCACCTCGCAGTCACTGCTAGATCCGATAATTGTAAGTGACACAGTCAGCGTGATCAATTCAGGAACACTTGAACTGGGGTTATCTGATCATAGAGCTACATATGCCCACATTTCTCATTCACGTTGCAACAAATCTGTGACCACACGCGACGTTTGGCTT
Organism: Pictodentalium vernedei; assembly: GCA_031216915.1. Classification (NCBI taxonomy): domain Eukaryota; kingdom Metazoa; phylum Mollusca; class Scaphopoda; order Dentaliida; family Dentaliidae; genus Pictodentalium; species Pictodentalium vernedei. The sequence goes on along the minus strand of CM062291.1, from coordinate 442,238,566 downwards.
TACAATAAAGCCAATTTTGAAAGAATGAATATTATGATAGCTGAAACAAACTGGGAAAATCTAATATCTAAAGCCCCAACAGTAAACGATTCTGTATCCAACTTTGTTTCTGAATTCTTGAAAATAGCACAACATTGCATTCCCAATTCCACAATAACAGTGAGGAAAAATGACAAACCATGGTTTGACAGACCATTAGAAGACCGTGACCGACTAAAGAAATCAGCCTTGAAAAGTAATAAGCCCCAACTATGGGCAAAGTATAAGTCAGCCAGGAACAAGGTCAACAACATGAAAAAATTGCCAAAAATGCGTATTTGGAAAAAGTTGACGAATCCTTATCTCATGATACGGAACCTTGGCAGTTTTGGCGTGTTGTTAAGAAGTTTTTGAACAACTTTTCCAACTCTGAAGGCATCCCCTATCTCCAGCGTGAATCTGATGAGGTCTGTGAAATAATCGAAAATGACACAGAAAAAGCAAACCTCCTAGACGAGACTTTTATTATTAACAGTGAATTAAACTCACATTCCAAAAAACTCCCACACTTTATACGTAGATGTTCACAATCCATAAGTAACATATCTTTTTCTGAACAGGACATTATCGACATCTAAAAAGCTTGAAAACCAACAAGTCAAATGGTCACAATGGAATAGGCCATAAAATGTTGAAGGAAACAAAGTTTTCTGTCAGTAGACCGCTATCCTTCTTTACGAGAAATCCCTATCAGAGTGTGCCTACCCAGACCAGTGGAAATTAGCTGATGTGATTCCACTTTTTAAAAAGGGGGACAAATACGACCCCAAAAATTACAGGCCTATATCCTTATTATGCTGTATTGTGAAAATCATGGAACGAATTGTTTTTAAAGATATTCATAAATATTTCCTTAATAACAGGTTATTTTATAAATTTCAATCTGGATTTTTGCCGAACAATAGCACCGTATTCCAATTAACAGAAGTCTATCACAACCTTTGCAACGCAATAGACAAAAACATGCAAACCCGTGGCGTTTTCCGTGATATTTCCAAGGCTTTTGACAGGGTATGGCACAAAGAATTAATTTTTAAACTAAAGCAGTATGGTGATTCTGGTCCACCCCTACGATGGTTTCATAGTTATCTTACAAACCGAAGGCAAAGAGTGAAAATTAACGGCTGCAAATCGGATTATAAAGATATAGAAGCTGGAGTCCCACAAACTTCCGTTCTTGGCCCTTTTTTATTTCTCGTGTACATCAACGACATAGCCGACTATATCGAGTCTGTTGTTCGACTGTTCGCTGACGATACTTGTCTGACCGAGTCGTCTTCTGATACTCATAGAATTCAGTCTAAAATGAACACCGAACTCCAAAATATTAACAAATGGGCTGACACGTGGTTGGTCACATTTAATGCTAAAAAAACTAACGTAATACTATTTACACTCAGCAGGGATGTTATATTTCCAAATATTGTTTTCAACAGCGAAACATTAGATTTTGTTGCTGTCCACAAACATTTGGGGTTATCTATCCAATCCGACTTAAGTAGGGAAGCCTATATTGATGATATCTGTAAAAAGGCTTGTGCAAGACTTTCTCAGTTGAGAAAATTGAAGCACATTTTTAACCCACAGATGCTGGGAAAGATGTATAATGCTTTCGTACTACCAATATTAGAGTACGGTAGTCCTGTTTGGTGCGGTGCTCCGCAACATTTAATGATGCGCCTTGAGGATATACACTGCGATGCCGCACGAATCGTATCGGGCCTGACACGATCAGTATCACGCTATCGCCTCTTGTTAGAAGTTAGGTGGAATAATCTAGAAACAAGAAGACACGTTCAAAAGATGTGTATCTTTTACAAAATCATACACAACGATGCGCCAGATTTTCTCTATGAACTTCTTCCACCACGGGTTTGTGACACATCGTCTTATAACCTCCTTACAGCATGCGAACTGAGCTATTTAAACGATCATTCTTCCTGTCTTGCACGGAAACGTGGAACAATTTATCCCAATCAGTGCGAAATTGCTCATCGCTTACGGAATTAAAAAAACTCATATCGCCCCCCCCCCCCCCCCGTATGCAGACCACCTGCATATTTCTCGCATGGTTCTAGAAAACACAATATCATTCACAGTAGAATTAGAACCGGTTGTAGTGATCTGAAAAGTGATAAATTCCTCAATTACATCTCTGAATGTCCATATTGTGCACATTGTATAACTGTTGTTGAGGACGCAGAACATTATTTCCTTGTCTGTCCATCTTATTCAAACACTCGTAACGCTCTTATTGGTAATTTATCAAATATTAATATTACTCTGAATTCGGTGGATAATCTACTGTACGGTGATCCGGTGTTAGAAACCAAAACTAACACTTTGGTTTTTAAAGTTGTGCAACAATTTATTTGTAGCACTGGGAGGTTCGACAACGAGTTTCCCATCTAGTAGTATTTGTAAAACAATGCTGACTCAAGGTATCCACTTCAATATAGAATACTTCAATATAGGTTACGGAATGGACGCTTCATCGGGGTGACGTTGAGCCCGCGCATCGGTACACAGATTGTGCAGTCACGATGATAGTTACGGTTGCGCTGTTTGTGACCTGAGTCGCTGAAGCGGCGTTTTCCCTACCTTTTGTGTGAATCAGCATGGATCTAATGAGACACGTCCCTAAGCTGTAGTACAAAAGGCGAAGAAATTATTATTATTATTATTATTATTATTATTATTATTATTATTATTGTTATTATTAATTATTATTATTACTATTATTATTATTATTATTATTATTATTTTAACACATCCTAATCAGAACAGCGCCCAAGCGGCCTTTGGCTTTGAATATTAATTGATTCAAATCGAGAGAGATACAGAATGCAAAAGGGACATCAACAGCTTTTCTTTCTTTCTTTCTTCTTTTTTCTGTCTTTGTTTAGGGCTACATATTCATATTTATTTATACACATACACACATATATATATATAAACCCATTCAAATAGTTTATTTTACATTTATGAATTTCAAAAACTTGTTTGTTTCGCCATTGTAACATTTTCTGTATTCATGTTGTTATGGGAGCGGAGGTTTCTACTAAGTGGAAAGCACTTGTCCTCCTATCCCTTTTTGCTCAATAGTTATGGCAAATAAAAATATGTTTAAAGTGTTGGAACTGGCTCATTGCGCTAGTTCCAATGACATCCATGTCTTTCTGGTTTTATTAAGAAACTTACAAAGTACACATTTTCTGTCAGTTGTTTTCCCACAGTGTAAGTTAAAATATTAAGTACTGCAAAATGCTTGGAAATAAATCCATTATCCTTGTGTTTTCCATTGTGTATGGGAATTTACACCGGTCTTCGCCTCAGGGTGTATGGGTTCCCAAACCAGTGTAAATTCCCATACACCCTGGAAAACACAAGGATAACTAATAGTATTTATCCATGTACCGTGCAGCCCTCAGGGCAGAACGATCAATATTTTCAGCTCGAAGGCTGACCGTTGAAAATATGATTTGCTCTACCCCCAAAATAATGGAAGTAGTAGGAGATGTGGTAAACGGGCCTCATTGGCTGGATCTCATGCCGGATCTCATGTGACGTCATAGTCACGTGACCCAGTCAGTGGCACCATGTTGTGTTGTCATGGTAACCCGCGTGAGCGGCCATCTTGTGACGTCATCCCCATAGTGATACGTGGAGTGAGTGCGCATGCGCAGCACGTGTCGTTAGGGTGATACGTGTTTCCGTCGTCCATTTTGTATACTGGAGGCCGCCATCTTGGTTTATATGGTGGCACGCGGTTGCTATGTGACCCAAAAGCTTCTAACAAGACAGAGGAATTTTCGGAGAATTTGGTCCTTTGTAGAAGAGTAATTTCCCGATTCGTAGAATTACCACAAACAACCCGACAATCCCTCCAAATCACCGAAATTGACATTATTTACTACGGATTCCCCATTTTATCGGCTTAGCACGTAGTGCTATAGTACCAAAGGGCACCGTGGTGGATTCGATTGAATAGGGGTAATTTTCTGGCTTAGAATTCTCCCAGAATCCTCGTTTAATTACCCAAATAAACCCGACAAGTTTTACTATTTCGAATTCTTTCAGAATTCTCTGCTTCTATCTCTATATGCAATGGTTTTCGTCTATCTGGCCATGTTCCTTTGTTCTAGAGTATACTCCAGTAGCATAGAAGAGCCTATTAGTTGGAACAGGTTTGCTTATTATTACTATATTTAGCTATTCTGGTCTATTCTTGTTAGTTCTGACCCTATTCCAAGTACTCTTGTTGTTTCATTTATCTAGATCATTTATATAAATTATAACTAACCAATCAGATTGCCTGATTTCCCATAACCTGTACTTAATCGTACATAGTTATCTCCCCTTATTACAACGAATTTGTATCCGATTCTCATCACCTCTATATCCAATGGCAATATCCCCTGGGCACTCCAATTTCGGCACCCCTGTTTTTAAAAAAACACATGACCTTCGGCACCTGTTTTTGGTCATATGTGCCCTAGCACATAGGCACAAACGGGTATTTGAGGATACCTATGGCCTGGTATTGTATTATTTGAGGATATCTATCTAGGATACCTTCTGGAGAATCCCTTTTTGTCATATGTGCTTATGTGAAAAAACACCATGTGACACAATGTGCCCTAGCACATACGCACATGCTTTATGTGCCGATATGTGCTTATGTGAAAAGGCACAATGTGACTCAATGTGTCCTAGCACATAGGCACATACGGATATTTGAGGATACCTATGGCCTGGTATTGTATTATTTGAGGATACCTATCTATGATACCTTCTGGAGAATCCCTTTTTGTCATATGTGCATATGTGAAAAAGCACAATGTGACACAATTTGCCCTAGCACATAAGCACATGCTTTATGTGCCGATATGTGCTTATGTGAAAAGGCATACACATGGAGGCCGGAGATCCAGGCCTTTACGTCAGGTGCCAGAATCACGTTCTTCGAATCCACTTTATGTATGGAGGGTTTATAAAACAGATGACTATTTCTAATTGTTTCTGGCAGGCATGTTTGACATATATTATTAGGTACACAATCTGTTAATGACGTGATTTGGTATAAACGGTGTCAATGTATATCATGCTGGACGAGAGTGCGAGCTTGTTCATGTCAAAGAACGCAACTCGTTCCCTCGTTCAGCGCATTATGGATTTAAACCGTTTATAACAAAATGTGTCACGAACAAATTGTGTAACAAATATAATTATCTAACTAACCACTATTCCTACACACTAAAGTAGAAGGTGTTATGATTAATATATGGTGGACTTCTTAGTTGTTTAACATGACGCCATTGTCGACATGCTGAAAGATGAAATGGGCGATTACTCTGACTATCAACCGTATACAGGTTGCGACTGACCGTACGTAGTATATATACATAAAGCCCATGTGAGGTATGGTATAATAAAATTTCAGCTAAATATATCATTAAATGTCTCCTTTATAAGTAGAATACCTGCTAACTACGATTACAGATATTTTTAATTTATTAGGATAAGTGCCTGCCGGATAAACTTGGCATCGAAGCGAATCGAGAACATAATCAGATGTAGCAAATGGACTCATAACGGTCTACATGTAGATTTACAGCCGCAGCTGGATTTGGATGCCAATTTCGTCTGGAGAAGTCACAAATATTGTGTAGAGATTCCCCGCCTTTTCGAGTTAATTTCCAAGTAATAGATTACCCTCCTTCTCGAAAAGTAATAGCCTTAACCGGCGCACGCAAAAAGTTCTAATTATTTTTTTTTCCGATTTTTACCTCAGTAACATAGTTTATGACTGCTCGCTCAGGCAAGTACCATTAGCTCATTCCAAATGAGAGGTTACATGCTATGTTTTCAGACAAAAAATAACAATGTTTAGTTCCACAAGAATTTATTTGGAAACCACATGTTCCATTCGTGTTAGGTTAAGCATTCAAAGGGAAAAACAATCACTTTCCATGCAATAACCTTTCGGCTTAAACGGTTGTAAGTGCGTGGGGAGAGCGGGATGCATTTTATAAGCATTGAGTGGTGTTTAAGTCTAAACTCTGTGACAACTTGTTAACTGTTAGTCGATAACGAAACAACCCTTATACAATTATTGATGCACATTTTTCTGTTTAATCTTTTCTTATCCGCAGACATTATTACTCGGTTTATCCATTTGAACCCTGATGGAATCTCCCTTGTCAGGCCAATGGCTGGATATGGAAGAGTGCATATCAAGTATTTGTGGATAGACCAATTAATATTTTCAACATGCAATCATGGGCAGCAGCCACCCTACTCAATGAAATTACGACGTTGCATGTTCCTGGGCTGGAAAAGCGGTGCCTCGGCTTTAAAGAGTCAATGAATAGATGATGAAAGTACATTTATTTTGTTTTCGAGTGTAAGGATGTTGATACGTGGGTGGGGGTGGGGTGGAGGACAAGGGTAGGATGTTTAGTGATAATCCTCTTTTTCCGACTCTTTCTCTCTTATCCCTCCTTTATCAAGAACTTAGTTAGGCTTTTCCCTCTGGAAAAGACTATTGTTTTTCTACGGATTTTTATTATTTTTTTTTTTTTTTTTTAGGCTTTTCCCTCTGGAAAAGACTATTGTTTTTCTACGGATTATTATTATTTTTTTTTTTTTTTTTTGGGGGGGGGGGGGGGGGGGGTTTAGGCTTTTCCCTCTGGAAAAGACTATTGTTTTTGTACGGATTATTATTTTTTTCTTTTTTTTTTCTTTTTTTTTGGGTTTTTTTTTTTTTTTTTTTTTTTTTTTTCCACACATTTTTGTCCGTACGATTCAGAAGCCATTTTCGAACCGATTTTCACACAATTTGGCACACGCATAGAGTGGCAAAAAATCTAAAAATGTACCGAAGCGGAATTTTCGATTTAACCCTTATTTCGCCAGAATTGGCAAAAAACTGCCAAAATTGGGGTTTATCGGCACTTTCTCGAAACACGTCTTTACGATTTTTATTAAATATTCATAATTACTAGACCTCCCTATGACACAACCTTTGATACACACGACATATTAGGCGATGCATATGGTAACCCTCCACAGGCTGCCAAACATCGAAATTTTGATGAAATGGGTCGGGTTCAGACCCCCACAGCACCCAAACGATACCCGAGAGGTAAACATAACTTCCTTTATTGGAAGTGGAATTCACCGAGGATCATTTTTGTAAGTAATAAGGGTGTTCAGAAAACCAAGTGTTAACCCGTTTTGGGCTGGTTAAACAGCAATACCCCCAAAAAGCTCAAAACTTCATGTTTTCCGTGGATTTCTCTAAACGAGTCTTGTAGATTTTCAAGAAAAATTGGTCACTCTCAGGTCTTGGTGTGACATTACAAGCTGCATGGATAAAATATTCCGGTCAGCATTAGTTAACCCTCCCCGAGCTGCTAAACGTAAAAATTGTGATAAAATGGGCTGTTTTTAGACACCAACAGCACCCAAACGATATACCACAGAGAAAGGGGCCTTCATTTATCGGACGCAAAATTGATCGGAAAATATTTTTGAAAGACGTAAGGGTATTCAAAATTTGACGTCTTAACCCATTTTGGGCTGGTTAAAGAGAGATACCCATTAAAATCTTAAAATACCCATTTTCTGTGGATTTCTCTAACAACATCTTGTAGGTTTTCAAGAAAAATCGGCTATGTGCAGGTCTTGGTGTGACATTACAAGTAGCATGAACAAAATATTCCGGTCAGCATTAGTTAACCCTCCCCGGGCTGCTGAATGTCAAAATTGCGATAAAATGGGTTGTTTTTGCACACCAACAGCACCCAAAGGGTACACCACAAAGAAAAGTGCCTTCTTTTATCGCGCGTTCAATTTATATGGAAACATTTTTGTAAGTAGTAAGGGTATTCAAAAGTCGACGTCTTAACCCATTTTGGGCAGGCTAAAGAGAGATATCCCTTGAAAGCTTTAAATTCCCATTTTCTGTGAATTTCCCTAATGGCAACTTGTAGGGTTTCAAGACAAATTGACTATTCGTAGGTCTTTATGTGACATTACAAGTTGCATGGACAAAATACTCCGGTGAGCGTTTTTTAACCATCTACAAGCTACCAAGCATCGTAATGTTGTTAACATGGGACTGTTTTCAGACACGCACAGCACCTAATGTATACATGAGAGATAAACATAATCTCCTTTGTTTGAAGTGGAATTCACAGAGGACCATTTTTGTAAGTAATAAAGGTATTCAAAAAGCCAAGCGTTAACCCCTGTTGGGGAGGTTAACAGGGATACCCATCAAAAGCTTAAAAAATCGTTTTCCCTGGATTTCTACAAACATTTTGTGGGGTTTTCAAGAGAAAATGGCCGTTGATAGGTCTTGGTGTCATATGACCAGTTGCATGGATCAATTATTCTAGTAGGCATTTGTTAACCCTTCATGGGCTGCTAAATGTAAAAAAATGAGGAAATAGTCTGTTTTTGGACACCAACAACATCAAATGGAAATGCCACAGAGAAACGTAACTTCTTTTACCGGACGCAAAACTGATAGGGAAACATTGATATTGATATTAACCCATTCTACCATTAATGATGGGTTTTACCTAAACATTTTTTTATCAAACCTAAACCGAGTCATTTGAGACTACTATACTCACCTTTCTCATAACATCAATGAAGGAACTTTAGTGAGACAGTTAAAAACAATTCATCAGACACTGTTGGGTCAAGAAAAATCATGGAATCTAATCGGGAAAAGCCATGATTCTCCAGAATCATTATTTTTTGGGTTTTTTTTTTTTTTTTTTTTTTTCCACACATTTTTGTCCGTACGATTCAGAAGCCATTTTCGAACCGATTTTCACACAATTTGGCATACGCATAGAGTGGCAAAAAATCTAAAAATGTACCGAAGCGGAATTTTCGATTTAACCCTTATTTCGCCAGAATTGGCAAAAAACTGCCAAAATTGGGGTTTATCGGCACTTTCTCGAAACACGTTTTTAGGGTTTTTTTTTAAACATCCATCATTACTAGACCTGCCTTTGACACAACCTTTGATACACACGATATATTTGGCGATGCATATGGTAACCCTCCACAGGCTGCCAAACATTGAAATTTTGATGAAATGGGCCGGTTTCAGACCCCACAACACCCAAACGATACCCGAGAGGTAAACATAACTTCCTTTATTGGAAGTGGAATTCACCGAAGATCATTTTTGTAAGTAATAAGGGTGTTCAGAAAACGAAGTGTTAACCCGTTTTGGGCTGGTTAAACAGCAATACCCCAAAAAAGCTCAAAACTTCATGTTTTCCGTGGATTTCTCTAAACGAGTCTTGTAGATTTTCAAGAAAAAATGGTCACTCTCTGGTCTTGGTGTGACATTACAAGTTGCATGGATAAAATATTCCGGTCAGCATTAGTTAACCCTCCCCGAACTGCTAAACGTAAAAATTGTGATAAAATGGGCTGTTTTTAGACACCAACAGCACACCAAACGATATACCACAGAGAAAGGGGCCTTCATTTATCGGACGCAAAATTGATCGGAAAATATTTTTGAAAGTGGTAAGGGTATTCAAAATTTGACGTCTTAACCCATTTTGGGCTGGTTAAAGAGAGATACCCATTAAAATCTTAAAATACCCATTTTCTGTGGATTTCTCTAACAACATCTTGTAGGTTTTCAAGACAAATCGGCAATTTGCAGGTCTTGGTGTGACATTACAAGTCGCATGAACAAAATATTCCGGTCAGCATTAGTTAACCCTCCCCGGGCTGCTGAAGGTCAAAATTGCGATAAAATGGGCTGTTTTTGCACACAAACAGCACCCAAAGGGTACACCACAAAGAAAAGTGCCTTCCTTTATCGCGCGTACAATTTATATGAAAACATTTTTGTAAGTGGTAAGGGTATTCAAAGTCGACGTCTTAACCCATTTTGGGCAGGCTAAAGAGAGATATCCCTTGAAAGCTTTAAATTCCCATTTTCTGTGAATTTCCCCAACGGTAACTTGTAGGGTTTCAAGACAAATTGACTATCCGTAGGTCTTTATGTGACATTACAAGTTGCATGGACAAAATACTCCGGTGAGCGTTTTTTAACCATCTACAAGCTGCCAAGCATCGTAATGTTGTTAACATGGGACTGTTTTCAGACACGCACAGCACCTAATGTATACATGAGAGATAAACATAATCTCCTTTGTTTGAAGTGGAATTCACAGAGGACCATTTTTGTAAGTAATAAAGGTATTCAAAAAGCCAAGCGTTAACCCCTGTTGGGGAGGTTAACAGGGATACCCATCAAAAGCTTAAAAAATCGTTTTCCCTGGATTTCTACAAACATTTTGTGGGGTTTTCAAGAGAAAGTGGCCGTTGATAGGTCTTGGTGTCATATGACCAGTTGCATGGATCAATTATTCTAGTAGGCATTTGTTAACCCTTCATGGGCTGCTAAATGTAAACAAAATTGAGAAAATAGTCTGTTTTTGGACACCAACAACATCAAATGGAAATGCCACAGAGAAACGTAACTTCTTTTACCGGACGCAAAACTGAGAGGGAAACATTGATATTGATATTAACCCATTCTACCATTAATAATGGGTTTTACCTAAACATTTTTTTATCAAACCCAAACCGAGTCATTTGAGACTACTATACTCACCTTTCTCATAACATCAATGAAGGAACTTTAGTGAGACAGTTAAAACAATTCATCAGACACTGTGGGGTCAAGAAAAATCATGGAATCTAATCGGGAAAAGCCATGATTCTCCAGAATCATAAAGTCTAGTTTTTGGGGTTTTTTTTTTTTTTTTTTTTTTTTTTTCCACATTTTGTCCGTACGATTCAGAAGCCATTTTCTTACAGATTTTCACGAAATTTTGCACACGCATAGAGGGGCACAAAATCTAAAAATGTACCGAAGCGGAATTTTCGATTTAACCCCTATTTCGTCAGAATTGGCAAAAAACTGCCAAAATTGGGGTTTATCGGCACTTTCTCGAAACACGTCTTGTAGATTTTTTTTATACATTCGTAATTGCTAGACCTGTCAGTGACACGCCCTTTGATACACACGACATATCAGGCGATGCATATGGTAACCCTCCACAGGCTGCCAAACATAGAAATTTTGATGAAATAGGCCGGTTTCAGGCCCCCACCGCACCCAAACAATACATGAGAGGTAAACATAACTTCCTTTATTGGAAGTGGAATTCACCGAGGATCATTTTTGTAAGTAATAAGGGTGTTCAGAAAACCGAGTGTTAATAGTGATACCCGTCAAAGGCTTAAAAATTTATGTTTTCCCTGGATTTCTTTACAAACATCTGGTAGGGTTTTCAAGAGAAAATGGCCATTGATAGGTCATGGTGTCACATTACCAGCTGATTGGATAAAGTATTCCTCTAAGCATTTGTTAACCCTCCATGGGCTGCTAAATGTCAAAATTTTGAAAAAAATAGTCTGTTTTTGAACAACAACAACATCAAATGGGAATACAACAGAGGAACGTAACTTCTTTTACCGGACGCAAAACTGACATGGAAACATTTTTGTAAGTAGTAAATGTGTTCAAAGATCGAGGTCTTAACCCATTTTTGACTGGTTAAGGAGATATACCCCTTAAAAGCTTAAAATTCCAGTTTTATGTGGATTTCTCGATTTCTCAACAAAAAAAATTCAAGAGCAATTGACCATTCGCAGGTCTTCGAGTGACATTACAAGTTGCATGAACAATATGTTTCGGTAAGCATTTGTTAACCCCCCTCCCCCCCCCCCCCCACCTCCAGAGGCTGCCAAGCATTGACATTTGGAGAAAATGGGCTGTTCTTGGGCAACCATAACACCAAATGTGTACCTACGAGATAAACATAACCTCCTTCATTGGAAGTGGAATTCACTGTCGATCATTTTTGTAAGTGATGAAGATCTTCACAAAACCAAGCATTAACCCTTTAGAGCTGTTTAAAGAGAGATACCCCTCAAAAGGTTAAAAATTCATGTTATCTGAGGATTTCTTTAAAAACATCCCATAGATTTTCAGGAAAAAATGGCCATTCTCATATCTTAGTGTGACATTACAAGGTGCATGTACAAAATATTCCTGTAAGCATTTGTTAACCCTGTGCAGGTTCTCAAACATCAAAATGTTGATAAAATAGGCTGTGTTTGCGTACCCACAGCACCCGAAGTTGGGAGGAGAGATCAAAATAAGTGGAAGTAGAATTCACTGAGAATTATTTTTGGAAGTAATAAGAGTATTCCAAAAACAACACTTAACCCGTTTTGGGCTGGAAAAACAATGATACCCATCAAAAGCTTAAAATTCCTGTTCTCCCTGGATTTCTCTGAAAACATCTTGTAGATTTTAAAGAAAAAATGGCCATTCACAGTTCTTGGTGTGACATTACAAGTTGCATGAATAAATATTCCTGTTGGCACTTGTTAACCCTCTGCAAACTGCCAGACATCAATATTTTGGATACATTTGAGATAAAATGGACCATTTTTAAACACTCAGTGAGTATGTGTCAAACAAACATAACTCCTTTTGTCGGCCATTGACTTGTTGGACGACGATATTGACATTAACCCACTCCACCGTTAATGATGGTTTTTACCTAAACAATTTTTATCAAACTGTGTCATTTGAGACTACTATCTTCACCTTTCTCATAACATCAATGAAGGAACTTCAGTGAGACAGTTAAAAACAATTCATCAGACACTGTGGGGTCATGAAAAATGATGGAATCTCATCGGGAAAAGCCATGATTCTCCAGAATCATAAAGTCTAGTTTTTTTTTGGTTTTTTTTTTTTTTTTTTTTTTTTTCCACACATTTTGTCCGTACGATTCAGAAGCCATTTTCGAACCGATTTTCACGAAATTTTGCACACGCATAGAGGGGCACAAAATCTAAAAATGCACCGAAGCGGAATTTTCGATTTAACCCTTATTCCATCAGAATTGGCAAAAAACTGTCAAAATTGGGGTTTATCGGCACATTCTCGAAATACGTCTTGTAGATTTTTTTTAAACCTTCATCATTGATAGACCTGTCTTTGCGACGACCTTTGATACACACGACATATCAGGCGATGCATATGGTAACCCTCCACAGGCTGCCAAACATCGAAATTTTGATGAAATGGGCCGGTTTCAGGCCCCCGCAGCACCCAAACGATACACGAGAGATAAACATAACTTCCTTTATTGGAAGTGAAATTCACCGGAGATCATTTTTGTAAGTAATAGGGGTGTTCAAGAAACCAAGCGTTAACCCGTTTTGGGCTAGTTAAACAGCAACACCCCCATAAAGCTAAAAAAATCATGTTTTCCGTGGATTTCTCTAAACGAGTCTTGTAGATTTTCAAGAAAAATTTGTCACTCCTAGGCCTTGGTGTGTCAATAGAAATTGCATGGACAAAATACGGCGGTCAGCATTTGTTAACCCTCCACGGGCTGCTAAAAGTCCAAATTGTGATAAAATGGGCTGTTTTTGGACGCTAACAGCACCCAATGGGTACGCTACAAAGAAAAGTTCCTTCTTTTATCGAGTGCACAATCTATACGCAAACATTTTTGTAAGTAGTAAGGGTATTCAAAAGACGAAGTTTTAACCCATTTTGGGCAGGCTAAAGACAGAGACCCCTTAAAATCTTAAAATTCCCATTTTCTGTGGATTTCTCTAAAAACATCAGGTAGGTTTTCAAGAAAAATTGACTACACGCAGGTCTTTGTGTGACATTACAAGTTGCATGGACAAAATATTCCGGTGAGCGTTTATTAACCCCTTTAGAGGCTGCCAAGCATCGTAATTTTGTTGAAATGGGCTGTTTTCAGGCACGCACATCACCCAACGTGTACCTTAGAAGTAAACATAATCTCCTTTGTTGGAAGTGGAATTCACCAAAGACCATTTTTGTAAGTAATAAGGGTATTCAAAAAACCAAGCGTTAACCCCTTTTGTGGTTGTCGATAGTGATACCCAACAAAAGCTTAAAAATTTATGTTTTCCGAGGATTTCTTTACAAAAACCTGGTAGGGTTTTCAAGAGAAAATGGCCACTGATAGGTCTTGGTGTCACATTACCAGTTGATTGCATAAAGTATTCCTCTAAGCATTTGTTAACCCTCCATGGGCTGCTAAATGTCAAAATTTGGTAAAAAATAGTCTGTTTTTGGACACCAACAACATCAAATGGGAATGCAACTGAGCAGCATAACGTCTTTTACCGGACACAAAACTGACAGGGAAACATTTTTGTAAGTAGTAAGAGTATTCAAAAATCGAGATCTTAACTCAACCCATTTTTGACTAGTTAAGGAGATATACCCCTTAAAAGCTTAAAATTCCAGTTTTCTGTGGATTTCTCAAAAAAATTTCAAGAAAAATTGACCATTCGTAGGTCTTGGAGTGACAGTTCAAGTTGCATGGACAAAATATTTTGGTAAGCATTTGTTAACCCTCCAGAGGCTGCCAAGCATAGACATTGGGAGAAAATGGGCTGTTCTTGGGCAACCATAACACCAAATGTGTACCTGCGAGATAAACATAACCTCCTTCATTGGAAGTGGAATTCACCGACGATCAGTTTTGTATGTAATGAAGGTATTCACAAAACCAAGCATTAACCCGTTTAGGGCTGGTTACAGAGCAATACCCCTCAAAAGGTTAAAAATTCATGTTATCCGAGGATTTCTCTAAAAACATCTCATAGATTTTCAAGAAAAAATGACCATTCTCAGATCTTAGTGTGACATTACAAATTGCATGTACAAAATATTCCTGGAAACATTTGTTAACCCAATACAGGTTCTCAAACATCAAAATGTTGATAAAATGGGCTGTGTTTGCGTACCCACAGCACCCGAAGTTGAGAGGAGAGATCAAAATAAGTGGAAAAAGAAATCAATGAGAATTATTTTTGGAAGTAATAAGAGTATTCAAAAATGAACACTTAACCCGTTTTGGGCTGGATAAAGAATCATACCCATCAAAAGCTTAAAATTCATGTTCTCCCTGGATTTCTCTGAAAACAACTTGTAGAGTTTAAAGAAAAAATGGCCATTCACAGTTCTTGGTGTGACATTACAAGTTGCATGAATAAATATTCCTGTTAGCACTTGTTAACCCTCTACAAAATGCCAGACATCAATATTTTGGATACATTTGAGATAAAATGGACCATTTTCAAATAGTCACAGCACTCTGTGGGTATGTGTAAAACAAACATAACTCCTTTTGTCGGTCATTAACTGGTTAGACGACAAAAATTGACATTAACCCACTCCACCGTTAATTATGGTTTTTACCTAAACAAGTTTTTAATGAAACTGAGTCGTGTGAGACTACTATACTCACCTTTCTCATAACATCAATGAAGGAACTTCAGTGAGACAGTTAAAAACAATTCATCAGACACTGTGGGGTCATGAAAAATCGTGGAATCTCATCGGGAAAAGCCATGATTCTCCAGAATCATAAAGTCTAGTTTAACGTGTATTTTTCGATATCATTCCTGTAATCAGTGTGTGTCGTCATCACACCAATATGTTAAGTGTAGAAGAGAATTTGAACATATCTGATACCTCTGTCAATTATTGAAATATTTTTGTACTTGTGTTCTGCCTGAAAACGACCTCGAAAAAGCTTAAAGCTTACTCTCGGATCCAGTTTTTTATGCCGATGTGCATGCTATACATGTTTAACGGAAATAAATATTGTTTAAACTAAGGGTAGAGTGTTGGGGGCGACAGGACCTCACTGAAAGTTTCATGAGAACATTTTCAGGCTTGTCGAAATTATTTATACCTTTCTTTGTGGTAAATATTAGGGACTTACGAAGCTTCGAAATGAAACAACGACTCGATTTGATTGGATTTGCGTTGTGATTATTCGGAATGTTTCGAATCGTTGAGAAGTTCTCCGAATCCTACCAAGTATCTCCTCCTGAACTCTTGTTTCATCACGTTTTCTGCACGTGAGACCTGATAACAGAAGAATAGTTTAACCCTTTACCCAACGCAGACAATATCAAAATTTATTATTTTAAATATCATTTTTTAAATTTTTTCAAACAATTTTAACAAAGCCATATCATGTGACCCCTCTTTGGAACGAGCTCGTCGAGCTCGTTCCAAAGAGGGGTCACATGATATGGTTTTGTTGAAATTGTACGAAAAATAATATTTTTTCAGCTGCTGAATTTGCATATTACTCGGGCGGATGCGGGCGATTCGTTGGGTAAAGGGTTAAGAAGGTTCCGCTTCCCAAATTACTATTTTGATTTCATTCAGGAATATTTCACTTTCTTTATTGAGTTACTCAAACACCCAAATCACCGTTGAGTATAATACGTTAGTTGAGACTGGCAACATTTTCTGCTGTAAGAAGGTACAATATTTATGATTTGAAATGCGGCAAGATTCGATTTGGGATTCGAAATCTTCTGCTTGATTCGATTCGGGATTCGATCAACTTTCTTTATTGCATTAAACATTGTCGTAACATACTATTCAATGGAAACTGTTTACATACATTACCATTAAGCACAATTTGAACAGCAGGAAGGGTGAAGGGGGCGAACTGAGCGCCGCCATCATCACAGTTAAAAGGAAATATACCAGAGGGTTAAGTGAATATATAATAGATCCGAAATCTAGATATTTCCTGAAGGGAAATAATCGATGTGCTCCAAATGGTTTGTCAGGTGGAATAAAATTAAATTCAAGCAGTTACATCATCACAGATTTTCCATTAACCGAGCTCTCTGTGTTTAACAGCTGCGGCCATGGATCATTACAACTGTAATTTGTTTCACGTTCATCGAATGTTAAGGTCTTTGGAACTGGCGAATTTTCCCAAATAGACAAAAACAAATGGTTCCAAAACAAGATAATTAAACAATTTTCATACAAGCAATCACAGGCAGTGGTACTGTTTTGACCTAAAGAATATTTGGAGTGCTGAAGTTTCAAACTAAAAAGTGCTTTTATTGTTGAATATCAACTTTTAAATTGCAAATTGCACTGACAACAGAACTAAAAATTCACATTTGGAACACGTAAATTACTGAAACCAAAATTAATCTGAACCATGTATCTACAGCACTTTACCGACAAATGAACTTTGAGGTGCTTTTTGAATTATTTAAAACACATTTTTTATCTCCACTCTGAAAGATTTTTTTAGTATCAATATTAAGGGCCTATATAAGTAATGGAATTTTGTTTATTTTGAAATTCTCACCTCTCGTATTCCTTAAATTCAGATTATATATACACAAATTATACATCAAAACGAAGATTGGGATGTATAGAACACGAAACACATATGTAGTCAACTCATAGAGTCGACAGTAGGCACCACTGGTTCCTGGAAGTCTGCTACCGTATTCGCACCAGAACTGATAATAAAATAATATTTCATCAGAACAACTTGTGGCCAAATGTTCTTCATATATCCAAGAACAAAGCTAGGCATTCAAAACACTTTCGAATACAGCGATAGGTCTACATTTTGGAAAAGGACAACACTGTCTGCATTTTTTATTGAAGATGGTTTCCATGCTCGACAGAAATGCGCAAATCAGTCGTTACCACGAATTTCCATCAAAAAACAAAATCGTAATTCTGAGAAATTTCGACAGGTATCATGATACCTTGCATTGAATATGGCAACTGTGCAATCTCTATCTAATCTAATAACAGTACACTGTATGAAGGCGATCTTTTTCATTATTTGATTTTAGACGGCGTTGTTTTTACAGGCCTTTTCTGTCGACCGGAAATCGAAAGTATACTCATACGTAAACAAAAGTAAAGGCTTTGGAATTTCCCCCAATGCAGCTCTGTCGCCGTGTTTTGAAGAATTTTTATCCCCTAGCTTTGTTCTTGGATATGTAAAGCACATTTGGCCACAAGTTGTTTTCGTGAAATATTATTAAATTATCAGTTCTGGTGCGAATACGGTAGCAGACTTCCAGGAGCCAGTGGTGCCTACAGTCGACTCTATGAGTTGATTACATATGTGTTTCGTGTTCTATACATCCCAACCTTCATTTTGATGTACATTTTGTGTATATTTAATTTGAATTGAAGGAATATCAGAGGTGAGAATTTTCAAAATAAACAAAATTTCATTACTTATATAGGCCCTTAAGATGTGCAACTTTAAGAATGCATGCATAGGATTCACTAGAACTTCACACTTTTCATCAGTTCTGTTTACCATCACCTGAACAATGATTGAGACAAAATAATTAGTGTATTTATCCTTGACCAGTCAGCTGTATCGTGTATTGCCATTCCATAAGAAGGTTCAACATTGTACAACACTGTCAGTGTTAGATGTTTGGATTTAGCAATCAGTGTCAACAAACATTCATGCATATCTGTACCAAATACATCAGTCAAGGTGTTATGTACATCTTGCATGTGCCATTTGTCTCTTAAGGTGTCACGTCTTGGTGTCATAACAAGAAAAATATTTTGGAATGGACATTAAAAACATGTTTTAATTAATTTTAAAATCAATCCAGAGTTCATTTCTCGGTAAAGCGCTATAGATATATGTTTTGGATCAATTTTGGTTTCATTAATTTAAGAGTGCCGTTTGTGAATTTTCCGTTCTGTTGTTAGTGCGATCAACATTTTAAGGGCCTGTATAAGTAATGGAATTTTGTTTATTTTGAAATTCTCACCTCTCATATTCCTTAAATTCAGATTAAATATACACAAATTATACATCAAAATGAAGGTTGGGATGTATAGAACATGAAACACATATGTAATCAACTCATAGAGTCGACTGTAGGCACCACTGGTTCCTGGAAGTCTGTTATCGTATTCGCACCAGAACTGATAATAAAATAATATTTCACCAGAACAACTTGTGGCCAAATGTGCTTCATATATCCAAGAACAAAGCTAGGCATTCAAAACACTTTCGAATACAGCGATAGGACTGCATTTTGGAAAAGGACAACACTGTCTGCATTTTTTATTGAAGATGGTTTCCATGCTCGACAGACATGCGCAAATCACTCGTTACCACGAATTTCCATCGAAAAACAAAATCGTAATTCTAAGAAATTTCAAAAGGTATCATGATACCTTGCATTGAATATGGCAACTGTGCAATCTCAATCTAATAACAGTATACTGTATGAAGGCGGTCTTTTTCATTATTTGATTTTAGACGGCGTTGTTTTTACATGCTTTTTCTGTCCGATGACGTCGACCGGAAATCGAAAGTATACTCATACGTAAACAAAAGCAAAGGCTTTGGAATTTTCCCCAATGCAGCTCTGTCGACGTGTTTTGAAGAATTTTTATCCCCTAGCTTTGTTCTTGGATATGTAAAGCACATTTGGCCACAAGTTGTGTTCGTGAAATATTATTAAATTATCAGTTCTGGTGCGAATACGGTAGCAGACCAGTGGTGCCTACAGTCGACTCTATGAGTTGATTACACATGTGTTTCGTGTTCTATACATCCCAGCCTTCATTTTGATGTACATTTTGTGTATATTTAACGTGAATTGAAGGAATATCAGAGGTAAGAATTTTAAAAATAAACAAAATTTCATTACTTATATAGGCCCTTAAAAGTTGATTTTCAACAATAAAATTACTTTTTAGTTTAAAACTTCAGCAAACAAAATATTCTTTAGATCAATGCAGTATCATTGCTTGTCACCGTTTGTACGAAAATCGTTTAATTTACTTGTTTTAGAACTGTTTCGTTTTTGACCATTTGGGGAAATTCACCGGTTCCTATAGACTTAAGGCAAACAGTCAGCAGGTAAATCTCACAAAAATACCAGTGCAATGTAAACAATTACGAACCACCACTAACAGTAGTTCCAATAAGTTCGGTAATTGTCAGTTCTCGAATATCGGTCTGGGGTCGAGTTGTAAATGAGTAAATGTGAACGGACATACTCACTGTGCTAATTTCAACCTTTTTTGAGGTTGCCGTTATCTCAGTGGGTATAGTAGCAGAGGATTATGACTAGGCGATCGGGTGCCGAAGACCCGGGATCGATTTTCGTCTTAGTCAACTTCCGAAAACCTTTACAGTTTTAACCCTTTACCTAACGTAACGGTCAAAACCGGCCACCCTTATTCTCAAAAATCATCAATTAATTTTCATTATTTTTTTTATATTTTGTCTCTAAAACATAGGTTATGACCCCTCATTGGAACGAGCTCGTCAAGCTCGTTCCAATGAGGGGTCATAACCTATGTTTTTGAGACAAAAAATGAAAATAATAGTTATTCAAGAATTTTTTTTTGCAAGTGTCGTCTGCTTTTCATGTTATGTAAAGGGTTAAGTTCTGTGGCTCGGACCCATCACTATACCTGGTGGAATTCCTCCTTGACATAATGTGATAAGCAATATAGTAGTGACAAGAAAAGTTTTGTGCAGAGCACAAGCACGCAGACAAAGGGACATGAAAAAAAAAATACAATTCGTGAAAACATTCAGTAAGATTTTACATTAGATTTACAGGTTTAAAAATAATTTACATTAAAATAAACATTGTTTGTGCTATATTAAAAAATGAAATCCATAACATTTCATGAATTGTTTTAATTTAAATTGCATTATCTTGTTCGTGATTTTTTTATTAGTCTATAATGTTATCAGCATCTGTGCTATACCATGAGAGAACATGAGCATAGATTAAAGTTTATCCAATTGTTTATGTCGCCCATTTATTAAACGTTTGCACCCCATCTGTGTTGATCATATTTTACCATTGTACGAGAATAATATAATCAAATCTATAACCTTACTAACCTAATATGCCAGTCTTGGGAGAAAAATAATAATATATATTAAATTTACTCACACCACCTTTAGGTTTTGGTAAATTGGCAAGATTTAAAAAAATTAACAGCACTTTTGTTCAATTAGTTTTAACCTACAGGTTTAATGTAATGGAATTATACAGTTCATTATTAAACAAAATCAGAAATTCATGTTTGTGACAAAAATATCTTTTATTAAGAACATAAGTATAAAAATAAAATTACATAATATACTATAATAAAATTGTCGATGACACTCTAGCTCAACTTCAATATGACAGGAATTTAATATTGCTGTGACCAAGTCAACAATAATTAATATGACATTAATTATTATTTGTTGTGACCAAGTCAACAACAACAAAAGAATTACAAGTTGGCTGCAATAGACTAAAGATTATGACCAATCATTTAAGTCAATTTCCGAAAAAAATAGATGGGAAATTGTGTTCAACCCTTGTCAGAGATAGAGAAGTCACAAAATATCATATTGGTGATAATGGGAACAATATTTTATGGTAGGCAGACCAAAAACCCTGCTACATATCGATTCATAGATATGACCTCTTGCCCGATCTTTATTGACATGTGCACTTACTTTGTGTAAGTGGCACTGAATAAATCAAAGTTAATCTAATTTGCATAATTTATTCACGAGAAAACCTCATGTATTATATGTGCATGCCAAGTTACTAAACATTCATATACAAAGAAATTATTCAAATCACTTCTTTCATATAGAAGTTCTGTACAAAAACTGATTGCACCTAATTTCGTTAATAAATGGCTGCCGGAGACCATCTTAAATTTTCGTACCTGAACCCAAAACACTTGTTTTTGTCCCACAATGATAACAAAGGCTCCCCAGAAGTTTTCGTAAAGATGGGTTCATAAGTAAGGCCTCTAGCCCGAGCCTTATTAACATGTGCACTTACTGTGTACTAGTTGCTCTGAATAAATCAAAGTTCTCATCTAATTTGCATAATTTATGCATGAGAAAAAACACATATGTGATATGTTCCATCCGTGTTACTAAACATTCACACAAAAATTTATTCAAATCACAACTTTCATGGTCTCTAGCCCGAGCCTTATTGGCATTTGCACTTACATTGCTGAAATTGATATTGAATAAATCAAATTTAGTCTAATTTGCATAATTATGCACGAGAAAAAAAATTATATGTGATCTATCCCATGTACTAAACATTCATAGAAAAAAATATTCAAATCAGACCTTACATATGGAAGTTCTGCGCAAAAATCTGATTGCACCTAATTTTGTACAAAATGGCTGGCATCGGCGATCTTGAATTTTAGAACGGACCCCAAAACGCTCGTTCTCGTCCCACGGTGATAACAAAGATATCCAAAAAGTTTCGTAAAGATCGGTTCATAAATATGGCCTCCAGCCTGAGCGTATTCGCATTTGCAGTTACAATGCTAAAAGTAACACTAAATAGATCAAAGTTAGTCTAATTTGCATAATTTATGCAAGAGAAAATTTGGCATTATGGCTCAACAAATGGTACATGCTAATTCTGAATGCGTCTCAGACTGGATGAAGGGTGTGTGCTAATTCTGAATGCGTCTCAATCTGGATGAAGGGTGTGTGGTGATGGAGGGGTGGGCTCATAATTATTTTACAGTGATGATTCTGGCGCAACGTGTACATTATATCAAATATTCTCGGGTGAAAGAATTTTCCTGCGCATGATTACTCCTGTTCCAAAATTTAACCCATGTTAGTTGCCGTTAGAAGTGAAAGTTTCAGTTCGATATCTTTGCATAATGTAGGAGTGCATCCCAACACTGCTCTTGTTGAAGGGTGAAAACGACGTTGCACATAAAATATCGAACAGTGATGATTTTGGTCCAAATATGAGTAACGTGTACACTATATTGCATGTTCCCAAGTTGAAAGGTTAAATTTCATCTACGCATGCTTATTCATGTAAAAACAAAATTATCCCCCCACAAACACTTATAAAAAGTACAATGGTATGGTAAGTCCCAAAATAACTGGTAATACCATGGTAATACCATGTATTTTTAGGACGTACCATGCTTTACCATGGTACATTTTTATAAGGGCCAAGTCAGCTGAGTTTGAAAATGCCAGATTTCAGTTCGACATCTCTATATGTAGGAGTGCACCCCTAGGTTTATACTTTTTGAAGGTTTGACACGAGTTTACACGTAAAATGCAACTTCCCATGTTTGGCCTACTCAAGATTAAAAAATATATAAACCTCAGTGTGAAATTTCAGTTAAAATTGAAATGTAGGTGCGAAACTTCAGCTAGTAAACTCTAAAAGAGCTCCTTTTGTTGACGGGTTAATGAGTGAAGGGTTATCGTAGCAGGTAATATTCACCCTGCCCACATTACTCCTTATCAAAAAGATTTAACCACAGATGTCAGCTTAATATTTCTGAAAATGTATTAACCAATTCAACATCGCTGTTGTGGATGAAAGGTTAATGCGACGCATAACTCGACGGAAACCTCTCATTGAACCTGAAATATCGTGCATATGTTGACAAAATTGTCCAAAATACAACAGAGGGCAGACACCTCACTGAACACGCAAACCAGAATCTAAAGCCAACTGTTGAACGCACCAAGTTATACCATTGCGTATTTTTTTCTGTATCTTTTCTGAAATCGATAAGAGTACTGCTGAGTTTATCAAAGGAACGTGTCCCATCCACCAATCTATTTAAAAACTATTCTTATGTCAATTAAACCAGCAGTGAATTGTTTGTGAATGTCTTTAATAATACTGACCATCAAAACGTGAGACGTGCAAACATTCGCTAAACTAATTGAACAAATCCATTGCATTTTAAACGCCATACACACATAAAACGTATGTAGAAATGAAACTTACACAGCTTACAATTTGAAGCGAGTAACTTTGACCTAGATAATGAATATATTTATAAAATGACGTATCTATAACGAGAAGGTGTATCCTATAATTTGAGAGTACGGCCTTTATAAGAGAAAAGTGTCCCAACCTATTTTTAAAACTCATTATGTAAAATCGCTTTCGGACTTTAAAACCGAAAGGCTCGGAGTGTTATGACGACATCGTTTATAATATATATAAGTACGCCATAAATGTAGAACTATTTATTGCACGCTTTTATGGTTGTGTAATATTGTAACAAATTGTATATAAAATAACAGGCCAAAATTAATTAAACCAAAGAGAGTTAATATCGAATGTGTCCACAACAATAGGATTCCGTTCTTTTTTATTTTTGGAGTCAATTCAAAATATCAAGAGAATTGAATTTTTCCCTTAATTGTGCCAAACAGTGTACCAAATAGCGCGCGCATGCGCGCTAAATAAAACGACCCCCATTACCAATAGCTTTACCGGTGCTACAGTGTTCAATTCCCATAGAAGCAGGAGCTTGTTGTCGCTTTTTTGTCAGTGCAACTAGTAGTGAGTCAAATGGTTTTCGTGCCCTATCACCCGGAACTCGAAAGTGATGTCACGTCACGTGACCCAGTAGTGTCCATGTTGTATTTTCATCGTAGACCGCGTGAGCGGTCATGTTGTGGCGTAATTTCCATAATGACACGTGAGTTTAGTGCGCATGTGCAGCGTGTGTTGTTAGGCGAGTTATATACGTCGCACTAACGTCGTGTCGAATTCAGTTAATTCCAATTACTTGAATTCGAATAGACAATAGTGGGACATATATAAACATTAACTGCGAGCAGACAAACTTCAGACGAATCTTCGCGTCAAACTCACAAACTTAAATTAGATCCATCGCATCACCATCAACTCGAATTAAATGCCAATGAAATGATTGTGACGGACTTCGTTTTTCGGTATAGTTTATATATAGGTTCAAATAGTATATACAGTTAAAACTAGAAGTCCTGTCACGAACTGTGCGCTTATCTAGGCTTAATTGCGCGTAGGAATTGCGCGCAATTGCCATATCGAATGGCACCCAAAGCATGGCAGGTTCTCCTTGTTACCCATAGCAAACACAAGCAATGTTCCTGCCAATGGACCTCCGGGTTACCCGGAGGTCCATTGGCTGAAACTTTGCTTGTGCACAGGCCGTATGTGCAGAATTTGATAGCCTTACCATCGCCATAACGCGTAGATTAACGCGCAAATCGACGTGCTATTTGTGCGCATTTCAGGACAGGACTTCTGGTTTTAACTGTAGTGGTAAAATAAGCATAGCTTACGTCACGTGCATTTTATATTCAAATATTTTCTCTCTGTCCCGATAAATGTTTATAAATTTATCTCATTTAGTAAGATTTTAATACGGAAACAAATTGTATACTTTGCTCTGCTGTGTTCTGTTGGTTTGTCCACCATTTTGGCAGTTTAGTCAACACTTTGTACAAGCCGAGTTTTGATTGGTCTGTGTTTTTGACAGAGCCATTGAACATTTGGTTGGCATAAAGTTTCGGTTCTGCAGTACTGTAAATTATGCTAGCAATTGTTTTTGGCTTATAATGTATTAAAAGCCTGTCCTGGCCCGTTTAAATCACTCAGGTTGTGACCTAAGAACCCACAGATACGCCTTTACTTCCTGAGGACATTATTTAGCCGCGGTCGTGGGTGTTGGGTGTGCTGGGCGCATTTATTAAATAAATTCCGTTTCGGCAGTTTGATTTAATCTTTGGCTGTTAAAAGTAGAAACATGTTTCTTTGAAACTATAATGGTTCAACCTTGGTCAAATGTATTTCTGTCTCATGGAGAATATATTTTATCTATTGACTAAAGTGAGTTTTTTGATCTGATTGGTTGATAGATACGTGGTATGAGACCATATTCATTGAAACCCACGATACGTCCACCCAGCCACTGACAAATTTCCCATATCCAGTGGAAGCCTCGTTCCGACATCTACAAATTGTCCACACCCCGTAGAAGACGCGTTATTCCAGTTTTACAAAAAAAACAAAAACAGATTCGCTCATATGTGCGTCTGGTGCTCAGTAAAATCGAGAAAAAATAATAGCGACTCTTAATAATCTGACGATCATGGTATAAATAAAATATACCCAAAGTAGCTTGGTGTACCAAATGTTCACCACTCGTGGTGAACATGTGGTGTACCAAGCTACTATGGGTATATTCTATATGTATAATGTGCACCTCATCATTATGTTGCCAATTTCCCCAAAACTCTACGCCTTCGTTATAGTCCGGCCGCCAAATGCCAACTTTCTGCCCAACCTCAATGTCGCGTTCATAGTTTTTTCTCGGTGCTTTCTGACAGAGGGATATCTCCTGATTCAGAAACATATTACTGGACGTCTCACAACATTGAGCAATTTCTGATATTCGTCGCAGAAAGGGGGTACCCAATTCCAATTCGCAAAATTAGCCTTGGTTCTGAAATTCTCATATATAATCGACATTTACTTGAAAACAATCTAGAAGTTTAAATATTGACACAAATGACATTATTCAGTGCATAAATAAGTGCAAGTTCGTCAAAATTGCTATTTTGTTTTGAAAACAAGCGTTTTATGACCAGCATTTATAAATTAATAAAGACCGTTTACAAGAACACTTCAAATTCTACAAATTGGAACTTATACTTTATAGTAGGTTTATGTGCTGAATCTGCTATGGCCGACCGTTGCTTTTCTTCATCAGAATAAGGATGTAGTTTTGTTGGGGTAAGTGACCGTCCGATAAACTTGGCATCGAAGCGAATCAACAACATAATCATATGCAGCAAACTGTATATTGAATGTCTGCATTTTAGATTTACAATCGCAGCTAGATTTGGATGCCAATTTCATCTTGAGAAGTCGCAAATATTGTGTGAAAACATATGACCACACGAAAAATGTCAGACAAGCTACACCAAGCAGGAATATTCCTACCGAGGCGGATGTACCACCTGAGAAAAGATCTAGGCGATGTCAGGCACAAATTGTGTTTGATTTCAAACGACACTATTTTGTGGTTTCTATAGGGATGTGACAAAAATCCTAAATACCCGTCAAGGTGGATAGAGGCTTATCTATTTCGTTAAGTAGTGAATACTGGAACCAGCAGTGGTGCACCGTAAAAGGATGAGCTACTCGGGGTATGTGAGTAGCGAAAAGATGAATGGGAAGAGGTTAGGGTAAGGTTTCTAGGTTCTGTGAGTAACATTTTCTGCTCGGGAGACCTGATAGCAGAAGGATGGATGGTTCAAGACGCTTCCTCTTCCGAAATTAATATTTTGATTTCGTTCAGGAATATTCCACTTTCTTGATTGGCTTCCTCAAACACACAATCACCGTTGCGTATAAGACGCTAGTTGAGACTGGCAACATTTAAAGTTGTAAGAAGGCTCAATATTTATAATTTGAAATGCGGCAAGATTCGATTTCAGATTCGAAATCTTCTGCTTGATTCGATTCGGAATTCGATCGACTCAATTCACTTCACTTTGTTTATTGCATTAATGAAATATTGACATGATTTTTTACTCAATGAAAATACGACGTTGCATGTTCCTGGGCTGGAAAAGCGGCGTCTCGGGTTTAAAGACTCAATGAATAGATGAAAGTGCTTTTATTTTGTTTTCGAATATAAGGATGTTGATACGGAGGGTTGGTGGGGGGGGGGGGGGGGGGCAAGGGTAGAATGTTTAGTGATAATCCTCTTTTTCCGACTCTTTTTCTCTTATCCCTCTTTTATCATGAACTTAGTTTAACGTGTATTTTTTCCATATCATTCCTGTAATCAGTGTGTGTCGTCATCACACCAATATGTTACATGTAGAAGAGAATTTGAACATACCTGATACCTCTGTCATCATTCAACTATTTTTGTAATTGTGTTCTATCTGGAAACGATCGCGAAAAAGCTTAAAGCTTACTCACTGATCCAATTTATTGTGCCGATGTGCATACTATACAAGTTTAATGGAAATAAATATTGTTTAAACTAAGGGTAGAGTGTTGGGGGCGACAGGACCTCACTGAAAGTTTCATGAGAACATTTTCAGGTTTGTCGAAATTATTTATACCTTTCTTTGTGGTAAATATTAGGGACTTACGAAGCTTCGAAATGAAACAACGATTCGATTTGATTGGATTTGCGTCGTGTTTATTCGGAATTTTTCGAATAGTTGAGATGTTCTCCGAATCCTACCAAGTATCTCCTCCTGAACTCTTGTATCATCACGTTTTCTGCACGCGAGACCTGATAACAGAAGAATAGTTTAACCCTTTACCCAATGGATCGCCCGCATCCGCCCGCATCCGCCCGCGTAATATGCAAATTCAGCTGCTGAAAAAATATTTCGAAAACTTTCAACAAAACCATATCATGTGACCCCTCATTGGAACGAGCCATCGAGCTCGTTCCAAAGAGGGGTCACATGATATGGTTTTGTTGAAATGTTTTGAAAAAAATTTAAAAATGATATTTAAAATAATAAATTTTGAAATCGTCTGCGTTGGGTAAAGGGTTAAGAAGGTTTCTCATCCGAAATTACTATTTTGATTTCGTTCAGGAATATTTCACTTTCTTGACTGACTTCCTCAAACACACATCTCCGTTGAGTATAACACATTAGTGAAGACTGGCAACATTTTCAGTTGTAAGAAGGCGCAATATTTATAAATTGAAATGCGGCAAAATTCGATTTCACATTCGAAATCTTCTGCTTGATTCGATTCGGGATTCGAGACGACTCAATTCACTTTCTTTATTGCATTACACAAAGATGTAACATACTATACAATGGAAACTGTTTACAGACATTAACATTAAGCACAATTTAAACAGCAGGAAGGGCGAAGGGGGCTAACTGAGCACTGCTTTCATCACAATTCAAATAAAATATTCCAGAGGGTTAAGTGAATATATAATAGAGGCGAAATCTAGATATTTCCTGCAGAGAAATAATCGATGTGCCCTAAATGTTTTCTCAGGCTGAATACAATTAAATTCAAGCAGTTACATCTTCACAAGTTGCCCATTAACCGTGCTATCTGTGTTTAACAGCTGCGTCCATGGAACATTATAGGTATGACGGAACTAAATATTTTCCAATAGGCGACCATTATAACGTTCAGACGGAAAAAATATGATCGCATCACTTTAATTTTGACATTCAAATATCTCTGTCAAGTATAGCCCTTCAGACAACTTTTTTCTGATCCGAAAATAGGGAGTCATGCAACAAATAAGAGAGAAAAACTGACACAAAGGGAAGTACCGGTCACGTGCACATATTTTTCAGGGAATTCCCAACAAAAGCACACAAAAAGTAAATTGTATTTTTCAGGTCCAAAAGTCATCAAATCACCCTCTTTTTCATCACGAATATTCAACAATAATGCAAGATGTCAATAGAATGTTTCAAACGTTTATTGAAACAATATATTTTCCCAAGGCTGTTTATTTTTAAAGATTGCATCATTTCCGAGTGCAACATTTTAAGGCGGTTAACTCTAATTCCAATAGTTAGTTCCGCGATACCTATAACAATAATCTGTTCCACTTTCATCGAATGTTAAGGCAAACGATCAGCAGGTAAATCTCACAATAAATACCTGCTTAATTTATATAATTACATATCACCACTGACAATAGTTCCAAAAGGTTCGGTAATTGTCAATTCTCGAATGTCGGTCTGGGGTCGGGCTGTAAATGTGAACTAACATACTGGCTGTGCTAATTTCAAACTTTTGTTAAGGCTGCCGTTATCTCTGTTGGTATAGTGGTAGAGGATTATGACTAGGCGATCGTGTGCCGAAACTCGGGATCGCTTTTTGTCTGGGTCAACTTCCGAAAAACTTTACAGTTTTAAGTTCTGTAGCTTGGACCCATCACCATACCTGGTGGAATTTCTCGTTGACATAGGTGATAAGTAGTATAGTAGAGATAAATCGACCCCCATTACGAGAAGCTTTAGCGGTGCTACGATGTACAATTCCCATAGAAGCAAGAGGTTGCTGCCGCCTTTTCACTTGTGAATCTAGTAGAGTGCTCTATCACCCGGAACTCGAAAACGATGTCACGTCATGTGACCCAGTGGGAACCATGTTGTGTTTTCATCGTAAGCCACTTGAGCAGTCATGTTGTGACGTAATTACCATAGTGACACGTGGTGTTAGTGCGCATGTGCAGCGCGTGTTGTTAGGCCAGTTATATACGTCGCACTATCGTCGCGTCGAATTCAATTAATTCCAATTGATTTAATTCGAAGTAGACAGTGGTGCGACGAATATAATCATTAAATGCGAACAGACGAACTTCAGACGAATTTTCGTGTCTGCCAAACAAATTCCCAAGCTTGAACTAGATCCGTTGCAACACCGTCGACTCGAATTAAAGGCAAATGAAATTATAATGGCATGCTAATCAGAGAAACATCGAATATCGTGATGTCATTTACATGTTTTGCCAATAACGTTGGCAGTGGAATTGAATTAAGAGTCGACGGTGATGCGTCATCTATACCAGACACGGATCTAATTCGAATTTGGGAATTGTTTTTCTTCCTTAGTTTGGGTTGGGGGTAGGGAGGCAGCCAACTAAGCTACAAAGACACTACTCGGCAATTTTCTTCTAAAACATTTTGCGTAATGTTACCAAATTAAAGCACTATAAAGTGCAAACAAATATCTCGTATATGCAGGTTAAACTATATAAACCTTATAACATGAAAGACAAATGAATTCAGAACGATGATGGAACGACCGTATTAATAAAAGTCATATTATAATGTATTTATATACATGTACACAGTGAAAATGTATATTGTGTGTAGATTTAAACATTGTTAGTTGAGGTCGTGCGTCAATTGAATTCGACTCAACGGTAGTGCGCCCGTATATAGTACGTGGGGAGTGGATTGTAATTAAATCACCCACGGAGTGGAGTTATCACCCAAACTATAACTTTAAAATTTTGTATATATCGGCTAAAAACACAAGCAATGTTTCAGCCAATGGACCTCCGGGTATAACCCGGAGGTCCATTGGCTGAAACTTTGCTTGTGCTTATTATGCTTTGCAACAAATTTGCAATTATTGCTTGGGTGGAATCTCCACTCTGCGGGTGATTTATTGATAATACACTCTCCACGTCCTGTGTATCGAATGAAGATTTGACGGATTTCAGACTAATCTAATTAAAATGAATTCGAATTAACGGTAGTGAGACGTACACGGGCCCTAGTGTGTTACGTGTTTTCGTAGTCCATTTTGTATACTGGAGGCCGCCATATTGGTTTCTATGGAAGAACGTGGATAGTTTGATAGTAATATGATCTGCTACTCGTAGCGGCAGTAGTGTACTAAGAGCCGTAGCAGTGTCGCAAGTTAGAACGGTATGGAAAGGTAGCACGGGACAGAATAGTGGTGGCCAATAGTACTGGTACAAGGCAGTAATAGTACAAGACTGCAATGCTCGTAGAACACTACAGTGTTGGGTGACTACAATGCGTCCGCTAATTAAAGATCAGATAATTCAAGACAAGGTAGAAACCGGTAATATACATCCAGGGGCTTGATGGGAGCTATAAATCCCACTTAAGGAATCCAACTCATAGGTCCCTTTTACAGAATCCCTATAGAATCCCTTTTACCGAAATGAGTAGAAGAGCAGTATGTGGAGTCATTTGTTCGAGCAATTGCTCGATAGCGCATTTGAGCGATATCTCATGCTGTGAAAGTGTGTTGCGACGCGAATCAATAGAAATACCATTTTTGTGATCACAGTTACTCATTCAGCCCTATAAGCTCAATAGGATTACAGGATGCAAAGTATTAATCTATGATCGTTGCCCTCCGACACTATTAGCGTTAAACTCTTTTGCCCAAATAGTATTTCCACGTCAGAAAAATGGCGTCAAATGTCCATATACATTATTTGGGGTTACACCTACAGTTGAAAAACTAGAAGTCCTGTCACGAACTGCGCGCTTATCTAGACATAATTGCGCGTAGGAATTGCGCGCAATTGCCATATCGAATGGCATCCCTAGCATGGTGGGTTCTCCTGGTTACTCATAGCAAACACATGCAATGTTTCTGCCAGTGGATTTCCGGGTTACCCGGAGGTGCATTGGCTTAAACATTGTTTGTGCACAGGCCATATGGACAGAATTTGATAGCCTTACTATGGTCATAACGCGTAGATTAACGCGCAAATCGACGTGCTATTTGTGCGCATTTCGTGACAGAACTTCTAGTTATAACCGTATTAATATTTTCAACCTACAACCTCGTGCAATATATTGCACGTGCAAATAGTGATATTGCACTACACAAAGACTGAGCTTTTACGGTCATGATATGGAGCAAGTTCTCAGATCACAATCAAATTATATACGGCATCCTGCGATGTTATTGGATATTTGTTCACCCACCTTTGACATATAATTTTTTAATGAACAGAGTTATTCGAACATTTCCAACTACTGAAACGTTGAGCTATTGTACAGGGGTGGATTACAACCTAAGCGTGATGGAGTCCTTTTCAACTGGGCATATATTTACAAGAACTAATACTGGCAGCGATAGAAACTTACTGCCCATAGAACACTGAAGCAACCCAGTGGTGTATGACCTATATGTTTTTAGCTTTGTTCTTACAAACCTTGGACATTATTATGCGGAAGATCCACGAGCCTCCATAACATTATTTGTGGAACTATATGCGGCGTAATCATAAATCTATGGCTGTGGTGAGTCTTTATTTCTGATTGCAATCTCGACAAAATGATGACCAAATCACTTGTTGATTGAGCAACATTTTAGCTTTGATTCAGAGAAAATGAATGTGTATGAAATGTTTCAGATTCAGTTGTCCGGAATATATCAATTGATCGATAAAGTGATCCTTAAGTTCGCTTTTCCAACCAACTGAAATATTCCAGACCAGAGAAATTAAATATATAGGCGATGATCTATTTGAGGGCTAGTCTACGTCCGTGCTAAAACAGGATCAGATTTCTCACAGAAATAGAATGGTTGTCTGATAGCTTAGGAAGAGTGTTGTGTATAAACTCTTTTTACATAAGGAACAGATGATGTGACTTGCAAAAACGTGTCATGGTTAATTAAAAAGCTGATCAATCTTTAATATTTCAGTTTGGTACATTTACGAATATGTTATTTTGAATCATAATCCAGTAAACTTGGCTCACATTGGGATCGCTAATTTCTTTTAAAAGATTCATGCTTACTAAAATCATGTTTCCTGGATCATATTTGGACTCCTGTATTTTAAATCTTGTCTAAAATGAGGAGTTAATGATTAAAACTATTCTCAAGACCCTGTAAACAGAATGTTTAGATACTTCAGATGAAACAAGATTGGAGTGTTACACTGTAGAAAAAGGGCATCGTTGTCAGTGCGTAGTAGTACAATGTTATAAAATTGCTTTGTTAACGGCTACTTGTATGTAATGGGGTGAAGATATGAAATATTTATTCAGCTCAACACAGAGTTAAATGTCCCGTCAATGGTATGAGTATCTGAAATGATTCGTCTCGGGATTATGTTATTGCCGTTTAATTGACTTTTTGTTGATGTCAGTGAAATGTATAATACGACAACAGGAACACTGTCTTATTAATATTCCTCCCGATTAAATATCCCGATACAATCCTAGAACGATACACACACGCTCGAAAATAGAGGGCGTGTCTCGTTATCCGTTTGTAGGTTACGATATATACAAGGGCGATATTCCATAAGAAAGACGGTGTTTTGATGTTTCTCCGCCTTCTCTTTACTACGTTGGTCATGCTGGTTTATGCCGTAACGGGATTTCCACCCGAATAAATAAATAGAGAGTAACCAAATTTGTTTTGAGCGTTACGGTAAATAATTCATCGAGAGACGGGACGTGAGTAAATCACGAGGGCGTAGCCCTCGTGATTTACTCACGTCCCGTCTCTCGATGAATTATTTACCGTAACGCTCAAAACAAATTGATTACTCTGTTTATTACATGACATTTGAAATAAAGAGGTATTTTACTATAATAATTCAACCCAAACTATTGTCAGATATAATCCAATTTAGTGTAAACACGGAAACATTTCTAAAATTAGCAGGAAGGAAATACGAAATAGTCCTGTCTCGAGGCGAATTATATACCGTAACTTGCCGTAAGAATGGGTCACTCTCTTTAGTAAATGACATTTTAGACCAAAATGTCTTTCATTAAAAATAATTCAGCACAAAATATTCGCAAATGCAACTCTGAAATACTTCTGAAATTGGCGCGTATGAATACATCACTTTCTGTGTCAAATCTTCGATTGGAAATGGCCCAGTTTTATTTTTGTGACTTTCGTTCGATATTTTACTATTTTATGTGGCGTGCCAGTCGCATTTGGGGAATGGCATTCAGCCATAAGATAAATCATTTCTATTTGGAGTTTGTCAACTGTGCTAACGAACCTGTTCATAGAGGAAAGAAAGGATTTTTAAAAATATTCAGAAGGAAAATTCATTTTAATTAACTGATGTGGAACTGGAATAGTTCCGGTGGGGGCGTGGCTTATATGCGTCAGTCGTTCCAAAGTTACTATTGAAGTGACATAATTCACTCGTGACATTACCACTTTTTAATCAACATTAAATTCAATGCAAAACGAACTGAGGAATGTAATAAATTTTGTTCATATACACTTGCAATACTCAACCATGGAATCGAGATAGTTCCGAAAGTTCTAAAAGTCTCTATAGTAAAACTCTCTTGATTAATAATTAATTTAAAAAAAGTTATGTTGTATTAGCTTGTCGTAACCTGTAGTTCGTTCGTGTATTCTACAATTGACGTAATCCATACATAACCTGGTCATTCGCGGTTATTTCCAGATCCGTATATGTGTAAGGAAACACTTCATATATATGACATTGAGCTGAACATAACTTTGAAAATAAATTCATACTGTAAATTGAAATTTTGTGATCTGACCATTCATTGGTAGTGAAAATAGATAACGCCATAAAATTGACATATCAACGTATAGCAGAAACATTGTTATCCTTAGATCGCTGAATGCAGCCGTTCAAAGCATTTCTGGCTAGAGTTACTGTCTGTGGAAATGAGACCCAAATATTATACAGTTCTCTCATGGAGAATCTTAAACAGAAATAATTTGGCGAAACTCGAGAAGTACATTTTTTTTTAAATTTATATTTTATGATGATTTCTTGGTGAAACTTCATTCTCTATCATATTTTAGAAAAGCTTCTTTTAGCTGTTTTGCAAATCCGCCCAAAGTTGTACATATATTTTACAATCAGTAACAGCAAGCAAATGGTTAGGCGTGAATGGACATCAGCCAAATAGAAACAGCGATACGAATTTC